>JAJJWX010001290.1:0-1200000 GCA_023529315.1 Papaver bracteatum
AATACTATCCGGAGTCGAGCCTAGATTAGGGGAAACTCTATTTGGAAAAGTACTAGACACAGACCAGCTGTCGTTGAGGGATTATCGTTGAGGGCATCCCTTATCATTTATCAATGGATGTAATTATCGGGTGCACCATATCTCTCTGGGGTGTACCTATCTAAAGCCAACCCCAAACCACATAACCCTAAAATTTAGAGGTATTTCCAATCATTTCCAATCACCTAAAATTAAGAAGAAGGGAACAGCAGACGCTGCCATTATTTGTTTGCATAGACCCCGAAATTGAGAGATGATGGGATTCATAGATGGAGAAGACGGGTATTATCGATTGCATAGATGGGAGAATTGTTTGTTGTTAGTAGCTGAAACGATGAACTGGTGTTGCTGCTCGAGTGGAAGGCAGTGAGGATGGTGTTGGTGGATGGAGGATTGAGAAGAATTATTGAAGTAATGGCTGCAGTGCTAGAATGGGTTTGTTATTGAATGTGTGTATTGCAGGGAAGGAGTTTGTGCACTCTCCAACATACAAACTGTTCACAGCCTACATTAGTTGGCTATATGCACACAACTTGTTTGCTAAAAGGCCTGAGCAACTGACCAGTTTTACAGCAGCTCCTGCTACTCATCCTGAGAGGACATTGAACTGGATTCAAGTTCTGAGAAGCTTTGAGTATGTTGTTTTGAGAAAGCATCCATGAAGCTTCCACTACTGCCATTGTCCATGGGAAGGTGGAATTGATAGTGAAGTCAAGGCGAGAGTGTTGTTTATGTCGTCAGTTCTTGAGTGTATGGAGGTTTATAAGAGGAGAAAGTTGGTGGCTATGCTCATCTGCAGTTAATTACAGTGAATAGGAGTGTTGGCAGGGCTGAACTGGTATTGTCTTAAGATTGCAGGCTATGTATGGCACTGGTGTTTTGAGGCTGTCTATCATTGAATTTATGATGTAGCTACAAGTGGTATTGTGTTGCAGTCCAAGCAGCAAGGGAAAAATGAAGCTATGTTTGAGCTGGAGTTGGCTCTGGCCAGGCGTGGAGTGACACAGCTTGGTAGTGATGCAGTGATGGAAAGCTGTTGCAGGTGGCTTATCTGGAATGAATGTCTAGTGTGTGGTTTGGTTTGGGCATGTTTTTCTGGCATGGAGGAGTTGCATCAGGTGGTGTTGGATGACCTAAAATAGCAAGGAAGCCTGGAATTGGTAGATTTTGTGCTGCAGTTGAAATGAAATGAGACTGCTTGGTTTGAAATATTGCAGTTGGTTGTGTATGTGTGCAATTTGGTGCTGCAGCGATGATAGTGGTTGCTGCCAAAGGAATGGATGAGCTGGGAGTTTTAAGCGCAGGCGCAAGTGAACCAGCTGCAGTCAAGTTATGGTGAGATTTAGCTGAAGCAGGAGCAGAAACCGTAGTTGGCACTGATGTTTAAAGTTGGTTGCAGTTGAACATTAGCTGGAGCTAAAGCAAGTGATTGATGTTCTGGATGAGGTTGTAGAGAAGGTGCATGGATTTGGCATGAAGCTGAAATGCAGGTGGCAAGAAACCAAGACTGCAGAAATTGTGCAAAACGCGGCAAAAATGGCGAGCCGATGAGCATAGCTCCGGTTGTCGGATTTCTGAATCGGAAGTTGGGATCGTAATTTTTCAGTGAATCGTGAAGGGGGTATGAGTTGGATACAAGAGTTGAGCGCGGCACATATGAGCTACGAGTCACGCTTTTGGGTACGTTTTCGCAAGAATAGAAAATTGGATTTAAATGGGTTATGCAAATATTTGAAATGCAGAAAAGCAAAGTGAGCTACTGGAAGTGTAGAATTGCTGGTGTGATTGCAGATGGAAAAAATTGATCGGAGAAAGTTTTTCCGTGACTCGGATTCGGCAGCCGTGGCTGGATTGGCGATGACGTCAGCATTCCGGCGACCAGTTTTGGACCCAAATTTTCCAGAGACATATTTCTCACACCTGGGCTTGGTGGATTAGTAGATGGACGTGGACTTGAAGATTTTGAAGACTTTGACCTATTTTTGGAAAGCAAAGGGCTATAAAAAGAGAGTTTCTACAAGAAAGAAAAGAGAGATTTCTATTCTATTCTTGGAGCTTTTGCAGAGAACTACATCTAGGGTTTGCTTTCTTTTATGTTTCATAGTCTTCCTTTGAATATTTTGATGATGAACTCCATGAATATGAGTAGCTAAATACTATAATTGGTTATGGGATAAAAGTTGATTTCTTCAAGCATGATTATTTGATTCTATGAATTAGTTTTGTCTCAATTTTATCGTTTATGATTCATCGTTTATATTATCATATGATTTGAATGCTAGTTTGGTTGAGTCCGGAATCAATTGGATTTGTTTTCATCTCTAAAGCTATATTAGGGTTTTCAATACGTAAAAGTTGTTTGTCCCTGATTTTTAGTAGCATCTTGTGGTTAATACTTGTAGTGATGCATCCTTTTAATCGCATATGAATCATAACCTTTGTTAAAACGAATTAGTGCTTTTACACATTTGTTTGCATCGATTAGTCTTATTTCATAGAACTTATTGCTCTTAGGGAGTTAAATCTAATTGTGCTTTTACACTTTAGGTTGCTTTTTAAGAAGATTTCACAATAGCATCTTTTAATGTTGTTTGTGATAAAATCAGGAAATAAACGGGATATTCTTGCGATCAAGATATCCTAGGACTTTTGATAATTGAGAGATTAAATACCAATTCTAATCATAGATGAAAAATACATGTTTGTGAATGATACTATCCCTTAACCAATATCTTCTCCTTATTGATTATTCCAACTATTTACTTTGCTTTATTTAGTATTATTACTTTGATAAAAACAAAAACAAACTTGGGTTATTTGGTTACATAAGAATCTGAAAATTGCATAACAACAATCGCCTCTCTGTGGATACGAACTCTTTCTTATCGAATACTATATTCATATTAGTTAAGTGAGGAAGTGAATTATATTTGTGTCGTCTGATAAGCGATCAAAAATGGTCAAGTGTAATTAGAAAATAATGCACAGACCAGCATGAATGAACGAGAAACCTATGCAAAATAGGAAGGAAAATAATAGTGAAATATTAGCAAAAGCACAAGGGGACTGGGTTCACCAGCCGGCCAGTCATTCCGTGACCAGTCTCGTTCCCAATTTTATGTTATCATATTTTGCTATTTTCCTGGTCTCATGAAATCCTCTCGTTCGAGCAATTTTCTTTATTTCAAAGAAATTATCTAAACCACGTGATTTTATCAAAAAATAATAAAATTAGGGAAAGGTGACATGGGACCGCCGACCGGCCGGTCATGCCATGGTCGTGGCCGGTCCCACACCTCATGTCCTCATTATTTTATTATTTCTCTTGAATTATGAAAATTCCCTGATTTCTTATGAATTTTCTCTAAAATCATGAAAACTACCTAATTTCATGTATTTTTACCTAAGTCACATGATTTTAGCAAAAAATAATAAAATTAGGAAAAGGTGAGATGAGACCGCCAGCCGGCCGGTCATGCCCTGGCCGTGGCCGGTCCATACCTCACTTCCCCATTATTTTATTATTTCTCCTCAAATTATGAAAATTCCCTTGATTTCATGAATTTTCCTAAATTACCTAATTTCATGTATTTTTATCACATGATTTTACCAAACATGATAAAATTAGAAAAAATACTATGGGACTGATCCCTTGAAATCTTCCTGAATTTTACTATTGGGATGTTTTCACCTCCCGAACGAGCTTAAAACCTAAATATTCCCGCGTTGGGAGATAGGAAATTCTTTTTGCGTACGGAATGGAGGGGCGGACCATCAAAATCCGAGTCCGTATGACAATTTTACGTCAATTCTACTAAAGGGCGTTAATTAGGGTTTCAGCCGGTCCCACGTACCTCTTGTTTTGTTATTATTTGGTATTTTGTTACATGATTTCATGAAAACTCCCTGATTTCAGCAAAATATTGGTTTTCAATAAATCCCTTTGATTTCATGTAAAATTCCATTAAAATCATAAAAATACATAAAATCACATGAAACTGGGAAAAGCACGCGCGGGATCACGTGAAATACCAACGGCCGGCCATGCCCTAGCCATGGCCGGTCCCGCACCTTGTAATTCCTTGTTTTATTTATTTTCCCTCGTCTCATGTGTTGTTCCCGGTTTCAGCAAAACCATGGATTTTGCATATTTTCTCCAAATGTTGCTCAAACGTGCACCAGAAAATATCAAAATTCTCAGGACTGAAACACGAACGTTGTGGTGACACGGGCACATCCCCTTGACCGACCAAGGGTGACCCCGAGGCTTGCAAACAGCTGATCCCGCATGTTTTACTGACTTTAACCTAATTTGCTCAACTGCTCATATTAGGTTCAAACTCTTTCCAAACTATTGGAAGTTTGCTCAAACGACCATCCACTAGGTCCTGCACGCACCAGGAGCCGGTATCATGACCTCTTGGTCGGTCCTTCACATTTTCATAACACCAGGTTTTATTATTTGTCGCTCACACGAGCATTATTTCAGTAAGTGATTAAACCAGCATTTAATCATTATATCACCAACTGGTCCTCAAGAGACTTTGGTATTTTTCTGCTCATTCGAGCATCTGGGCATTACATGGTGAATTCGTCATCCCATGTAGCCGGTCCCATGTAGCCGGTCCCGTGTTGATTTGCAATAAATCATCATTTCGGTGAAATTAGTGTTTTGAATCCAGAGCTCTGCAGAAACGTGATTCTGAGCAGATTCAAACACTTTAATAATTTTATGTTGATCCCATGATCAACATTCTTATTTATTTTGCTCGACTCAGCATTCAGTAAATTAAATTATTATTTTATTCGGTACTACTACCAATAAATTCATCAAAGGAGCAATGCTTGCCCAAACTGGCAATATTTGCTCGAACCGGAAATATTCACTCAGGCTAGCAATATTTGCTCGAATCAAAGAATATTGGTTCAACTATCAATATTCGACAGTTCAGCAACACAGTTTGCTCGTTTTAGGTTATGGTACCTCGTCTCAGCAGACATACATTTAATTCATGAGTTTCAGAACATTTTCCATAACGTGTTCAACCCAGAACTACATGGACTCATCGTCCCGCAAAGTCAGCAACTGACTCCACTATCACGAGATTTCAATCGTGTCACAATGGGGGGATATTAACTAGGGTTTTTGGTCTGGCGTTCTACGGCATGTGTGTTCACCCACGATGAGAATGTGAGCAAGTCGTGTAATCAGTTGGAGGAATCATCAGAAGTAGTGTATGGAAAATTAACCAAGTCTCCGCACAATGAGTGATTGGTTTAACATGATTTCCCACTTTCCCACTCTCTGATTCCATCAACTGTCACACTTCATGGGATCATGGTGTTTTCAATTCCGGCACTATAAAATGTCTCTGAATCCTGATTGAAAGGACATCATCGAAGAACATCGAAAAACCTTGAACAAGATTCGAACAATTCGAAGATTCAAGGGGTTTCGTATGACATTTTTAGGTAGAGCTAGGTTTATTAAAATACTGATTATTTTTCCAAAATGTTGGATATTACAACCCAAAATATCAAGGGGATTAGCCTAAATATATGATCCAGGTTTGATCACTTTTTGTGATGCTCAAACAAGAAAATCATGAAGTTTGTCATTCATTGTGCAAAAATGGAATCCCCTTTGCGGGTGAAATTTATTTCTATAATAATAAAAAAACATAAGGGATATTATTACATGATGTGTATGTGTTGGCTTTAGAGCTTGATAGACTTTACTCTTTCGATCATTGACTGACGGTGAAGGTATTTCACTTTTCCTATCAGTTGAGGCCTTTTGTTGAGAAGAATCACTAGACTTCACAAATTTTACCTCTTTGCTAGTATTGGATTAGCAAGAAGTAAATGGAGAATATGCTGAAGAAATATCATTGTATTGAGGTATTGACACACTTTTGTGTTCAATCAAATACAGAATGACATGTTCTTGCAGAATCCTTCACAAAAATATCTCAACTGCAAGAAATTTTGGTCAAGCAACAAGGTTATCTACTTGAAGAAATTCACAATCTGAAGAATGGAAGTAATAATCTGCCACCAGCCCCACCACCGTCGTCACCACCAGCATCAAAAAACACCTCCTACCCAACACCCCCAGCACTAGCACAACCTCCGCCACTAGCTAGCTCCGCCTTCACTAACACCACTCCTACAGATCAACCCATCCTCTCTTGTGACCAAATTTACTCTGGAATGGCCATTATCTTGGTTTAGGCCGGAGTACTAAAGATTGATCTCTCAAATTCAAAGCACTCCCTTCTTGCAGTGCATCTGTGTGAGGCTCAACATTTCGCTCGGTTCAAGGAGTCCCCACACGGTCGGCTCTTCAATTCCGTAAAAACCAGCAAATCGTTTTTCCCCATCTACAGTAGGGCAACCAATTATGAATTAAGAGATGGAGTATTATATCGCAGATCTTTTAGTTTTCCATCGCTAAGATGTTTGACGAGGGAAGAAGGACAAAAAATATTGAAGATTTTACATAGTGGTGACGCTGGTAATCATAGTGGAGGAAGATCTTTGGCATATAGAACAAAAATTCAAGGCTATTACTGGCCTTATATGCATGAAGATGCAAAACAACTCTCAAGGCGTTGCGAAGATTGCCAGCGATATGGAAAGAAGATACATGCATTAGGAGCACCATTATCATCTTCAACAAGTGTATGGCCTTTTGGGAAATGGGGGTTAGATATTGTGGGACCATTTGTACTTGGTTCTGGACAAAGAAGATATTTGATTGTCGCAACAGATTATTTCACAAAATGGGGAGAAGTAAAGGCAGTACAACATATTCGCGATAAATATATTTTTACATTCATATTTGAGAATATAATTTGCAGATTTGGGATTCCATCACAGTTGGTATCTAATAATGGAAAGAAATTTGTAGGGCATAATATAGAATTGTTACTCAATGTATTTAAGATAAAGTGTGGAAAATCTACTCCTCTATATCCCCAAGCAAATGGTCAAGCTGAAGCAACTAATAAGAAAATCACAGATATCTTAAAAAAGAAACTAGAGGGATACCACAGAGCATGGTGTGAATAGGTGCATAATGCAATATGGGCCTACAATATAACTAGACGATAAGCTACTGGAATGTCACCTTTTTGTTTGACATATGGAGTTGAAGCTGTGTTACCAACATAAGTAGCTATTCCTACAACAAAAATGGAGGCTTGGGAAAGAAATCTAAGTGTTGGAATGATTTTAAATAAATTGGATGAATTGGAAGAAAAAAAAAGAAAAAACTTTGCAACATATGGAAAATTACCAGCGAAGATTAGCTCGTGAGTACAACAAACATGTTAAGAAACGTGAATTTCAACCTGGAGATTTAGTGCTGCGAGAAACACCAAGTTATCAGCGAGAGAATGGTGGAAAGTTGGCTAGAAAATGGGATGGACCATACATCATTAAAGAGATAGTTGGAGCCGGGGCATACAAACTAATGGACCCTGAAGGGAGAGATGTTGGTCAAAGACTTGACAGACCATGGAATAGACTATATCTGAAAAAGTATTATTGTTGATGGTGGATTTCTATTTAAAGGCTAAAATTGTAAAAAGCCAATTTTTGTAAGATGACGTCCTGTAAAGGATAAAGCCTTCAGGCGATGAATACTTCTCACCATATTAATTCGTTGGAGCATGTGCAACCATCCCTGAGAATTAAACATACCTACCCAGAACGGAGCATGTGGCAACCATCCCGGTTTTCTGTAGGTATACAACATTACTATTAATGCTTTAATTAAAGCCTTGTGTTCGACGTGAAAACACCCATAGGCTACCTGACGGTAGGTTATACTAGCCCCGTTGAACGCATGCAAGACTACACATGTTAGTCTCACTTGTTGAAAACAAACCCAAAAATATATCTCACCCGTCCAACTTTGCAAGCATAGATGGAGGGTGTAGATATAGATTCAGGGGGTCCTGAGCATGCTACCATGATCACCTCAGACCCACCTTCACACATGACCGAACGGTCAAGACCAACCACGGTTGGTCCTTCCAAAACGTGCTCTCAAAGTGAGCATGACGCACGTCTAGGGTTTCTTTTAATCGTGAGCGTCCAACTTCGCCGGCATAGTTGGACGGCTTAGATTATACCCTAAAACAATTAGTGAAGTGATGGTACACCATTGGAGGGCCCACTTTCTACCTACATGACCGACTCCCTCATAGGCAAGCCGTGGTGCAAGAAACGATTTCCCAAACAAGGCTAGTTTAACGCCTTATGCAGGTTGAGAAGATCCAAAACGATCACGACCATCCGACTTCGCAGGCATAGTTGGATGGCTTAGATTGCGGCCAGGGTCATAGATCAAGCATGTACATGATCACCGTCGAACCAAGATGCTGCATACATGGTTGGTCTCCACAAAAGAGGTGCGCGCAACCCAAAGCCGATCGCTCAAAGTGGCCGGTCTAAAGCCCTAATTAGGGTTTGCGGAGCAGAAACATCTCGAGCGTCCATCTTCACAGGCTTGGACGGAAGGCCAAGATGGAGACTAAGAAGGAACCGAGCATGCTAGCATGACCACCGTGGGCCCGGCTTCACGTCTAGCTGATCGTCCAAGACCGGCGGTGATCAAGCTCCTCGGTACGCGCGCCCAAAGGTGATATGTCACGGCCCCTCCATAAATTCTAATCTCGACCACTCGTCTTTGCCGCCTGAGTCGAGTGGCTTAGATTAAATCTTTGCAAGTCAAGCAGGCATGGGCGTGAACACCATTGTACTACCTCCATGCAGGGCTGATCGGTTCCTCCATTGGAACTCTCTAAGCATGCAAACGTTTGGGCCGAAAGAGGCAGCATGCGCGCCTCCCATCCAACGGTCGCAAGCAAGGCTACGAGTCATCTCGTCCATCCAGATTTGAAAGCTTGGACGAATGGATTAGGGTGCGAATCAACCAGCAAACAAGGTATCACTATGACCACCATCCGTTACTCTTCTTCACAAGGTAACCGACCAAGGCGTGGCTTTGTCTATACTGACCTCCAAACGGTTACATGAAGATGGCTGCATGCGATGTTATACCAAGTTCATGGTTCACCCTGCACTATTTTCTGTGGGTCCCGCGATCCACACACTCGAGACATTAATCACGTCACAACTGGGGGATACAAACTGGGGTATTGGTCTGGCGGTTTACAACGTGCAGCGTGCAACGCGCCATCACAAGAACGTGTTAGGAAGACATGGGAGGTTAAGTCAAGATGAGAGAAGTGGGCAGTTCTGATAGTGTGACACTCACACATAACTCCACTCTTCCCTCACTCCACTTCATCCACTTCCCACGAGAGACGTGAAGAAGGATTAATGACTTGTATAAATAGGCTCTCCTCCCTATTTCCAAGGATAGAAGTTGGAACAACACATAAAACCAAGTGTTAATCATATTCAACACCAGAGCCTTCCTGCAACATTTTCTAGGATGCTCAACCTTCTGTTAACAAGTCATCAAATAGCCTTCACCTTCATACTCTCAACACCTTCTTCGCTTCCCTCCCTAAGATCAACCTCACATCCTTCACCTATGACCGAAACAAATCTGGAACGGCCGTGTCTTCGGTTTAGGCCAGAATTGTATAGATTACCTCTCGAATCAAATTTCTCATCGTGCAGCACATTTGTTGAAGGTTTAAACTCACTTCTCATCCACACACACACACCCAAAATTACCTAAACCGGCAGAAGTAGTTTTCTCCCACAAACAATTGGCGACCACAGTGGGAGGTTAATCTCTCGGTTGCAAAACTCAAATCTTTAAAGTCTACCAGCTTTTATTTGACTTTGGAGAGGTAGATCTTAGATTTGATCATCAATTCACTCTTCACCAAATCCCAGAAGTTCATCCCGAGATGTACTCCCGTTTGTTGAATCCTTCAGAAGCCATGGATAATTCAAGTGTCATCAAAAATGTGACCAGGATGCTGGAAGACGTCCTGGCGAATCAAGCAGGAATTGCCAGAAGGCAGAGTGAAACCTTCCATCTCTTGAACGACATATCAGCTCAATTACATGAGGGCTCTGCAAGCATCTACCCGGGAAGTATCACTAATAACGCAAGAAGTTCTGGAGGTCAGATTTTCAGAAGAACTGGTGGAACACATGTCCCCAGAGAGCCCAGGGACGAACAAAACCTTTCACATAGCAACGGGAGATTGAGACGGATCGACCAACATGAAGATTTACGACGCTTGCCGGATGAAAACAGAGAACCAACTGCATACGAAGCCTTGTTAGAAGATTTATACCTCAAGACTCTTGCCAGAACTCAGAATAATGCCCAACCCGTACTGACTCTTCATCCAGGGGAAGAAACGCTGGAGGAAGGAGAAATCAATCAGAGAGCATGTGAACGTAGGAGCTTGCAGCCTTCAAATCACCAGCTCAACGACAATGCCATCACCAGTGCAACATCCCCCATGTTTCAGCAGAATCTCCCGACCAAGAGGGCCGCGGATGCAGTGACACGAGACAACGCCTCAATTCCGTCTCCAAAGCGTGCTTCACACCGAAACCTAAGGGAAGAACTGCGACACACGCCGATGCAGGAAAGTTTAGACTCAAAAGATCCACGATTCCCGTTTCCCGTAAATAAGATTGTGGAGTTGTTGGAGATATGAGTACGTGATGGAGAGGTACAACTGCCGTCGGCGCGGCGTCCACCCACCGATCAAGAGACAGCCAACCCGAGGTATTGTCATTACCATCGATTTCTCCATCACCCCACCAGCGAGTGCCACGCATTGAAACGCATTGTCCACGATAAGATAAATTTAGAGAAGCAATATTTCCCCTCAAAAAATTAGCACGCGCTGGGGAGAGGGTATTCGGGAATGCTCATTCTCATACACGGATTTCGAAAGACAAGTAAGTCACATCAAACGTTACTGTAGGATAATTATACATCCTACTGGGGACTTGGCGTCCTACATATATGAACAGGATACTCAACGAGCAAGCGCCATACATGCTCACCACCCCTCACCTTTCCATTTCACATTGCATTTTCAATTTCACATGACATGTATGATCACTCATAATATAAGATTCAGATCCTATTTTGGAATAATCTTTTCTGAAAGTCAAACATTCATAAAACCATGTCGTAAATAAACCAGTCCAAGATTCAATCACCTATCAATTCAAAACCTAAAACCAAACTGTGTGAAAGGAAATCCTCACAATCACTCGAGAAACATCTAAAGAGAAAACCCAAGTAGACGACATGAATAATTCAGGGAAAATCTTTCAGCAACACCTCATCCTTCTGAGCAAGAGCGGATTCCATCTTCCGGAGAACGGGTTGCTGAGATTTCAACTCCTCGGACAACCTACCAACCTTTTGTTTCTGACGGACGACGCATTCATTGGAGATCACCGTACCTTGCTTCTTCTGAATCTCATGAAACCCTTTGAAGAACCAAGGAGCATTGAAGTCATACTGCGCAAACACATCCAAGTGGCACTTCCAGTCTTCCATCACGTCTTCAGAAACATCACGACCGATTGCGACACACATATCCCGAATAGAGGGTAAGGCCTCCTGAACGCGATTTACCAAAGCAAGACGACTCTTCAGCTTCGTGGTGGTAGCAATGTGGCCATATTTCTTGCATATTGTGGTGTACAACTCCTCAAACTGGGAAGGCACGCTGAAACCTCCAACCAACACATGATCAGGACGTGGATTATCAAAGGGAATGTCGAACATACCACTAGGAACGACTGCTGGCGACAACATCTCTTTAGAAGGAACCATCGCAGCATATGTCCCTTCCAAACTCCTCGAAGTGCTGGTATGTATTGCTGACACGGCCTCATCTACAAGCTCATTAAAATTACCGCTCTTAAAGGCATTCTCTTCAATCGATCTTGCACCATCTTCATCGTTGTGTATGATAGGATCAGTGTTACCAGACTTGTCTACATGAAGATCGATGTTGCCAGACTTCTCCGCATGAGGATCAGTGTTCCCAGACTGTTCTACATGAAGGTCATTATTGCCAGGCTTCTCAGCATAAAGATTTCCAGACTTCCCATTACCTCCACGCTCCTTATTGTAAACTCAGGCCAGTGCGGCAAATGCATTTTCTTCAGGAATCCCCTGATCACCAACAAGGATTAGTAAAAGCTGCTTATGGAAGTTGAAACTGAAAATTAAGCGTAAAGAATTCAGAATACCTACATATTGGAAGAGTTGAGAATTACTGGACTACATGCTTGCTTCTTTTTATTGGAATTAAGATCGCAGTCGGTGGCGTTAACCCTGCCTCGCTTCCCTGGAAGGGGTTTCAATCGCCTATGACCATCCAAGACTTCATCAAGAGGTTTACCACGAAGGTCAGCTACCGCTTCGCTAGCAAATGATTTAAAGAGCAGCAATTTCCCCCTCCAAAAATCTTTGTAACCAGAAGTATCTACCGGCTTTCTCCCCGGGGAAGGAAAAGCAAGTTTCAGCTCCGGCGAGAAAACATCAACATCGAGGCATGATGACTTAAGTTCTTCTGAAGGCGTTGCAGGACGACGAAATGGGACACCTTGATCAAAACCCATTTGGCGAGCGACTCTATCAATATTATATGGAATGATGCTTAGCCTGTCATCACAAAAATAAGGAACATACCCTGGTATACAGCTTCGCAGGAAAACGACTTCTTCAGGGCTCATATCTCTCCCCTCAGGCGGCAGCTCAATGACAGGGACGATGGTAGAAGGATGAACCGGCCCCCAAGGGCGAAAGTTTATGGCGCTCACACTATCGAGAAAATCTACAAGCCTCACCCCAGCTTTTGGACGTCTATTCTGCCAACGGAGTATTCTTGAATCACCATACAAGCTGGGGACTGAGGTTGTAGGAGTGGGAGCGTAATCCTTAAAGTGTTCCCAAAAAAATGCCTGAAGAAAGGCGACGTGCACATATGTTTCCACCTTTATGTACCCGTTGGAAATATACATCTCCTCCACTAAAGAATTCAGGTGACCATATAGTGAGCCTAGGAATAACGAAGCCAAAGGGAGAGTTATACCTTTGCCCAGCTTAATGGCGAATGCGATGATTTTCTTTCTGATAGTTTTCGTGCCGGAGCCGTCATAAAGGATATCTCTGTACAACCACAAGGACAAGAATGCAGCTGTGCTAAGATCATCATTACCTCACCTACCCACCAAGTGTAGAAACATTTCGTCTTCTTCTCCAACTGATCGTATTCGTTCACCTTCTGAATTATAGCCTGATAGATGATGTCTTCGCTTTCAGACAACTTGCAATTAAGACTGCCAGCGATAGGAAGGCTCATTAATGCAGACACGCTCTCAAGAGTGATAGTCATTTCACCCCACATGCATAAAGCTGTGTTCGTATAAGGACGCCATCGAGCAGCAAAAGCGACCAAACCTGGGATATCCTTCTTGACATGAAGAATTGCAGACGCCTTAACAGCATCAAGAATTCGCGCCCTGGCTAAGTTGACTCTAATCTCTTCATTACCCAACATGCGCCACATCCATCCTTCGTATGAGTCAAGTGGATTCTGGCAAATTATGAATTCAATAGGGGAAGGTGGATATTCTTTCTTCTGGATACAAAGCCTCATCACGCCTGCTAAAGACGATGGTAGACTCTCTTCAATTTTTGAACCAGTAATAAGGATTATATTATGTCTGGGGTGCCTCATGACTATTGGAAAATACTTGGTAAGCATTCCATCATTTATATTTGGCACATCTCTGAAATAGTCGACACCTCCCTTTACAACATTATCCTCCGCGTTCATTATTGAGAAACTGCAATAAGATTGGAAGTGTTAGCATGTTTCCAAGGAGTCGTTCAGCAATAAAAGATTTTCGTGATTCCCAAATTCGTTGTTAGGCACCTAATACGGAGATTACATGGGATTGGGATGGTTCAAGCATCTTCCAAACAAACTCAGTTGAGGGAAATTTACACTACCCTGTGTTCGATTATGAGCTGGGAGCAATGGGTATGGAATATAGTGTTATGTTATGTGCCATTATCTTCATATGGAAGTTACCTATAACATATCAAAATTTCACGACATTTCGGATGAAAGAGCAAGAATGGGTGGCCAAAACATCAGAAGACACGCAACCCGAAAAAATTCTGAAAACCTCCTGGAAGTTTACTATTTCGAGGTTTTTATCCCCTAAACACGCTCAAAATACGAAAATCTTCTTTGTTAAAGCTTGGAAATTTTCTGGGCTTGAAGTTACGTATGCGGAACGTCGAAATCCGAGTTTGTATGAAGATTCTACAGCAATTTCAGTAAATGCACGCGCAAGAGTACCTCAAAATCACGCAGGCGGGCACTAAAGTTTGCATGCGCGTCCCTAAAGCTAAGCCAACATGTCAACATATTTTTATACAGTTGGTTATCATGTCCACAAGTTCAAGACAGCGGTTCTACCAAGCTACAACCTGGGTTTTGACATGCGGATAAAGGGAACAAACGACATGTTTATGATTTCTTTTACTACGCAACCCTAACAGGCGGTAAAGGAATTAATTATGGTATGTTTTGATACACCTACAATCCTCTCAAAATGCAAAAGAAACTCTAACTAAATAATTAGGGTTTGCAAAAAAAAAAAAAAAAAAATTTTTTTGCACGTACCTGATTAACGGCGCCGGCGGCAACAAATCCGGCGGCGACTCCGGCAGCAACGGCGATGGCGGCAGCACGAGCAGAGAGCTGAACGTTCACACAAGAAAAAAAAAATCGTGAAGGGAAAACAAAAAGGGTTCTCCCTTTTATAGGCAAAATTTGAAGAATTCTAATTAGAGAAGGATTCCCTTTTGCTTCCAAAAAACCAAGAAGGGAAACCGGCCCACCAAAGGTTTCATGCCTGCAACGATGCGTTCACATGGACAATCACTAGCGGCTTCCTTCCAAGGTTAGTTACCTTTATTTATTTTATGTATATTTGTCACCATCTCATGCCTACCCTACAATAGTGTAACCATTGCATGCTAGGCAGGGGACTTAATGTTGATGGTGGATTTCTATTTAAAGGCTAAAATTGTAAAAAGCCAATTTTTGTAAGCTGACGTCCTGCAAAGGATAAAGCCTTCAGGCGATGAATACTTCTCACCATATTAATTCGTTGGAGAATGTGCAATCATCCCTGAGAATTAAACATACCTACCCAGAACGGAGCATGTGGCAACCATCCCGACGGAGCATGTGGCAACCATCCCGGTTTTCTGTAGGTATACAGCATTACTATTAATGCTTTAATTAAAGCTTAGTGTTCAACGTGCAAACACCCGTAGGCTACCTGACGGTAGGTTATACTAGCCCCGTTGAACGCATGCAAGACTACACATGTTAGTCTCACTTGCTGAAAACAAACCCAAAAATATATCTCACCCGTCCAACTTTGCAAGCATAGATGGAGGGTGTAGATATAGATTCAGGGGGTCCTGAGCATGCTACCATGATCACCTCGGACCCACCTTCACACATGACCGAACGGTCAAGACCAACCATGGTTGGTCCTTCCAAAACGTGCGCTCAAAGTGAGCATGACGCACGGCTAGGGTTTCTTTTAATCGTGAGCGTCCAACTTCACCGGCATAGTTGGACGGCTTAGATTATACCCTAAAACAAGTAGTGAAGTGATGGTACACCATTGGCGGGCCCACTTTCTACCTACGTGACCGACTCCCTCATAGGCAAGCCGTGATGCAAGAAACGATTGCCCAAACAAGGCTAGTTTAACGCCTTATGCAGGTTGAGAAGATCCAAAACGATCACGACCATCCGACTTCGCCGGCATAGTTGGATGGCTTAGATTTCTCCCAGGGTCATAGATCAAGCATGTACATGCTCACCGTCGACCTAAGATGCTGCATACATGGTCGGTCTCCCCAAAAGAGGTGCGCGTAACCCAAATCCGATCGCTCAAAGTGGCCGGTCTAAATCCCTAATTAGGGTTTGCGGCGCAGAAACATCTCGAGCGTCCATCTTCGTAGGCTTGGACGGAAGTCCAAGATGGAGACTAAGAAGGAACCGAGCATGCTAGCATGACCAACGTGGGCCCGGCTTCACGTCTAGCTGATCATCCAAGACCGGCGGTGATCAAGCTCCTCGGTACGCGCGCCCAAAGGTGATATGTCACGGCTCCTCCATAAATTCTAATCTCGACCACTCGTCTTTGCCACCTGAGTCGAGTGGCTTAGATTAAATCTTTGCGAGTCAAGCAGGCATGGGCGTGAACACCATTGTACTACCTCCATGCAGGGCTGATCGGTTCCTCTATTGGAACTCTCTAAGCATGCAAACATTTGGGCCGAAAGAGGCAGCATGCGCGCCTCCCATCCAACGGTCGCAAGTAAGGCTACGAGTCATTTCGTCCGTCCAGCTTTGCAAGCTTGGACGAATGGCTTAGGGTGCGAATCAACCAGCAAACAAGGTATCACTATGACAACCATCCGTCACTCTTCTTCACAAGGTAACCGACCAAGGTGTGTCCTTTCTATACAGCCTCCAAACGGTTACCTGAAGATGGCTGCATGCGATGTTATACCAAGTTCATGGTTCACCCTGCACTATTTTCTGTGGGTCCCGCGATCCACACACTCGAGACATTAATCACGTCACAACTGGGGGATACAAATTGGGGTATTGGTCTGGCGTTTTACAGCGTTCAGCGTGCAACGCGCCATCACAAGAATGTGTTAGTAAGACATGGGCGGTTAAGTCAAGATAGGAGAAGTGGGAAGTTCTGATCGTGTGACACTCACACACAACTCCACTCTTCCCTCACTCCACTTCCTCCAATTTCCACGAGAGACGTGAAGAAGGCTTAATGACTTGTATAAATAGGCTCTCCTCCCTATTTCCAAGGAGAGAAGTTGGAACAACACAGAAAACCAAGTGTTAATCGTATTCAACACCCAGAGCCTGCCTGCAACATTTGCTAGCCTGCTCAACCTTTTGTTAACAAGT
Source organism: Papaver bracteatum (assembly GCA_023529315.1). NCBI lineage: Eukaryota > Viridiplantae > Streptophyta > Magnoliopsida > Ranunculales > Papaveraceae > Papaver > Papaver bracteatum. The sequence continues at coordinate 17,052 of JAJJWX010001290.1, forward strand.
CATCAAATAGCCTTCACCTTCATACTCTCAACACCTTCTTCACTTCCCTCCCTAAGATCAACCTCACATCCATCACCTGTGACCGAAACAAATCTGGAGCGGCCGTGTCTTCGGTTTAGGACAGAATTGTATAGATTACCTCTCGAATCAAATTGCTCATCGTGCAGCACAATTATTGAAGGTTTAAACTCACTTCTCATCCACACACACCCAAAATTACCTAAACCGGCAGAAGTAGTTTATTCCCACAAACAATTATCAATAACAATTTCTGCAAGATAAGAGATACAGGTACGTTGTAAAAAAAAAAAAAATTACGATTGCGAGTTTCTCCTAAAAGAAAATCAAGAACTGCGAGCATAATCGCAAGATTGGCGGATAAAATTTCGCAGATATTAATAGAATGGGACGAACCTATATGGCGTGCACCCTAGTTCGCGAATAAAATTTCGCAAGAGGCAAATGTAAGACCTAATAGTGCGTTATATAAGGGCTATCTCTTGAAATGACTCAATGATAAGGTTATACCGCTGCTGGAACCTGAGTTATGCAGATATTGAGGTTAAAAAAAACCTATCCAGGAGAGGAATCTTGGATTTCCAATTATATAAGGTTATACCCTGATTGGACGACTAAGAACCTCTTCTAAGGAGTGCATAGTATGACCAAGGCGTCGAGGTACACGGTTGAGTCAAGGGTGCCCGGGGCATACGAAACTACCCTGGCCATCCTTGGAAAGTCTTGGCTATGATGCACTCGGCCCGAAGAAAACCCCACTTAGGGTGAAGTCTTGTAACTATAATCCATATAGGAATAAAGGACAAGAGGCTGCGAAAAAAAACTGGTTGTTGGAAAATCTGGATGGGAGGATTTAGTCTTGTATGGCCGATGTGCCCTCCTTGAAGGGGAAACCAGGGGGAAGATAAAGGCGGCACCCTCCATTAGGGAGCTGATAAGTGTCTAAAGATGGAAATGTCATGGGGATTTATGATCACAAGAACATTTACGCCTGTCATATTGTCGCGTGACGAAAGTTATACAAAGGAAAATATCCAAAAGATAAAAGTTAAGATGAAATCAATGGGTTTTTACATTTAACAAGTGTAAAGACGTCATGCGATTTCATCACAAGACGGCAATGTCATAAGATTTAATTCTTGCAAGATAATTTATACTTATCATATTGCCGCACAAATGTTGAAAAAATTGATAAGACAAGATCAATGGGTCGATACATGCAAATGTAAATACGTCATGCGATTTTGTCGCAAAAAGAAAAGGTGGAAAAATAAGACCTTTAACTAGGAAGGCAAAATAAGACTAACAGAAAAAAAAAATAATTAACTATTCTATTTTGAGATGCAGGAAAGATTTGTTCATCGCAGGAGAATATAAAAGAAAGCAGATTCGTAACATCGTACATTTTCGGAACATCGCAGCTGTACTAATTACATCGCAGAAATATTCGTACTTTCACATAGTTCACAGAAAGGAGACACAGGAAATAATTCACCATTTCAAGAAAGATAATGAAGGGCAAGTAGGGGAATGGAGAAATAAGATTTCATTATCTTCGTTGAGGATATTCAAAGTAAACAAAATCAAAAGTTGAATCCTCAAAATTTCAAAAGTTACATTATTCGCAAGAAAGAAGAAGAAAAAAGAAAGAAAAAAAGAAATTCAAGATTTGACGATTGTCTCGCCAGATTCATTATTCTTGCTCGCCAGATTCGTTATTCTTGCCAGAATTGTCAGCCTCATCAGTATTATTCTCACCACTTGTAGATACTTCTTTAGGAGGACTTATCTCTTCTTCACCATCTTCTTGAGTGGTATTTTCTTCTTCAGTAAATTCTAATTCCTTATCCATGGGAAGAGGAATTTCATCATCATCAACTTTCAAAGGAGGAACAGACACAGGAGGGAGAGAATGGGAGAGTAGAATATCATTCACGAGAACTTCAGCACTAAGGTGAACCTTGCGAAGGAAACCTCTGTCACGATTCCTAATCTCTATATTTTTTAAGTACTCGAGATAATCAAGTCTTCTTTCTGATTTGTCGCGGGCTTCAAGATAATTGGAAAGAAAATTCATGTTCTCTTTGCGAACTTTATCCAATTTGTTGGTAAGATCAGCGATGGTAGAATGAAGACTTCTTTCAGATTCTGCGAGTGACAAAAGTGATAAAAGATCATTTAGTCAAAGATTTTGCAAGAAATATAACATAAAATTTAACAGAAAGGTCAACAAGAGAGGCAGTCAATTGACTACCTTCTTTCTGTGAGGTTAAGTTTTGAATTAATGTAAAGAAACAGTTTTCCCATTGATTCATAGCGTCATCAAATTTATCGCCAACCACACCCTTCAGACGAGACTTCATGTTTTCTTCTCTGGTGCGTAGATACAAGTTTTCCTTTGCTAGTAAAGAATGATATTCCTTCAATTGAGAGCACTGGTCTTGAATCTCGCTGGCTTTCAAACTAAAAGTTAACCTACCTTTGATAAGTTTATACTTCTCAGCAGTAGATGATTCAGTTACCTCCTTGAGTTCATCTTTAAGGGAACGAAGAGATTGCTCTTGATAATCGCATATTCTTTGTAGATTACTCAATTTCTGTGAAGAAGTCGCCATCAAGCTTGAAAATCTATGTTTCTCTTGGGAAAAAGTTCTATTTTCATCTGATAAAGATTCTACTGCCAAGTTAGACTTGGTTAACGAATATGAGAGACGAGAAATCTCGTTACTTAATAAACCTTGACTTCGCGATAATTGGTTATTCTCATTAGTAAGATTATCTATTTGATCAATCGAATATGTGTGGAGATTATCTAATCTATTATACTGGTCCATCCAAGAATCTCTTTCGAAACGAGCTTCGTCAGCAATAGATTCAAATTTAAGTCTCTCCATTAAACGAGTCCGATTTGAAACTAATATATGAATCAAGAATTTAAGAAAAAGACTTGAGTACAGAAGATATAAAAGAAAAACAGAAAAACAAAAGAGCAGAGGCAGGAAAATTGTACCTTTCATCTCGTCATTTTTTTCTCGAAGGTTCTATGATCAAGAGAAGAGTTGCGAAGCATATGGTTGAGCATCACATTCGAGAAGTTTTGACTTGAAGGCTTTTTCTCAGAGTTTCAACTTCAGCTTCTAGAGATGCTCGTGAAGAAGTATTATCAGAGCCAAAATATTTAAGTAAGGTCTCGCAAGCTTCATATTGGAGAGAGTCGGAAGAAGAATTTCTAGCATTGTCTAAAATATTAGAATTTTTTTTAAAAAGAAACATCAACTCCAGCGAAGATTCCATTCGATGGAGGAAGAGATGCAAGGGTGAAGTGGTGACAAGGGCAAGTTGACGATTTGAGTTATTTGCGATGGTTGTATTATCAGAAGGAAGAGTGTTGGGAAAAACAACAGTTGAAGGCAGTAAAGGGCTAGAAGGAATTTCAGTCACAACAATTTTAGGAGCTTGATTTGTCAATGAGTCAAAAGAAGAAGAGGTGTTGGAAGCGATGTTCTCGCAGACAAAAGGAAGAGGACCCAGTTGCGAGGGTGTGGGAGTAACTCTTGCAGATGTTAATGTGGGAATGGAGAAATCAGCCTCAAGAGATTTGAAATGACGAGATCTTTTGGGAGGATTGGTGATGTTCTCGACATTCTGCGAATAATAACTTAGATAAGAAACAGAGGCAACAATATTGTTATTTAGAAATAGAATGTGTTCCTTATCACTTTATCATTCGAAGAACTTCTCTTCTTCTTCTCAGTTGGTCTTTTGCGAACATTAGGGTTTTGACCTGAGGATTGGGTGTTAGGGGTAATTCCACTGAAAAGAAGACATAATACAGGAGTTATAAAGGATCAAATAGAGAAGATCGAAGAATATGAGTAAGAATTGAATCAAAAAAAGACTGTAATCAAAAAACATACCTTGATGATTCCATTAGAACAGTAGCAGGAGAATACGAAGATTTATGAAAAGTTGCAGACGGAAGATAAAATAAACAGATGAAGAAGATAGAAAAGTAGAAGAGGAAAATTATTTTTGAAGTTTAACTCTGCCTTTTATAGGCAAAAGAGAATAACCTATTGAGTAAAGACGTGTCCGTAAAAAGATGAATTTACAACACGTGTAGGCGGTTAAAGCTAAATTAACGGAGCAATGTCGAGAACAAAATATGGGAAGAAGAGAAGCTGCGAGCATTTTGAAGAATTGAAGATTCTCATATCCTCTCCACTTTGCGAAGAATACATGAGAAGAGGCAAGATGTAGGACCAGAATATCGCTACAATAGTTCTCTGCGAGATTAACAACACTTCCCAGCGAGCATCACCGCAAAATCATCAACTACACTTTGCGAGTGTCATAAAATCAGTCAAAAGAGCACCCAATAAATGACGAGTGAAGAAGACTTGAGAAAAGCATGTTTATCCTGCGATGGTTACAAAACTGGCGAGAGTGAACATTGTAACTATCACGGTACAATCGCAGAATCAACCCGAAATAAGAGGAAAACTTAGCTGTCATCCACTATGTAACTACCCTATAAATATAGACCCAATGTGTCCAGAAAAGGATGATGTATTTTTGAGAGTTAAGAAAATCTTGAGGAGAGAGAAACTTCAAGAGAATAGTTGTAATCTTGAATTCTCTCATTTCTGTAAACATTTCTGAAACCAAAATAATAAAGTGTCGTTTTTCATCTTCAATTACGAGTTGATTATAGCAAGATCTTAACAAGGGTGTAGTGTGGGAAATCCTGCAACTAAAATGCGAGAGTGAACATTGTAACCATCGCGGTACAATCGCAGAATCAACCCGAAATAAGAGGAAAACTTAGCTGTCATCTACTATGTAACTACCCTATAAATATAGACCCAATGTGTCCAGAAAAGGATGATGTATTTTTGAGAGTTAAGAAAGTCTTGAGGAGAGAGAAACTTCAAGATAATAGTTGTAATCTTGAATTCTTCCATTTCTGTAAACATTTCTGAGAACAAAATAATAAAGTGTCATTTTTAATCTTCAATTATGAGTTGATTATAGCAAGATCTTAACAAGGGTGTAGTGTGGGAAATCCTGCAACTACAACACACAAACTCTTAGTACTTCTTATCCCTGAGATTTCAACTCCATCTCACAAATTGACACCAACACCTGCAGATCATAATAATAACAACTTAACCACATTCAGTACTACAAATATTCATATCTCTAACATCATAACTACACAGCAAACCCATTCTTTCATGCCCCCTGAATATCAATCACACTTCCATTCCAACCCATTATCACCTACACTTCAAGTCTCTTCTTTTGTTCACAGCAACACACAACACTACAGAACCACCACTAAAACCTGCAACAATCCATTCATATAATCTAAATATAGCTTCACAACTTCACCAACATCTTTACCACTTCAGAAAACTCATAACTCACCTTCATCAAATTAACAAACCTAGCATTCATCTAACTTAGTTCATTCAATATTCCATAATAACACCATCCTTCCTTCTCCCTGTAATTCACATCCATAGAACAAAAATCCAATATCACAACTTCTAAGTCATCTCCACATGGACCCATCCATGAACATCAACAAAAACCTAAACTACAGCTACATACAACTCCACTCAAACCCCAAACTCAAGACTTAATTCCAATAACATCTACAATTCATATTCAGTTTGCCACCAAATCAATTCCAACACAAAAACATCACCACCACAACAATCTTAGCAGCATTTACATTTGCATTAACTCCATTCAAACAACAACACCACCTTCAATATTTTCCCTGCATTCAACAATACCACAGTAGCCATACAACAACATCAATTACCTTAATTCCACACCTGTAACTTCAGAAATACCACAACTACAACTCTAAACCAAAATTACAATTCCATTATACACTTATCTCAATCCAGGTTCTATTCTCAATCACATAAACTAAATACCTTAATCAATTCAATCCAAAATACCGAAATTAAAACAATTAGAGACTTACACAAGCTTTAACATCTTCTGAATTTCCAATTCACCGAATCCATTCTACTGAAATTCTAGTTCATTTCCAGCTTCACTAAATCTTGTAAATCAACCACCAAATAAACTTCAGATCCAATTTCTAATAATCATTATAGAATATCAATTTTATCTTTTAATCTTCTCTGAATTCTTCTTATGAACCCTAGTTCTTAATTTAGGGAAGAACATGAAACCCTAATTCATTAATTCTTCCTCAGAACAGCTCTACATATAATTAGACAACAACCCTTTGTTCTTCATCTATCAATAACTCAAAATCACCATCGGTTCTAATCAAACCCAAATTCAAAACCAGAACCCTAAAATGATTCTCTTTGTTTCATCACTTCGAATAGAAATTCAATCAAAACTACCACCATCAGTTAACCTTCGATCTTTTCCGGATGTATATCAACTCGGAATCATGAACTGATTCTCGAAATCATTTACAGAAGAAGAATAAGAGGAAAGAAAGAAAGAAGAGAAAGAGAAAGAAGAAGAATAGAAACCGAACGAGAGTTATCTTCTCAATTTGGCTAGAGATAAGTCGACCCGATGTGATGTCACCCACTCGCTTCGACACGTCTTGGTGATAAAGCCAACTACCCATGATAGAAGCACCCATTCAAACGTTAAGGGCATCCAGGCGGTTTAAAGCAAAATTACTAACTTGCCTTTATATATCTTTACCCGATATCCGATTGACACGTTCGAGTAGTCCTTTCCGCGTAACTTTACGAGACCTATTCAACGGTACTAGTTTTGTAGCTAGATCATTGTTAGATTAATTCCTATTAATTAACGTTCATGTAAAACTAATCAAGTTATTAGTGGCTAAGACGTATCTTGAATGGTCTAATAGCGTTGACGAGCTTGAGGGTCCTTACATTCTCCCCACCTTATAACATTTTCATCCTCGAAAATCGAACCATCCTTCTGGTCTTCAAAACTCCCCACCTTAAATAATACTCCCATCTCTTGTCTAAGCACAAAAAAAATAAAACAAATCACAACCTATATGGCTTTCTACAACTAAAATATAAAATTTGTAGCTCCAAGTTCAACTACACTGATTTAGATTCTATCAAATAGGGAAGTCAAAATTTCTTACATGAAAATTTTCTACACTAATTTCTAAGTCAATAACTTACTAGTTCTAAGTACTTTTAGAAGATATTAAATAATAAAGTTTCTCATTAAAATTTGGGATCTATTAGTTCACTAATAGAAGCAAGTCTCCCTTCAATTCCTAGTGATACAAGAATGCAGTTTCCCTGTATGTGTTCGCGACGCCTGACAATGCCTACTACCTAACAAGTATCACCCGAACACATCAGAATTACCAACCTCACTATTCCCCAGTGTTGGATTAACTAAGTGCAAACTTATTAAGATTAACCAAGTGTTAATTTGATTTATCAAGATTATTTAGTCTTTAACTTCTATCTTTACTAGTGTATGTCTGATAATTTACTTTGTAAAATATATAAGCAGTTCACATCATTTTAAGAAATTTAGTTATTCGAATTATTTATCTTACCTTTTATTTTATTATTATTTATTTATTTTAATGAAATCGAATTTTAATTCCAAATGAGACTATATTATTATAACTAGATAGATTTTAAATTCATGTACTATTAAAGAATAAATTAATGTTACAACTTGTATCCAAATGTTATTTTTAATATATCTATTTGTTTATATCATCATGTGACTTCATATAAGTAAATAACCACTAACAATATTTCATAGTCGTTTGGTATTAATATTTTTTTATTATTATTATAACCTTTATGTCTTATTTCTTAAATCGATAAAAGTTAATCGTGATTAATCGTAATGCCAAGTTTAAATTTTGTTGTTAATACTAGATTTGATTTGGCCTAACTTGATTTTCTTAAGTTCATATTATTGCTAAGTAACCCTTAAGTTGTACTATAATAAAAATTTACGTTTTGCTATCACTATCCAATAATTATTATCCAACTGATGTTTACCGTAACTTTAAATTTTATAATTATAGTATTAATAGTATCATTATTTGCTTATTTTATCAAAAGTTATTATCTTGACTATATTATCATTTTCATTATTGTTTTATCAAATCTTCCCATTTGATTATTAGTGTAACTAACATACAATTAAAATAATTGTTTAGTAATGATACTTAGTTTAATTTTATTAAGCCATAATCTTGTAAATATAATTTTACTTTCACCAAAGGATTGATATAACAGATTTTATTTATTCAGATTGAATTGATAATATAGTATATCTTGTTACATATTGGCGTTAGTAATTTAATATGATTTAAATTTTGAGTGTGCATAACATTTTTAATATATCTTAATAGTCTTTAGATTTTGGGTATTAATAATAAGTATCTATTTCACATGCAATTTTATTCTCCTTTAAGTTTAATTTTGTTCTAAGTATTCAAGTATTATAATATCACTTCATGTGCATAATTTGGTGATTTAGTGAATCATTTATTGGACTAAAGATAATCTAGGTATAAGAACGTTAACAAGTTTTAATCTTTATTTTATGCCTTATATGACTTCATGTTCTAAATCCTACAGAAGAAGTCTTGTTTATCTATCTGGTTTAAATGCAAAACACAAAATTCTAATTTGTTATTAGTTAACTTTGCAAAACTTAATTATAGACAAGCACTAATAATTTTCCATAGCTATTTAATCCTAATTATTATTTTATCACTATATATCTGTAAATGAGATTTTAATTTAAGTTATGTTCAATATAATTTTAATTTTAATTCTAAAAGTTTAAGTTTGTCGTACTAATTTTTTTCCATTTCCAAAAGACGATTCAATATATATTTATGAAGAAGAATTCTATTAATATACGAATTTATTTTCTTTTAATCCTAATATTACAATAAACATCCGAATACTATTATTACTACTTTCCCGTATATTTGTTCCACTTTAAATAATTATTAGATCATTTGTTGTTCTAAAGATAATTTATGTACAAAATTACTAACAAATTGAGTCTTTTTATTTTATATATTATATCCTCGCTTTCTTAAGTATAACACCTGATAAGTATTTTACTAATTATCTAGTTTAGACACAAAATATATATTTATAATTTGTAATTAGTTTAATTTACAAAATTTAACCATAGATAATCGTCATTAAATTTTCCATAATTATTTACTCATAATTATTTTTATCATTATATATCCTTATTGAAATTTTAGTTAAGTTTAATATACTACTAATCGATAAACGTTAACATTACTTTATAAAAATTATTATTACTTTTATTTTCATTTATAATTACTATTATAATATTTTTAATTATTAACATTAATGGTTAAACTATCATTCTGACTACTCTTACAAATATTATTGAGTCGCAAAATATATTATTCACATTTATGTGATTAAAATTTGTTTACTCTATGTATAAGTTAAGGTGTTCACTAAGTTTCTATGTGATTTACAAGATCTATCAATAATACTAATCTCACTATTTTATAGCATTAGATTGTCTACATGTTCGCACTTTTTAGATTAATTATTCTCAAATTCTTATTAGCTAAAGTACTGGTGTCCCCTACAATTATTATTTCATTATACAAACAACCAAACAAACAAGTCAATCAATCAAATAATTATTTTAATTATTGATAGCTTTTAATGATTAAGATTTATCTCGCAAACCCAACCCATTTCTAAACTAATCTAGTTCACTAACTGGCACTGGATATTCCTATTGTCTACCATATAAGATCTAAAAATGAGATCTGATACCAACTTTGTAACGCCCCCTAACTAATCCAATAAATCAACTAAATAAAGAGGCACTAAAATCTAAAACATGCACTTAAGCATTCAATTACGAAATGCTTGATAGGTGTTGTAAAACACCTAATTTTATATCTAGTATTTATGCTTTCTTTGCTATTATCATTGTGAATTACATCTCTTATGTTTAGTTTTGATTTATTAGGTGCAATGGAGTCTGTGGGAGCAAAAGAAGAATAAAGCTTTTATTTGGAGCGAAAAGGAGCACAAAGGTCAATTCACATTCGAGCTATACTTGGAGCGAGCTAAGGTGTGCGAAAAGGAGGTGAAGAATGAACTGTCAGTTTCGCATAAATGACAGTTGAGTCGAAGAATTGAGTTATTGGTTAGCTGAAACCGACAAGCATTGTATGGGTTGGTTGACCCTTATACAATCCACCTCCTACACAAACCTAAAATTCAGAGAAGTTGTAATTTCTCTCATCATTGTCTTCTTTGCCTGAAATTAAGAGAAAGTGCGGAGGCTCCATTGGTTTTCATGGAGAGAAAATAACAGGAGAAATTATGTGATTTTGGGTTCGATTCTGCTGCTGGTGAGGAATTATTCAAGCAGTTGAGGCTAAGATCAAAACCGAGATGGAGATGAATTGGAGAATAAATTATGGATTCTGATGATTTGAAGTTGGGTTCGATTTGATTCTGAGATTGACAGAGAGTTGATGTTCTCATGTGAATAGGAAGAATGGGTTGATTCTGTGAGTTTGAAGATTCAAATTGTAGTTGCAGGAATTCCTACACTACACCCCTGATAAGAATCTACAGAGATTGAATTATGTTTGAGAATGAATTACAACACTTTTTTATTATTCTAAATTTTTGAATTCTTTACAAAAGACATAAGAACTCAGAAGTACAAATTTCTTTCTAGAGTTTCTCTCTCCTCAAAACCTTATCAACTCTCCAAAAAACATCTTCCTTTTCTGAACCTAACGAACCCTTTATATAGGGTTTTACATAGTGGATGATAGCTAAGTTTTCCTCCTTTTTTGAATATACTTTGCGATCTTATCGCGATTGTTATAATATTCTCTCTCGTAAAATTGATAACCATCGCGGGATAAACATACTCTCTTTGTATTTCTTCTATCGCCAGCTTCTTTTGGATTCTTCTGTGACGTTCGCGAAATGTTGTTAAATAATCTTCTGTGACGCCCGCAAAAGTGTTGTTAATATCGCAGAAATAGTATTGTAGCGATATTTTGGTCCTACATCTTGCCTCTTCTCACGTCTTTTCTGCGAAGAAGATAAGATCATGAGAACCTTTTAGAATGCTGTAACTGCCTATATTTTCAGACTTCTCTGTTCTGACACGTTTCCGTGTCCTTCGCTAGCTATTTTCACATATTCTTTCTTCTAATAAATTTTTGACACGTCCCTTCGCTGCGATCTGACCACCCACGTCTTTTCTTTATATTAATTGCCTTCATCTTTTTCGAGAAATTTCTTCTTCAATAAATACTTCTCTTATTCCTTTCTTTTTCTCTTTTACTTTCTTCTTCTTTCTCTCCATAACCTCTCTGCAAATTTACTGTTCTTCCGCGAATTTCTCTTTTGTTATCGCTTTGATTTCTTTCTTATCTTTCAATCCCTTTTCTTCATTCCCATACTTGAAAAATGGTTATCGCTGTTGCTAAAAACTTGATTGCTTTTGGTGAGATGCAAGGAAAACTCAGAAGCAAAGGTTTTACTCTATCTAAAATTCCAAATCAGGATTCTAGATCTGAACTTACTCTTAAATTATTTACTGATGATCAATGTTCTCGCGAGAAAATTATAGTATCTCTAGGACAACTTGAAGCCAGTCTTCCCATTCCTCTCTATGACCCAGAACTTCCGCTATTTTATCAAATAATTTATGACAAAAGGTTTTCGCGAGCGATATATCAATTGGGTGGAGATTGTATCCGATTTTTGCTTGAATATGCCTCTCGCGGAGCTGGAAAAGGATCTCGCTACCTTGAAGATGCGAAGAATCCACAATTTAAAGATGTCCCCATTGTTTCTGCGGATTATATTGTGGACAACTTCTTTGTAAATTATAGAATAGTCCCTATGAAGAGGGATAGCACCTGCTGGGGTGTTCGTTTGAAAAAACAGAAGGTCACTGGTGACAAAGCTCTTATGCTGGATATTGATTTTCATACATCTACCAACCAAGGTCCTCGCCATTCTAGCGATGACAAGTGGTTCATCTTTCCATTATGTCTTGAAGGTCCTTATATATCTGGTTCTCTCCCATTACCTGCGAATCTCTCAGAGTATGAGCCATGGGTCTTCAAATGGCCTGAAAGATCTAAAGAATTACATTCTCTTAACTTTTTACATTATTATCATTTATTGTCTTCTTTTTATTCTCGCTAACTATTTTGATATTTCTCAGATTGATAGAATGAAACTCAGCTATCAAACTCTTAGGAAACCCAGCACTTTCTTGGCTCTTAAATATTTCACGGATGAAGTAAGAAATATTTCCTCATAAATTTTAACAATATATTGTTTCCCCTATTTCTTATCTTCATCTGTGCTCGCAGGAAATTGAAGAACTATCGCCAATAAAACCCGTGAGAACTAAGGAGAAGCCTTCAAAGGATAAATCTGCCGTTCCTCCTAAAGGAAAATCTTCTGCCCCTCGCGGTGGAGAATCTGGCGATCAGGATAAATCTATTGTTCCTCCCAAAGGAAAACCTTCTGCCCCTTGTGGTGAATATTCTGGCGATCCTCCTTTGAAGAAAAGGAAAACCCGACCCTCTTCTTCTTCAACTCCTCAACTTATTCCAGAAAACCCAAATGTTGAATTTGATAAGGATAAATGTGATGAAGATTTTAATAATAATGATAGCAGATTCCCTTCTATAAAGAACTCTTCTTCATCTGATTCTTCAATGGCCCATCTATCCAGAATTTTTAGCGATATTTCCCACAACATAACGTGTAATGACGAGGATGAAGTTATTAACAAGACATCCCAATCTCTTTCCAGTGTCTACGATGCTCCCATACTGGTGGACAATGATTCTCTCCAAGGTGTCTCACGATCGTTGACTCCCAGTCTCTTAAATTCTCTTGGTACCTTGGTATGTTTTCATTTCTTCAATTTGTTTATATATTTTCTCCATCGCTAGATGTTAATTTATATTATTCTTTCGCAGGTTGGAAGAGCTTCTTTTGTTGTTGCTTCTGATTTAGATAAAAGACGTGCCAACTCTGAAAAGAAGGCTGTTAAACTTCGCCAGGATAAAGAAAAATTAGAATCTGAAGTTATTGAACTTCGCAAGAAGAATAAATAGCCGGAGACTGAAGCTTCAGTTGATAAGCAAAAGTTCTCTGATCTTGATAGAGCTAACCAACAACTCTATGGTATGACTGATTTCCCTTCTCTATTAATTCTTCTTACTCTATCGCGGCTTATTCAAGCAACCACTTTTAACTTGCAGATATTTATGGTCTTACCGACGAGGCTACACTCTTTCAATCTTTCCCTGAACCTGTAGATGATAATACTCTTCTTGCTTGCCTTAATAATTCTTTAAGTAATTTCTCAGATGATAAGATTAAATCCCTCTCCATAGATGAACTTAGATCCAAACTTAATATCTTAAAAATTGAACACAGATTCAATTTAGGTTTGACTGACAAATATAAGCGCTTTTATCTTGATTCAAAGAAAGAAATAAATAGATTAAGAAAGAGGAATAACGATCTTATTGACGAGAAAGATCTTGCTATTAAAAATGGTTCCAAGACTCTAGCCAATTTCCATAAGACTCTTCTTAACGTTCAAATGGAAAGAGATAAACTTGTTCGCGAGAATGAAGACCTTCTTGCGAGGGAAACTCAAGTTCGATCTTGTCTCCTTATAAATAGCGATGATGAGTTTTCTTGGGATGCAAAGGTTCTTGACAATGCAGGAATGATTTAGGTGTAAATGTTAGCCTTTAAGTTGAACAAGCGGCTTTAATTAGAGATATGATTTCTAAAAGAGAAGGTTGTTAGCTGTTCTTCTTCTCGCTAGTTTCTTGTTTTTATTATTCTTCTTTACAAATTTTTTAACTTGTTGTCATATTCTCGCAGGAGCTGAAAAAAGATATCTTGAAAGAATTGGGGAACTTGAAAATGAGAAGAATCAGCTCGCAAATACTCTTGCTGCTCGCAATAATAAATATTCACGATTGAAAGAGCAGTTTGACATTACTACTGAGAATTTCAATAGATCTCTCATTGTTGTTCGTAATGATTCCGTTAAGTTGGTCTGCAATGATCATGGAATTTCTCCTTCTATATATCCTGATATTGCAAAGGAAATCCCCGCAATAATCCCAAATCTTAACATCTCTGATAGCGAAGCTGAGGATTCTGATGAGGATGAAAATAATAATGATATTGACGAAGGAGAAAAATCTGGTGGAGGAGAAGAATCTGATAAGAATGAAGATAGTAATGATAATGATGAAAGAGAGAAATCTGGCGATGAAGATCTGATAAAGAGGATGGCGATGGATCTAGCTAGTTCTTCTTCTTCCTTCTATCTTCTTTGTATATTTATTTTGTTTTTTCTGCAACATTGTTGTGAGTTTCTCCAATTCTGTAAACTTCTTTTGCTTCTATCTGTATGAATTAGAAAATAATTCTTTTTCTGCAAATTAATCAATCAATATAATTAATATCCTTTAATTATCTGTGCAAACATATCATTTAATAATCTCTATGCAATTTTATATGATGGATGAATAATAATTTCATCGTTCTCATGCATTCCCATACTTGCCTCTATTATTCATCTGCAATATGAAAATTTTTAATAGAGATTAGATATAAGCTTTAAATAAAATTTGCTTCTATGTTGGCGATGTTATCGCTATCAAAAACTGCGTAAAATCGCAATTCTCATAAAATCTGCGAGTATTATCGCAGTAATCTTGCGGTCTTATTATGCCTTCCTAATTAAAGGTCTTACTATGCCACACCTTTTTTCTGCGACAAAATCGCAGGATGTCGTTACATTTGCATGTATTGACCCATTGATCTTGCCTTATCTTTATTTTTTGATTGTATTGCGACAATATGACAAGTCTAAGTTCCCTCGCGAGATCAAAGCCTCATGACATTGCCGTCTTGTGATGAAATCGCAGGACGTCTTTACACTTTCATGTAAAAACCCATTGATATCATCTTAACATTTCTCTTGTGGCTTGTTGCCTCTGTATAATTTACGTCACGCGACAATATGACAGGCCTAAATGTTCTTGCGATCTTAAAGCCCCATGACATTTCCGTCTTAAGACACTTATCAACTCCCTAATGGAGGGTGCCGCCCTTATCTTCCCCCTGGTTTCCCCTTCAAGGAGGGCACAACGGCCATACAAGACTAGCTCCTCCCATCCATATTTACCAGCAACTATCTGTTTTCACAGCCTCTTATACTTTATGCCTATATGGCTTATAGTTACAAGACTGCACCCTAAGTGGGGTTTTCTTCAGGCCAAGTGCACCATAGCCAAGACTTACCAAGAATGGCAAGGGAGTTTCGTACGCCCCGGGCAATCTTGGCTCAACCGTGTACCTCGGCGCCTTGGTCATACTTTGCACTTCTTGGAAAAGATTCTCGGTCGTCCAACCAGGGTATAACCTTATATAGTTGGAAATCCAAGATCTCTCTCCCGGATAGGTTTTCTTTAACCCCAACATCTGCATGATTCAGGATCCAGCAGCGGTATAACCTTACCCCTGAATCATGTCAAGAGATACCCCCTCCTATGACGCGCTATTACGCCTTATATTTGCCTCTTGCGAAATTTTATTCGCGAACTAGGGTGCACTCCATAAAGGTTCGTCACATTCTATTAATCTCTGTGAAATTTTATTCGCGCTTCTCGCGAGTATTGTAACTCTGATAAAATGTCACAACTTTGATCTTCTTTCTTTTTGTAAAATCTTGTAATTCTTTCAAGTAGAATACCCTGTTCAATTACATATTCTTCGAACAAATCATTCATTAAGTCTTCTAAAGTTCATCATTTTACCTTTCCACTTACTATTCTCTGCTACGTTTTGTTGTTGTTTCTTCATCTGCGAGACGCTCGCCATAAACTTCTTCATGTCGCTCTATTGTATCAATCATTAACCTTTCACTTCTCTGTCGTTGTTTGATTTTGTTCTTCCAATTGCTATTCTTATCAGCTCTTTCTTCGCAAGACTTCATATCAATTTCATAACACTTCTTGCTTTCTCCCCAATCTCCTTTAATTACTCCAACACCATTAGGATGAGGAAATTTAACGCACTGGTGGAAAGTAGATGTTACACCTAATATTCCGTGTAGCCAAAGTCGACCAATCAGAGCATTGTAAGGTGATTCAATGTCAACAACACAGAACATGATCTTGGAAGTTATCCCTTTTAAGGGAATTCGCATCTCAATTTCCCCTTTTGGTTTATTGGCAGTACCATTAAAACCATATATTTTATATGTTGAGGGAATTAGATCTTCGTCTCTTCCACCCATTGTTTTATAGGTATGATAAAATAGTATGACAACAGAGCTGCCTGTGTCTATTAGAACTCTATTGATAGCCCAAGAATCTTCATTTTCATCAACATTTTCTTCATCTTCTTCCTCCATTTGCTTTGGGTTTATCTCTAGTCTTACTACCAACGGGTTATCATGATGCTCGCCAGGTTCTGGTACTTCTTGTGCACTGAAAGATATAGTTTGCTTTTGCCATTCTTCTAATGGCGAGGCTCTCGCTATATTCATTATCTCTCTTCCATATGTGTCTCTCGTGAATACTCTGCCTAGAACATTATCATGGAAATCCTCTATTGTTCTGTGTGAATGTACAATGGAATTACAAAACAAATTCTTTGCTTTAGCTCCAACTTATATTACGAATGATTCGGCTCCTTTTACAGTATTTACCCTGCAAATTTATGGTGCTGGAGGCAATCGCTGAGATTGTGGATGTACTACTAAAAAGTGATTTAGCTTTCCTTGTTCAATCATCCTTAAAATTATTCTCTTTACATTCCTGAAGTCATTTACTGTGTGGCCATGAAAATGATGGTAAGGACAAAATTCTTGACTGCGATTATTAGGATGTGGTTCTTTTCCCATGTTCCATGGAGATGGTATATTTTCCATTAAAATGATAGCTTCCCAAATTTTTTCTATACTAGCATTGAGAGGAGGCATCTTAATTTCTTCCCATATGATCTTCTGATTCCCTTGACTTCTGAAATTGTTTTGCCTCTGTCCACCATAAGTTTCTTGCGGCTGATCAAGCCTTTGAATCTTATTATTTCCACCACGATTGTAGTAATTCTTCTCCCTTTCATACTCTTCTTGATCTCTACTGCCCATAGCTACCAACTTCTGTTGGTTATCAGTCTCTACTTTCTCTTTTTGCACTTGCGAGCTGCTCGCCACATTGTTTATCATTTTAGGAAGTAAACTCCCATTTGCTGCTCCGGAATTGGTGTTCGCGATGGGATATGATTCCATCTCATTTTGTTTCTCCTCCAAAGCAATGTATTCTTCTTGTAGTTCTCGTAGTTCAATCATAGTGATTGTATTATTAATTCTGCAAATTTGTATGTACAGTAGATTGGTCGCGAACATTGCATTGATAAAAGACAAGATAAGATATCTCTCGTCAACTCTTCCTGCCATCTCACTGCACATCGTCTTCCATCTTATGGTTAAATGTTTCAGACTCTCGCCAACCCTCTGTTTTAACCCAAACACATCTTCAATACCCGGTCGCGATGAATTGTTGCTAATGTAAGATCCTAGAAATGTAGCTTGTAAATGATCAAAAGAAGTTATGGTGTTTTTTGGCAATCCCTCGAACTATTTTAATGCCTCGCCAGTTAAGCTAGACGCAAAATATTTGCATAGTACAGCATCATGGTTTTCCCATTGTAGCATACATCTAACATAAGCCTTGACGTGTTGAACAGCACAAGTAGTCCCATCAAAGATCTTTGGTTAATCTTTGGTAAGTTGCATTTTGGAGCTATTCCTCTTAATTGTACTTCTTGAGTAAATGGAGTTCTCACAGCTTATTCAATAGCTTCATCGAGCTGCCTTCTTCCTCCTTCTCTTCTATTGCTTATTATTCCTCGCATTTCTGCTAATTCTCTCAATATTTGCTCATTCTCAGTTGAGTTTTGCTCCATTGGCCTTTTTAATGCAGCTTCCCTTCTTCTGTGTGTTGACACCCCAATTTCGCACCCTCCATGGGAAATATCAGTCTTATACTTCAAATCCAAGTACAAGAGAAATTCTTTGTGGAACAATTAAGGATTTCCATTAAGCCCACAAGCACTACTTCTACCCATTTCATCATCCTTTCAAACCTGGGATTTCTTGATATCACATTAAAGAGGAGGAAAATATAAAGTCAATGGTGAAAGAACGAAGTCATTTGGAGTTCGTATGCAAAAGTTACGAGCAAAACGAGAACTCAGAAGAAGTTGCAGTCAAGTTTAAAGCAACCACTAGAGGGAGTCAGGTCTTTTACAATAGGGGGCGCCAAAATACAAACAATACTAAAGGCACCTGCTTTATTACTAGAGGCACCCAATTTATTACTAAAGGCATCTGATTTATTACAAAGGGCACTTCTTCTTCTTCCTCATGAAGAACATGAAGAACATGGGTTTTTAAAGGTTGGTCATCATGATGATCACGATGATGATGGATTTTGATCGACAATGATTTTCGATTTCGAATACATCACTAGGTTCCTAGGGATGATATGGAGCTTGGGTAGGAGCATGATTTCGCAGCAATCATGTTCTTGATGCGGTGAACAGTAACACCTGTGTGAACAGTAACAGTACAGTGAACAGTGTCGGCGGGCCCACATGTCATATTCATGTTTGTTAACTGTCACATTTATTTGAAAAGAATAGAAGAAAAATGGAAAAGAAAGAAAAAAAGGACGTGGGACCCACATATGTTTTGAAGAAGAAAAAATTTCTTCGCAAAGGACAGCTTTCTGGCATGTTTTATATGCGGATTTGACGCAAGAAAAGGCAGAATGCTGTCGAGGATTTACGCATATAAATAGGGGTCGAACATTTATTTAGAGACACACCAATTTTCTCACAGAAACCTCTCCCAACATTATTTTCTCGCTACTCTGTCTGAGAGAGAAAACTCTTCTTCTTTTATTTCCTTTTTCAATTATTTTCATCATGCAAGCACAATCAAAAATCTAGGTTTCCACCCAAACCAAGAAGAAATTATTGTCTCAACTAGAAAAATATTTCTCTTCACATGTTATAAGTCTCCATATATTTGATCAGTTAATCAAAGAGAAACCAAGTTTTTTTTCTTACATAATAGTTATTATTGTCCTATACATTTCTAGCTTATTTCCAGAAAACCCAAAAAAATATAAGTAGAAGTATCAAAATCAAGTATCGTCTTTAAGTTCTTAAAAGATTAGCATTAAATTGCTGGTACTTTAATTACTTTCTGCATACTTAACAGAAGCGAGAAATCATCATAAGAATCTTTCCAAGTTTCAGTATCATATTTCAGGTATACTAATTGCCTATCTTTTCGGTAAATTATGTAGTCATACGGGAACGAAATGGTTTTCCATTTCGTAGTAACACCGCGGCTACTCTTTACATTATATAAAAATAATTATGTTTTATTTTTCCAAGTGGGATAAATCAAAGTGTGGGTTTAAAGCGGAATTCCCTCCCACATTAGACCCATAATATGTATATATATAAATAATAATAAATTTTGCATTAATTCTATATTATAAATAGCTAATGCATGGAAAATATTTTCTCAATTTCTAATAAATTTCGGTATCAAAATCCTGCACATATAAGTATTGGTAAAAAAAAAAAATTATAAACATTTCCCCATTAATCATGAAGTAGAGGCCAATCTTACGATTGGGCAGCTGATGGGTGCCTAACACCTTCCCATCCCGTACTAGAATACCCTTACCCAGACTCTCTGATAGCATACCTTAAACATGAAAGTCATAACTGGTTTTGTTCTTCCTGAAAGAATTCAAACTAGTTATAAGGGTCTTGACTCCCCTTAGTCAGGTGGCGACTTCAATTTCTCTTTTATTCTTTGCAGAGTTTGGTCATTTTACTAACGAACTAGTAAGAAATTATCTAAATCTCTGCCAGACCATGTGTGATAAGCATTCACGAACGTATAAGAACATGGACCTCGCCCCATAACAATTGTGGACAAAGAATAGACCGGAACTCGACCCGTGCTACATGCCTCGATTTCTACAGTGGCGACTCTACTGGGGAAAACCTTATTCAATAGCTTATTCTACAGTGGCCATCTCACTGCACATCGTCTTCCATCTTATGGTTAAATGTTTCAGACTCTCGCAAACCCTCTGTCTTAACCCAAACACATCTTCAATACCTGGTCGCGATGAATTGTTTCTAATGTAAGCTCCTAGAAATGTAGCTTGTAAATGATCAAAAGAAGTTATGGTGTTTTTTGGCAATCCCTCGAACTATTTTAATGCCTCTTGATTAAGCTAGACGCAAAATATTTGCATAGTACAACATCATGGTTTTCCCATTGTAGCATACATCTAACATAAGCCTTGACGTGTTGAACAAGCACAAGTAGTCCCATCAAAGATCTTTGGTTAATCTTTGGTAAGTTGCATTTTGGAGGTATTCCTCTTAATTGTACTTCTTGAGTAAATGGAGTTCTCGCAGCTTATTCAATAGATTCATCGAGCTTCCTTCTTCCTCCTTCTCTTCTATTGCTTATTATTCCTCTCATTTCTGCTAATTCTCTCAATATTTGCTCATTCTCAGTTGAGTTTTGCTCCATTGGCCTTTTTAATGCAGCTTCCCTTCTTCTGTGTGTTGACACCCCAATTTCGCACCCTCCATGGGAAATATCAATCTTATACTTCAAATCCAAGTACAAGAGAAATTCTTTGTGGAACAATTAAGGATTTCCATTAAGCCCACAAGCACTACTTCTACCCATTTCATCATCCTTTCAAACCTGGGATTTCTTGATATCACATTAAAGAGGAGGAAAATATAAAGTCAATGGTGAAAGAACGAAGTCATTTGGAGTTCGTATGCAAAAGTTCGAGCAAACGAGAACTCGAGAAGAAGTTGCGGTCAAGTTTAAAGCAACCACTAGAGGAGTCAGGTCTTTTACAATAGGGGCGCCAAAATACAAACAATACTAAAGGCACCTGCTTTATTACTAGAGGCACCCAATTTATTACTAAAGGCATCTGATTTATTACAAAGGGCACTTCTTCTTCTTCCTCATGAAGAACATGAAGAACATGGGTTTTTAAAGGTTGGTCATCATGATGATCACGATGATGATGGATTTTGATCGACAATGATTTTCGATTTCGAATACATCACTAGGTTCCTAGGGATGATATGGAGCTTGGGTAGGAGCATGATTTCGCAGCAATCATGTTCTTGATGCGGTGAACAGTAACACCTGTGTGAACAGTAACAGTACAGTGAACAGTGTCGGCGGAGCCCACATGTCATATTCATGTTTGTTAACTGTCACATTTATTTGAAAAGAATAGAAGAAAAATGGAAAAAGAAAAAAAAAAAGGACGTGGGACCCATATGTTTTGAAGAAGAAAAAATTTCTTCGCAAAGAGGACACTTTCGGCATGTTTTATATGCGGATTTGACGCAAGAAAAGGCGAGAATCTTTGTCGAGGATTTACGCATATAAATAGGGGTCGAACATTTATTTAGAGACACACCAATTTTCTCACAGAAACCTCTCCCAACATTATTTTCTCGCTACTCTGTCTGAGAGAGAAAACTCTTCTTCTTTTATTTCCTTTTTCAATTATTTTCATCATGCAAGCACAATCAAAAATCTAGGTTTCCACCCAAACCAAGAAGAAATTATTGTCTCAACTAGAAAAATATTTCTCCTCACATGTTATAAGTCTCCATATATTTGATCAGTTAATCAAAGAGAAACCAAGTTTTTTTTCTTACATAATAGTTATTATTGTCCTATACATTTCTAGCTTATTTCCAGAAAACCCAAAAAAATATAAGTAGAAGTATCAAAATCAAGTATCGTCTTTAAGTTCTTAAAAGATTAGCATTAAATTGCTGGTACTTTAATTACTTTACGCATACTTAATGACGAGAAATCATCATAAGAATCTTTCCAAGTTTCAGTATCATATTTCAGGTATACTAATTGCCTATCTTTTCGGTAAATTATGTAGTCATACGGGAACGAAATGGTTTTCCATTTCGTAGTAACACCGCGGCTACTCTTTACATTATATAAAAATAATTATGTTTTATTTTTCCAAGTGGGATAAATCAAAGTGTGGGTTTAAAGCGGAATTCCCTCCCACATTAGACCCATAATATATATATATATAAATAATAATAAATTTTGCATTAATTCTATATTATAAATAGCTAATGCATGAAAAATATTTTCTCAATTTCTAATAAATTTCGGTATCAAAATCCTGCACATATAAGTATTGGTAAAAAAAATAAATTATAAACATTTCCCCATTAATCATGAAGTAGAGGCCAATCTTACGATTGGGCAGCTGATGGGTGCCTAACACCTTCCCATCCCGTACTAGAATACCCTTACCCAGACTCTCTGATAGCATACCTTAAACATGAAAGTCATAACTGGTTTTGTTCTTCCTGAAAGAATTCAAACTAGTTATAAGGGTCTTGACTCCCCTTAGTCAGGTGGCGACTTCAATTTCTCTTTTATTCTTTGCAGAGTTTGGTCCTTTTACTAACGAACTAGTAAGAAATTATCTAAATCTCTGCCAGACCATGTGTGATAAGCATTCACGAACGTATAAGAACATGGACCTCGCCCCATAACAATTGTGGACAAAGAATAGACCGGAACTCGACCCGTGCTACATGCCTCGATTTCTACAGTGGCGACTCTACTGGGGAAAACCTTATTCAATAGCTTATTCTACAGTGGCCATCTCACTGCACATCGTCTTCCATCTTATGGTTAAATGTTTCAGACTCTCGCAAACCCTCTGTCTTAACCCAAACACATCTTCAATACCTGGTCGCGATGAATTGTTTCTAATGTAATCTCCTAGAAATATAGCTTGTAAATGATCAAAAGAAGTTATGGTGTTTTTTGGCAATCCCTCGAACTATTTTAATGCCTCGCCATTTAAGCTAGATGCAAAATATTTGCATAGTACAACATCATGGTTTTCCCATTGTAGCATACATCTAACATAAGCCTTGACGTGTTGAACAGCACAAGTAGTCCCATCAAAGATCTTTGGTTAATCTTTGGTAAGTTGCATTTTGGAGGTATTCCTCTTAATTGTACTTCTTGAGTAAATGGAGTTCTCGCAGCTTATTCAATAGATTCATCGAGCTTCCTTCTTCCTCCTTCTCTTCTATTGCTTATTATTCCTCTCATTTCTGCTAATTCTCTCAATATTTTCTCATTCTCAGTTTAGTTTTGCTCCATTGGCATTTTTAATGCAGCTTCCCTTCTTCTGTGCTCTTGCCTTTCTTGTCTTGCGAGATTTTGTGTGTCTTCTTCTTCATTGGCATCCCGTCTTTATCTGCAATTTTCTCTTTCACCCTCCTCTTGAAATCGCAGTTGTCTACTTTCTTCTCTGCGAATTTCTTCATTTCTCCTCATTTCTCTTCGCTTCCTTTCTAATCTCCTCTGTATTCTATTATACTCCTCTTGAATATTATCATTGTAGCGATTTTGTGTACGTCTCCTTTCTCGATTTTCATGGTTATTTTGTAAATCTTTGCCTCTCGGAATTCTTGGTCTTCTATTTCTGCCCTTAATCTTTCTCTCTCGCAAGCCAGGCGTGCTTGTTCGGCGTAATGTCTCTCAATTTCTTCTTCAATTATTCTTTGATTCCTTTGATTCTCTCGCCCATGTAATATCCTCCTACCTTCTTCTGGATTTTCTTCTTCATTTTGGTTGTTTCTTCCTCCTTGATTTCTATTGTTGCGTCTATTATCCAATGCTTCGCCATGCGGATTATAGCGATCTCCAATTATCTCTTCTTCTCTATGACGTTGTTCTCCATTTAAATTTTGCACTTCTTCTCTAACATTTCTCATTGAGAAATTTTTCCTTGGTTCTTCTCTGAGTGATCTTGAATTTGATCTAACAGTACTTCTTGATCTCCTTCTTTGTAACCTCAAATTCTTCATTCTTAGCTCATGATTTTATCTTGTTAAATTTGCACGCTCTTCTGCCTCTAATCTTCTTTTTTCCTGTATTCTTTGTCTCAAATGATCTACTATTTCTTTTTCACGTCCTTCATGAATTAATCCTCCTACCATTTCTTGATTTCTTTCTCCTTCTTCTTCATTTCTTAATTTTCGATTTTCTGTTTCTTCCATCGAATCCGACCTCCAAGTATGCACACTCACTCTATCATAATCCACATTCCTATCTCGTGTTTGTGCTTGTTGATTCGGATGTTGAATTGAATTTTCTGCTTCATTTATTATTCTATTTCTTCCTGATCTTATCCTTAAAGATTTTTCTAATTCACCTATTCCCTCACCTGCAAGTCTTTTACTTTTCCTCACAGTTATCGGTGGTTCTGATGTATTTCTTCTTCTTCTAGCCATTTCTTCAACTCTAACAATTTCTTCAAATCTTCAAGTTGTAATTAGAGATTTCTTAGCTTGATTCTCCCTGTTTCTGGGCGCCAAAATGTAGTTGCAGGAATTCCTACACTACACCCCTGATAAGAATCTACAGAGATTGAATTATGTTTGGGAATGAATTACAACACTTTTTTATTATTCTAACTTTTTGAATTCTTTACAAAAGACATGAGAACTCAGAAGTACAAATTTCTTTCTAGAGTTTCTCTCTCCTCAAAACCTTATCAACTCTCCAAAAAACATCATCCTTTTCTGAACCTAACGAACCCTTTATATAGGGTTTTACATAGTGGATGACAGCTAAGTTTTCCTCCTTTTCCGAATATACTTTGCGATCTTATCGCAATTGTTATAATATTCTCTCTCACAAAATTGATAACCATCGCGGGATAAAGATACTCTCTTTGTATTTCTTCTATCGTCAGCTTCTTTTGGATTCTTCTGTGACATTCGCGAAATGTTGTTAAAGAATCTTCTGTGACGCTCGCAAAAGTGTTGTTAATATCGCAGAAATAGTGTTGTAGCGATATTCTGGTCCTACACAAATGAAGTTGGGGTTTGTTGCTAGAACTCAGAGAATACAAGGAGAAGATTGACAGAAATTGCAGTGGTTGAGTTTGAAATATAGAATTTTAGAATTAAGGGCTCTGCTCGATTCAACATAGGTGATTGATGGCAGTTAATTCATGGCTGAGCTGGAGATTGATGGAGATACTGGGTTTGGTTTAGAATTGATTATGTGGTTCAAATGGTGATGCAGGTAGTTGAGATGAGGTCTGAACTGGAGTTAGGGTTCTGTTGGAATGAAGAGAAGATTATGTGTGTGTTTATGTTCATGGTTCTTTGATGAATTGGGAGAACTGAGTAGATGTATGTTAGGCTCAGTTTGTTACAGTGAAGAATGAAAGAAGTTGGTGTTGTTAGTGGTTGTATTACAGAGAGAAAGAAGCTGCTAGTACCTGAGAAGAGAATTGAAGTTACAGAATGTAAACCTAGATATATGCTAGGATTGAGATATGATTGAAGGAATATTGGGTTCTGGTGTGATTACAATGATGAAATTCAGGGAAAAATGGCAGTTGATTCTGGTGCTTTATCTGAACTGATGATGACAGATGGTGGTGGTATTGAATCTGTGACTGAGATGAGGCAGTAAGAATAAGCTGCAGGGAATGATATTGTTGCTGCCAATATTGAGTCAATAGGAGATGGCAGGTGGAGTTGTTACTCCAGTGGTGCAATTGAGCAGCTGAGGATTGTGGTTGAAGTTGTAGAAAATAGTGGAACTGACATTGTTATTGAAGTTGAGTAAAATATTGCAGGGAATGTGGATCTGAGTTACAATGAGTTATATAACAGATAAGAAGATAAGTTGGGTTGAGTTCTGGCATCAGTTAAGAATGAGTTAATGGAATTTGTGGTTACAAGAATCATAGAAGGAATTTATCTGTGTTGGATGGCAGTTATGGCTCAAGCATCTACATATGAGGCAATTGTTGAATGAGTCAGTATTGGTGATGTTATGGTAGCAATGACATGGAACTGTGAACTCAATTCGAGTTCAGGAAGCAGAGATTGTGAAGAAGTTGCAGTTGAGAGATAATGTAGCCGTGGCTTGGTTACAGTGGTGGTAAATGGGATTGCTCACAGATGCAATTTGAAATGGCAAGACTATAGAGAATGGAGTAGTTGTTATTGCAATGGAGTAGAAAGTATTGAACTGCTATATAATTGAGTACGGAACAAAATGGTGAATGCATCTACATATATGGGTTCAGGGTTGCATTTGTTATTGTTGTTTTAATGAGGTGGAAGTGTTTGAATCTGGTGTTGTGTCAAGGGTGTTGTCTGTGTGGTATTGCCACTGAGAATGATTACAGGGAATAGACTGGTGCTAATGAGAATTGAAGTTGGAGATGTAAAACTGAAGCTGGAGTTTGAAGCCGCAGAAATGGGAGTAATTGCATGGGAGAACTGATGCAGCAGCTGGTTAAGGTGTACTGTGAGGTGTATTTGCAGATGCAGCTGAAATGTAATGGTTTGAGTTTGTTACAGAGATTGTTGTGGTTTGATTGAATGGATTGAACTGGTGGAGCTGAGAATGATGATAGACGTATAAGAAGAATGAGTGCAGTTGGCTAGTTGAACTGTGCAGAATTTGGATGGCCAGGTTGAGAAATGGTGTGACACTGAAGATGTAGGGCCATCATGGCTGGAAGCACAATGATTGTGTAGCAGAGCTCAGGCCTGTGCAATGGCTTATGCCAAGACAAGTCAGCTCAATTAGCCAAGTCAGTTGACTTACTGACTCGGTATTAACTCGGTTGACCTGGCCGAGCTGACTCGTTGATCGGTGACCGGGTGGACTTTGTCGGTCACCTGAGATATTTTTCGGTGCCGGATTCCGGCCAACTTCCGGCCATTGCACCAGTTTTTCGGCGAGCAGTTTTTGGGACAGATTTTTACATGGGTTATTCCTCACACATGAGATTGGTTTACTTCTTGTTATTGGACTTTGGGATTTGAAGACCTAATTTTGGAAAGTTGAAAATCTATAAAAGGAGAAAGTTTCTATTTTTCTTGGGAGATTATTCTACTGGAGTTTTGGGAGAGCGACGATTCTACTAGGGTTTGCTTTCGTTTATTTTTCATCTTCTTCATTTTATTATTGATTATGAATATGATGAACCCAAAAATATGAGTAGCTAAATTTCATTTATTGGTTATGGGATATAAAGTGGATTTCACAAATAAGATTTGATTCAATATATTAGTTTTATCTTAACTTTATTGTTTATGATTCATGGTTTATATTGTTATGATTTGATTGTTTGTTTGGTTGAGTCCGGAATCAATCCGATTTAATTTCATATCTAAAGCTATATTAGGGTTTTCAATACGAAAACGTTGCTTATCCCTGATTCTAAGTAACATAATTGTGGGTAGTGCTTGTAGTGATATATCCTACTAGTCACATATGAATCATAACTTGGGTTAAATCAAATTAGTGCTTTTACACATTTTGATTTCCTTGATTAGTATTATTCCATAGAACTTTTTGCTTTTAGGGAGTTAAACTTAATTGTGCTTTTACACTATAGGTTGCTTTCTAGGAAGAATTCACATATGCATCTTTTAATGTGGTTGTGATGAAATCAGGGAATTAGCGGGATATACTTGCGATCAAGGTATCCTAGGACTTTTAGTAAATGAGAGATTAAAATTTCAATTCTAGTCATTGTTGAGAATTCAAGTTTGTGAATGAAACTATCTCGTGACCAATATCTTCTCCTTATTGATTACTTTTATTATTACTTTTCTTTCAATTTAGTTTTTATTGCTTTGATAAATCAAAACCCCCCCATTGGTTACTAAGAATCTGAAAATTTGCATAACAACAAAAGCCTCTCTGTGGATACGAACTCTTTATTATCGCATACTACATTTATTTTAGTTAAGTAAGAAAGTGAAACTATATTTGACCGGCTGACAACCGGCCAAATTTTGGCATCGTTGCCGGGGAGGCATACGGCTTGTTATTATGTTTTTAGTTTCTTTTTATAATTTCTTCTTTTATCTTTGTTTTTCGTTTCTTGTCTTGATTCTCACTTGTTTGCGAGAATTGTTTTCAGGTACCTAATCCCTGGCTTCTAAAGATTGGAACTATCTAAGGTGCGGGATAGCTACTCGAAGAGGCACAATACTCCAACCAAGTCAAGACACAACGGAAGAGCAAGAATTAGAAGTGGAAGAAGAGTTACAACTAGAAGAAGAACAAGAGGTTCCATTCGTAGAAGAACTACTAGTTGAAGAAGAAGAAGCAATGGGTGATGCAAATCGTACACTCAAGGACTTGGCTTCTCATAGGATTGATGCACAACAATGGTGTATCCAAACAAACTCAACTTTCAAGATCAAGCCAGGGTTGCTTAGAGAGTTACCAAAGTTCCATGGCATAGTGAATGAAGACCCAAACAAGCATCTTGTGGAGTTCCATACCATTGTCAAGGCCATGCTTCCAGAGGAGACTGACGCCGATGGTGCAATGTTGAAAGTTTTTCCATTTTCTATGGTGGACAGCGCTAAGGATTGGTTGTATTGTTTTCCACCTGGAAGTTTCACTACATGGAACGGGTTTAAGAAACTCTTTCTAGATTGGTATTTTCCTACGTCAAAGGCTACTCAAATTCGCAAAGATATTTGTGGAATAAAGCAACATGTGGGAGAATATTTGTATGAATGTTGGGAATGATACAAGAGATTGGTGGCAAGCTGTCCTCACCATCAATTCAGTGATGTTATGATTATCCAATACTTCTACGAAGGCCTCCAATCAAGTGATAGATATCTTCTTGATGCAGCGGGTAGTGGTGCACTAGTGAACAAGACGGTGGCCCAAGTTACTGATTTGATTGAAAGTATGGTTGCAAACTCGCAACAATTCTACACAATAAGTGAACCAATGGTTAAGGGAGTGCATGAAGTTAGTGATTCATCATCATCACACCGTGATCAAAGGATAGACAATATGGAGAACATGATGCAAAAGATGGCTGCGGTTATATTACCTTCGTATGGTGAAGAGTTGGAGAAAGCTAATGCGGTTTTTCCAAATCAACAAAGATGGTATGATCCTTATTCCAACACCTACAATCCGGGATGGAGAGATCATCCTAATTTCAGCTATGCCAACAAGCAAGGCGCGGTTCAACAACCTACTTTCAACCGTCCGAGTGGATTTCAACCACAACAACAACAATTCCAACCGCAACAATAACAATTTTAGCAACCAAAACAACCGGTATAAAACCAAGGTTCTGATATCGATGCAAAGTTACAAACAATGATGCAAGGTATTTCTACCATGTTCAAGGAAAGCCAATAAGAAACTAAGAGTGCTATCAAGGAGTTGCAGACTCAAGTGGGCTCCATGGAGATTGATATCAACAAATTGAATGCACAAAATAGTGGGAGACTCCCTTCTCAACCCACTAACCCAAAAGAGGGTGTCAATGCTATTACGTTGAGAAGTGGTACACAACTTGTGCAACCCAAAGTTGCTGATTTGGGTGAAGAAGAAGCTCCAAAGGAGTCGGTTTTGGAGGAAAAGAGGGATGAAATTCCCCAAACACCTGAGGTACCTACTCCTAACTCTAAAACTCTGATTTCTACTTATGTTCCTCCTATACCTTTTCCTCGCAGATTTGCAAGTTCTAAAAAGGCAGAATTAGAAAAGGATATTTTAGATGTTCTTAAGAAGATTCATGTGAACATACCACTCATTGATGCCATCAAGCAAGTTCCCAAGTATGCAAAAGTGTTGAAGAACTTGTGTACCAGTAAGCAAAGGCTCAAAGGAAATGAAGTGCTAAGTGTGGGGGAGAATGCTTCGGCAATCTTACAACACAAACTCCCACTAAAATGCAAGGATCCCGGTAGGTTTGACATTCTCGTCACAATTGGTAACACCACTTTTAACAAAGCAATGTTAGACTTAGGTGCATCCGTTAATATTATGCCGGAATCCATGTATAATTCATTTAATCTAGGTCCTTTGAAAAAGGATGGAATTGTGTTGCAATTAGTCGATCGCTCTAATGTTTACCCAATGGGTATTGTTGAGGATGTTCTTGTGCAGGTTAATCAACTTGTATTTCCATCTGACTTTTGTATGTTAGAGATGGATGAAGTTTCACCGGACTCGTCTCTTCCATTGCTACTTTGGCGTCCCTTCATGAAAATGGCTAAAACCATTATTGATGTGGACAAGGGAACGTTGACTATGGAGTTTGATGGAGAAATAATATGTTTCAACATTTTCGAGACGATGAGATATCCTAGTGATGTTCACTCTTGTTTCTCTGTTGATGTTATGGATACATTGGCACAACAAATATTTGAATTGAATCGTGATGATGCTTTGGAAACTGTTTTAACTACATCCATTGATGATGGTGTAGAGTGTGGTAACGAAGTCAAGGAAGCCCTTGATGATCTTAACTCACTACAAGGATGTCCTGAAACTCATAATATCTCTTTTATTTCTTTACCATGCAGTGATGAAAAGCTTTTACCTTCTATTGTTAAATCTCCAAAGTTGGAATTGAAACCTCTTCCAAGTCACTTAAAGTACTTGTACTTGGGTGACAATGAAGAGTTACATGTGATTGTTTCTAACGAGCTTAGTGAATTAAAGGAGCAAAAACTTCTAAGGGTGCTAAGGAAGCACAAGACGGCCATAGGATGGACAATTGCTGATATCAAGGGTATAATCCCTGCCGTTTGTATGCATAAGATTCGTTTAGAGGAAGATGCAAAGCCTACAAGGGAAGCGCAACGTCATTTGAACCCTCCCATGATGGAAGTTGTGAAAAAGGAGATACTCAAGCTTTTGGAAGTGGGTGTTATCTACCCCATATCCGATAGCAA
This sequence comes from Papaver bracteatum, assembly GCA_023529315.1. Taxonomy (NCBI): domain Eukaryota; kingdom Viridiplantae; phylum Streptophyta; class Magnoliopsida; order Ranunculales; family Papaveraceae; genus Papaver; species Papaver bracteatum. The sequence continues at coordinate 48,038 of JAJJWX010001290.1, forward strand.
GTGGGTGATCCCGGTACAAGTTGTACCAAAGAAATCAAGTGTAATGGTGGTAGAGAATGATAAGAACAAACTTGTCCCAACTCGTGTGCAAACCGGTTGGAGGGTTTGTATTGATTATAGAAATTTGAATGCCGCTACTAGGAAGGATCATTTTCCTTTACCTTTTATTGATCAAATGCTTGAACGTTTAGCTGGACACTCTTATTATTGTTTTCTTGATGGTTATTCAGGGTATAATCAGATTGTGATAGCACCGGAGGATCAAGAGAAAACCACTTTCACTTGTCCTTTCGGAACTTTTGCATATAGAAGGATGCCTTTTGGCTTATGCAATGCTCCAGCTACCTTTCAAAGGTATATGGTAAGTATCTTTTCCTAATATGTTGAAAACATCATTAAAGTGTTTATGGATGACTTTTAGTGTCTTTGGTGATTCATTTGACCTTTGTTTGAATAACTTGTCATTAATCCTTGAACGATGTGTTGAAACAAACCTTGTGCTAAATTGGGAGAAGTGCCATTTCATGGTAACTCATGGAATAGTTTTAGGCCATATAATATCTTCTTAGGGCTTGGAAGTTGATAAATCTAAGATAGACCTTATTTGTGCTCTAACCTCTCCCACTACAGTGAGGGAGATACGCTCTTTTCTTGGACATGCAGGTTTCTATCGTAGATTTATCAAGGATTTTTCCAAGATAGCATCACCACTTTGCAACTTATTGCAAAAAGATGTGGTTTTTAACTTTGATGAAAAGTTTATGGCGGCATTTAATCGTTTGAAAGAACTTTTGATTTCAGACCCTATCATTAAATCACAAGATTGGAGCAAGCCTTTCGAGCTCATGTGTTATGCAAGTGATTATGCGGTTGGTGCGGTGTTTGGGAAGCGTGTGGGGAAGATACCTCATGCTATTTATTATGCTTCTAGAACACTAAATGAGGCCCAACAAAACTACAAAACCAATGAAAAAGAGTTTTTAGCGATTGTTTTTGCATTAGAAAAGTTTCGCTCTTATCTAATTGGTACAAAAGTTGTTGTCTTTTCTGACCATGCAACACTTAGGTACTTTCTAATGAAAAAAGAAGCAAAACCAAGGCTCATACGATGGATTTTACTCTTGCAAGAGTTTGATATTGAAATCAAAGACAAGAAAGGAATTGAGAATACCGTTGCGGATCACTTGAGCCGTCTTGCTGTGGACAAGGAAGCTATCCCATTGCGTGAAAGTTTCCCGGATGAGCAACTATTCTCAATTGCTTTTGGAGAACCATGGTATGCTGACATTGTGAATTACTTGGTAACTAAACAAATCCCAACGAACTTGTCTCGTGCTGAGAGGGACAAACTTAAGAGGTTAGGGAACCAATATATATGGGATGATCCATACTTATGGAAACATGGCAGCGACCAAGTAATAAGAAGGTGCGTTCCCGAATCCGAGTTTAATTCTATCTTGTCATTTTGTCACTCCTATGCTTGCGGAGGACATTTTGGAAGTAAGAGAACCGCTCACAAGGTACTTGAAAGCGGTTTCTATTGGCCAACCTTGTTTAAGGATGCATATACATTTTGTACAACTTGTGATAGGTGCCAAAGAACAGGAAATCTAGGTGCCCGAAATCAAATGCCACAAAATTTTATTCAATTTATTGAAGTTTTTGATGTATGGGGTATTGATTTTATGGGTCCTTTTGTCAACTCTCATGGGAATTTTTACATCTTACTTGTTGTTGATTATGTCTCTAAATGGGTGGAAGCTAAGGCCACCCCAACTAATGATTCCAAGGTTGCTTCAGATTTTGTGCAAGCTAACATTTTTGCAAGGTTTGGAATTCCAAGAGCCATAATTAGCGATGGGGGTTCTCACTTCAAAAAAAGGATTTTACAAAGCTTGTTGAAGAAGTACAATGTGTCACACAAGATTGCAACGCCTTATCATCCCAAAACAAATGGACAAGCCGAGGTTTCTAACCGGGAGGTGAAATCTATTCTAGAGAAGAAGGTGAATCCAACAAGGAAGGATTGGAGCATGCGACTTAATGATGCTTTGTGGGCTTATAGAACCGCATACAAGACACCTATTGGGATGTATCCCTTTAGGCTTTTATATGGTAAACCTTGTCACTTACCCATAGAGATTGAGCATAAGGAGTTTTGGGCGATTAAGCAATGCAATATGGAGATGGATGGTGCTGGAAAGCAAAGGAAGTTACAACTCCAAGAGCTATATGAGCTTCGCAATGATGCATTTGAAAGCTCATGTATTTACAAGGAGAAAACGAAGGCCTTTCATGATACTATGATTTCTAGAAAACAATTTTGTGTTGGGCATAAAGTACTTTTGTTTAATTCTCACTTGCAATTATTTCCGGGTAAATTAAGGTCATGTTGGGTTGGACCTTTTATTGTTACTAATGTGTTTTCTCATGGTGCAGTAGAAATTCGTAGCATAACTACATGCAAGGAACTTAAAGTTAATGGGCACCGGTTGAAACCATATTATGATAATTTCACTTCCGAAGTGGTGGAAGGAGCTAATTTTGTGGATGCACTCCCTCTTGAGGAGTCATAGAAAGTAAGGAGATAGTCGGGCTGACGACTTTAAACCAAGCGCTAAAAGGGAGGCAATCCATAGGATGAGTATCTCTTGTCTTATTTTCATTTTCTTGTCTTGTTTTTAGTTTTTTCTTATCTTGTATTTTATTTTTCTGATTTCTTGTCATATTTCATGCATAATTTCTCACCTTGACTTACTTTGGATGACTCAATTTACATTGAGGACAATGTAAAGTTTAAGTGTGGGGGAGTGGTTAAGCATTTGCATTGTAAAATTTTCAAAATTTTCAACTTTTGTGTAAATTAGTGAATGAAAACTCCAACTTGTGGTTAGTCACATAGTATACATGTCGCTAAGATTACATCGAGATTCTCATAAGAGTGATTGAACTTAGAGATGACAGAGAACATGATCGGGTTTCTTACTTGTATGAGAGTTAAAGTTGGATTTAACCATGCCAGTGGAAAATAAGGTGCAGACTGAATTCGTTAGTAGAGTAGTGGCCCCCTATAGTGGAGACTACCCAATGTTACATCATGAGAGGCACCGACCTTCATTTCTTTGTACCTGTCTAAATATGTGCTTTTAGAGTGCGTGTCACCGTACGTTAACTCCGGGTAGAATGGTGAGCTACCCAACCTCCCACCAATAGAAGCACTATTTTGATTTCTTGAGTGCTATTTTACCAATCATGATGGTGACATCGAATTGCTAACTTATATACCACTTGTAATCTTGTTTGCAGTTAACACCATCCACTTTATCTCTGTCTACACCAACAGGTCCATAGAAACACCATCATCATCAACAAGAGGAGCATCACAAATTCGAAGGAAATTTAAAGACGTTCAAGGTTTACAAGCAACGGTACAGAAATAAGCAAAATTCAGATTCAAGTAAAGCAACAAGAAAAGGAGCAAAATTTTTACAAATTGAAGACTATTGTACAAGAGTGAAGATTATTAAGATGAGAATTCAAGAAGTTTATGATATCGAGACATACAAGTTGTGAAGAATCAAGCGATAAAGTACTTACACCATGACCTTTGTACTTGCATTTTTATTTTTTATTTATTTGTATTTGTTTTGGTTTCTCTTGTCTCAAAAAAATAAAAATAAATTGGGACATGGTTATCATTATGCTAGTTACCTTAAACAAAAGAAAAAATAATGAAAAAAAAAGACAGGAGAAAAGTTCATTAGGTTCATCATTAGTTTTAATTTTTCGTTTGTTTTCATTTTGTATTTACTTTATTTATCTTGCATTTTCAAAAAAAAATAAAAAAAATCATTGCATCATATTTTGGTTTGTTTAGTCCGTTTTTTGGTTTTGTATTCATTCAATAAAGCCAATGGAAGAAGAAATATCTATAATGAAGTTTCAAGCAACAATAATTAGAGGAAAGAGTTACATTGTCAAGATTCTATGAAGTTCAAGAGTTATCATCAATAGTTGAAGACCGAAGACGAAGACAAGGATTGAAGACCGAAGACGTTTCTATGGATGCTGTGAGAGTGGTGCTAACTACACGCCGAACGGATAATGAGGTAAGTAAGCATATTCCCACCTTCGTTAAGTGGTTGATTTCCTTTCTTAGAGATCGTCAGAAAAAAAAAGGTTTTCAAAATGAATAAAAGATGTGGGTTTTCAAAACAATTCAGAGGTTTTGCCTTCCTACTATTCAACGTGTCGCAGGATTCTCTCTTCATTCCTACCTGGACACATGTGTGACCCATAAAGAGCTGTTTATTATTGAGAGCAATTTCATAAAACCCTTTCTTGTGAGGCAGAGTTGAGACTTTCGATCACTCCGAACCCGAATTTCTTTCGACAGGGGATGGTTATTTCTCTCACAACTTTTAAGGATCAGATTGTGTTCATTTATGTGTCTAACTTATTATGACTAGTGTGCATAATCTCTATGTCTTCTTAGCGCGTTGGATGCTATCATTTCGGAAAACTAGCAAGTTGGAAAAGTAGGTTTCGTGGGCATATCTCTAGTAAACCCTCATGAGAGTTGTATGTATCCTTTAGAATAAGTTTCATTTCATTTGCTCGAGGACTAGCAAAGTCTAAGTGTGGGGGAATTTGATAGGTGTTGTAAAACACCTAATTTTATATCTAGTATTTATGCTTTCTTTGCTATTATCATTGTGAATTGCATCTCTTATGTTTAGTTTTGAGTTCTTAGGTGCAATGGAGTCCGTGGGAGCAAAAGAAGAAGAAAGCTTTCATTTGGAGCGAAAAGGAGCACAAAGGTCAATTCACATGCGAGCTATACTTGGAGCGAGCTAAGGTGTGCGAAAATAAGGTGAATAATGAACTGTCAGTTTCACATAAATGACAGTTGAGTCGAAGAATTGAGTTGTCGGTTAGCTGAAACCAACAAGCATTGTATGGGTTGGTTGACCCTTATCCAATCCACCTGGGTGGATATATCCAATTCCACCTCCTACACAAACCTGAAATTCAAAGAAGTTGTAATTTCTCTCATCATTGTCTTCTTTGCCTGAAATTAAGAGAAAGTGTGGTGACTCCATTGGTTTTCATGGAGAGAAAATAACAGGAGAAATTATGTGATTTTGGGTTCAATTCTGCTGCTGGTGAGGAATTATTCAAGCAGTTGAGGCTAAGATCAAGACCAAGATGGAGATGAATTTGAGAAGAAATTATGGATTCTGATGATTTGAAGTTGGGTTCGATTTGATTCTGAGATTGACAGAGAGTTGATGTTCTCACGTGAACAGGAAGAATGGGTTGATTCTGTAATTTTGAAGATTCAAATTGTAGTTGCAGGAATTCTCGAATGTAAGTTGATACCATCTCTCCTATTTTTTAAATTATTTTTGCACTTTCCCAATGCAATGATTGGGTGTTATCTTGTGCATGGGTGCACAAGTTAACAAAACCCTTTAAATTATAACTAAAAATTGATTTACAAGATAACTAAGTCTACCTGCAAAAGCAGTTACAAGCTGTTGATGGGTAAAATTGTAAAACCTAAAAATTATGTGCTAACATCTTGTAAAAGATAAGGCCATTAATAAGTGATGGATACTACTTCACTTTATTTCACCTAGAATTGAGCATGTGGCAACAATCCCATTCTTTGAATAAAATACACGAAATTCATCCAGGTTGGAGCATGTAGCAACTATCCCATATACCCTGTGAATTTACAGCATTATTGATTAATACAGCAATCAGCCTTGTATTTCATGTACTCATTATCAGTGCGGCATGACGACTGAGTGTTGCTCTCAGAAGAGCAACATGAATCTCCAAGCATTATAATGAAAACATGTACGAAATACCCATACAGGCTGCAACTCTCAGTGAGTTATACTAGCCTGATTGATCCACTATCGGTGTGTTATACTAGCCCGATTAAGCATCCGGACTGACCGTATCAGTTTGGATATGATCACGACCATCCAACTCCACCAGCATGATTGGATGGCCCAGATCGATTCCATAACCCCTAAGCAGGTATGGAATACCCGCTGCCGAACCAATGCGGGCTCCACATGGTCGGTCTCCCCAAAAGATTGGCCTATCTTGCCAAAACGTCCAAACCATAGCAGTATGGACGCAAAATCCTAAATTAGGGTTTGCGGCATATTACATGTGTTGCAAAACAGTCCCAACCATCCATCTTCGCAGGTATAGATGGAGGGTGCATATGTTGATTCAAAGGGCACGGAGCATGTCAACACAATCACCGTGAGCCCACCTACACACCTGACCAATCGGTCAGGACCAACTATGGTTGGTCATTCCAATTCGTGTGTTCGAATGGAGCATGACGCACGGCGTTGAAACCCAAAGTTAGGGTTTTGGAATCACGAGCGTCAATTTTCTCCGGCACGAATGGAGGGTCCGAGATTAGATCAAGCAGGTCCAGTCATACCAACATGACCACCGTGGATCCATCTATCCCCTCACCTGATCGTCTAAGGCATACCATTCCTGGTTATCCCAAATTGTCCGCCCAAACATGCATGGTCGCTCCTTCCAAATTGCAAACTAATCTCAACCGCTCGATTTCTCCGGAAGAATTGAGTGGCCCAGATAACACTTTCATGATACAATGAGGTATGGGCGCCTACACCATCATGTCATATACATGCATGTATGGTTGGCCAGCCAAAATTCGTATCCCAGGCTTGGATTCGATCAGGCTGAAGAGTGGTGCTTGTGCGCCTTCTCCAAAACCCTAATTTCACCAACGGTCGCAGATGCGTGTCTCAGAGACCATCTCGTCCGTATAACTTCAATGGCTTGGTTATACAGCCCAGGTCAGGAGTTAATTGGTCAGTGTGGAGTCACTCTACCACACCATGTGGTCGGCCAAGGGAGGACTTGCTTGCGCAACCTCCAAACCATCACATGAAGTCAGCTCAAACAACGATGCTTCATACATGCTGAATATACTCGATGCAGTACTTGCATAGTATACACACGATACTTTACAAGTATCAACTTCCTGAATAACGCATTTATTCAATTTAGCATTACTTGTTATTTTCTTTGGGTCCCACGATCCATACACTCGAGACATCAGTCATGTCACGAACTGGGGGATACATACCGGGGTATTGGTCTGGCGGTTTACAGCGTGCAGCGCATAACGCGCCATTACAAGAACGTGTCAGGAAGTCATGGACGGTTAGTGATAATGGGATAAGTGTCAAGCCTGGTCGTGTGACACCAACACACTACTCCACTACTCCATCACTCCACTTCCCACGAGATACGAAGGTTAGGATAAAAGACTTGTATAAATAGGTTCTCCGCCCTATTTTTCATAAGACAACAAAACAAGACCAGATAACAGAGGCAAGTGTTGATACAATCGTATTCAAACACTGGAACTGATAGCTTACATCATGCAAGCCAGTTCATCTTTCTGATACAAGTCATACATAGCCAACACCTTGATAGGTGTTGTAAAACACCTAATTTTATATCTAGTATTTATGCTTTCTTTGCTATTTTTCTTGTAAATTATGTATCTTATGTTTTGTTTTTTGAGTATTTAGGTACTTTGGAGTCATTTGGAACAAAAGAAGAGAAAACAGTGCGGAAAGCTTCATCTCATGTGCAATGGCTTTTGGAGGCGGATTGTGTCTCATTATTTTCTTTTATTTCTTCATCTCTGTCTGAAAAGTATGTTGGCTTTAGTGATGCGAATTTTGTCTGAAAATCACGACAACTTTAGTGATGACTCTCATTGAAGAGTATAAGTGAATATGAGAAATAAGGGACGGTTGTTGTTTGCGGAGGAACTCGAAAGAAGGAGAAAGCGTTCAATTGGAGCATAAAGGGGCAAAGCGGTCAATATACGGGCGAGCTATACTTGGAGCGGGCTAAGGTGTGCGAGAAGGAAGTGAAGAATGAAGTGTCAGTTTCGCATAACTGACCATTGAGTCGAATTTAATTTGTCGGTTATTCGGAACCAACAAGCCTAGTATTTTTGGATTACCCTTATCCAGCCTGGGGTGTCAAATAGTAGGGCGCTTTAATCCGGCCGTTTTTATAACCCTAGAATTAAGAGAAGGGTTTTCTTTATTCTCTCAATCATTTTTTCCCTGAAAGAGAGAAATAGAGGCACTGAAATTCAGGGAGATCGAGAAACAAAGAAAATTAGGGTTCGATTCATATCTGTAATTGAAGAAAAGAAATGTTGGTGGTGGTCTGGTGATGCGGTTAAAGAGTAATGGGTATGAGGTTGTGCTGGGAGATTCAGTAGATCGAGAGGGATATGGTTACTCTGAGTTCTGAAGAATTTATGGGTATGAGGATGAGAATCAAGATTCAGATGGGTTGATGAGTAAATGATAAAACATATGGTTGAGATGGGAGATTGAAGACCTAGATGTATGTTAGGTTATACAGGTTGCAATATGGGTTGGTGGTATCTAAGCTGCCATGGTTGCTGCTGTTGTAGAATGGCTTGAGGAAGAGCTATTCTTTTGGATGCAGGTGTGAAGTGTAAGACCTAGGAAATAGCTGAAATGGGTTGCGCAGTTGCAGGGAGTTGGAATGAACTAAGGTGCAAGCTGAGAACTGAGCTGTGGAGCTGTGAAGTTGTAGCTGAACTTGATGATATTGCAGGTAATGGCAGCATTGGAATTGGAGCCTGAGTAAGATTTGGTGGTGCTGTGTTACGTTGCAGAGACTGGGAGCTGTAAATAGATGGACGAAAAGGGATACTAGCGCCTGCAATGAGTATTAGCAGCTGGAATGTTGCAAGTGGAACTCGAAGTTAAATTTTCCGCGACAATGGGAACTGAGTAGCAAAGGTTGATCACAGTTGTAGTGAAATGGAGTAGTTGCTGTAGCTGGTTAGGCAGTTGGAATGGATATTTGATGTTGTTGCTGCCATGGTTCAATTGTTGAAGTGACAAAAAAAGATGCAAATTAGAATTGATGGCGTTATCATGGCAGTGGACTGGGTACTGATTTGTAGCTGCAATTAGAATGATGTGTATGTGAAGTACATGAAATGGAGATGGCTAGAATGGGATGTGGAAGTCTTGCTAGGAGTTACTGAGAAGATTGCAGTAGGCTGTGTCATTATGCATTGAAGGCACAGCCATCTTGGCCGTGAACTGCATTAAGTCTGGCAACCAACTCCAACTCAGACCAGTCAGCCGAGTTAGCTAGCTGACTCGGTTTTGACTCAGTTTAACTCAAACCTTGATCTGGTCAACAGTTAAAGACATTTATCTTGACCGTTAACTCTAACGGAATCGTAATAGAATATTCCATCGACGACAAAAGATTTCAGGTAACCGGCGGCATCTTTCCGGCCAATTTTCGGCCAAAAAACCCAGTTTTCTGGCGAACGCTTTTGGGACATATTTTCTACATGGGTTTCTCTCTCTCGTGGGCCGAGTGAATTTCCAACTAATGGACTTTGAAGACAGCCTATTTTTGGAAGGATAAAAAGCTATAAAAAGGAAGTTTTCTACACAATTTGGGAGAACGTTTTTATTTTATTCTTGGAGCTTTTGCAGAGAACTACTTCTAGGGTTTACTTTCTTTTATGTTTCATCTTATTTCTTTGAATATTATGATGATGAAATCCATGAATATGAGTAGCTAAATACAATAATTGGTTATGGGATAAAAGTTGATTTCTTCAAGCATGTTATTTGATTCTATGATTTAGTTTTGTCTCAATTTTATCGTTTATGATTCATCGTTTATATTATCATATGATTTGAATGCTAGTTTGGTTGAGTCCGGAATCAATTGGATTTGTTTTCATCTCTATAGCTATATTAGGGTTTTCAATACGTAAAAGTTGTTATCTCTGATTTCTAGTAGCATCTTGTGGTTAATACTTGTAGTGATACATCTTTTTAATCGCATATGAATCATAACCTTTGTTAAAACGAATTAGTGCTTTTACACGTTTGTTTGCATCGATTAGTCTTATTTCATAGAACTTATTGATCTTAGGGAGTTAAACCTAATTGTGATTTTACACTTTAGGTTGCTTTTTAAGAAGATTTCACAATAGCATCTTTTAATGTTGTTTGTGATAAAATCAGGAAATAAACGGGATACTCTTGCGATCAAGATATCCTAGGACTTTTGATAATTAAGAGATTAAATACCAATTCTAATCATAGATGAAAAATACATGTTTGTGAATGATACTATCCCTTAACCAATATCTTCTCCTTATTGATTATTCCAACTATTTACTTTGCTTTATTTAGTATTATTACTTTGATAAAAACAAAAACACACCTTGGGTTATTTGGTTACATAAGAATCTGAAAATTGAATAACAACAACCGCCTCTCTGTGGATACGAACTCTTTCTTATCGAATACTATATTCATAATTAGTAAAGTGAGGAAGTGAATTATTTTTGATGTATATGACACGCATCAAATTTTGGCGCCGCTGCCGGGGAGGCATTCGGCTTGTTATCTAGTTTTTAGTTTCTTTTTATTATTTTTCTGCGTGCATACTTGTGTTTCGTTTCTTGTCTTGTTTCTCACTTGTTTGCGAGAATTGTTTTTCAGGTACCTAATCTCTGGCTTATAAAGATTGGAATTATCCAAGGTGCGGGATATCTACTCGAAAGGGAACAATACTCCAACCAAGGAAAGGCACAACGGAAGAACACAACTTGGAAGTAGAACACGAAGCTCTTCGGCAAGAAGGAGAGGAAGTAGAACACGATATTCCTTTTGAAGAAGAAGGAGAAGGAGAATAAGCAATGGGTGACGCTGCAAATCGTACAATCAAGGACTTGGCTTCGCACAAGTTGGATACACATCGAGGTTGTATTCAAACCGGCTCTACTTTTGAGATAAAGCCGGGATTGCTTAGAGAATTACCAAATTTCCATGGCATGGTGAATGAAGATCCAAACAAACATCTTATATACTTCCACACTCTTGTCACGGCTATGCTTCCAGCAAATATGGAGCCCGATGGTGCTATGTTGAAGGTTTTCCGATTCTCTTTGGCGGATAGTGCTAAGGATTGGTTATATTACTTGCCTCCCGGAAGTGTCACAACATGGAACGGGTTGAAGAAACTCTTATTAGAGAGATATTTTCCTGCGTCTAATACTACTCAAATTCACAAGGATATTTGCGGGATGAAGCAAAATGTGGGAGAATCGTTATATGAATGTTGTGAACGATACAAGAGATTGGTGGCAAGCTGTCCTCATCATCAATTTAGTGACGCGATGATTATCCAATACTTCTATGAAGGACTCCAATCAAGTGATAGGAATCTTCTTAATGCTGCGGGTGGTGGTGCACTAGTGAGCAAGATGGTGGCACAAGCTAGAGAGTTGATTGAAAACATGGCAGCAAACTCCCAACAATTCTTAAGTCGTGGTTCGGATGTGCTTCTTCAGAGAGTCAATGAAGTGAGTGAGGTGGAGGAACTTCGTCAACAAATGGGTAACATCACAGTAATTCTACAACAAGTTTCAGCTGCGGTGATACCAAATTCTTCTCATGGGTATTAAGACGTCAATGAGCAAGCTAATGCGGTTTTCACAAATCATCCAAGACGATATGATCCTTATTCCAACACTTACAATCCGGGATGGAGAGATCACCCCAATTTTAGCTACGCGAACAAGCAAGGAGCGGTTCAACAACCCAATTTCAACAATTCTGGTGGATTTCAACCTCAACAACAACAATTCCAGCCGCGTCAACAATTTCAGCAACCACAACAATCAATGCAAAATCAAGGTTCCGATATCGATGCAAAGCTTCAAACAATGATGCAAGGCATTTATTCTATGTTTAAAGATAGCCAACAAGAAACCAAGAGTGCGATCAAGGAGTTGCATACACAAATGGGTTCAATGGCTAATGAGTTGAACCAATTGAAGGCACAAAATAGTGTGAAACTCCCTTCTCAACCTATTAACCCAAAAGAGGGTGTGAATGCAATTACGTTGAGAAGTGGTACACAACTTGTGCCACCCGAAGTTGCTGATTCGGGAAAGGTGGAAGCACCAAAGGAACCTGTTTTGGAGGAGAAGAATGAGGATTCTCCCCAAAATTCTGAGGTACCTATTCCTAACTCTAAAACTCCTATTCCTACTTATGTTCCTCCTTTACCTTTTCCTCGCAGATTTTCAAATTCTAAGAAGGAGGCACTAGAAAAGGAGATTTTAGACGTCCTTAAGAAGATTCATGTGAACATACCACTCATTGATGCTATAAAGCAAGTTCCAAAGTATGCAAAAGTGTTAAAGGACTTGTGTACCAATAAGAAAAGGCTCAAAGGTAATGAAGTGCTTAGTGTGGGGGATAATGTTTCGGCGATCTTACAACACAAACTCCCACTGAAATGCAAAGACCCGGGTAGCTTTGACATTCCCGTAAAAATTGGTAACACTACATTTGACAAAGCTATGTTAGACTTAGGTACATCCATTAATGTTATGACTGCATCTATGTATAAGTCACTTGGTTTAGGTCCTCTCAAAAAGGCTTAAATTGTGTTGCAATTAGCCGATCGTTCTAATGTATACCCAATGGGTATTGTTGAGGATGTTCTTGTGCAGGTTAATCAACTAGTATTTCCAGCAGATTTTTGTGTCTTAGAGATGGTTGAAGGTTCACCGGACTCATCTCTTCCATTACTACTTAGGCGTCCCTTCATGAAAACGGCGAAGAACATTATTAATGTGGATAAGGGAACTCTAACTATGGAGTTTGATGGAGAAGTAATACGTTTCAACATTTTCGATACGATGAGATATCCTAGTGATGTCCACTCTTGCTTCTCCGTTGACGTTATGGATACATTGGCACAACAAATGTTTGAATTGAACGGTGATGATGCTTTGGAAACCATTTTAACTACATCCATTGATAATGGTGTAGAGTGTGGTAATGAGGTCAAAGAAGCCCTTGGTGATCTCAACTCACTACAAGGATGCCCGGAAACTCATAATATCTCTTTTATTTCTTTACCATGCAGTGATGAAAAACTTTTACCTTCTATTGTTAAATCTCCAAAGTTAGAATTGAAACCTCTTCCTAGTCACTTAAAGTACTTGTACTTGGGTGACAATGAAGAGTTACCTGTGATTTTTTCTAACGAGCTTAGTGAATTACAGGAGCAAAAACTTCTAAGGGTGCTAAGGAAGCACAAGACGTCCATAGGATGGACAATTTCCGATATCAAGGGTATAAGCCTTGCCGTTTGTATACACAAAATACGTTTGGAGGACGATGCAAAGCCTACAAGGGAAGCGCAGCGTCATTTGAACCCCCCTATGATGGAAGTTGTGAAAAAGGATATACTCAATCTTTTGGAAGTGGGTGTTATCTACGCCATATCCGATAGCAAGTGGGTGATCCCGGTACAAGTTGTACCAAAGAAATCAGGGGTGACCGTGGTGGAGAATGATGAGAATGAACTTGTCCCAACTCGTGTGCAAACCTGTTGGAGGGTTTGTATTGATTATAGGAAATTGAATGCCACTACTAGAAAATATCACTTTCCATTACCTTTTATTGATCAAATGCTTGAACGTTTAGCTGGACACTCTTATTATTGCTTTCTTGATGGCTATTCAGGTTATAATCAGATTGTGATAGCGCCGTAGGATCAAGAGAAAACCACTTTCACTTGTCCTTTTGGTACTTTTGCTTATCGAAGGATGCCTTTTGGCTTGTGAAATGATCCATCTACTTTTCAAAGGTGTATGGTAAGTATATTTTCAGAATATTTTGAAAACATAATCGAAGTGTTCATGGACGACTTTAGTGTCTTTGGTGATTCATTTGACCTTTGTTTGAATAATTTTTCACTAATCCTTGAACGATGTGTTGAAACAAATCTTGTGCTAAATTTGGAGAAGTGCCATTTCATGGTAACTCATGGCATAGTTTTAGGCCATATAGTATCTTCTAAAGGCTTGGAAGTTGATAAATCTAAGATAGACCTTATTCGTGCTCTAACCCCTCCCACTACGGTGAGGGAGATACGCTCTTTTCTTGGTCATGCAGGTTTCTATCGTAGATTCATCAAGGATTTTTCCAAGATAGCATCACCACTTTGTACCTTATTGCAAAATGATGTGGTTTTTAACTTTGACGAAAAGTGTGTGGCGGCATTCAATCGTTTGAAAGAACTTTTGATTTCAGCCCCTATCATTAAACCACCGGATTGGAGCAAGCCTTTTGAGCTCATGTGTGATGCAAGTGACTATGCGGTTGGTGCGGTACTTGGGCAGCGTGTGGGGAAGATACCTCATGCTATTTATTATGCTTCTAGAACGTTAAATGAAGCCCAACAAAACTACACTACCACTGAAAAAGAGTTATTAGCTATTGTTTTTTCTTTGGAAAAGTTTTGCTCTTATCTAATTGGTACAAAAGTTGTTGTCTTGTCAGATCATGCAGCACTTGGGTACTTGCTTACAAAGAAAGAGGCGAAACCGAGGCTCATACGATGGATTTTACTCTTGCAAGAGTTTGATATTGAAATCAAAGACAAGAAAGGAATTGAGAACACCGTTGAGGATCATTTGAGCCGTCTTACTGTGGACAAGAAACCTATCCCGTTGCTTGAAAGTTTCCCGGATGAGCAACTATTTTCAATTGCATCTGGAGAACCATGGTATGCGGATATTGTGAATTATTCGGTGTCTAAAAAAATACCAAAGAACTTGTCTCGTGCTGAGAGGGACAAACTTAAGAGGTTAGGAAACCAATATATATGGGATGATCCATACTTATAGAAACATGGCAGCGACCAAGTTATACGAAGGTGCGTTCCCAAATCTGAATTTAACTCTATCTTGTCTTTTTGTCACTCCTATGCTTGCGGAGGACATTTTGGGAGTAAAAGAACAGCTCACAAGGTACTTGAAAGCGGTTTTTATTGGCCAACCTTATTTAAGGATGCACACATATTTTGCACAACTTGTGATAGGTGCCAAAGGACAGGAAATCTTGGTGCTCGAAATCAAATGCCACAAACTTTTATTCAATTTATTGAAGTTTATGTATGGGGTATTGATTTTATGGGTCCTTTTGTCAACTCCCATGGGAATTTTTATATCTTACTTGCTGTTGATTATGTCTCTAAATGGGCGGAAGCTAAATCCACCCCAACTAATGATTCTAAAGTGGTTTCAGATTTTGTGCAAGCTAACATTTTTGCAAGGTTTGGAATTCCAAGAGCCATAATTACCGATGGGGGTTCTCACTTCAAAAACAAGTTCTTACAAGGATTGTTGAAGAATTACAATGTGTCGCACAAAATTGCAACACCTTATCATCCCCAAACCAATGGACAAGCCTAGGTGTCTAACCGAGAGGTGAAATCCATTTTAGAAAATACGGTGAATCCGACAAGGAAAGATTGGAGCATGCAACTTAATGATGCTTTGTGGGCTTATAGAACCGCATACAAAACACCTATTTGGATGTCTCCTTTTAGGCTTGTGTATGGTAAACCTTGTCACTTACCCGTTGAGATTGAACATAAGGCGTTTTGGGCTATTAAGCAATGCAATATGGATATGGATAGGGCTGGAAAGCAAAGGAAGTTACAACTACAAGAGCTAGAGGAGATCGCAATGATGCATTTGAAATCTCTCGCATTTACAAGGAGAAAACTAAGGCATTTCATGATTCTATGATTTCTAGAAAATAATTTTGTGTTGGGCAGAAAGTGCTTTTGTTTAATTCTCGCTTACAATTATTTCCGGGTAAATTAAGGTCACGTTGGATCGGACCTTTTATTGTTACTAATGTGTTTTCTGATAGTGCGGTAGAAATTCGTAGTATAGCTATAGGAAAGGAGTTTAAAGTGAATGGACACCGGATGAAACCATATTATGAGAACTTTACTTCCGAAGTTGTGGAAGGTGTGAACTTTGTGGATGCACTCCCTCTGGAGAAGTCTTAGTAAACAAGGAGTACGTCGGGCTGACGACTTTAAACCAAGCGCTAAGTGGGAGGCAACCCACCTGTTTTGTATCTTTACCCTTATCTTTTTATTTTTATGCATTTGTTTTTTATCGTTATTTCTTTTTTTTTTGCATATCATTTGCGGGATTTCCCACCTTGAACTTTATTTGGATGATTCAATTTTACATTGAGGACAATGTAAAGTTTAAGTGTGGGGGAGAATTTATATGTTTGTATAGTGTGTTTTATGCCTAGAAAGAAAAAAATCAGAAAAATAGAAAAACCAAGAAAAATGTGTGCTTTTTGAACTCCGAAATCTATAAACTTGTGCCTTTAGGATGACACTATTAGTGGATGGAACCATTTTGAATGCAGGAGTTGAGGAACCGATTAACTAAAAGGGACGAACATAGCTCAGAAATCACAATTAACATGATAGTTTTTACCATATCTCGGAATATCACCATATCACATTCTATTTTTTATTTTTCCATATTTATCTATTGTTCTCTAAGTGTTTTGGTGGGTCACTAAATATCGACGTGTTATTACTGCTAGGATGAAATAGAGTGATTGAGTTACTACAAAAAAAAATGAAAAACAAGAAAGAAAAATAAAAAAAAGAGACCGACCAATTAGACCAAACGGAATAAATGACACTTGGGAATAGCAGTATGTGTGAAACATAGTCCCTGTCTCCGTCGCCTAAACAAGCGTGGAATGCAGGATCCAAGGCAACTATCATGTACTTGCTGATAATAATCATGCGCTTGGATCCAGTTTGATCCAATCATGTTGTCTAAAAAAAAAAATTTAAAAGAAAAGGTGAAAAAGAAAAGAAAAAGAAAGGAAAGTATTATATAGGTTGAATAAATTCACTCCTGTTTCCCTTGTATATTCCAGTGAGTTGAAGTAGAATTCAAACCAAGTAGTTCAATCTAATAGGCGTAGGTTCATCTTGGCAGTGACCTTCAGACAGATATGGGAAACATCGATCACTTGTGAACATTCGCCAACATCTACATCTATATCCATCTCCTTAATCTTTTCATTGTGATTGTGGTTTGTTAGTTTCCAAGTATTGTGGCTTGTTCGACTATCTAATTAAAGCTTTACTAATATATGAATTGAATTTGTGCAAGGTACCTCCTCATGTAGTCATTTTGGATTCGTTCATTGATTTGTCATAAATAGACGGAGTTGGAAATATAGGTTTAGTAGGCAGACCTCTTGTAAACCTTCACGAGACAAAAACTCGTCCACTAGGGACACCTAGGGGTTTAAAGGCTTGTTATTTATGCTTAAAGTGACCGTAGCCTCGACGAGACGGAGTTGTATGTTTTTGTTTTTGTTTTGTTTGATTTGCTCGAGGACTAGCAAAGTCTAAGTGTGGGGGAATTTGATAGGTGTTGTAAAACACCTAATTTTTTATCTAGTATTTATGCTTTCTTTGTTATTTTTCTTGTAAATTATGTATCTTATGTTTTGTTTTTGAGTATTTAGGTACTTTGGAGTCATTTGGAACAAAAGAAGAGAAAACAGTGCGGAAAGCTTCATCTCATGTGCAATGGCTTTTGGAGGCGGATTGTGTTTCATTATTTGCTTTTATTTCTTCATCTCTGTCTGAAAAGTATGTTGGCTTTAGTGATGCGAATTCTGTCTGAAAAGCACGACAACTTTAGTGATGACTCTCATTGAAGAGTATAAGTGAATATGAGAAATAAGGGACGGTTTCTGTTAGCGGAGGAACTCTAAAGAAGGAGAAAGCGTTCAATTGGATCATAAAGGGGCAAAGCGGTCAATATACGGGCGATCTATAATTGGAGCGAGCTAAGGTGTGCGAGAAGGAAGTGAAGAATGAAGTGTCAGTTTCACATAACTGACCATTGAGTCGAATTTAAGTTATCGGTTATTCGGAACCGACAAGCCTAGTATTTTTGGATTACCCTTATCCATCCTGGGGTGTCAAATAGTGGGGCGCTTTAATCCGGCCGTTTTTATAACCCAAGAATTAAGAAAAGGGTTTTCTTTATTCTCTCAATCATTTTGTCCATGAAAGAGAGAAATAGAGGCACTGAAGTTCAGGGAGATCGAGAAACAAAGAAAATTAGGGTTCGATTCATCTATGTAATTGAAGAAAAGAAATGCTGGTGGTGGTCTGGTGATGTGGTTAAAGAGTAATGGGTATGATGTTGTGCTGGGAGATTCAGTAGATCGAGAAGGAGATGGTTACTCTGAGTTCTGAAGAATTGATGGGTATGAGGATGAGAATCAAGATTCAAATGGGTTGATGAGTAAATGATAAAACAGATGGTTGAGATGGGAGATTGAAGACCTAGATGTATGTTAGGTTATATAGGTTGCAATATGGGTTAGTTGGTGGTATCTAAGCTGCCATGGTTGCTGCTGTTGTAGAATGGATTGAGGAAGAGCTATGCTTTTGGATGCAGGTGTGAAGTGTAAGACCTAGGAAATAGCTGAAATGGGTTGCACAGTTGCAGGGAGTTGGAGACTGTGGAAGATGAGTCATTGGATGACAAAACCATCACCAGGTAATGGCACACAAATTATTTGAGTAATTACTTGAACCAACTTTTCTTCAAACCAAGCATAGAACTGGTTGAGCCTATTTAAAATAGTTGCTACTGCAGAATCTGTGAGAGTGGTTACTGAGGGTGCAGTATGGACTTGAATTGGTGAATGAAGGGGGTGGTACTGCAATGAACCAGTGATGGTTGGCTTTAGATGAATGTTAGGGTATTTTGCAGCTGGTGGTGAATAAATTAAGGGAGAGATTGTGAACTGATACAGGTGAACAATATCAGGAAGAAGAGTTGGTGATTGCAGTAGCTAAATGGAGTTGATGGTTAATTTGCAGCTGAGAGCTATAGCTGCACTGAAGCTTTACATGGATTATTTGAGCCAAAGCTTATATGGAGAAGGAAATACCAATTGCATCTGCAGGTGGTGAACGAAGCCAAGGAAAATAGTGTGCAGTTTTGGGTTGACTGCTATGCACTTGACCTGGGATAGTGCCGATGTGTAGCTGCAATGAGAACAAGATATGGGTTGATGCTTGAACTCGGGTGACGAAAGAGCTTGATTGCGTGAAGAAGTGGATATGCTAAAAATTGGCAGAAGTGGAAGAGACAGATTTGTTGGGATAAGTAGCAGTTGGAGCATGTGCTATAAAAGGTGGTGTTTGATTTGAGTTAGCCATGGCTCTGGTGGTCAGTGTGCAGATGTTAGCAATGAACTAAGGTGAAAGCTGAGAACTGAGATGTGGAGCTGTGAAGTTGCAGCTGAACTTGATGCTATTGCAGGTAATGGCAGCGTTGGAATTGGAGCCTGAGTAAGAGCTGGTGGTGCTATGTTACGTTGCAGAGACTGGGAGCTGTAAATAGATGGACAAAAATGGGTACTGGCGCCTGCAATGAGTATTAGCATCTAGAATGTTGCAAGTGGAACTCGAAGTTAAATTTGCCGCGACAATGGGAACTGAGCAGCAAAGGTTGATCACAGTTGCAGTGAAATGGAGTGGTTGATGTAGCTGGTCAGGTAGTTGGAATGGATATTTGATGATGTTGCTGCCATGGTTCAATTGTTGAAGTGACAAAAAAGAAAGAAAAAAGATGCAAATGAGAATTGATAGCATTGTCGTGGCAGTGGACTGGGTACTGATTTGTAGCTGCAATTAGAATGTTGTGTATGTGAAGTACATGAAATGGAGATGGCTAGAATGGGATTTGGAAGTCGTGCCAGGAGTTACTGAGAAGATTTCAGTAGGCTGTGTCATTATGCATTGAAGGCACAACCATCTTGGCCGTGAACTGCATTAAGCCTGGCAACCAACTCAGACCAGTCAGCCGAGTTAGCTAGCTGACTCGGTTTTGACTCAGCGTAACTCAAACCTTGACCTAGTCAACAGTTAAAGACCGTTATCTTGACCGTTAACTCTAACGGAATCATAACAGAATATTCCATCGACGACAAAAGATTTCAGGTAACCGGAGGCATCTTTCCGGCGCCGGATTCCGGCCAATTTCCGGTCAAAAAACCCAGTTTTCCGGCGAACGTTTTTGGGACATATTTTCTACATGGGTTTCTCTCTCTCGTGAGCCGGGTGAATTTCCAACTAATGGAATTTGAAGACAAAACCTATTTTTGGAAGGAGAAAAAGCTATAAAAAGGAAGATTTCTACACAATTTGGGAGAACGTTTTTATTATATTCTTGGAGCTTTTGCAGAGAACTACTTCTAGGGTTTTCTTTCTTTTATGTTTCATCTTATTTCTTTGAATATTATGATGATGAACTCCATGAATATGAGTAGCTAAATACAATAATTGGTTATGGGATAAAAGTTGATTTCTTCAAGCATGTTATTTGATTCTATGATTTAGTTTTGTCTCAATTTTATTGTTTATGATTCATCGTTTATATTATCATATGATTTGAATGCTAGTTTGGTTGAGTCCAGAATCAATTGGATTTGTTTTCATCTCTATAGCTATATTAGGGTTTTCAATATGTAAAAGTTGTTATCTCTGATTTCTAGTAGCATCTTGTGGTTAATACTTGTAGTGATACATATTTTTAATCGCATATGAATCATAACCTTTGTTAAAACGAATTAGTGCTTTTACACGTTTGTTTGCATCGATTAGTCTTATTTCATAGAACTTATTGCTCTTAGGGAGTTAAACCTAATTGTGCTTTTACACTTTAGGTTGCTTTTTAAGAAGATTTCCCAATAGCATCTTTTAGTGTTGTTTGTGATAAAATCAGGAAATAAACGGGATACTCTTGCGATCAAGATATCCTAGGACTTTTGATAATTGAGAGATTAAATACCAATTCTAATCATAGATTAAAAATACATGTTTGTGAATGATGCTATCCCTTAACCAATATCTTCTCCTTATTGATTATTACAACTATTTACTTTGCTTTATTTAGTATTATTACTTTGATAAAAACAAAAACACACCTTGGGTTATTTGGTTACATAAGAATCTGAAAATTGCATAACAACAATCGCCTCTCTGTGGATACGAACTCTTTATTATCGAATACTATATTAATAATTAGTAAAGTGAGGAAGTGAATTATTTTTGACGCATACGACACGCATCACACCTTCAAAATCCCAACACCTTCTTCACTTCCCTCCTTAAGATCAACCCCATCTCCTTTACTTTGTGACCGAAACAAGTCTGGAACGACCATTTCTTGGTTTAGGCCGGACTTGCACAGATTGATCTCTCGAATCTACAAGCACTCACCGCGCAGTGCATTTGTTTAAGGTTTAGATTTATTCCTGATCCACACACCCCAAATTACCAAAACCGACATGAATAGTTTTCACCCATAAAAAATTGGCGACCACAGTGGGAGATTAATCTCTCGGTTGTAAAGTCAATTTCTTCAATACCATTCAATCAATTTGGAGATGGTTGGTCTTAGGACTGCCTCGACAGTCTTGAATCCTGATGGTTCCTCAAACGGAGATACCCCTCCTCCTATCGACGTACCTGACGGCATGACCAGGAGATTCCCAACATTAAGCGAACTAGCACGGGTACATGAGATCCATACGAAGAACATGGAGTTGATCAAGGAAACGATAAACGACATACTTGATTTCCTCATCAAGATGATGTCAGAAGTGAGCGTTCCGGATACCTCTACACCGGAGACTAGTTCTCCCCAGATCAACATCTTTACTACGAACCAGCGACCAGCAGATCAGGAAGCGGAATCTCTAGTGGAAAGTTCATGTGAACTCTTACACCTCTCGAAGAATGAACGGGCGGAGACGTTTGCTGCAATTAATAAAATAGCTTTGGACATACACCTGGATCCTTCACGTCCGGAGGTCCTAATCACAACGGAAACGTCCATAAATAATGTTACGTTTACAGAAGATGACATGATGGCAGAGGAAGGTCACAATCGGGACCTACATGTTACCGCGCGCACCAAGGGATCATAATTCAGGAGGGCCCTCATCGACACAGGAGCTTCCTCGAACGTGATTACTCTCAAAACTCTCAGGACGGCCAAGGTTAATCCATGCAAAATTGTGCGGCAGCCCACCACAATGACGGACTTCGAAGGAAACCAAACTAGCACGTATGGGTATGTTAATCTGAATTTATGAGTGGGACCCGTTCAGTCGAAAGTAAAATTTGAAGTCATAAAAAAGGAGCCAGACTACCATATAATACTAGGGAGACCGTGGCTTCATGACAATAAGGTCATCCCTTCAACGTATCACCAATGCCTGAAGACCATGCTAAATGAGGAAGTCATACATATTCCTGTATCATTATCTCTGTACGCGCCAATATGCAGAGTGGAACTGTTCGAGCCAAAATAAACTCCGCGGGGTAGGTCGGATAAAGTCCTGTGCACCCCACTACCAACGTGGGCCTCAATCCAAGAAGGAGACCGACTTGCATCACTAAGGACTAAATTCCATGACACACCTTTTATGACGAGGTGTCCACCCTTACCCAATGAAGTTTCAACCCATGCTCACGCCAAAAGGTAACGCACTTTCGAGGCAAGATGTGATCAGAAAGGGAAAATAATATATCGGCGCCGATGTTAGAAATTAGCAGGAGAGATTGGTACCCAGTATCTCCGCACAATTGAATGTTGCAAGAATGATGAAACATAAGAAGAGGTGTTAGACGCTCTGCGACAACTACAAGATGGCACCAACTCCACAATTGACGAACTCGAGATTGTTAACATCGGGAATGAAGAATCTCCCAGGCATGTCTCTATCATCTCAACTCTGTCCATGGCCGAGCGCACGAGCCTTGTCCAACTACTCAAGGAGAACCAAAATGTGTTTGCCTTGACATACGAGGAAATTCCATGTCTAGACGAGAAATTAGTCACCCATCACCTTCATGTCATACCCGGATCCAAACAAGTTAAGCAATCTCCGAGGAAATTCAGACACGAAGTAGAAGAGCAAATCAAAGATGAAATTAAGAAATTATTAGCTGCTGGCTTCATCAGACCTATCCATCATCCAACCTGGTTAGCTAATGTGGTCCCAGCAAAAAGAAAAAAGCAGATTCGGTCTTTGTGTGGATTTCAGAAACTTGAACAAGTGCTTCCCCAAGGACGACTTTCCTCTACCTAACATCGACATGTTAGTAGATGCTACCAGCGGACATGGCATTTTCTCCTTCATGGATGGTTACAGCGGCTACAATTAGATAAGGATATATGAGCACGACGCAAGTAAGACAGCCATCCGAACCCCTCTTGGAAATTTTTACTATACTGTTATGCCATTGGGTTTGAAGAACGCCGGCGCAACGTATCAACGTAATATGACAGCAATATTCCACAACATGATGCATAAACAAGTAGAAGATTACGTAGATGATATTGTGGTCAAGTCCAGGGCCCGATCAGATCATGCCAATGTCTTACGGCAAGTGTTTAAGAGGTGTCGAGAATACAAGTTGAAGATGAATCCTTTGAAATGCGCTTTCGGTGTCTCTTCAGGAAAATTCCTGGGATTTCAAGTGACCGCAGAAGGGATCAAGGTGGACCCGTCCAAGACTCAGGCTATCCTCATAATGCCACCTTCCCGAACTGTGAAGGAACTCTAAAGTTTCATGGGCAAGGTAAACTACATCCGACGTTTTATACCTGGTCTAGCCCAACTTTCCGCCTCATTCACCCCCTTACTGAAGAAAGGAGCTAGCTTCGTCTGGACTGCAATCCAGCAGGAAGCTTTTCAGAAGATTCAACGAATACTGTCATCCCCCGCCATCATGAAGTCTCATGTCCAAGGGAAGCCGTTGCATCTCTACACCGCCTTCAGTGACGCCGCCGTAGGGGCTCTACTCGCTCAGGAAGATGATGAGGGAGTCGAACATCATATATACTACTTCAAACGAATATTAAGAAACGCCGTACTCAGATACCTAGGGCTGAAAAAGCATGTTTGGCCTTGATCCATTCCATTCAGAAGTTTAGGCATTACCTATTGTCTAATAGGTTCATACTCGTGTCTAAATCTGATCCTGCAAAGTTTTTACTTTCAAAGCCGGTCCTGATGGGAAGGACAGGAAAATGGCTTCTCCAAATATCATAGATGGACATAACATATGTGTCACCTAGAGCTATCAAGGGTCAAGCAGTTGCAGACTTATTGGCAGCATTTCCTGGAGAATGCATTACAGGACTACACGAAGACCTTCTTGGAGAATTTCCAGACGTCTCCGTTTTGGAAGAAGAAGTGTGGATCATGTATTTTGATGGCTCTGCTACCCCTAGTAGTAATACTGGAGGAGCGGGTGTGGTATTAGTATCTCCAACTGAAGAAATGTTCTCACATTCCTTCAAGCTGGACTTCGAATGCATCAACAACTCAGCAGAGTATGAAGATTTCCTCATAGGGCTGTCAATAGCTAAGAAAGCAGGAGTCACGCGCGTCTGGATATAAGAGATGACTCCAAGTTACTGGTAAATCAGATAAATGGAGTATACGCATTGAAGGAAGTAACACTAGCTCCATACCGATCAGAAGCGCAAAGGTTACTAAACTATTTTTCCGACGCAACCATAATCCATGTCGGTCGCAGCAACAACAAACACGCGGATTGTATGGCAATACTGCCTTCCAAATTGAAGTTCGAAGGTTCGGAGGAAACCCTGACAGTAAATAGGAGAACCATAGAATCGACATGGCTATTACAATACAGAGACACCAAGACTGATGATTGGCGAACTCGGATCACTCAATAGATCATAAACTCTCTCTCCCAAGGAAAGGTTAGTCTCAAAACCCTACAAAACTTCTTTATGCTTCATGGTATGCTGTATTATCGAAATTCGGACGGCTCTCTGTCAAGATGCCTTGGAGATGACGAAGCACAACTACAGTTGAATCGTGTTCACAATGAAATTTGCGGACAATCACTGGTGGTAATGCTTTACCGATGACTCCAACGTCTGGGCTATTACTGGACGGAGATGGAGACTCAATCCAGACTACTCCAGAAGTCATGTTCAAATTGCCAAGCACCGCCACACCAATTGGAAGTTTTTAGTGTGAACCACACTGGGACTGGAGAGATCTATACATCAATTATATTCGTGACGGAACAACCTCTATCAATCAAAAGGATGCCATCAGGATAAAGCAAAAGGCCAAACGATTCGTATTCTACAAAGGGATCCTGTACCGCAAGAGTTTCGGAGGTAATCTGTTGAGATGCCTGGCTGGGGTGGAAATTCCAGTAATTATGAAATAAACACACGAAGGGGAACATCAAGGGAAGAGGAAACTGTTTCTCCAGATACACGAGAAATAATATTGTCCGACCAAGGAGGATGACGCGGCCGCTTTTGTTCAAAGCTACCACAAATGCCAGATTCATGGGAACCTTGTCCACGTGCCTTCCACCCCTTTGCACTCAATAAGCAGTCTGTGGCCATTCTACAGCTGGGGACTGGACATTATCGGGAAAATCAAACCGCCCTCATCAAAGAAGCATGAGTACATGATAACCGCGACAGAATACTTCACCAAATGGGTAGAAGCCATTCCCCTACGAGGAACTACAGGAGAAACAATTGCGGCTTTCATTAAAGAACACATCATTTGTCGTTTCGGTGTACCTAAGCATATCATCACTGATAATGGCACTCCCTTCGCCAATAAAAGGTACGAGAGTTAGTTGAAGGATATGGCATCAATCAGGTTTTCTCTACCATCTACTATCCTCAAGGGAATGGACAAGATGAAAGTACCAACAAGACGTTGATCCGGATCATCAGTCGAACAGTACATGACAATCCTAGGGAATGGCACGACCAGTTACCAATGGAATTGTGGGCATACCAGACATCACCTAGAAGCTCCATTGGAGTTTCCCCATATTCACTCATTTACGGAGCGGACGCAATTCTCCCGGCAAAGATTAAAATCCTATCATCCAGGATTGCGAAAGTGATCGGGATCCATTGGGACGAGGATGAAGCTTTTAACTCCAGAATAGCGGAGTTAGACACCCTGGATTTCTGAAGAAACAAAGCGGAAGAACGCAATCAGGTGTACATGAACAGAATTTCCAGGGCATATAACAAAACTGTGAAATCACATGTTTTCAAAGTGGGAGATTTGGTCTTGAAAACGGCTAAGCACATCCAGCAAGACATGTCCGCATCAAAATTCTCACCAAAATGGGAAGGTCCCTACGCAGTGACCAAGGCTTACAATACTGGCTACTACAAGATCATCAAGGTAGACGGAGGCAGGCTGGAAGCGGTCATCAATGGAAAATGGCTCAAAGCATATCATGCTTGACCATTGTTCACTCTGTCTCGTGGTGCTACAATACAGGCATTTATTTTCATTACATGTTTGAATCCTCAGTTATATTCATAAATGCATTAATGAAAACCTATTTCACCAATCAAAAACCAGTGCAATTTATTCCGAAAAGATGTTCGAAAGAAAAATTTGACACAAACATCATTAACAATGAGGGAATACAGCTACATGCGATTTAGAAGAGGCCATCTAGCAGATTATAGTTCCTTGAGAGCATCATCTCCAGTCTAGCCTGATACCTCTCTGTCCTTTTCTTCAAGTTCTGCACTGCCTGTTCTACCCTCTTTGATTCCACAGCCAGAGCCTTCTCCTATTCCAAGATAGCCTTCGCAGCAGGAACAACATTTACGAGGATACCAGCTCGATCGACCTTGATGATATCAAGACGCTTCCGCAACCAACCCACGTTAAACTCCATGGATTCGCATGTATATACCATATCCTCCCACTTTTCGAGGCTTGATTTGGAAACATTGCGGATAGAAATCTTCTCCATCTTAGCAACATGGGAAGAAGGCAGTTTACCTTGGTGACCAGAGCAGATGAACAGTGCCGGACCACATTCCTGGTTGCGATGTGGCCGTACTTTCTCCATAACTTTGTGTACAAAGGTACAAACTCCTTCCGCACTAAGAAACCACCAACGTCTCGGTAGCTGGAAGATAAACACTTTATGCGAACATCGAATGAAATACCCGCATTGGGGTATTCATAAGATGAGATACCCAGATCAGCATCTTCGAGGTCCTCAGGGGTAGGCGTGTTTGAGTTTGAAGGAAGAGGACTGTTTAAGTCGTCATCATCAATAATTGTCACACATGTTCGGGTGGGGTATCTCTGCAAGAAGGAGAGGATTATTCACCTGATCATTATGAGGAACAAGCAATTGATCAAAAAAGGAAAGAAGATGAACCGGTATGATCTCCTTGACTCGGAGAACACGAGCAGGGGATTCATCATGAAGCTCGGACGCAGACCGCGTACGCTTGACAGAAGAACCTGGGTGACACGAAGAAGACGATCTACTGTTGCTCGGCATGTTGGAGAGATAGAGTTTTCTGCAAAAATAATAATCTATCGGCAGTTTTAAACCCCGCATGCATACTGAAGGAAACCCTAAGGGAGACCGGATCAACTACAACGGAACTCATCCGATAAATGAGGTCTCAACGTCGACCAGGTCATACTTCTCCTCCAAACCCTAATCAGGACTCCCAGGGCGACGCCTGACGAAGTCGACCTATTCGGTAAATATGCATTCACTTTAGCTTAGTCATTTTATTATACATATTCGTCACCATCTCATACCTACCCCACAATAGTGTAACCATTATGTGCTAGGCAGGGGACTTAATGTTGATGGTGGATTTTCATTTAAGGGTAAAATTATAAAACCTAAAAATTATGCGCTAACATCTTCTAAAAGATAAGGCCATTAATAAGTGATGGATACTCCTTCACTTTATTTCACCTAGAATGAAGCATGTGGCAACAATCCCATTCTATGAATAAAATACACGAAATTCATCCAGGTTGGAGCATGTAGCAACAATCCCATATATACTGTGAATTTACAGCATTATTAATTAATGCGCAATCAGCCTTGTATTTCATGTACTCATTATCAGTGTAGCATGACGACTGAGTGTTGCTCTCAGCAGAGCAACATGAATCTCCAAGCATTATAATGAAAACATGTACGAAATACCCGTACAGGTTGCAACTCTCGGTGTGTTATACTAGCCCGATTGAGCATCCGGACTGACCGTATCAGTCTGGATATGATCACGACCATCCAACTCCACCAGCATGATTGGATGGCCCAGATCGATTCCATAAACCCCAAGCAGGTATGGAATACCCGTTGCCGAACCAATGTGGGCCCCGCATGGTCGGTCTCCCCAAAAGATTGGCCTAGCTTTCCAAAACGTCCAAACCATAGAAATATGTACACAAAACCCTAAATTAGGGTTTGCGGCATATTACATGTGTCGCAAAACAGTCTCAACCATCCATATTCACAGGTATAGATGGAGGGTGCAGATGTTGATTCAAAGGGCACGGAGCATGTCAACACAATCACTGTGGGTCCACCTACACACCTGACTAATCGTTCAGGACCAACTATGGTTGGTCATTCCAATTCGTGCGCTCGAATGGAGCATGACGCACGGCCTTGAAACCCAAAGTTAGGGTTTTGGAATCACGAGCGTCCATTTTCTCCGGCACGAATGGAGGGTCCGAGATTAGATTAAGCAGGTCCGGTCATACCAACATGACCACCGTGGACCCATATATCCCCTCACCTGATCGGCCAAGGCATACCATGCTTGTTTGACCCAAATCGTCCGCCCAATCATGCATGGTCGCTCCTTCCAAATTGCAAACTAATCTCAACCGCTCGATTTCTCCGGACGAATTGAGTGCCTTAGATCATGTTTTCATGGGACGATAAGGCATAGGCGTGAACACCAGCTTGCCACCTACACGATGGAGCAATCAGCCAAGACCGGCCAAGCCTGGTCATCTTGGAACGCGCGCCCGAAGTTGGTACGGTGTGCGTCTTTTGCGGCACCAATTTTCTGTCGCAAATTGATCTCGACCACACAACTTCGCAGGACGATTTGAGTGGCCCAGATCACACTTTCATGATACAATGAGGTATGGGCGCCTACACCATCATGTCATCTACATGTATATACGGTCGTCCAGGCAAAATTCGTTCCCAATCTTGGATTCGATCAGGCTGAAGAGTGGTGCTTGTGCGCCTTCTCCAAAACCCTAATTTCACCAACGGTCGCAGATGCGTGTCTCAGAGACCATCTCGTCCGTATAACTTCACCGTCTTGGTTATATAACCCTGGTCAGAAGTTAATTAGTCAGTGCGGAGTCATGGTGATCACCATCCGTCACTCTATCACACCATGTGGTCGGCCAAAGGAGGACTTGCTTGCGCAACCTCCAAACCATCACATGAAGTCAGCTCAAACAGCGATGCTTCATACATGCTGAATATACTCGATGCATTACTTGCATAGTATATACACGATACTTCACAAGTATCATCTTCCTGAATAATTTAGTTATTCAATCTATCATTACGTGCTATTTTTCGTGGGTCCCACGATCCACACACTCGAGACATCAGTCATGTCCCGAACTGGGGGATACATACTGGGGTATTGGTATGGCGGTTTACAGTGTGCAGCGCACAACGCGCCATCACAAGAACGTGTCATGAAGTCATGGACGGTTAGTGATGATGGGGGAAGTGGCAATCCTGGTCGTGTGACACCAACACACTACTCCACTACTCCATCACTCCACTTTCTCCATTTCCCACGAGATACAAAGGTTAGGCTAAAAGACTTGAATAAATAGGTTTCCCCTAGTGATTCAACTTACACGTTCATCTAACCTTCATTCCTGCAATACCACAAATTTAAACTGAAGCTCTGCACTTAAATAGTTACAACTATAACTCAACCTCTGATATTAATTACCTTGACTGTGGAGCATATCTCAGTTCATTCTTCTACTTCTCATTATCAGTTGAGAAAAATACAACTGTATCTCATACCACCTACCTTAAACTAAATTTAACACTACTATTAAAACTTTAATCTGCAGTTTCGCCAGAATCATAACTTACTCCACCATCCACACACAAACTTTTAGTACTTCTTAGCCCTGAGATTTCAATTCCATCTCACAAATTGACACCAACACCTGCAGCTCAGAATAATAACAACTTAACCACATTTAGTACTACAAATATTCATATATGTAACATCATAACTACACAGCAAACCCATTCTTTCATGCCCCCTGAATATCAATCACACTTCCATTCCAACCCATTATCACCTACACTTCAAGTCTCTTCTTTTATTCACAGCAACACACAACACTACAGAACCACCACTAAAACCTATAGCAATCCATTCATATAATCTAAATACAGCTTCACAACTTCACCAACATCATTACCACTTCAGAAAACTCATAACTCACCTTCATCAACTTAAAAAACCTAGCATTCATCTAACTTAGTTCATTCAATATTCCATAATAACACCATCCTTCCTTCTCCATGTAATTCACATCCATAGAACAAAAATCCAATATCACAACTTCTGAGTTATCTCCACATGGAACCATCCATGAACATCAACATAAACCTAAACTACAACTACATAAAGCTCCACTAAAACCCCAAACTCAAGTCTTAATTCCAATAACATCTACAATTCATATTCAGTTTGCCACCAAATCACTTCCAACACAAAAACATCACCACCACAAAAATCTCAGCAGCATTTCCATTTGCATTAACTCCCTTCAAACAACACCACCACCTTCAATGTTTTCCCTGCATTCAACAATACCACATTAGCCATACAACAACATCAATTACCCTAATTCCACACCTATAACTTCATAATTACCACAACTGTAGTACCAGAATATCGCTACAACGCTATTCCCGCGATATTAATAACATTTCTGCGAGAATCCCAAATATTTCTACAAGTATTAACAATACTTTGACGAGATTGTCGCAAGATTCTTCAATAACATTTGGCGAGTGTCACAAAAGAGTGATGTAACGGTTAACGATTAAAGATGTATGTAGAATAAGTCTGCTTCACGATGGTTATAAAGTTGGCGATGGTGAAGACTAAAGTTATGGTGATGAGATCGCATAGTAGATCCGAATTAAGGGGAAATCTTAGCTGTCTTCCGCTATGTATTTTCCTATATAAAGGGTTCAACTAAATCCAGATAAGGATGATGCATTTTTGAGAGCTGAGAGAATTTTGAGGAGAGAGAAACTCCGGAAAGAAAGTTATACTTCTGAGTTTTGATATTTCTTGTTAATCTTCCTGAAAGTGAATTAATAAAAGTGTTGTTGTTCATTCATAATTATGACTTAGTTTTCATAGATTCTTGACAAGGGTGTAGTGTAGGAAATACTGCAACTACATTTGGCGCCCAGAAACAGGGAGAATCAATCTAAGAAATCTCAAATTGCAACTTGAAGATTTGAAAAAATTATTAGAATTGGAGAAATGGCTAGAAGGAGAAGAAATACATCTGAACCACCAACGATAGTGAGAAGAAGTAAAAGACTTGCAGGGGAAGGAACAGGTGAATTAGAAGAATCTTTAAGAATAAGATCATGAAGAAATATAACAAGAAATGAAGCAGAAAGTTCAATTCAACAGCCAAATCAACAAGTACAAACGCAAGATAGGGATGTGGATTATGATAGAGTGAGCGTGCACATTTGGAGGTCGGATTCAATGGAAGAAGCATAAAATCGACAATTAAGAAACGGAGAAAAAGAAGAAAGAAATCAAAGAGTGGCTGGAGAATTAGTTCATGTGGGACGAGAAAATGGGATAGTAGATGATCTGAGGCAAAGAACACAGGAAGAAATAAGATTAGAGGCAGAAGAGCGTGCGAATTTAACAAGGCAAAATCATGAGCTAAGGATGGAGAATTTGAGGTTACAAAGAAGGAGATCAAGGAGTACTGTTAGATCAAATTCAAGATCATTCAGAGAAGAACCAAGGAAAATTTCCCCTATAAGAAATGTTGGAGAAAATACTCGAAGAAAAATGCAAAGTAGAGAAGAAGAGGTAATCGGAGATCGCTATAATCCACGTGAAAACAGAAGTCGAGAGAGAAGAAACAACCAAATTGAAGAAGAAAATCCAGAAGAAGGAAGGAGGATATTACATGGGCGAGAGAATCAAAGAATGATTAAAGAAGAAATTGAGAGACATTATGCTGAACAAACACATTTAGCCCGCGAGAGAGAAAGATTAAGGGCAGAAATAGAAGAACATGAATTTCGAGAAGCAATACGACAAAGTAACCATGAAAATCGAGAAAGAAGACGTACACAAAACCTCTATAATAATAATATTCAAGAGGAGTATGATAGGATACAAAGGAGAATAGAGAGACAACGAAGAGAAATGATGAGAAATGAAGGAATTCGCAGAGAAGAAGATAGGCAACTGCGATTCCAAGAAGAGGATGAAAAAGAGAATCGCAGAGAAAGATAGAATGACAATGAAGAAAAAGATACATAAAATCTCGCAAGACAATAAAGGCAAGAACGCAGAAGAAGGGAAGCTGCATTAAAGAGACCAATGGAGCAAAACTCAACTGAGAATGAACAAATACTGAGGGAATTGGCAAAAATGAGAGGTATGATAAACAATAGAAGATAAGGAGGTAGAAGGAAACTTGATGAAGATATTGAAGAAGCTGTGAGGACTCCATTTATTCAAGAAGTACAGTTAAGAGGAATACCTCCAAAATGCAATTTACCAGCATTAACCAACATTTTTGATGGGACTACTTGTGCTGTTCAACATGTTAAAGCTTATGTTAGATGTATGCTAAAATGGGAGAATCACGATGTTGTATTATGCAAGTACTTTGCATCTAGCTTAACTAGCGAGGCGTTGAAATGGTTTGAGGGATTACCAAAAAATACTATAACTTCTTTTGATCATTTACAAGCTACATTCTTAG
This sequence comes from Papaver bracteatum, assembly GCA_023529315.1. Taxonomy (NCBI): domain Eukaryota; kingdom Viridiplantae; phylum Streptophyta; class Magnoliopsida; order Ranunculales; family Papaveraceae; genus Papaver; species Papaver bracteatum. Next base: position 80,953 of record JAJJWX010001290.1, read on the forward strand.
GAGCGTACATCAGCAACAATTCATCGCGGCCGGGTATTGAAGATGTGTTTGGGATAAAACAGAGAGTTGGCGAGAGTCTGAAGCACTTAACTATAAGATGGAAGTCAATGTGCAGCGAAATGGCTGGAAGAGTGGATGAAAGATATTTGATCCTATCCTTCATTAATGCAATGTTTGCGACTAATCTGCTGTACATTCAAATTTTCAGAGTCAAAAATATAATCACCATGACAGAGTTACGAGAACTGCATGAAGAATACATTGCTTTGGAGGAGAAACAAAATGAAATGGAATCATACCCAATCGTGAACACCAGATCGCTGGCGGCAAGTGGAAGTTTTCTCCCTAAAATGATAAATAATGTAGCGAGCACCTCGCAAGCACAACAAGAGAAAGTGGTCATCGATAACCAATAAAAATTAGTAGCGATGGGCAGTAGAGATCAAGAAGAATATGAAAGGGAGAATAATTATTACAATCGCGGTGGAAATAATAAGATTCAAAGACTCGATCAACCGCAAGAAACTTATGGTGGACAAAGACAGAATAATTTTAAAGGGCAAGGTAATCAGAGGATAGTATGGGAAGAAATCAAGATGCCACCTCTCAATACTAGCATAGAAAAAATTTGGGAAGCTATCATTTTGATGGAAAATATACCATCCCCATGGAACATGGGGAAAGAACCCCATCCAAATAGCCGAAGTCAAGAATTCTGTCTTTACCATCATTTTCATGGCCATTCAATAAATGATTGTAGGAATGTAAAGAGGATAATTTTGAGAATGGTTGATCAGGGGAAGCTAAATCATTTTCTAGTAGGACATCCACAATCTCAGCAATTACCGCCAAAGACCTGAAACTCGCATGAGTGAATCTTTTGTAAAAGGAGCAGAAACATTTGTGATTGAAGTAGGGGCTAAAGCAAAAAACTTGTTATGTAATTCCATTGTGCACTCATATAGAACTGTGGAGGATTTTCATGATAGCATCCTAAGTAGAGTCTTCGCAAGAGACATGAATGGGAAAGAAATAATGAATATAGTGAGAGCTTCACCATTGGAAGAATAGCAGAAACAAACTCTTTCTTTCACTGCGCAAGATGTACCTGAGATTGGCGAGAAGCATGATAACCCATTGGTCGTGAGATTGGAGATTAACCCAAAACAAATGCAAGAAGAGGATGAAGAAAATGATAGTAAATTTGAAGATTCATGGGCCATTAACAGAGTCTTAATAGATACAGGGAGTTCAGTCGATATCTTATTCTATCATACCTTTAAAACCATGGGTGGAAAGGATGAAGATCTGATACCATCAACATACAAAATCTATGGATTTAATGGTACAGCTAACAAGCCAAAAGGAGAAATTGAAATGCAAATACCGTTAAAAGGAATATATTCAAAAATCTTATTCTGTGTGGTAGATATAGAATCACCTTACAATGCTTTGATAGGAAGACCTTGGTTACACGGGATATTGGGTGTAGCATCTACTTATCATCAGTATATTAAATTTCCTCATCCAATAGGTGTTGGAATTATTAAAGGAGACTGGGGAGAAAGCAAGAAATGTTATGAAATCGACATGAAGTCTTGCGAAGAAAGAGCTGAAAATAATAGCAATTGGAAGTGCAAAATCAAGCAACGACAGAAATGTGAAAGGTTAATGATTGATGCAATAGAACTAAAAGAGGATGTGAAAGACTATGGCGAGCGTCTCGCAGAAAAAGAGACAATAGCAAAACGCAGCAGAAAAGCAGAATCAGAAAATAGTAAGTAGAGAGGTAAAAAAGATGAACCTTAGAGAACTCTGCGAATAATTTGTTTGGAAAATATGTAATTGAACAAAATATTCTGCTTGAAATAATCGCAAAAACCTTACCAAAATGATCAAAGTTATGATATCCTATTAGAGTTCCAATACTCGCGAGAAGCGCGAATAAAATTTCGCAGAGACATAAGAATGGGACGAACCTTTATGGCGTGCACCCTAGTTTGCGAATAAAATTTCGTAAGAGGCAAATGTAAGACCTAATAGTGCGTTATAAAGGGGGTATCTCTTGACATGACTCAGCGATAAGGTTATACCGATGTTGGAACCTAAGTCATGCAGATGTTGGGGTTAAAGAAAACCTATCCGGGAGAGAGATCTTGGATTTCCAACTATATATGGTTATACCCTGGTTGGACGACTGAGAGTCTCTTCCAAGAAGTGCAAAGTATGACCAAGGCGCCTAGGTACACGGTTGAGCCAAGGGTGCCCGGAGCGTATTTAAACTCTCTTGCCATCCTTGGTAAGTCTTGGCTACAATGCACTTGGCCTGTAAAAAACCCCACCTAGGGTGCAGTCTTGTAACTATAAGCCATATAGGCATAAAGGACAAGAGGCTGCGAAAACAGTTAGTTGTTGGTAAATCTGGATGGGAGGAGCTAGTCTTGTATGGCCGATGTGCCCTCCTTGAAGGGGAAACCAGGGGGAAGATAAGGGCGACACCCTCCATTAGGGAGCTGATAAGTGTCTTAAGACAGAAATGTCATGGGGATTTATGATCGCAAGAACATTTAGGCCTGTCATATTGTCGCGTGACATAAATCATGCAGAGGCAACAAGCCACGAGAGCAATGTTAAGATGATATCAATGGGTTTTTACATGAAAATGTAAAGACGTCCTGCGATTTCATCGCAAGACAACAATGTCACGAGGCTTTGATCTCGCGAGAGAACTTAGACTTGTCATATTGTCGCAATACAATCAAGATATAAAGATAATACAAGATCAATGGGTCAATACATGCAAATGTAAAGACATCCTGCAATTTTGTCGCAGATAGAAAGAGCGTGGAAAAGTAAGACCTTTAATTAGGAAGGCACAATAATACCACAAGATTATTGCGATAATACTCGCAGATGTTACGAGAATTGCGATTTCACGCAATTATCATTGACGGAAAAATCGCCAATATTAAGGCAAATTTTAAATTTTTATTTAATCTTTTAATCAATTTTTATATTGCAGATGAATAATAGAGGCAAGTATGGGAATGTATGAGAATGATGAAATTATTATTCATCTATCATATAAAAATTGCATAGAAACAGGCACGCAAATAATTAAAAGAATAATAGTTATATTGATTGATTAACTTGCAGAAAAAGAGATGTTTTCTGATTCTTACAGGTAGAAGTAAAGAGGCAAAAGAAATTTACAAATTTATAGAAACTAACGGAAATGTTACAGAAAAAAGAGAAGGAAAAGGAAGAACTAGTTAGATCCATCGTCATCTTCTTTATCAGACTCCTCTTCATCGTTAGATTCTTCACCTTCATCATCATTATTATCATTTTCTTCCTCGTCAGAATCCTCAGCCTCACTATCAGAGATGTCGAGATTTGGAATCACTTTGGGTACTTCTTTTTCAAGATCAGGATATATAGAAGAAGAAATCCCATGGTCATTGCAAACCAAATTAACAGAATTATTGCGAACAACAATGAGAGATCTATTGAAGTTCGCGGTAGTGATGCCAAATTGCTTCTTCAACTGTGAATATTTATTATTGCGAGCAACAAGAGTATTCGCGAGTCGATCCTTCTCCTCTTCAAGTTCCTTGATTCTTTCAAGATAACCTTTCTCAGCTTCTACAAGAATATGGCAACAAATTAGAAATTTTATAAAGAAGAATAATAAAAACAAGGAACTAGCGAGAAGAAGATTAGCTAATAACCTTCTCTGTTAGAAATCATATCTCTAATTAGAGCCGCCTGTTCAACTTGAAGGCTAACATTTACACCTAAATCATTTCTGGCATTGTCAAGAACCTTCGCATCCCAAGCAAACTCATCATCGCTATTAATGAGGAGACGAGATCGAATCTGAGTCTCCCTCGCAAGAAGATCTTCATTCTCGCTGATAAGTTTATCTCTGACCATTTGAACGTCAAGGAGATTTTTATGAAAATATTCTAAGGTTTTAGATCCCTTTTTTATGGCAAGATCCTTCTCGTCAATAAGATCGCTATTCTTATGCCTTAATTTATCTATTTATTTCTTTGAATCAAAATAAAAGCGCCTATATTTGTCAGTCAAGCCTAAATTGAATCTGTGTTCAAGTTTTAAGAGATTAAACTTGGATCTAAGTTCGTCTATGGGGAGGGAGTTAATCTTATCATCTGAGAAATTACTTAAGGAATTATTAAGACTAGTAAGAAGAGTATGATCATCTGAGGTTCAGGGAAAGTTTGAAAGATTATAGCCTCGTTAGTAAGACCATAAACATCTGCAAGTTAAAAGTGATTGCTTGAATAAGCCGCGATAGAATAAAAGGAATTAAGAAAGATGGGAAATCAGTCATACCATAGAGTTGTTGGTTAGCTCTATCAAGATTAATGATCTTTTGCTTATTAACAGAATCTTCTGTCTCCAATTGTTTATTCTTCTTGCGAAGCTCTATATTTTCAGACTCTAGTTTTTCCTTATCCTGGCGAACTTTAGCTGATTTTTCTTCAGCGTTGACGCATCTTTTATCTAAGTCATAAGCAACAGCAAAATAAGCTCTTCCAACCTGCGAAGAAAAGAAATAAATTAAAATCTAGCAATGGAGAAAATATGAACAAATTGAAGAAATGAAAACATACCAAGACACCAAGAGAATTCAAGAGACTGGGAGTCAGGGATATTGAGATTCCTTGGAGAGAATCATTATCCACTAAAATAGGAGCATCGCAAACTTGAGAAAGGGCTTGGGATGTCTTTTCAATCATTTCATCCTCGTCATTAGAAGTCATGTTGTGGGAGATATCACTAAAAATCCTAGATAGATGAGTCATTGAAGAATCAGAAGAAGAAGAATTTCTTATTGAAGGAAAACCGCCAACATTAAACTCCTCGTAAATATCCTTATCAAGAACAACACTGGGATTCTCTGGAATTATTTGAGGAGTTGAAGAAGAAGAAGGTTGAGTTTTTGATTTCTTTAGCAGAGGATCGCTAGATTCATCATTTCAAGGGGCAGAAGATCTTCCCCTAAAAGAAGTAGTAGGCTTCTCCTTTATAGATTTCCCAGATGGTTCCTTTGGAGATTTCTCCTTGATTTTTGGAGGAGGCAGTGGTTCTAATTCTTCGATTTCCTGCGAGCACAGATGAAGATAAGAAATAGGGGCAACAATATATTGTTAAAATTTATGAAGAAATATTTCTTACTTCATCTGTAAAATATCTTAGAGCCAAGAGAATGTTGGGTTTCCTAAGAGTTTGATAGCTAAGTTTCATTATATCAATCTGAGAAAAATCAGAAAAGTTAGCGAGAATATAAAGAAGACAATAAATAATAACATGAAAAGTTGAGAGAATATACTTCTTTAGATCTTTCAGGCCAGTTGAAGACCCAGGGTTGATATTCTGCAAGACTCGCGGGAAGTTCGCGAGAACCAGATATATAAGGACCTTCAAGACTTAATGGGAAGATGAACCACTTGTCATCGCTAGAATGACGAGGACCTTGGTTAGTAGATGTATGAAAGTCAATATCCATCATAAGAGCATTGTCACCAGCGACCTTCTCTTTCTTCAAATGAACACCCCAACATGTACTATCCCTCTTCATAGGGACAATACTATAGTTTACAAAAAAGTTGTCCACAGTATAATCGCAAGAAACAATGGGGACATCTTTGAACAAAGGATTCTTTGGAGCCTTGGGATAGAGAGTTCCTTTACCAGCGCCACGAGAATCATATTCAAGTAGTAATCTGATGCAATCCCCACCTAATTGGTATATTACTCGCGAGAATATCTCGTCAGAAATTATTTGATAAAACAGCGGAAGCTCAGGATCATAAATAGGAATGGGAAGACCAGCTTCAAGTTGTCCTAGCGATACTATGATTTTCTCGCGATAACATTGGTCATCAGTAAATAGTTTAAGGGAAAGTTCTGATTTGGAATCTTGATCTGGAATCAAAGATAAGTTAAAACCTTTAAGTCTGAGTTTCTCGCGCATTCCATTGAAGGCCTTCAAATTTTTAGCACCAGCAGCAACCATTTTTGAGTATGGGAATGAAAGAATAAATCACAGTTGTTATAGAAGCGCAATTCGTGGAAGAACGGTAAAAATTGCAGAGAGAATACGGAGAGAAGAAAGAAGAAAGTAAAAGAGCAAAAAGAGAGGAATGAGAAGAGTATTTATAGAAGAATAAATTTCTCAAAGAAGATGAAGGAAATTAATGCAAAGAAGAGACGTGGGTGGTCAGATCGCAGCGGTTATAGAAGACGTGTCAAAAATTTATTAGAAGAAAAGATTCGTGAAAACAGCTGGCGAAGGACGAAGAAATCTGAAAAGATAAGCAATTATGGCATTTTAGATTCTCATATCTTCTCTTCTTCGCAGAAAATACATGAGAAGAGGCAAGATGTAGTACCAGAATATCGCTACAACGCTATTCCCGCGATATTAATAACATTTCTGCGAGAAGCCTAAACATTTCTACAAGTATTAACAACACTTTGACGAGATTGTCGCAAGATTCTTCAACAACATTTGGCGAGTGTCAAAAAAGAGTGATGTAACGGTTAACGATTAAAGATATATGAAGAATAAGTCTGCTTCATGATGGTTATAAAGTTGGCGATGGTGAAGACTAAAGTTATGGCGATGAGATCGCAGAGTAGATCCGAATTAAGGGGAAATCTTAGCTGTCTTACGCTATGTATTTTCCTATATAAAGGGTTCAACTAAATCCAGATAAGGATGATGCATTTTTGAGAGCTGAGAGAATTTTGAGGAGAGAGAAACTCCAGAAAGAAAGTTGTACTTCTAATTTTTAATATTTCTTGTTAGTCTTCCTGAAAGTGAATTAATAAAAGTGTTGTTGTTCATTCACAATTATGACTTAGTTTTCATAGATTCTTGACAAGGGTGTAGTGTAGGAAATCCTGCAACTACAACAACTACAACTCTAAACCAAAATTACAATTCCATTATACACTTATCTCAATCCAGGTTCTATTCTCAATCACATAAACTAAATACCTTAATCAATTCAATCCAAAATACTGAAATTAAAACAATTAGAGACTTACCCAAGCTTTAACATCTTCTGAATTTCCAATTCACCGAATTCATTCTACTGAAATTCTAGTTCACTTCCAGCTTCACTCAAGCTTGTAAATTAACCACCAAATAAACATCAGATCCAATTAATACTCTAATTCATGTTATATCCATTTATAATCATCATTATAGAATATCAATTTTATCTTTTAATCTTCTCTGAATTCTTCTTATGAACCCTAGTTCTTAATTTTGGGAAGAACATGAAACCCTAATTCATTAATTCTTCCTCAGAACAGCTCTACATCTAATTAGATAACAACCCTTTGTTCTTCATCTATTAATAACTCAAAATCACCATCAGTTCCATTCAAACCCAAATTCAAAACCAGAACCCTAAACTGATTCTCTCTGTTTCATCACTTCGAATAGAAATTCAATCAAAACTACCACCATCAGTTAACCTTCGATCTTTTCCGGCTGTATATCAACTCAAAATCATGAACTTATTCTCGAAATCATTTACAGAAGAAGAAGAAGAAGAAGATGAAAGAAAGAAAGAAGAGAAAGAGAAAGAAGAAAAGAAGAAGAATAGAAACCGAATGAGAGTTATCTTCTCAATTTGGATAGAGATAAGGTCGACCCGATGTGATGTCACCCACTCACTTCGACACATCTTGGTGATAAAGCCAACTACCCATGATAGAGGCACCCATTCAAACATTAATGGAATCCAGGCGGTTTAAAGCAAATACTAACTTGCCTTTATATATCTTTACCCGATATCCGATTGACACGTTCGAGTAGTCCATTCCGCGTAACTTTACGAGACCTATTCAACGGTACTAATTTCGTAGCTAGATTGTTGTTAGGTTAATTCCTATTAATTAACGTTCATGTAAAACTAATCAAGTTATTAGTGGCTAAGACGTCTCTTGAATCAGTTCATTTATCAATTCCATACGAATATACAATTCGATCTATAAACCATAATTTCTGCTTTGGGGAAGAACACATGAACCTTAATTATCTTCAATCTCAAATTCAAATTCAAGACATCAATCAAACCCTTATATTAAGCAAACCTATCTTGTAATTCTTCTTATACATCTTTAATTTGAACTCTAATTCAGTTCTTTGAGAAACCCTAACTTGGTTCTTTGATTCATCTTCAAAACGATTTTAGCACTTCAATTAAACATCTACCCGTGCTTTATCATCCAACAGTAAATCTATATATCATCTTCTTAATCTTCAGAACATCAAACTAATCTATAAACTTTAATTCCGTTTATAGCAGCATCATCTCCTTCTTTTCCCGCACTCAACAACATCAATAGAACCACTAACAATCAATTCTTATTGAATCCCCTAACGATGATCGATCTCACGTACCCAGGAATTTCTCAGAATCTCCGGAGAAGAAATGAAGAGAAGAGCAGAAGAAGAATGCAGAATGAAAAAGAATGGAAAGGAAGAAAGAAAGAAAATAAGAAGAGTTTATCTTCTCGGCTCGACTTGGTTAGATAAGACCAACGAATGACACATTCAGATGGATAAGGGTAGCCACCCTGCTAACTGTGAAAAGACTAATTTTCCCTTCAAACAAAGTTGATGATATCTTCTTCGTCTGATATCCGAATGACACGTTCGAATAGTCCATTCCGCATAACTTCTCGAGTTCTATATAACGGTACTAGTTTCATATCTTGATCATTATTAGATTAATTTCTAATAATTAACGTTCGAGTTACACTTATCAAGTAATTAGATGCTAAATCGTCTCTTGACTAGTCTAATAGCATTAACGAACTTGAGGGTCCTTACAAGTTCAAACAGGATGGAGAGTATGCATAGACTACATAAAGCTTAAGGCCGCAACCCGAAAGGATCACCTTCCTTTGCCTTTCATTGATCAGATGTTAGAGAGGTTAGCGGGACATTAATATTATTGATTTTTGGACGGTTATTCGGGGTACAATCATATTTTTATTGCACCAGAAGATCAAGAGAAGACTACTTTCACCTGCCTTTTTGGTACATTTGGCTATATACGGATGTTGTTTGGTCTTTGCGATGCGCCTGCCAATTTTCAGAGGTGTATGGTCAGCATATTTCCTGACTATGTGGAATGCATAATTGAGGTATTGTTAATGGTGGATTTTCAACAAGGGTCAAATCCGTAAAATCATGATACTGCATGTTTTTGGTACGGATTCAGGCATATGACGATTCATATTTTACGAAGCCATGATGAACATGTTTTTCGAAAAGCCTCCACTAGATGAGCGTTCGATCCCTGGAATTTCATTGTGCACTCTATGTAGAATAATAGAATTTGGGGGTCCTCTTACATAATTGTTTGTTGAGAGGGCTTAACGCCTTCAGGACGTCGGTGATACTCACTGTTCCCTGACTACATGAGGGAAAACCCCTCTACATAGAAGAACGATTCGGCGGTTCTCTGTAAGTTTGAGAGCAACAACGCCTTCAGGATAGTGACACTCACCGATCCTGACTATGTAGAGCTACCGTGTATAGACTCGGGCATTCTCGAAAGGATTCGAGAGCATCGTCAGGATATTAGCCGTCTCATGACTATGCACATAGATTAATTTTGTCGTGACATTCACCACTGAATTCCCAGAATAATCTATTATTGCTACGATTCCATAGTCGAATCCACGGCCTGATCCCATGGAATGACAATAACAATTGTTCTAATTCCATGGTCGAATCCACGGCCTGATCCCAAGGAATGGAAAACAATTGTTCCGAATTTATGATCGAATCCACAACTTGATCTCATAGAATGGAAATGAACAACCGTTTTATCTCATTACTCCGATTTCACGAATCTCATGGAATGGTAATAGATAATTTTATTACTCCGATATTATGGTCGAATCCACGATCCCATGGAATGGTAATGCCTATTTTATTATTCTGAATTCATGGTCGAATCCACAGTTGATCATATGAATTGATAATAAATAACTATTCATTTTATTGTTCAATTTCATGAATTATTCTACATTGAATTTCATGGATTAGCAATAAATACTCAACAACCGGGCATCTGGATCATCACTGAGTAAGCCCACAAAAATGGTGTAAGTGTACTCAACAATGATGCACGACTGAGCACCCAGATGCACGAACGAGCATCCAAAAACATGAATAGACGAGGAATCCTACGCAAAACAGGAGAAAACAACAAATACTAATAAAATAATAAGGAGCGCCCAGGGCCGGGCCCCATGCCTCCTTTATTATTTTGCCATATTTTGTTATTTTCATGAATTTTGCAACTTTCCTTGTTTTTGCAAAATTCATGAATTCTCCATAACTTCATGGATTCATGAAAAATAATAATGTAAAATAAGAAAAGGTTTGCGGGACCAGGCAACCTAGCCGGTCGGCCATGCCCAAGCCATGGCCGGTCCCACACCTTACAATCCTCAGTCTTTTTATAATTATTATTCCCCAATTTTATGAAACTCCTGGGTTTCAACAAAATTCATGGATTATCCATAACTTCATGGATTCATTAAATAATATTATAAAATAGGAAAATGTGCGAGGGACCAGGAAACCTAGCCGGCCGGCCATGCCTTAGCCATGGCCGGTCCCACACCTCACAATCCCTAGCCTTTTTATAACTATTATTCCCTAAACTCATGAAACTCCTCTGTTTCAACAAAACCCATGGATTCTCCAAAACATCACGGATTCATGAAAAATAGTATTATAAAATAGGGAAAGGAGTTAAGGACCGGGCAACATAGCCGACCGGCCATGCCCTAGTCGTGTCCGGTCCCACACCCTGCAATCCCTAGTCTTTTATAATTATTATTTTCCTCAAATTCATGAAACTCCTTGGTTTGAGCAAAAATTATGACTTCTTCATAACTTCTCGAATATTGCTCAAATCATGAAAATTCAAAAGCCAACGTGGTCACATGACCGGCTAGCCTCTCACGGCAATTTTGGATGTTAAAATACTCTTATTTTAATATTTACAAAATATTGGTCAGTTGAGCATACATGCTCATTCCAACGAAAATCAAGAATTTCAGTCAAGATGAAACTCTTCTGAAATTCACAATGTTGCTCGAACGCACATCAGAAAATACTGAAACTCTCAGTACGGAGACATGGACACCATGGAAGCACGTGCATGCCCTAATGACCGACCAAGGTTATTCCTAAGGCTAGCACAAAGCCGGTCCCACATATTTTCATAATTCTGGCCTAATTTGCTCAATTGCTCATATTGAGCCCAAACTCCCTCCAACCAACCTGAGGATTGCTCAAACGGACAACATCTAGTCCCGTGACCACCAAGAACTGGTCCCACTCTCTTGGTTGGTCCCATATTTCATACCTAGGTTTTATCACCTAATGCTGAACCCAGCAGTAATTCAGTAAATGATGAAATCGGCACTTAATCATCATTCCTTTACCAATTATCCAACTGAGAACCCTGATGCATGCTCATTCGAGCATCTGGGAATCACATGAACGTCCATGGTCTCATGTGGTCGGTCCCTCCTTTGCTCATGACCTATTTTCAGCAATTCGCCAACTAATGAGCAATTCATCAAAAATTAGGGTTTTCAAACAAACGCTCAACAAATCATTATTCTGAACAAGTTCAAACGTTAATAAATTTATATTGATTCAGCAACCAGCATCTGAATTAATATTTGGTAACCTAAAAATATTTTAATATTTTATTGGGTCACGTCACCAATAAATATTTCGTCGAATTGAGCAACATTTTCTCAAATATTGATCCAACTATCAATATTTAGTAACTTATCAGTAATTTGTCGAATTGAGCAATACTTGCTCAATTGCATGTCAAATTATCAATTTATCAGTAATTTGTTGAATTGAGAAATACTTGCTCAATTGCACATCAAATTCTCAGTGATTCGTCGAATTGAGCAATACTTGCTCAGTTGCTCGAATATTGATCTAAACTATCAATATTCAGTAGTTTATCAGTATTTCGTCGAATCGAGCAATATTTGCTCAGTTGCTTGAATATTGATCCAAACTATCAATATTCAGTATTTCTTCGAATCGAGCAATACTTGCTCAGTTGCTCGAATAATCCACACATATGCAGTGACTCATCAATATTCAACAACTCGTTGATTTTACAATATTTGCTCAGTCGAGCAACATTAACATTCATGAATCGCTGAGCATTTGTCAAACATGCTCGATTCAACAAAACCTAGGCTCATCATCTAATTAGTCAACAACTGACAAACTAAATACACGTCTGTCATGTAGACTCCACAATTCGTGACACATAAATCACGTAAAATTGGGGGATAACAACTAGGGTTTTGGTCTGGCGGCCTACAGCACGTGGATTCATCCGCAACGAGAAATGTGCATAAGTGGTGTCAACGGTTGAAGGAGTTAGCAAAGTAGTGGGTGCACGATCCATCAAGTCTCCACACGACATGGAACTGACTTTACCACGATCTTCTATTTGTCCACACTTCCACTCATGAAACCTTCACACTTACAGGGATCAAGGTTTTCACAACTCTGACAATATAAATAAGTCTCTGAATCCATGATTAAAAACAACGTTTTCAGTCTATAAAGAATTTCTCGAGTAATTACTCTCAAGAATTCATCAAATCCTTCATAATTTATCAGAACTCCACAGTTCACCAATTATTGCAGAAACCCACAACACATCTAAAATCCTTGATCATCACTGATCCCACATGATTCTCATCTTCCCTCATACAGATCAACCCATCTCCCTCTTTGCGACCGAATTGACTCTGGAATGACCATTGACTTGGTTTAGGCTGGAGTCCTACAAATTGATCTCTCGAATATAAGCACTCTCTTTGCAGTGCATCTATGTGAGGTTAAGCAGTTTGCCTGGTTCGAGGAGTCTCGACAACACGCTCACTCTTCACTTTCCTAAAAAACCAGCAAATCATTTTTCCCCATCTACAGATTGGAAACCATGGTGGGAGATTCACAAAATAGTTGGTCTTAGGTCAGGGTCAGTTACAAATCCTAACACAAACATCGCTAGTACCAGCAACAACGATGAAATTACAGAAAGTATTCCTGCTTCCAACAATGGTGGAGACACTACTCCTCCTCACACTAATATCGAAAATCACCCTCTCTTTGGTCGACATCCAGAAGAAATCAGAGAAAACCCGCATGTTATTGCTGATCTCATGAAGGTCCAGGAAGTTCTTGCCAAAAATCAGACTGACATGGCTGCTACTAAAAAGGAATTATGTAACCATCTCAAAACTCTTACTGACAAGATGTCAGACAAAACTCGGGAGAAAGAAAAAGATAAAGAAACATCTCCAACTATGGATCCTGAAGTCATTCCGGTCCCTGACGATGATGAAACCCGCAAAGCTGCGAAACCTGAACCTGCTAGTTTCATCACTCGTGAAGATCTGGAATATTTTGTGGAGAGCCGGGGAAAGGGCCATGCACCATCAATCCATCGTCATCAGCCTCCATATCCTGCTGCTACGCAAAATGAAAAAGCGGGGGTCTAACAACCTCACCCAATATTTCGATTAACAATCTGTATGGAAAACTCCGAGTTATTTTCTAGAGAATCAACTTGACTCAATCAATAGAAAATACTCAAGGAGTTATTATCTCAATCTCTCAATTTGATTTACTCAAGCAAATGTGATTCGCGAGTCTAATCAAAGATAGATAACTTGGATGGTACGAAAGACCAATATCCAAGTGTCAATCAATTTAAATCAACAACCAATAAGGTCGGATATTCTAATTGATTGAACAACGCACAACATGTATTATTTCAATTATATATCAAAATATAATGCGGAAAATAAATAACACAGACACCAGAATTTTGTTAACGAGGAAACCGAAAATGCAGAAAAACCCCGTGACCTAGTCCAGATTAAACATATATTGTATTAAGCCGCCACAGACACTAGCCTACTCCAAATTAACTTCGTCCTGGACTGTAGTTGAACCCCAATCAATCTCACACTGATCCAAGGTACAGTTATGCTCCTACGCCTCTGATCCCAATAGGGTACTGAGAACTTGATTCCCTTAGTTGATCTCACCCACAACCAAGAGTTTCTACGACCCAAAGTCGAAGACTTTGGCAAACAAATATGTCTCACACAGAAAAGTCTACAAGATAGATAAATCCGTCTCCCACGAATAAACCTATGAGTTTTGTTCCGTCTTTTGATAAATCAAGGTGAACATGAACCAATCAATAAAACCAGACTTATATTCCCGAAGAACAGCTCAGTTTTATTAATCACCTCACAATAGTCTTAATCGACGCATCGAAAAAAGATATTGTGGAATCACAAACGATGAGACGAAGATGTTTGTGATTACTTTTATATCTTTCCTATCGGAGATAGAAATCTCAAGCCAATTATTACAATTGTACTCGTACGATAAAAGATGCAAGATCAGATCACACAACTACAACAAAAGTAGTATCGATCTGGTTTCACAATCCCAATGAAGTTTTTAAGTCGTTAACCTGGTTTTAGAAGAAGAAAACCAAAGGTTAAAGGAGAATCGACTCTATCTTAGCAAACTAGTATTACACAGAATGTGTGGGGATTAGGTTTCCCAGTTGCTAGAGTTCTCCCTTATATAGTCTTTCAAATCAGGGTTTGCAATCAATGTTAGCTTAGTAACAAAGCATTCAATATTCACCGTTAGATGAAAACCTGATTATATACAAGCTAATATCTCTCAACTGTTAGATCAAAAACTTAGCTTGCCATACACACATGTACTTGACGATTTTGGGTTTGTATAACCGTACCCAAACGTGTACAATAGTTGGTTCAATACTAGTCGACCAAATGGTTAGCCAAATGATAACTTTCATATCAACCTTTTTCTTCTTCACCATAACTAGTCCAAATGAACTGGTTAGAGAGTTGTTCAATTGCTATGAGATCTTATGTACTGTACAAGACACAATTGAAGCAAAAACGATGTGATTCACTCGAATCGATTCATGAACTATAAATCCATGGTTTGCAATAGCATTCCTTAGATAATTTAGATAAGTTCGTGGACTGGGTTCGCAGACTCAAGTTAACCGGTTGGAGTTCACAAACTCCAGCGGAAATTCTCAGGTTCAAGAACTTTGGTCAGTTCGCAGACTGAGTTCGCGGACTAAAACTGAGCCACAACTCTAGCAGAAATTCTCGGGTTCGAGATCTACACACGTTCGCGGACTGAGTTCGCGGACTGGGTTGACTGCTCAAGTTTCGGTTTTCACTTGATCAACAAAGTTCACAAACTTCGGTTCAAGTGCTAAGGACTTATACATATATGTTCTACCACAATAATATTTATATCCCTCAGTGGTTATATTGTCTAAACTCTCATTTCAACCATTGAAACATTCTCAGAGGACTTCATATAGTTGTTATTCACAAACTAGTTTTCGTTAGAGCAATTTCCAAAGTGATTGAAAATAACATGACTTTTGTCACTAGGCAAAGATGAACTTGGCTAAAGCGAAAGCTTTACCAACACACATTTTGAGAAATAGATAAGCGAGATATACTCATCTTGAAATGTCACATGTGTATATTCTTAGTTTATATAGTAATACGACTTTTGTCTCAAGATAGGAGATAGAGTAGATATACTTTTGAGTGATAGATAAGTTCAAGTCTCCACATACCTTTTAGTCGATGAAAATCCACAGGTTCCTTGAGTAGTCATTCATCTTCTCTAATGATTTCCATGGAGTTCTTGAGCTCAATTACACTTTATATCCTAGTTCGAGACCTTAGCTATAGTAGATTAGAAATCAAGACTTTATAGTTTTGATCACTAACATTGAAAAACATGCTTGAGATACCAATGCATGCGAGTTCGACCGAGCAATGCTCTAACACAAAAAATCCCTCTTCCTTCTCCAACGTTCACACTCTACAAGGGAACAAGGAATGCTCGAGAACACGTCTCTCGATTCCTGGAAGCATTGGGAGAACATGAACATAACCATGTTGTGCGTTTGAAGGAGTTCTCGAAGTCTCTGACCGGACGAGCCTACACTTGGTACAACAACATCGCACCAGGGTGCATATCCAATTATGGAGAAATGATTAATGCTTTCTACATGAAATACTTTTTTGTCTCTGAGCAAGTTAATCTCTCCGACTTGGGAAGGATGTCTCAGAAGAATAATGAACATTCGAACAACTACGTAAAAAGGTTCAGACTTCAGGCTCTGGATTGTCACGATCCAAATGTCACTGAACAACAACTGGTAGATTTGTGTATCAATGGGATGATCCCAGTCTACAGAGTTTTGCTAGAAAATCTTCGTTTTCAGACCTTCTCAGAACTTCATGAAGCGTCCGAGCGATCAGCAACCACCCCTCCTTCCTTGCTTGAAAGAACGAAAACTGTCAAAGTAGAGGAATCGAAAGATACTCGAAATATCAATGTCAGGCGTCTAATCAACAAGCAGTACTGTGTCGAAACCTCTATGAATGTTGCTGAAGGGAGCAAAAGGAAAGCTGAAGCATATCCACGTAAGAATGCTCCTCCAACGTCCAATCCATCAAAAGCGCCAAGAAAAGATGGTCAAGCCAGGAATGCACAATCGCCTACTCAACATCAACAGAACGACCAAGATACACATGACTTCCCCTTTTTTATTGAAGAAGTGATCGAACTATTGGAAGTTTGGATCCAAGACGGTGCGATCAAATTGCCTCATGTTAAAAAAGAACTGACTGAGGAACAGATGGAAAATGCACGCTACTGCCATTTCCATAGGTATATCCGTCATCCGACAAGTGATTGCAGAATCCTGAAGCGTATATTCAAAGAAAAGGCTTACTCAGGGGAACTGAGAACTGAAGGAGTGCACAAAACCCCTCTCCCAATCAGGAGATTCACACTCTCTGAGCAGCCGGTCAAGAAAGCGGTTCAATCCCTAATTGAGCATGTTTATGAGTTACTGTACTTATCAAAAGCTCAAAGAAGCGACATGTTTGCTACATTGAACCACATCGTGTCTGGGAAACGATTAAGCATTCAGGAAATATGCTCTGAACATCTAGCATTGGATAAAGAGATGTACGACTGGGAACTTCTCACTACAATCCATCTCAAAGGAAATCAATTCAAGCGAGCATTGGTCGACGTTGGCACTGTCGTTAACATCATCCTTTTGAAAACCCTCAGAACTGCTGGCATCACTAGACAGTAAGCAACACATGCTCCTATCTCAGTCAGAGACCATGAGGGAATCCCTAGGGATGCTCACGGTTACATCGTCCTCAAAATGAAAGTTGGAGAAACTTGGACGGAAACCAAATTCCATATAATCCAAGAAGATCCAGGATACGACATGGTTCTTGGGCGAGCATGGATTCATGATGGAAAGGTCGCTATAACATATTTAATTACACAATCCTTTGTCGATGAAAGCTTCGACTCATAAGAAAGCTCCAATTCATAATAAATGGAGGACACTCCACCATTTAAGCATTTGGGAAAAGTCTAAGCCTTGATGAAACTCACACAAAAACCGGAAGAAAGTGCACATGAATTTTTCAAAAGGTTCCGCACTCAGGCAAGTCTCATTCCCACTCATACACATATATTACAAACTTTCAAATATGAAACTCTAGTCAAGGGACTTGATCATGCTCATGACTCGGCTATCACCAAACGTTATGAGTGGTCAGTCTCGCCTCAGCAATACTTCACCAAGTGGTTAGAGGCTGAACCTTTCAAAATTTAGCATTTCACCAACACGGTCATTGACATAATAATGACTGAGTTCCACAATCATTATCCTAAATGTTCTCCCTTGCACGAGTGTCCATATGTGCCACAGAATTGGAAAACTCCAACGACAGTGCAACCCATTATGTGAAGAATCCTGAACAAACAAAAGAAATTCGGAGCACGACCAACTAAGCCTAACAAATTCCATGAAGGAGATTTGGTTCTTAAGGAAACTAGGCGAAATTCGCATTTTGCAAAGAATTCTAATTGGAATGGGACTTTCATGATCGCTAATTCGGCGGCTGGAAGATATCACAAATTAGCTGACATGAAAGGCAAGACAAGTATACCAGTGATCCATGAGAATTGGCTCAAGGTTTTCTATGCATAAAGCATTCAAAGTTGGGTGTTTTATGCCCAAGATGAATGCTCAAGACATTTGACGTTTGTACTTTGGGATTTTCTTTACCTGTATTTTCAATTCTTCGAAAATGTTTGCAATACTTGCATCCAGTATTTGAATTCAATAATTTATCAAAGTTCTTTTACTTAAGAAAAATCTCTATCAAATCCAAAAATCCAAAAGAAGATACTCAATCACTCAAAACCTATCGAAATTCAAAACCAAAAATAAAACCTCACATATCTCTCAGAAGTTCAATGTTCAAGAGATCATGGAAAGAAAACTAAAGGAAGCCTGCAAAGTAAGACTTCTGCTTCTCTTCATCCTCCAAGACTTGCAAGGCCGCTTTCTCCAATTCCATCTTTTGAGTCAACTCAACAATTTTAGCCATTTTATCCACCATAGCATCACTGGTAAAAGGTATATTCTGCACTACTGCATCCTTGATGGTATTGATCCTCTGACGAAGCCACTTCAGGTTAAAGTCGAGTCTCTCAGAATTCTCCAAATTGTACTCCTAATAAAGGAGTACATCTCAAGTGACGGTACTTATGGGCCTGGTACGAATATCATCCATGACACACAATATGTTTCCTAATTGCATTGTCAAGAATTAGCTACATTCAGGATCTCTTGTAACGACGATATGGCCATACATCTTCCACAACTTCTCATACATGCTGGCACACCCAGTGGGAACGCTCAATCCACCAACAAATACATGATACGGGAGTGAAGCGCCAAATGGAGGCTCATAAATAATCCATGTATAAGAGTATTCATGTATTATTATACGTTTCTCAATCTAGGGAGCAACCTCAAATCATAGGCTCAACTTCTACAGTATTTTATACTCTTGGTGCAGTTTCTTATGTTTCGGGAGCAATCACCATTGATGTTTCAGTCGCCTCAACAATATCAACAGAAACCATCTCATGGCCTTGAAGTGCATAGATGGTTGTATCATTATCAACAGCGCCGGGGTTGTTTGAATCATCATTATTGGTCTCGTTATTCCCAACTTCGGCAGTTGACACCTAATAAGAAGATTACACGGGATTAGAGAAATTCAAGCATGGGGACTCAATAAAATCTTAAAGTCCAGCATGTAATTGAATTAAAATTATCTAAATTCTTCATTATGCATTCAAGACATGAGCAAATAGCATAAGAGTCATAAAACACGTTTTTCAATAAGACCGTTGGGAAATATTTTATACTACTCTGTATATAACGAAGAACTAGGAGCAATTGGTAAAGAATATAAGGTTGGATCATATACCATTATCTTCGTATGGATGTCATCTAAACCATATCAAAATTTCATAGCAATTGGATGAACGATCAAGGCGTTGTGGCCAAAACATCGGACCTCATACCAATTGAAATTTTTTTGGAGGTCTCCTGGAAGTTTACTGTTTCATCGATTATGACCCTTAAAAGTGCTCAAAAATTAAAAAACTTCTTTGAATAAAGCTTGGAAATTTCCTGGGCTTAAATATACATGGGTAGATCGCGGAAATCTGATGTCGAATGAAGATTCTACTGCATTTTTACTAAAAAACTGAGGTCTGGATTTTTTCTGATGACGTATTTCGGCAAAATTTCTCATATATTTGTTGGAATCCTCATGAATTCATCGACAAGTCAACAACATTATACTTCTATAAAGATAATACAAAGTAGATACTTACTTGAAGAGTCTCCAACTCATTCTAGGGGTTAACAGGGTCGGCATCAACATTGGGAGTGTCGTTATCTTCATCTAGTCGCGATTCTTGAAGATTCTCTTTCTCACTACTATTCGAAGACGAATGAATAGCATGATTATGTTGGCTTTCCACAAAAATTTCCTCCACGAATCATCAATAATAATCATCATTATTACTGTAGGACCAGAATATCGCCACAATTATATTCACGAGAGATTAATGACACTTCTGCGAGCGTCACCGAAAACTCTTCAACAACATTTCGCGAGCGTCACAAAGTAGTTTAAAGAATGACATAATAAACAACGACATCCTAAAAATGAGAAATATGTGAAGATTTTGTAGTTAGAGAGAATGCTCGCGAGCACAAGGAGGAAGCTCACGAGAGCAAGGCAGGAACTGAAGATTTTGTGGTTATAGAAGAGTCTCGCGAGCACGATAGCAGATCTCGCGAGGAGCATAGCAGAGCCTGCGAGGAGCATAGCAGAAATCCTAAAAAATGGGAAAGATGAGTTGAATGAGAGCTGTCACCCACTATGAAGATACCTATATAAAGAAAATAGCAGGAGACAATTTTAGGAGAGAAAGAGATATTTTGCAGAGAAATATTAGGAGAGAGAATGTATTTTTCTTTATCATCTTCTTCCCCAAAACTAGATTTAGAACTCCATTAATGGAGGTTATCAATGTAAATCAAATGTAAACTTAAACGATTATAGTGAAGAATCATGGATGTAGATCATATTGATCGAACCATGTAAAAAATCTTGGTGTCCGTTTATAATTTTAACAATTTTACTACCATTTTTATATGTAGATCTAGAAATTAATATCAAGATATGATAAGGGGTGTGTTGTAGGATTTCCTGCAACTACATTTTGGCGCTAGAAACAGGGATCAAAGAAATTAGCAATTGTTGGTGATGGATTCAATGAGATCCGTGATATACAAGGGAAAATATGGGAGTTCTAGTGATTCAATGAGATCCGTTAAAAGAAGACAAATGAGAGTAGATTGGAAGATTACCCCTCCCATGTAATCAACAGAGTCTTCACCAACATTTAGCATCAGAAGGACAAATTCTCTTCTTATCTCTCTATTTTGCTTTTAATATTTAAATTTGATGATTTAAAACAATATTTAGGGGGAAATTTCTTATCTATTAAACTTTGTTTTTAAGAAAAAATCGTATTTCTTTTAAAATTTCCAAATTAAAAAAAGTTTTATTCATAGATTTGAAACAAGCAAGTCAAGTTTTCTAAACCTATTTAACCGATTTCCAAAACATTACACTGAAATTTTGATTTCATTTAAAGATTCAATTTTCAAAAAAGAAGAACATTAAGAAGCAGATCTAACTGCTATTGCTCTGTGTAGTAGAAAGAAATATGGTGCTACACGAATGAGAAGAACATCACCACTGCGAATGTTGTTGAGGGAGGAAATAGCATCAGTTAAATTTTTAGCTTCACACTCCGAAGGCGAATACGTTGAGAAGAAATAAAGTGAAGAATTCCAGTACAAATGCTATACGGTATTTACAAAGAGTTTCAAATCATCGCAGATATAAAATAAATAGAGCACTTGCGAAAGAAATATGATGTACAAGATTATAACAAAGTTTCTGCGAGGAGGAATACGATAACAAAAATCAGAGAATGCAATTCACAAAGAATAACTAGCAGCGAAGAAGGATGACTAGTTTTGCCACAGCGGGTGAATGAAAAGGATTACTCCTTCAGTTGTTCCAGCGAAGTTGCCGCAACAAGGGAAGCAAGGATTCACAGCAGCTCATAAGGTCAATATCGATCAGTCAGTTCCTGCGAGGTGAAAGGTTCCTGCGAGAAAGTCAAAAGTTAAACATCAAATGAAAATCACAGCTCATCAAGCAAAGAAATTCTCCGGAGTAGCTCATCAGCAAGTCAGCTTAAACCAAACATAAGCAAGCACGACAGAACACCAGCAAATATCAACACAAAGCCGAAGGAAACGAGCAGAACGATTAAGAGGGACATATTCTTTCCATTCCCATTTTTGACTTTAAGAATTACGTAGAGTACATTAAATAATATGGCAAATTCATATTAGGATTTTATGATTGGTTTTAAGACTACACATGAAAGTTATTAGCCGCTAATGAAATTCACAGAGGCAAGTATATACTGGAAGGCTTGAACAGTTTGTGCAAAAATATTTCAATGCCTGCGAAGTTTAAAGCTCATGAGAAATTAATAGATCCTGCGAACAAGAAATAAGGGAGAACTTGAAGGAAAGATGGAGAACGAAAAAAAATCATCTTCTAACTCATGAAGAAAACAAAGAAAGCTCATGAATGACAAGTGAAGGCCATGATGACAAGCATGAATGAAGGAGTGCATAGGTACACAAGCTAGCTAGGTCCAAGCAAACATGTCGGTAAAGACAAAAACCCAAAAAAGCGTAAAACTCCAATAAAACAAAATAACCCACGGAAACCCCATCAACAAATGATGAATTTACAACATTAAACCAGCTTGAATAGATGTCTTCATTTTATCCAGCATGAAGAATAATTAAAGCAAGCCCTGGAACCTAAACACAGCGCGAAGAGATCATCATCAATAAAGGAGACTTTGTGAAGCACAAGACAATTAGCAGCACATGAAAGAATATAACAACATCACCAATGATAATACACGAAAGATACACAGAAGATCCAAAACTACTTTGTGACACTTCGTCCATGGACATCTTAAAAGACGCAGACAAAGGGTGATAATATCTTACAACCAAAGGATCAACAAACAAACAACAACTGAATGAGAAATAAATCCTGATATCCGATAAATAATTAAGCACAAAGTCTTGGTTTTAATAAAGGAAATCTTAAGAAATTCAATGATCAAACTACAGCAATAAGAGAATCTTAGTACAGTCAGCTGAGAACAGGATTCAGACCACATCAGTTGGAACTCAATAGCATAAGTCCATCATCAGCATGAAAATATCAAGACGAAGGAATTATCTAACGTTAAATAAATCAATGGTGTGAAAGAAGTACATCTAAGGCATCAATGAAAGGGACAAAAGCAGAGTAGCACAAGTTCAAGAAAGAAGAAGAAGGTTAAGAAGGATGATATCTTGTCATTACGATTCATCCATCTCGACAGATGCAACCATTTCATTATTAGCATTGGTAAAACCATGATAATTCATGGAGATATTATTAACGTACTAAGGAAATTCAAGCAGGTATGACAGATTACTACTTCATCAACCAGCCATTTCAGCGAGAACTAAGGAAATTCAGTTAGCTTTGATAGTTTACTTCGTCAACCAGCCATTCTAGCGAAAACCAAGGATATCAGAGAATATCCATATTACTTCAAGGATGATTGCGAAGCACTTTGTAACAAATTTGCTCGGAACATTGATTCTCAACTCACCACCGAGGTTCACATTTTGTTTGGCCAACTTGTTCAAGAGCTGTGAGCAACAACGCCAAAAGGGAGTATTTGAGCACATTCAATCATCAACACAAAAAAAAAAACTATCATAGAGACTTGACAAAGCATTACCGAAGAAAATTAAAGTTAAGATGAAAGGAACCGGGAGTGAAGAAAATCAGGGAGGATTTATGCAACTTAAAGATGAACAGTAACAAGTGATGATATCAACGTTTTTTGCTTTACAGGGAAAGACCCAACTTATACTCACACAATGAAATAAGCTCATTGTCAATATAGGGGAAGTAAACTTTGTTAGCCGCGAACGGCATAATCAAAAGGGGAGTGCCTTCATCCTCACATCTCTGATTCTAAAGTCATTATATTTATATTTCTATACCTGTTGTTTATTGTCATCTTCAAAATTAATTTCCATTGATACGTTTCCTTGCTTGAATGATGAAAATTAATGCAAGCCTTTCAAGGTTACTAATGGAACTGGCTTATTGATCGCATAATAGAGTGAACCGAATTTTTTCATCGTCAAGTCAACAAAACTTATTAGTTCGCAGAGCAAAGGTTCATAAAGAGAAAAGTAAAAGGGGCACCGACGATTATCACAGCTTTTGCGAAGAAATAGTTTGGTTGCGGTGCTGGCATGAACAAAAGAAGTCATGAATAAGATCAATGAAGGAAGACGTGCTTTGCAAGGAATAAGAGTTAACTTCGCCGGAGCACGTAAGAAAACAACAACAAAGAACAGGGAACAAGCCACGTTACCAGAGCAAGAGAATCTCGCAGATAACAATATTATTTTGTCTGCGAAGTTTATTTCACTAACACAAACATGTGAAGAGAAAGAGAAATTAACATGCAAAGAAGTTATAAAGGACAAAACCAATTATACTATCAATTCATAGTGAAATGAGAAGTGCACATGATTCACGAGGTCTACAGCAAAATTTAACCTTAAATGGGCCAGCAAAGAATGGAATGAAGTACAGAGGGAAAAGTGAAATATTTCTCTTAGAAGATGTTTCTTTCTCAGATATTTTCAGCACAATTATTTTCTTCGCAAGCATTTACTTCGCAAATATTTTCCTAAGAATTGCATCAACAAAGAAGCTGCGAGTAGTATAACCAACAAAAATAGTTATTCGAACAATTGGCCTTTAATTAATTCACAAGAGGCAAAGAAAAGAATTGATGATTATCTCGCAAAGAAGAAAGTTGATGATTATTTCGCAAGATAATTTCGTGAGAGACGGCAACAACATAAAATCACATAAAAGCTAAGTGCCATTTCCTTGAATATTTTATTTACAGAAAACAAAATATTTTTGATTTAATTTCAGAAAGCGCGATGCAATCGCAAGATTTCAAAGAAGATTTCAAAGATTTCTCTAGAATATTTTTTACAGAAAAGGATTTTTTATTTAACAATCGCAAGATTACAAAGAATATTTCTAAGACTTCTAATAATTCAAAAGATTTCAAAAAAAATTGATTTAATTTACTAGAAGCGATACAATTGCAAGATTTCAAATAAAATTTCTAAAATTTCTAAGAATTTTGAAAGAGCGATACAATCGCAGAATTACAAAGATTTTACAACTATAGAGATTTTAGAATTACAATGTATTATAATTTCTCTTGAATATTTACTTTTCTTAAATGAAATGAGATTATGACAGAAATGAAAGAATAAAGAAACGCGAGAAACGCGAATACAATTTCGCAGAGACATAAGAATGGGACGAACCTTTATGGAGTGCACCTTAGTTCGCGAACAAAATTTCGCAAGAGGAAAATGTAAGACCTAATAGTGTGTCATATAAGGGGGTATCTCTTTGCGTGACTCAGGGATAAGGTTATACCGCTGCTGGAACCTGAGTCATGAAGATGTTGGGGTTAAAGAAAACCTATCCAGGAGAGGTACCTTGGATTTCCAACTATATAAGGTTATACCCTGGTTGGACGACCGAGGGTCTCTTCTAAGAAGTGCATATTATGACCAAGGCGCCGAGGTACACGGTTGAGCCAAGAGTGCTTGGGACGGACGAACCTACCCTGGCCATTCTTGGCAAGTCTTGGCTATGATGAACTTGGCCCGAAGAAAACCCCACTTAGGTTGCAGTCTTGTAACTATAAACCATATAGGCATAAAGGACAAGAGGCTTCGAAAACAACTGGTTGTTGGAAAATCCGGATGGGAGGAGCTAGTCTTGTATGGCTGATGTGCCCTCCTTGAAGGGGCAACCAGGGGGAAGATAAGGGCGGAACCCTCCATTAGGGAGTTGATAAGTGTCTAAAGACGGCAATGTCATGGGGATTTATGATCGCAAGAATATTTAGGCCTATCATATTGTCGCGTGACAAAAATTATACAGAGGAAACAAGCCATAAGAGAAAAAGTTAAGATGAGATCAATGGGTTTTTACATGAAAATGTAAAGACGTGATGCGATTTCATCGCAAGACGGCAATATCATGAGGCTTTGATCTCGCGAGGGAACTTAGACTTGTCATATTATCGCAATACAATCAAAGAATAAAGATAAGGCAAGATCAATGGGTCAATACATGCAAATGTAAAGACGTCCTGCGATTTTGTCGCAAAAAGAAAAATTGGAAAAATAAGACCTTTAACTAGGAAGGAAAAATAAGACCAATAGAATAATCTCAAACATTAATTATTTTCTTTTAAGAATGCAGGGCAGATTTATTCATCGCAGCACTATTCATCACATCACTATTCATCGCAGCATTATTCACGGCATTATTCACAATCTCGCAGTGCTATTTCAGGAACACTATTCATATTTTCGCAGGGTTATTCATAAACTCGCAGATACATTTAGAATCTTCCAGACACATTCAGAAACTTGCAAACTCATCCAGCACCTCGCAAACTATTCAAGAACTTCGCAGGAAATGTGATTATTTAGCAGAATATAATTATTTTCTCAAGGATTCTACCTCCATAGATAAAGAACAGAGGTAACTATGGATTACCAAGAAAATATTTTATGTTCTTTATCTTCTCGGCAAGAATCATTTCCAAAATGGACAGGGATTTTCACCAAAAATGAAGTAATAATTTCGCATGAACAGAGGCAATACTTATGATTTTCATTCACGGACGGATACTTCTTATATTTTGAGGATTGAGTACTTCTTATATTTCTTCAAGAATACTTCATACTTCGAATACTTCAGGAGTTAATACTTCTTATTTACTTAGCAAAGATATGGAACTTCACAAAAGAATAGAGGCAAGTACGTACTTTTCGAGTCTAGTATTCTTTCGCTCGTTCCTTTATCAACAAAGATCAAGGACTACTACAACAATAGATTTTTTCTTAAAGATTACTTTTCAAGCAATATTCAAGAAAAAAGAGGCAAGATGTAGGACCATAATATCGCCACAATTATATTCACGAGAGATTAACGACACTTCTGCGAGCGTCACCGAAAACTCTTCAACAACATTTCGCGAGCGTCACAAAGTAGTTTAAAGAATGACGTAATAAATAATGACAGCCTAAAAAATGAGAAAGATGTGAAGATTTTGTAGTTAGAGAGAATGCTCGCGAGCACAAGGCGGGAGCTCGCGAGAGCAAGGCAGGAAATGAAGATTTTGTGGTTATAGAAGAGTCTCGCGAGCACGATAGCATATCTCGCGAGGAGCATAGCAGAGCATGTGAGGAGCATAGCAGAAATCCTAAAAAATGGGAAATATGAGTTGAATGTGAGCTGTCACCCACTATGAAGATACCTATATAAAGAAAAGAGCATGAGACAATTTTAGGAGAGAGAGAGATATTTTGCAGAGAAATATTAGGAGAGAGAATGTATTTTTGTTTATCATATTCTTCCCCAAAACTAGATTTAGAACTCCATTAATGGAGGTTATCAATGTAAATCAAATGTAAACTTAAACAATTATAGTGAAGAATCATGGATGTAGATCATATTGATCGAACCATGTAAAAAATCTTGGTGTCCGTTTATAATTTTAACAATTTTACTACCATTTTTATATGTAGATCTAGAAATTAATATCAAGATATGATAAGGGGTGTGTTGTAGGATTTCCTGCAACTACAATTACATTCAAGGAAATGCCGAAATCACTTACACGAAAGGATACTTACATCAACCTCTCCATCATTGCTGGATTCCTGAATTGTTCGTACAGAGGAAAGATGAAGACCGTCAATAACCGATGGAGCAAAAATCTGAAACAAATTAGTAATACTTTTCTAAGATCCTGATTATATGGACAAGAAAGTCGCAACGATAAGAGAAGTGCTAAAAACTTACCAAAGAAGCGGCAGGGGACTGCACTTTATTCGGTATCATCCTATGAGCTATTTTTCTTCTTCCTTCTCCACCCTGGGGACTTTATTGAATGTATAAGAAGTTTAAACATATTTGAGGCCTCACAACACGGCCATCCTACAAAAAATCAATGAATGATCAAAATACGTCTAGCTTATTCTCACCAATTGTGAAGAAAAGAAGCCTACCTGTGCACATTCTGGAGATGGCTTCCTCTTGTCACTATGAGAAAGGTACTTTAGTCTCGGTCGAGCATTAATGGAGTCAAGGGAAGGAAAATCTTGCATGGGGACTTAACATCCCTCACGAAAGCATACATACACTTAAGTTGCTGACGCTAGAAGTCTATGTAACTCGGAGTCACGAAACTAGCACGATCAGAGCATGGGGATAAATACTCATTCCCCTCCACGTGAGTGCAGTCCAGATTAGCCTTCAGATACTCAACTGATGGTTTGTTCATTCCGTGACCTGAGATACATTGGTCGACTCTCATTTTCCGAGTTGCCCTGTCGATGTTATATTCCTCTACACTGAACTCTCCATGCATTACTGATACTAGTTGTCCAGGAGTGCAACTTAATATGAAAGATCTCTCTCCATCATTCAAATCATCACCAGTCTTCAATGTGACATTTGCTTCAGCAGTATTGAAGGTGATCAATTATGAAAAGAGATCAAGGACCGACACCCAGGGGCGAAAGTTGAACTCAGATTCAATGTCCAAAATATCAGTGATGCATATCTTGTACTGCGGCTGCTTTGTAGACCACCTCATAATCCTGGCGTTGTCTTTCTCGAGGAAATCATGGCGAGTGTCGACATTAGGCCCTTGCAAAACACTACATGGAATCAGAGCATACTTCTCAAGATGCTCCCACATCAAAGCTTGGAGGAACATAGTATTAGCATATGTCTCAATTTTCATGAAACCGTTAGAGATGTTGGAGTCAATAACCAAAGAATCCAAATTGGCAAACAGTGAACCTAAAAACAGGCTACTAATTGGAAATTTATCACCTTTATCCATCCTAATAGCAAAGGTTATTACCAACGGCTTCAACAAATGTCCGTTGTCCTCAAGAACATCTCTGGAAATCCACAAGCATAGGAAAGTGGCAATGGATAGGGTATCATCCACAGGTTCTTCAGGAATTCTATCTCTTGGCCACCAGTATCTCAACCATTGAGCATAGCAAAATTTGGGAGACTCGTTGAACTCGTGCATCTTAGTTTCCAACATATGAGATATCAGCTTCTCCTCTGTCTAGAGTTCTCCAGGGAAATTTCTGGTGACTGGAAGATACAACAAACAAACTACATCTTCTAAGGTAATTGTGAACTCTCCCCATCTGCATATGAAGGTGTGAGTAGGAATACACCAACGATCAACTAAATCCATGATACCTGGTATATCATGATTAATAATTAAATCACCAGCAGTTTGAATGGATCTCGTCACATGCGCACTATCCAGCAAGGCCCTCACACGGCTATGGCCTAGCATGTGCCTTGCCCATTCATAAACATGCATTAACGGCTTCTGAGAAAGTTTGAGTTCCATATGAGAGGCCGAATAATGCCTTCCTTCCAAACAGAACCGAATTATTGCTGAAGGAGACACCAACTTGTTCTGAATAGTAGTCCTGGGATTTATGAGCAACCGAAATGAAGAACCTAAGGACGTTTTTCAGGCCTATACAAATATTCGAAGAACCTGTCTTCAGTGCTTGGAATGTTCTTGGGTTTGGGAATTTCATCCCTCCCCTGAGAAGTTCCATAATTGTCGTCCCTGGAGCAATTATCATCTCTAGAAGATGCATCTGTGGAAACATCATCTCCAGAAGTGTCCCTGGAAATGTCACTTTCAGCATTATTATGGAGTCGAGTCATCTTCTGCAAATCGCTGCAATGTTCCACATGAGTTTTATCAATGCAATGGAATTAAAGCAATAAAACAACTTACAGTGTTCACAATTAGCGTCTACAAAAATGGTAATCCTAAATTCTTACCTATTTACGATTTCACGAACTTAGTGATAACAACGTAAAACCTCAAAACTTGTTTGTTCTTTCAATCCTGCAAAGACGAGAAAAAAACTTATTGTTATTTAAAGTCAACATTGGCTTTTCATGAAACTATGAATAATTCACACAATCTCCCATGTGAATATTCGCTGATTTTACGTGTACATACATTATAAAATCGTTAAACTTGCACACACACTATGAATTCATCAACTCATGGAAACATTGTTTGATTTCGACAATTTTTCATAAATCAAAACTTGATTTCTATTTAACGTGAACAGGTCATGTATTTTAAATAAATAAATAAATTTCATGAGCTAATAACTCACGTATAATTTCATATTATATATATATTTTGCTCAGTCGGGTATTCGTCTACGAAACCATGGTCTTTTCTATTTTTGAGTCCACATGTTCCAAACAAAATTGGGAAATCTTACAAATAAATTTTATCATGAACTCCGAGTCTTTTCAAAAATTCATTTAACCCTAAGGATTATTATTTACTACTTTTATTGCGAACAATTATACGTTCTTAAAAGTATTTGCAAAGTCCATGCTTTGAAAACAAACTTGGGTTTTCATAAAACTTTTACTATTGCAACTATACCATATCCATGCAAAATTTTATGTATCTCTTCCATATTGAGGATTTTTTACTCGTTTCCTAAACTAACGAAAAACGGACATTCATACATCTTCTAAAACAAATTTTTCATAAATCCTACACATGCTTGCAACTAGGAAATTTTATGTTTTTTGAACAACTCATGAAATCATAAAACACACAGGGAAAAAAACACGAGCGGACTTACCTGCCGGTGCCGGCCGGAATTTGGCCGGACGGTGATTGAACGGGCGACGACGCTGGAATCCGGCGAACTTCCTCCTCCTGATGTTGCTCGCATAGTGATGAAGAGAGGGAGGTACACGGTTGATCAAACAAAAAAAAAAAAGGGCTTCACCCTTTTATATTATTTTTAT
This sequence comes from Papaver bracteatum, assembly GCA_023529315.1. Classification (NCBI taxonomy): domain Eukaryota; kingdom Viridiplantae; phylum Streptophyta; class Magnoliopsida; order Ranunculales; family Papaveraceae; genus Papaver; species Papaver bracteatum. The sequence goes on from JAJJWX010001290.1 coordinate 111,697, forward strand.
TTCCAAAACCTAAAACACTTAGGTTTCCTCTTTTGGGCTCGGGCCCTAAAATCCTAAATCGACCAAAATTAGGATTTTAACTGACCAAATCAGCAGCACTTCACCTCTCCGTGTCCACAAAAAATCACTCTATCACACTATCAGGGTCCTCACCCCAAACATTTGCTCGTACATGCCACCATTGGAGCAAATCGAGGATTCTGAAACTACCTTTATAGATTGAGTTCAACCACGATCTCGTCGACTGAAAATCACCATCTAATGCTTACTGTGGAACATGACTGTTCCTGACTAAGAAGGGGACTTAATGTTGATGGTGGATTTTCAACAAGGGTCAAATCCGTAAAATCATGATACTGTATGTTTCTGGTACGGCTTCAGGCATGTGACGATTCATATTTTACGAAGCCATGATGAACATGTTTTTCGAAAATCCTTCACTAGATGAGCGTTCGATCTCTGGCATTTCATTGTGCACTCTATGTAGAATAATAAAATTGGGCGGTCCTCTTACATAATTGTTTGTTGAGAGGGATTAACGCCTTCAGGACGTCGGTGATACTCATTGTTCCCTAACTACATGAGAGTAAACCCCTCTACATAGACGAACGATTGGGAGGTTCTCCGTAAGATTGAGAGCAACAGCGCCTTCAGGACAGTGACACTCACTAATCCTGACTATGTAGAGCTACCGTGTATAGACTCGGGAATTCTCGTAAGGATTCGAGAGCGCCCTCAGGATATTATCCGTCTCCTGACTATGCACATAGATTAATTCTGCCGTGACATTCACCACTGAATTCCCAGAATAATCTATTATTGCTCTGATTCCATGGTCGAATCCACGGCCTGATCCCATGGAATGGAAATAACAATTGCTCTGATTCCATGGTCGAATCCACGGCCTGATCCCATGGAATGGAAATAACAATTATTCTGATTTTATGATTGAATCCACGGCTTGATCTCATAGAATGGCAATGAACAACCGTATTATCTCATTACTCTGATTTCACGAATCTCATGGAATGGTAATAGATAATTTTATTACTCCGATTTTATGGTCGAATCCACGATCCCATGGAATGGTAATGCATGTTTTATTATTCTGAATTCATGGTCGAATCCACAACTGATCCTATGAATTCATAATAAATAACTACTCACTTTATTGTTCAATTTTGTGAATTATTCTACACTGAATTTCATGGATTAGCAATAAATACTCAACAACCGAGCATCTGGATCACCACTGACTAAGCCCCACAAAAATGGTGTAAGTGTACTCAACAATGATGCATGACTGAGTACCCAGATGCACGAACGAGCATCCTAAAACATGAATAGACGAGGAATCGTATGCAAAACAGGAGAAAACAACAAATATTAATAAAATAATAAGGAGCGCCCAGGGTCAGGCCCACCGACCTTCCGGCCATGCCTCCTTTATTATTTTGCCATATTTTGTTATTTTCATGAATTTATGAAAACTCCTTGATTTTAGCAACTTTCCTTGTTTTTGCAAAATTCATGAATTCTCCATAACTTCATGGATTCATGAAAAATAATAATGTTATAAAATAAGGAAAGGTGTGCGGGACCAGGAAACCTGTCCGGTCGGCCATGCCCAAGCCATGGCCGGTCCCATACCTAACAATCCTTAGTCTTTTTATAATTATTATTCCCCAATTTTATGAAACTCCTAGGTTTCAACAAAATTCATGGATTTTCCATAACTTCATGGATTCATGAAATAATATTATAAAATATGGAAAGGTGTGAAGGATCGGGCAACCTAACCGGCCGGCCATGCCTTAGCCGTGGCCGGTCCCACACCTCACAATCCCTAATTTTTTATAACTACTATTCCCTAAACTCACGAAACTCCTCCGTTTCAACAAAACCCATGGATTCTCCATAACATCATGGATTCATGAAAATAATAATATTATAAAATAGGGAAAGGAGTGCGGGACCGAGCAACATAGCCGGACGGCCATGCCCTAGCCGTGGCCGATCCCACACCCTGCAATCCCTAGTCTTTTATAATTATTATTTTCCCCAAATTCATGAAACTCCTTAGTTTGAGGAAAAATCATGATTTCTTCATAACTTCTCGAATAATGCTCAAATCATGAAAATTCAAAAGCCAACGTGGTCACATGACCGGATAGGCTCTCTCGGCAATTTTGGATGTTAAAATACTCTTATTTTAATATTTACAAAATATTGGTCAGTTGAGCATACATGCTCATTCCAATGAAAATCAAGAATTTCAGTCAAGATGAAACTCTTCTGAAAATTCACAATGTTGCTCGAACGCACATCAGAAAATACTGAAACTCTCAGTATGGAGACACGGATACCATGGAATCACGTGCATGCCCTAATGACCGACCAGGGTTATTCCTAAGGCTAGAACAAATCCGGTCCTACATGTTTTCATAATTATGACCTAATTTGCTCATATTGGGCCCGAACTCCCTCCAACCAACCCGGGGATTGCTCAAAAGGACGACATCTAGTCCCGTGACCACCAAGAACCGGTCCCATGCTCTCTTGGTCGGTCCCATCTTTCATACTTAGGATTTATCACCTAATGATGAACCCAACAGTAATTCAGTAAATGATGAAACCGACACTTAATCATCATTCCTTCACCAACTTTCCAACTGAGAACCCTGGTGCATGCTCATTCAAGCATTTGCAAATCACATGGACGTCCATGGTCTCATGTGGTCGGTCCCTCCTTTTCTCATGCCTTATTTTCAGCAATTCATCAACTAATGAGCAATTCATCAAAAATTAGGGTTTTCAATCAAACGCTCAACAAATCATTATTCTGAGCAAGTTCAAACGCTAATAAATTTATATTGATTCAGCAACCAATATCTGAATTAATATTTGGGAACCTATAAATATTTTAATATTTTATTGGGTCACGTCACCAATAAATATTTCGCTGAATTGAGTAACATTTGCTCAAATATTGATCCAACTATCAATATTTAGTAACTTATTAGTAATTTGTCGAATTGAGCAATACTTACTCGATTGCATGGAAAATTATCAATTTATCAATAATTTGTTGAATTGAGCAATACTTGCTCAATTGCACGTCAAATTCTCAGTGATTCGTCGAATTGAGCAGTACTTGCTCAGTTGCTCGAATATTGATCCAAATTATCAATATTCAGTAGTTTATCAGTATTTCGTCGAATCGAGAAATATTTGCTCAGTTGATCGAATATTGATCCAAACTATCAATATTCAGTAGTTTATCAGTATTTCGTCGAATCGAGCAATACTTGCTCAGTTGCTCGAATAATCCACACATATTCAGTGACTCATCAATATTCAACAACTCATTGAATTAACAATATTTTCTCAGACGAGCAACATTAACATTAATGAATCGCTGAGCATTTGTCAAACATGCTCGATTCAACAAAACCTAGGCTCATTGTCTATTTAGTCAACAACTAACAAACTAAATACACGTCTGTCATGTAGACTCCACGATTCGTGAGACATCAATCACGTAAAATTGGGGGATAACAACTAGGGTTTTGGTCTGGCGGCCTATAGCACGTGGATTCATCCATGACGAGAAATGTGCGTAAGTGGTGTCAACGGTTGAAGGAGTTAGCAAAGTAGTGGCTGCACGATCCGTCAAGTCTCCACGCGACATGGAGCTGACTTTACAACGATCTTCCATTTTCCCACTCTTCCACTCATGAAACCGTCACACTTACAAGGATCAAGGTGTTCACAACTCTGACAATATAAATAAGTCTCTGAATCCATGATTAAAAGCAACATTTTCAGTCTACACAGAATTTCTCGAGTAATTACTCTCAAGAATTCATCAAATCCTTCAGAATTTATCAGAACTCCACAGTTCACCAATTATTGCAGAAACCCACAACATATATACAATCTTTGATCATCACTGATCCCACGAGATTCTCAGCTTCCCTCCTACAGATCAACCCATCTCCCTCTTTGCGACCGAATTGACTCATGAACGGCCATTGACTTAGTTTAGGCCGGAATCCTACAGATTGATCTCTAGAATCTAAGCACTCCCTTTACAGTGCATCTGTGTGAGGTTAAGCAGTTTTCCCAGTTCGAGGAGTCTCGACAACACGCTCGACTCTTCACTTTCCTAAAAAACCAGCAAATCATTTTTCCCCATCTACATGTATTTATGGATGATTTTAGTGTTTATGGTGATTCATTTGATATTTGTTTACAAAATCTTGAACTTGTGCTTAAAAAATGCATAGACACTAATCTTGTTTTAAATTGGGAGAATGCTACTTTATGGTAAATCATGGAATAGTGCTTGGTCACATTGTGTCCTCTCGAGGGCTCGAAGTTGACAAAGCAAAGATAGACTTAATAAGAAACTTACAATATCCCACTTCTGTGAGGGAAATTCGTTATTTTCTTGGTCATGCAGGTTTTTATAGGCGGTTTATCAAGGATTTATCCAAAATCTCAATGCCGATGTGCAGATTATTGCAAAAGGAGGTTATTTTTTACTTCAACAAGGAGTGCAAGGATGCTTTTAATAAATTGAAAGAATTGTTGACAACTGCACCAATCATCAAGTCACCAGATTGGAGTTTGCCATTTGAATTAATGTGTGATGCAAGTGACTATGCAGTTGGAGCAGTTTTGGGTCAAAGAGTAGACAAGCTGTTATTATGCATCAAGTACCCTAAATGATGCTCAAATCAACTTTTGTACCACTAAGAAAGAATTTTTAGCTATATTGTTTGCACTAGAAAAATTTAGATCCTATTTGGTGGGTTCAAAAGTGGTTGTGTATTCTGATCATGCAGCACTTAGGTACCTACTAAAGAAGAAAGAAGCTAAGCCAAGACTTATACGGTGGATTCTACTATTACAATAATTTGATTACGAAATCAAGGATAAAAGAGGTGTTGAAAATATTGTTGCTGATCATCTTAGTAGACTTGTTGTTTCCGAAGAAGAACTTCCTTTACAAGATCGTTTTCCATATGAACAACTTTTTTCAATTGAAGACTCAACACCTTGGTACGCAGATATAGTGAACTACTTGGTTACAAGACAAGTACCTAGTACAATGTCTAATTTTCAAAAGCTTTGTAGTTGCGGATTATCTCACAACTACCCCTCAGTAGAATCCATGAATTTGATATGATGATCTCAATTATTTGATGTGAAGATGAAGATTAAAGTACTAAAATTATAAAGAGAGACACAAAGATTTTTACGTGGTTCGATCAATGTGATCTACATCCACGGTGCTTCACTAGTGATTGTATGTAATTACATGATTTTACAATTGAGACTCCATTAATGAATATTTGGAGCTCTAGTTTTTTGGGGAAGAAGATGATAAAGAAAATAAATCTCTCCTAACATTTTCTCTCTCATCCTAAAATTATCCTCTCTTGCTCCAAAGATCTCCCCTACTTCTCATGCCTAAATGGCTATTTATATGATTTTACAATAGATGACAGTTGTGTTGTCCCGCCATTTTGGATTTGAAGATTATCTTGCGAACCTTCGTGGTTTCCTTTGCTCGCAAAATGTCCTTCTTGCTCGTAAAATATTCTTTGCTCGTAAAATGTATTTTCTCTTCAAAATTTCGTAAGTTATCATTTGCTGTGATATTCCGCTCCTACATCTTGCCTATTTTTTCTTGAATATTGCTTGAAGAGCGATATTTAAGAAAAAATCACTTGTTGTGGTTGTTGGAGTAGTCTTTGATCTTTGTTGATGAAGGAACGAGCTAAAGAATATCAAACTCAAAAAGTATATACTTGCCTCTATTCTTTTGCGAAGTTCTGAAGCTTTAAGAAGTAATTAGAAGTATCATCTTGCGAAGTATAAAGTATGCGAATTATCTTGAAGAAGTATGAAGTATAAGAAATATAAAATATCCTTGAAGAAGTATAAGAAGTACTTAATCCTCGAAATATATAAGAAGTATGAAGTATCCTTAAGAAGTATAAGTAGTTTTTAATCCTCGAATTATATATGAAGTATGAAGTATCCTTAAGAAGTATAAGAAGTATTTAATCCTCGAATTATATAAGAAGTATAAAATATCCTTGATGAGAGTGATAATATTTAATCCTCTGTTCATGTGAAATTATTATTCCACTTTTGGCGAGGATTCTTGCTGAGAAGATAAATAACATAAAATATTTTCTTGGGTATCCATAGTTGCCTCTGTTCTTTATCTATGAAGGAGAATCCTTGAGAAAATGTTGAATTATTAAATTGCATCTCTATTATTATCTTGCCTTTGCCTCAAGTGGTAACCCTGCTAACTTCTGAATTTTTCTGCAAATTTCTGAATTTTTCTGTAAATTTTTGGGATTTTCTGCGAATTTCTGAACTTCTAAATAGTGCTGCGAATATAGTGTTGCGATCATAGTGTTGCGAATATAATGTTGCGAACATAGTGTTGCGAACATAGTGTTGCGAATATAGTGCTACGAACATAGTGTTGCGAATATAGTGTTACGAACTATGAATAGTCCTGCGAATTATGAATTTTTCTGCGAACTTTCGCGGTGTTTTCCTGTAAAATTTTGTAAAATACTTGTGCGAATATAATATTTATGTAGTGATTATGTTATGAAATGTTTATGCGATGCTTATGCCATGAAATGTTTATGAAATGCATTTATGATGCAAATATGATGCTTGAATGATGCGAGTATGATGCTTGTATGATGCAAATATGATGCTTGTATGATGCAAGTATGATGTGAATACTTATCTATTATAATGCATAGCTAATGTTTGTGTTACTTAGCTCATTTTGCTGCAGTAAAATTGATATATCCTTGAGTTGCCTTTATTTATATAATCATCTTCGCAAGTTTACTTGTGTATTTTCGCGAATGAAATCGCCTCTTCTGGTATGACTTCGTGATATATATTCTTGTAAGAATTCTTCAATGATCTTGATGGTATTGTCTTCTTTGTTAGGACTTCATGATATATCTTCTTGTAAAAATTCTTCAATGATCTTGATGGGATTGTCTTCTTTGTCAGAACTTCATGATATATCTTCTTGTAAAAATTCTTCAATGATATTGATTGAATAAATTTCATTAATTGATGTGGTCTTATCATGCCTTCCTAAGTAAAGGTCTTATTTTGCCACCTCTTTTGTAGCGTTAAAATCGCAGGACGTTCTTACACTTTCATGCAAAAACCCATTGATCTTGCCTTATCTTTTTTGTATAGTATTTTAGCCTCTTTAGGAAGTGTTGCGACAATATGATAGGCCTAAATATTCTTGCGAACATAAATCCCCATGACATTGCCGTCTTACGATGAAATCGCAGGACGTCTCTACACTTTCATGTAGTGACCCATTGATCTCATCTTAACTTCTTTACTATGTTCTGCGAGTTCTTTTTGTATGTTTTCCTTCTTTTTTTTTTTTTTTTTTTTTTTTTTAGAATGCTCGCAGAACTTCATTTGTTGCACAAATATGACAAGCCTTTATGTTTTCGCAAACAAGAAGCCTCGTGACATTTGCGTCTTATAGCACATATCAGCTCCCTAATGGAGGGTGCTGCCCTTTATCTTCCCCCTGGTTGCCCATTCAAGGAAGCGTACATCGACCATACAAGGTTAGCTCTTCCCATCCGGTTCTGCCAACAACCAGCTTTTGATCGCAACCTCTTATCCTTTTTGCCTATAGGGCTTATAGTTACGAGGTTGCACCCTATGGGGTATCTTTGGGCCAAGTGCATCATTTGTCAAGACTTGTCAAAAATGGAAGATGTGGTTCAACCTCACCCGGCACTCTTGACTCAACCGTGTACCTCGGCGCCTTGATCGTTTTCTGCACTTCTTGGGAAAGACAGTATGCCTTAGTCTCCCAACCTAAATCCTCTTACACCGCATTTTATATTGCGTAATGTCGCTAGATTAGGTGAGAATCCAAGGTGTCTAACCCGGATAGGTACCCCATTATTGGGTTGTACCCCTAAATTTTTACCATGTACTAAGGGCCCTTGGTGGTGTTCCGGTTACCCTTAGCCACGTTTATAGGTACCCCCTTAAATGACACACTTTAGGACTTTGCCTCTTACGAAATATAGCTTCGCGAACTAGGGTGTACGCCACAAAGGTTTGCTTGTATAAAATTTTCTGCGGCTCTCTTTCTTTTTTGGAGGCTGATCACAGATTGCGGTCTTTTATTCGCAAATTAATGAAAGTTTAATCGCAATTGATTTTTGGCTGTATTTTTTCGCCTTTTTTTTAAAAATTCATCGTAAATTTTTCATGTATATAAAATGTTTAATGTTTTCATGAAATGTTTAGTATAAGAAGTATGAGAAGTATCCATATCACATCTTTAAATCAAAATTATTCTATAGAAATATAGGAATTGAATTTTCTCTGTTTTTTGCAATTTTGAAATCTTTGAAAAATTTTGAGATCTTTTAATTTTTGCGATGAAGTAATTTTAGAATCTTGCGATTGTGTCGCTTTTTACCAATCTTTAAAATGTTTTGGAATCTTTGAAATTGTAGAAATTTTGCGAGTATATAAATTCAAAAATCTTTTATCTTCCGTAAATAAAGTATCAAAGGAAATGGTACCTACCTTTTTACGGCTTGTTGTTGTCTTTTGCGAAGTATATGACTTGCCATTTCTTGCGAAATATGTCTGTGAAATAATCTCTCATTTTCTTCTTGCGAAGTAAACGAACATATGCGAAGTAATGATTTACACAAAGTAGACAAACATCTGCGAAGTAAACATTTGTACGAAGTTAACATCTGCGAAGTAAATATTTACGATATAAATTCATGCTACGAAGGTTCTCAAGGTAAATATTTGTGAAGTGCAAAGAGTAGAAGTGTTGGTGTTGCGAATATTCGCATGGAAAACATTTGCGAATTTCAAAAAAATTTGCGAATGGGGAGACTCGAACTTGCGTCCATCATCTTATCAGCTGCTCTTGCGACCATCTGTCCAAGCTCCTATTTTTGTAAACGTAGTAAAATTCGTAGAACTTATACTGATTTTATCATCCCTTATATAATTTTTTCCCTTATACTGATTCTTCTTCGGAGGTTGGTTTAGCTTTGAGTGAACTATTATCTTCGCAACTTCTGATTCTTGCGAACTGATGACCCTTCCTCTTTATGTAAATTATTCTTAGTAGTACGTGGGGATTGAACTTAATGGATTCTGAACATATATTGCAATGAGTATCTCGTGTGCAGCCACTGGTTCATCTTCAGTTCAGCACCCTGATGATGCTATGGTTCAATAATTGTTAAGGCGCGAATGAAGATCACATCATCAGATAAAAAGCATCATTTCATAGCATAGCATCATATAAAACCATAGCATAGCATCATCTTATAGTAATTCGCCCTTTATGACATTTCCGTATTACTTTTCATGTTGTCTTATAGCACCCTGATGATGCTATGATGCTATGCTATGTGTATCTTACTGGCGCAACTTCAGTAGTTGTGTGCAGCTATGGTCCGTCAATTTTTTGCGAACATTCGTAGAAAATTTTTGAAGGGAACTCGTGTTGAAACTCTTCTTATTTACTCGTGATGTTACTCTCTTCTCAGAAACTCTTCTTATTCACATATGAACTGGAACTCCTGAAGGTGAACATCAACGTGTTTTCTTTTCCTTTGCCTCGTAAGCTCATCTTTTGTTGTTGCGAATATTAGAAGTTCATCTTTTGTTTTGAGTTTGATATTGTTGCGAAGTGGATGATGAGCTTTATAATGCCATTCGAACTGAATTCTCTTTGATTTGTGAAAATAGTCATTGATGGTTGAACCAACTTTCTCATTTCGTCCTTTCTTTGTCGTGGGTCGTTGTCTTCGCATATTTTCTGACGAAGTAAATTTCATTGACTCTCCTCTTTGTTTGAGTATGTTACAAGCTGTACCCTCTCATGAAACTTATATGCTTCATAGTATACCAAGACAGGAACACGAAATGCATGAGAAACCATAGCAACACAAGTAGTTCCAACCCTCGAGTATATAGTTCCGTTGGATAACACTGAAGAAGCCCTAAAGAAAATCCTTGTGATATCATGCATGATGTATGAAATAGCATTTATATGGGTGTATATGCAATTGAGCCCCTTCACCACCAATCTTCGCAGTAACGCTAGTCCTTCAATCTTTGGACGTGAGTCCACCACTTCCACACGAAACTGTTTCCCCAGTTCGTAAGCCTTCAACAGTATCGTTTCAACAATAGTTGGTGATCCATACGTCAATAGCATATCCCCATCTGTGATCTTTTGACACCGCATGCTCGACTATTGATTTATCTGATATTTGGTTCTCGTATTTCTTATGAAATAAGTTTTCCTTAACTTCTTGTTTATTCATTACTCGTAACACTAAGATGCGAACAACACCATTCTTTCGCCTGTGAACTAATGGTTGAGCTGATGTTGATCTTTGTATGTTGCTTGACAATGAACTGAAGCTTATCCAAAAAAATTCTTGCACGAACTGTTGTTAGCAACGACGAATACTCAATTATGAAGGCTGATGAGGTTGTTAATATTTCTGAAGCTCGAAGTTTGCATTTGATTTTTGATGATGGAAAGTTAAGAACATTTCCAAAAGCTGGGAGTAATGTAACTAAGTTATGTACATTCATTGAATTTGAAGTAGTTGACAGCTACCCTTTCAAAGTTGAGATATTTAAGGTATCTAAACCTCTCCAGTCGTAACAAGATTGAGGTACTACGAGAAAGGTTTGTCAACAAGCTATATAATTTGTAGACATTGGTATTACATAACTGTAGTTCCCTTTCAAGACTTCCTGAAGACTTTGGATTGATGAAAAAGTTGAGGCATCTTGATCTTTCATATACAGGAATAAAGGTCTTGCCCAAGTCAGTTATGAATCTCTGCGGGATGCTAACATTGAATGTCTCTTATTGCGTAAATTCTTTTGCGAAGTTCTTTTGCGAAGAATACTTTAATTTATTTAATTCTTTAGTATATCCTCCTAAAGTATCTTAGTCTTCCAACACACGTGACTAAAGCATCCTTTAGTAACTTCATTCGTAACTTCATTCGTAAGAATTAGTAGCTGCGAACTTTCTTCTTCGTATACTTATTCTTTTGTTCGTAATGGGGATAATCCCTTTCGTAAGTACGTAAATGAACATCTGTACGTAAATCTTCTTTTGTTCTTTTGCTTACTTATATCTACCTGAACAGTTTATGTAACTCGAATTGTCTTGTGCAAAATGAAATACTGAATTTCACCCCGTCCTACTGAATCTCTTCTTCTTCTCCCTGGACATTTATGTTCGTAAGATTCGAACTCATGATGACATTTATCCCGTTTCTTCGTAGGAATGACATTTCTTCGTCAGTGACGCAGAGCTTTTGCAAAAAATTTGCTGCAAACGATTAGTAAATTTGGTTAGCAGTTTATAGATCATTAAGATGAGTAATGTTTGCGTATGAAGAATGAAAACTTTACATATATTCTTCTTGTTTTTGTTCTTGCGAAATGTAAATCTCTAAATCTCTAACCAACAGAAAATCTTGAAATTTGACTTTGTCATAAATTCTTTAAACAAATTTGTAAAACGAGATTTGGTTACTACAAATTTATAGCAAAAACATTTTTAAATTCAAAATTTCCATAATAAATCAAATTTCTACAAAAAGCAAAGTTTAGATCGCAAAAAATTTATTTTTCAATTTGTGTTTTGAAATTCCCAAATTTTGAAAAATGAAACAAAGAATAAGAAAAGTGAGAAGAAATTTGTCCTTTTTGGAAGCGATTGTTGACGTAGCATGTGTAAATTTCATTTTGCTTGACGATTTCTCCATATCCACATTTCTCTTCCTGAACTACTACTAATGTGTTTGTTGTTTGAAGATGCCAATAAAAGAACTTCCATTTCTGTCTTCAAAACTCATAAATCCGGTACAATTCATCACCATCAATAACCAATTTTTCTAACTTTCTTGAACCAACAAGATTAGGTTCCCTGTTTCTAGCGCCAATTATGTAGTTCCGGATTATATCACAACTACACCCTCAGTAGAATCCATGAATTTGATATGATGATCTCAATTATTTGATGTGAAGATGAAGATTAAAGTACTAAAATTATAAAGAGAGACACAAAGATTTTTACGTGGTTCGATCAATGTGATCTACATCCACGGTGCTTCACTAGTGATTGTATGTAATTACATGATTTTACAATTGAGACTCCATTAATGAATATTTGGAGCTCTAGTTTTTTGGGGAAGAAGATGATAAAGAAAATAAATCTCTCCTAACATTTTCTCTCACATCCTAAAATTATCCTCTCTTGCTCCAAAGATCTCCCCTACTTCTCATGCCTAAATGGCTATTTATATGATTTTACAATAGATGACAGTTGTGTTGTCCCGCCATTTTGGATTTGAAGATTATCTTGCGAACCTTCGTGGTTTCCTTTGCTCGCAAAATGTCCTTCTTGCTCGCAAAATATTCTTTGCTCGTAAAATGTATTTTCTCTTCACAATTTCGTAAGTTATCATTTGCTGTGATATTCCGCTCCTACAAGCTTAAGCTTAAGAAAATATCCAAGCAGTATATGTGGGATGAGCCCTACTTGTGGAAATACGGTTATGATCAAATCATCCGCAGGTGCATACCTAATTCTGAATTTCAATCTATTCTTACTTTTTGTCATAATTATGCATGTGGATGTCACTTTGGTTCTGAACATACCGCTTTCAAAGTACTTGAAAGTGGATTTTATTGGCCTACCCTATTTGAGGATGTATATATTTTCTGCAAATCTTGTGATAGATGTCAAAGAACGGGCAATCTAGGTGCTCGAAATCAAATGCCACTTAATCCTATTCTCACTGTAGAGATTTTTGATGTGTGGGGTATAGATTTTATGGGTCCTTTTGCCAATTCTTACGGAAAATTTTATATACTTCTTGTTGTGGATTATGTTTCTAAATGGGTGGAAGCTAAAGCCACCCCTACTAATGATTCTCAAGTTGTTTGTGAGTTTTTGAAGGAATACATTTTTTCTAGACATGGTACACTAAGAGTGGTTATCAGTGATGGAGGCTCACATTTTCAAAAATCCTTTCATGCTTTAATTAAGAAGTACAACATAACACACAAGGTTGGTACGCCGTATCACCCACAAACTAGTGGGCAAGCCGAAATCTCGAACCGTGAGATTAAATCCATTCTTGAGAAAATCGTGAACACTACACGGAAAGATTGGATTTATAGGCTTAATGATGCATTATGGGCATATAGAACAGTGTACAAAACATCTATTGGCATGTCTCTGTATCGGTTGGTTTATGGCAAAGCTTGTCATCTTCCGGTTGAACTTGAACACAAGGCATATTGGGCGATAAAGATGTGCAACATGGATTATGACAATGCGGGGAAACAAAGGAAGTTACAACTAAACGAGCTAGAGGAGATACAAAATGATGCTTACGAGAGTTCTCATATTTACAAGGAAAAGACAAAACTTTTCCATGACAATATGATTTCTCGAAAGAGTTTTGTTGTGGGACAAAAAGTTCTTTTATTTAATACTCGTCTTCGATTATTTCCTGGGAAGCTAAGGTCCAGATGGATAGGACCGTATGTTGTTACTAATGTTTTTCCTTATGGTGCAGTTGAGATTACTAGTACGAAATCTAGAACAACTTTCAAAGTCAATGGCCATAGATTGAAGCCTTATTATGAAAACTTCTCTAAGGAGAACGTAGAAGTAATGAGACTTGAAGATTTTCTCCCTCTAGAGGGGTAACATCATTGGAATGCCAAGTCGGGCTGAGGACATTAAACTAAGCGCTAAATGGGAGGCAACCCATCGGTTTTGTATCTCTATCCCTTTTGTTTTTAATTTTCTTAGTTTTTCATATCATATATTGCATTCCCATCTTAGATTTTACAAAGTCCTATATCTATAATGAAAGTTTTAGCGAAACTATTTTCGTCAGAAAATTCTGACAGCGCACTTGTCACGACAACATCTCTCGAGACATTATACGGAGCCCAATTTGAGTGGTTGACCCGAAATTTTAAATAGGACAGACATATCTTTCTTTTTCAAAAAGAAAATCTGAATTCGGAGTCTGTTAAGTTGGAGCAATAGGCCTAGACATATTTGAGTTTGGTATTTTTCCAGAACTTTTTTAGATTGCGTGTCAGTCAGTCCGGAGGCTATCAAAGTCAAACCGTTTATCGAAATACTGTGCCCTTTTGAGATTTTATAGAAAAGACGTAGGCGAACAACTTTCTTTTAGTATGTTTATCCTAGTTCCATACCTATTGGTACAATTTTTGAGTTTTTCAGGGCTGTTATGTTAGATATCAGAATTTTCGGTTTTGAACATTGAGGACAATGTTGAGTTTAATTGTGGGGGGAGTAGTTCAGCATGTTTGGATTGCATATAAAAAAAAATCATACTCTTTGATTTCTTGCATTCTTGAGACTTCATCTTTTGAAGTTAATTATGAGCTATTTAGGATGACACTCTAAACCTTTTCAGGTTGAAACAGTTTTTACAGCTATAGATTGAGTTCCATTTTGTCATTCTACAATCCTTAATAATATATACATTCATAATTGAATGTAAAACTTAGCTATGGTAGTCGTTTGAAAGATTTATCCTCGCAATTAATCATTACTGAATCACTATCTTTTTATTTTTTCAGCTTTATGTTTCTCTAAAGTGATTTGGTGAGATCCTGATACTACCATGGATGTTATAGCAAGGTAATCATTGGTTGAGTTATATAAAAGCCCCATAGACAATTGTCTTACACTCGTAAGAGTGAGCCAGAAAAAAAAAACGAAAAAATAAAAAGAAAACATATATATAAGGCTCATCTTCATTTATCGACACAAATAAATGATAGGTCCGGAATTACGGATAATCATAGTTGATGGAACAAAAACTATATCATCATTATATAGCAAGTCAAAAAGACTAATGATGAGGTTCTTGACACTTGGGTGGCAGTATGCGTGAAACGTTGTTCCTGTCTCCGTCGCCTAAACAAGCGTGGAACGCAGGATCCAAGGAAACTATCGCATACTTGTTGAAAAGAAAACATGTGCTTAGAGTATCTAATCATGTGGTTAAGTTAAATGGGTGCTTCTCTCAACTATGAGCTATAAATATATCCTTTGACGACGTTCACAAAAGTATTGTGGGTAACATTTTTCACTTAAGTCAACATTTGCACACTTCACTTTTCTATTTCTATTTTATTATATATCCATGTGATTTCAGTATGCGAGTATTGTGACAAACGTTGCAACAAGTACGATGATTATCTTAGTAGAGTTTTGCAATCAGGCTGAATGTCACACGCAAGTAATTGCTTATGTGTGTTGATTGGAATATATGTGGGATGTTTGTAGCAAAAGAACATATGCAAGCTAATTATTTGGCTTTCTACTTTGTGTCCATCCTTAGTAGTTCTTCCAAGGAGAGAAATTGGAGTATGTTTTGTGGGTATACCTCTTGTAAGCCCTCACGAGACTATAACTCGCCCACTAGGGACACCTAGGGGTTTAAAGGCTTTTTATACGTGCTAAGTGTAACCGTTTTCTCGATGACAAGGAGTTGTTGTATTTAGGATTAGTTTTATTTAGTTTGATCGAGGACTAGCAAAGTCTAAGTGTGGGGGAATTTGATAAGTGCATAATTCATATGATTTTAGTGTCCATTCCATACTTGCTTAAGCTATTATTCTTGCATATTTTCGTATTATTACTCTTGTTTTATCTTGTTTTCCTCTAATAGGTGAATCATCCAAAAAGGAGCTACAAAGTGCTGAAAATAGCTAGGAAGATAATTATTCCAAGTATCCAAGTTCCCAAGTCCAAGAGAAGTGGAAGAAAGGCGACGAAAAGGAGAAAAACGCTCATAATCAAGAGAAGGTCCAATTACCGATTTAACTCATTCAAATTAAGGATTTATCATCACCATCTTGAATATAATTGAAAGATAAAAAGAATGCAAAAATAATGAGGTCATTCCGAGTTCGGATGAAGAAGTTGTGGCCAAAACAGTTTCTATTGAAAACCGAAGATAGTGCAGTCCGCGAACTGGGTTTGCGGACGGGGTTCACAGACGTATTTCCGAAAATATCTGCTAGAATTTGAAGTTTGCGGACTGGGTTCGAGAACTTTACAAATGGGAAACGTGTATAAACTCTTTGGAAGGCTTAAGGGCATGTTTGAGAACGTTATTTCGTTATTTTAGGTTGGGTTTTTGATCCAAACTAAATACTTGAAGACCAAGTAGTGTAAACCTATAAAAAGGTATTAGGTTATGAAAAACATATAATATCATAAGGTCACAAAAGTGTTAGGGTTTGGAGAGAAGAAACATCACACGGAGCGATTATCAATCGTAACGTTATCTCTTAACTTTTCTCATATATATATATATATATATCATGGATGTTTCTACATACATGAGTAGCTAAACACCTATTGATTGAGGATGAATTCTAAGTTGTAAACTTGATTTTATTTAATATATGAATCTATTTTGATTTCTTCATATGATTATTGTTTGTGTTTACTATTAAAATACTTATGACTAGTTGTTAGATTGTTTAGGTGGCCAACTAAATATATTTGTTAAGCTAATCTATTGCTAGTAATGGTTAGGATATCCGTAATTGTTGAATAATTCCTTACACAAGTAGAGAATGTGAAACCTTACAGAGGGATTCTGTAAAGCAATCGCGTGTAAACACAACCCTAACAAGTAGACCAAGCATACTGAGTCTAACTACTAGGATAAAACCTAAATTCACAAACCCTAAAGCATTCGATGAATTACATCTTGTAAGCGTACCTCAAGGTGGTTCATACGAATAGAATCTGGTAACTAAGCGTACATGTTATCCAGTGATATAAGGAATTTTTGGAATAGCTAAGCGTACCTGTTATTCTACGGTTGGTGATAAATGATGAATAGATGAATATATTAACTCATTGACGTTTTATATACGATGAAGGATTCCTCGATCATATCTCTCTCTGTTGATTACAATACAATTTTATTTGCTTTGATTATTTATTTTGTTTACAATCTAAAACACCCACCCCCCCCCTTGGTGACACTTTGACAACTAAAACTCACTGCTCTTCGTGGGAACGATCCTTACTTCCATTATATTACCAGTTAATTGTGTGGAAATAAGATTACTAATTTGATTGCACTTACAACATGCATCAGATTTCCTTGTAATTGAACAACTCTCTAACTAGTTCATTTGAGTCATTTGGACTAGTTATGGCGAAGAAGAATATGGTTGATATGAAAGTTATCATATGGCTAACCATTTGGTTAGCTATTGTTGAACCAACTAATGTACAAGTTTGGGTACGGTTACACAAACCTAAAAACGTCAAGTACATGTGTGTATAACAATCTATGTTTTCGATCTAACGGTTGATAAATATTAGCTTGAATCTAATCAGGTTTTCATCTAACGGTGAATATTGAATGCTTTGTTACTAAGCTAACATTGATTGCAAACCCTGATTTGAAGACTATATAAGGGAAAACTCTGGAAACTGGGAAACCTAATCCTCACATATTCTGTATGATACTAGTTGTTCTAAGATAGAGTCGATTCTCCTTTAACCTTTGGTTTTTTTCTTCTAAAACCAGGTTAACGACTTAAAGACTTCATTGGGATTGTGAAGCCAGACCGATATTACTTTTCTAGTAGTTCTGTGATATGATCTTGCTTCTTCTATCGTACGAGTACAATTGGAATAATTAGCTTGAGATTTCTATCTCCGATAGGCAAGATATAAAAAAAGTCACAAACACTCCGTCTCATCGTTTGTGATTCCTCAATAATCTTCTTCACTGCGTCGATTAAGTTTATTGTGAGGTGATTGATAAAGATGAGATGTTCTTCGAGAATATAAGTCTGGTTTTATCAATTGGTTCATGTTCACCTTGATTTATCAAAAGACGGAACAAAACTCATAGGAATATTCGTGGGAGACAGATTTATATATTACTGTAGAATTTTCTGTGTGATACAGATTTGTTTATTAAAGTCTTCGACTTTGGGTTGTAACGACTTTGGGTTGTGGGTGAGATCGACTAAGGGAATCAAGTACGTAGCATCCTGTTTGGATCAGAGACGTAGGAGCATAACTATACCTTGGATCAGTGTGAGATTGGTTTGGGTTCAACTACAGTCCAGACCGAAGTTAGCTTGGAGTAGGCTAGTATCTGTAGCGGCTTAATACAGTGTATGTTTAATCTGGACTATGTCCCGGGGTTTTTCTACATTTGCGGTTTCCTCGTTAACAAAATTCTGGTGTCTGTGTTATTTCTTTTCCGAAATATATTTTGTTATATAATTGAAATAATACAGGTTGTGCGTTGTTCAATCAATTTGAATATTCGACTTGGTTGTCGATTTAAATTGATTGACACTTAGATATCGGTCTTTGGTACGATCCTAGTTATCTCTCTTTGATAAAGACTCGCAGATTTTATTTGATTGAGTATAGATCAAATTGAGAGATTGAGATAATAACTCCTTGAGATATTTTTATCTAGATTGAGTCTGACTGTCTAGATGATTCTCTAGTAAAGTAACTCGGAGTTTTTCCATACATATTGCTAATCGAAATATTGGGTGTGGTTGTTAGACCCCCGCTTTTTCAATTAGCATATGTAATTTCCCTTAATACTTGGTCATAATAATCAAACATATGAAAACTTCTTTGATTTTGGGTACTAGTTTTTTTGGTATAGATCCAACTATTGTCATTCAGAAGAAATTGGCAATCTTTTCGGAGTGCTATAGGGTGTATTGGGATTAGAGTAGGAGGTGGAACCACATTTTTATTATCATTAGGTATACACTTTACGGTTGATTAAAAAAGGTCATATTCTATAAGTTAGTCCCACAAAGCACTTCTTTATACTTTGGTGAAAAAAGATGATGACATGGTGATGGTAGAGGAGATGATGATAAATCTTGATAATAAAGATTATATCGATTATGATGATGGTGAATCAGTGATCAAAGAAGATGAAAACAAAAAAGTGTAATACTAGTTCAAGAAGAAAAAAATAATGATACTGATTGAAGAATTTACTTAAGTAAGCTCATAAATTGAGTACCTTCGGTACACAACATTGAATATAAGTTGAAGGAAAAACCAAGGAAGATCGACTTTTCATAATATTTTCTTGTACGACCCTCATAATCAACCATTTATATGTTCACCGCTTATTTCTTAACATCTCTGTTTTACTTCATGCAAGTGACAAAAAACGGTTATTTGAAACCCGTTAGACATAATATTTTTCCCTGAAACAATCTTAACTTCAACTTCTTGATTATAGTCGACTAGAACCTATCCAAAACTGCAGGAATTTCTATCAGATTTCTCATTTGAAAAAAATAAATAATTGTTAAAGTCTATAAAACTCACATATCTCAAGGTATTATCAAGTATTTTATTTTTTTCGTCTTTTTTTTATAGCTTGGGATGATGTTTTTCTTGATCATCAACCGATTTGATTGAACTTAAAAAGTTTCCTGATACATTAAAATAATTTGTGACTCTAATTTGAATATGCAAACTTGTTTCTTCGTCATATGTGAAGACTAAATATTTGTTAATGATGGATTTTTCTTTCTCTATCTATCCACTTTTCAATTGAGAACTCCAAAAAGGAGCTTACTATTGACTCATTTTTCTTCCTCGATATCTCTTTATTTATAGTTCAACTTTTTTTTTTACACTATGTTTTTCATGTCGACTAAAAATGAAAGCTACGATATACGGAAATTACCCTTGAGAAACTATCTTGCAAAAAACCAAACAAAAACTGAAATTTGATTTGATGATGGTGAAAAGGAGGATGAAGATAATAGTGCAATAAAAAGATGATGATGGAGGTAATAGTAAAGAAATAATGATAACTTTTGGTGATAAAGGTAATATCAATTATGATGGTGGTGAATTGGTGATTGAAAACGATGAAATAAAAAAAGAACTAAACATAAGACTTGTAGGACCAGAATATTGCGATGGCATTATTCTTGCGAGATTAACAACACTTCTGCGGGCGTCACCGCGATTTCTTCGATAACACTTTACGAGCGTCATAAAATAACTTAAAGGGTGATCCAAAGAATGGCGTAATGGCTAACGATTGAAGAAATACGAGAAGAGCGTGATTGATCTGCGATGGTTACAATGCTCGCGAGATTTCATGTTATAATTGTTGCGATAAGATCGCAGAACAAATCCGAAATAAAAGGAAAACTTTGTTGTCATCCACTATGTAATTACCCTATATAAAGAGACCAAGTGGATTCAGAAGAGAGAGAGAGGTATTTTTTGAGTACTGAGAAAGTCTTGAGGAGAGAGAAAATTAAAGAGAGTGATTGTATTCTTGATCTTCTTCCTTTACTTGTAAACATTTCTAAAAATCAAATAATAAAGTGTTGTTTTAATCATAAAATATGTGTTAATTACTGTAAGATCCTATCAAGGGTGTAGTGTAGGATTTCCTGCAACTACATTTTGGCGCCCGAAACAGGGATTGAAAGTTGAAAATTATAGGAAAAAGCAAGATAAAAGATCAATATTCGAATTAAATAGATGATTGAACAAATTGGTGAAGAAGTTGAAAAAAAAATTGAAGCAAAGGAGGATTACAGGAAGTTGGAGTGCAATACGATAACAAAAACAATGATTAACCAATTCCATGAAGATATTAGAGTAAAGATTCATAAACGAGATTTTGAAGGAAAAAGAATTATGACAGTGGAGAAAATATCACCTCTGAAAGATTGGGAAAAGCAAGAAATCACATTCACAGCAGCAGAAATACCAAAAGAAAATTTGAATCATACATTTCCATTGGTAATCACGGTATCTACTATGCGAGTGAAGAAGAAAAAATCAACAAAATCTGCAGAAGAATGGGCTGTGAATAGAACTTTAGTGGACACAGGAAGTTCTGTGGATATTATATTCTATCATACATTTAAGAAGATGGGATATAAGGATGAAGAGGTGTCTTGTTCAAATTATCACATTCATGGTTTTGGAAAATCTATAACAAAACCTAAAGGCGAAATAATGGTACGTATTCCGCTAGGAGAGATTGAAACACAAGTAACATTATGTGTGGTGGATATGGAAGCACCATATAACATGATATTGGGGAGACCATGGATACACGCAATCAAATCTGTAGCATCAACATTATATCAATGCATTAAATTTCCTATGCCTAGTGGAATTAGAGAAATTAGAGGAGATACTGATCTTGCGAAACTGTGTTATCGAATTGAAGTGAGAAATTATGAAGAGCGTCCAAAATTGCGAAAATCTCGCAGAAAATTGGCAAAAGAGGCAAAGAAGGAAGAAGAATTTAAAGTTTACGCGATAAGAGCAAGAGAAGGAAAAGGAATACCCAGCGAAATCTCGCAAGAAGATGATGAACCCGCGAGAATCATGGAAACACCAACGCCAATGGGAGAACCTGAGGCCAGCTACACCGCAGCAGAACCAACAAAAGAAGTAAATGTTGGAAGTGAAGAAGAACCTAAAATACTGAAAATTGGAACTAAGATGGGTGCAGATGAAGAAGAACAAACCATAAATCTCTTACGAGAATATAAGGATATTTTCGCGTGGAGTATGGATGAAATGCCTAGAATAGATCCATCAGTTGCATGTCATAAGTTAGAGATTAACAAAGATGTGAGACCATTCAAGAAAAGGATAAGGAAAATCGCGACAACTTATCACTCAAAATTAGAAGAAGAATTACAGAAGATGCTCGATGCAAGAATTATAAGGCAAGCAAAATACCCGGAATGGATTGCAAATATGGTAGTGGTTCCAAAGAAGAATAAAGGGATAAAAATTTGCATAGATTTTACTGACTTAAACAAATCTTATCCTAAAGATATATTTCCATTACCAGATATTCCACAAATGGTCGAATCAGCAGCAGGAAATGATAGAATATCTTCATTGGATGGGTATAAAGGATATAATCAGATCCCTCTTGATGAAGAAGATCAAGAGCACACTGAATTTTTTGCTCCAAGAGGATTATATTGTTACACAAAAATGCCATTTGGATTACGAAATGCTGGTGCAATGTATCAAAGAATGTTGGAGAAGGTGTTCGCAAAATGGATACACAAAACATTAGAGGTGTACGTAGATGACATGTTAATAAAGAGTAAAGAAGCTAAGAACCGTGTTCAAGATTTGAAGGTGAATCCTGAGAAATGCATTTTTGGATTAGCATCATGGAAATTTTTAGGTTATATCGTATCAAAATAAGGAATTCAAGTTGATCCAGAGAAAGTACAGGCAATTCGCGATATGCCAACGCCAGCAATAGTGAAAGATGTACAGAAGTTGAACGGGCTCTTAGCATCGCTAGGAAGGTTTATCTCGCGATCTTCAGATAAATGCAAGCATTTTTTCAATATACTCAGGAAGGGTACAAAATTCAAGTGGACAGATGAATGTGAGAAGGCTTTTCAAGGAATTAAAGACTATCTAATGAACATATCTATTTTACAAAAAGCGGAGCCGGGAGAAGAATTATTGATTTATCTTGCGACAACATCGCATGCCTTAAGCGCAGTGTTATTGCGAATAGATGCAGGGGTAGAAAAACCAATTTACTACATCATCAAAATGTTTAATTCTGCAGAGAAAAATTATTCAAAAATTGAGAAGCTAATTCTTGCATTGGTTTATGCAACCTTTAAACTTCGCATATATTTTCAAGCACATAAAATAAAGGTGTTAACAAAGGTTCTCATTGAATCAGTAATGAAGAACTCAAAAAGATCAGGAAGAGTTGAGAGATGGAATGCACAAGTAGGGCACTTTGAAATCAAATATGAAGTCCTATCCTTACCAAAATCACAAGTTGTGGCAGATTTTTTAGCAAAGTTCCCTCTAGAAGATGATGAAACTGTGGAAGAAATGATGGACATAGAAGAAAAACATAGAGATCCAAAAGATATATTAAAGGAACCCAACATGTGGGAAA
This sequence comes from Papaver bracteatum, assembly GCA_023529315.1. NCBI lineage: Eukaryota > Viridiplantae > Streptophyta > Magnoliopsida > Ranunculales > Papaveraceae > Papaver > Papaver bracteatum. Next base: position 134,826 of record JAJJWX010001290.1, read on the forward strand.
TATTGGTGGATGGATCATCAAATAGGGAAGGAAATGGAATTGGAGTGGTCTTTATCTCGCCAGAAGGAGAAAAATAGCTTTCTCATTTCGTTTGGATTTCACATCCACTAATAATGAGACAGAATATGAAGTTTTAGTGCATGCTCTAAAGTTCACCGTAGAAATGAAGTTGGAGAACGCAAGGATTACCAGTGACTCGCAATTGGTTATTCGCCAGATAAAAGGAGAATACACAACGAATGAACCATCTCTGAAGAAGTACTAGAAACTTTTTGATGAATTGTCTATGAGAATTCCAAAAATAAAATGGAGACATATATCAAGAAAAGATAATAGACTCGCAGATGCTTTTGCGTTCATATCAAGTATGATGACAAACCCAGCTGCGAGATGCATAATAATTCAGACACTTGTATCACCTTCAATTAATAAAGAAGAAGAATAATAAAAAGCGGATGTAATAATAATAGAAAATGACACAGAATAATCAACCAGCGACATTATCGCAGATTGGAGAGAAGAACTTCACGCATACTTGGCGACAAGCGAAACACCAAGAAATAGATTGGAGGCGCACAAATTAAAAAGTCGTGCAACAAATTATGAATTAAGGGATGGGGTATTGTATCAAAAATCTTTTAATGGGCCATTACTTAGATGTTTGACACGGGAAGAAGGAGAAAAAATATTAAAAATGTTGCATAGCGGTGATGCTGGTAATCATAGCAGGAGGATCTTTGGCTGATAGAACAAAAATGCAAGGCTATTATTGGCCATATATGCATGAAGATGCAAAACAATTATCAAAACGTTGTGAAGATTTCCAGCGATATGGAAAGAGGATACATGCACCAAGGGCACCATTATCATCTTCAAAAAGTGTGTGGCCTTTTGGAAAATGGGGTTTAGATATTGTGGGACCCTTTGTGCCAGGTTCAGGGCGGAAGAGATACTTAATTGTCGCGACAGATTACTTCACAAAATGGGCAGAGGTAAAAGCAGTACAACACATTCGCGATAAGGATATATTTACATTCATCTTTGAAAATATCATCTGCAGATTTGGAATTCCAGCACAGTTGGTTTCTGATAATGGAAAACAATTTGAAGAACAAAATATAGAATTGCTACTCAATGCATTTAAGATAAGATGTGGAAAATCTACTCCTTTATACCCACAAGCTAATGGTTAGGTTGAAGCAACTAATAAGACAATTGCAGACATCTTAAAAAATAAATTAGAAGGGTACCATAGAGCATGGTGTGAACAGGTACATAATGCAGTCTGGGATTACAACACAACCAGGAGAGAGGCAACTTGAATGTCACCTTTTTGTTTAACATATGGTGTTGAAGCAGTACTACCAACAGAAGTTGTTATTCCTACAACAAAAATAGAGGTTTGGGAGAAGAATCTTCATGCTAGTATGATTCTAAGAGAACTTGATGAATTAGAAGAGAAGAGAGAAAAAGCATTACAACATATGGAAAATTACCAGCGAAGGTTGGCTTGTGAATATAACATACGAGTTAAGAAACGTGAGTTTCAACCAGGCGATTTAGTTTTGCGAGAAACACCGGAGTACCAGCGAGAACGTGGTGGAAAGTTGGCGAGAAAATAGGATGGACCATATATCATTAAGGAGATAGTTGGAACAGGGGCATATAGGCTGGTAGACCCAGAGGGCGGAGATGTTGGTCAAAGACTTGGTAGGCCATGGAACATGTAGTTGCAGGAATTCCCACACTACACCCTTGTTAAGATTCTATAGAAATCTAGTGGAAATCAATTAAACTTCAAAGATTTAAACGACACTTTACTATTCAAATCTCATAAATGTTTACAGAATTGGAAGAAATCAAGGTTACAAATATTCTCTTGAAGTTTTCTCTCTCCTCAAGACTCTTTCAACTCTCAAAAATACATCATCCTTTTCTAGATCTATCGAGCCCTTTATATAGGGATTTACATAATGGATGATAGCTAAGTTTTCCTCCTATTTCAGATCTATTCTGCAATCTCATCACGATCGCTACAATATTCTCTATCGCAAGAATGATGACCATCGCAGGATCAACATATTCTTCTTTTATTTCTTCCATCGTCAATTTCTTTTGGATATTCTGTGACGCTCGTGAAATGTTGTTAAAGGATTGGCAGTGACGCTCGCAGAAATGTTGTTAATATCGCAGGAATAACGTTGTAGCGATATTCTGGTCCTACATCTTGCCTCTTCTCATGTTTTTTCTGCGAAGAAGAGAAGATCATGAGAACCAATATTCTTTACTATCCTCGCAACTTCTTTCCCTTTTATACTTTCTCCTCGACAAGATTCTGTTAATCTAGCCTTTCCTACACGTGTTGTGAATTCCTCCATTTACTGACACGTCTCTGCTCAATAGGTCCACTCCCTTTTGCCTATAAAAGGTAGAATTAAGTTTCAAAACTAATTTTCTTCTTCTGTTTCTTCATCTTCTTTATTTGTCTACTTCATCTTCCGTCTGCAACTTTTCTTATTCTTCATATTCTTCTGACTCTTGTTCTAATGGAGTCATCAAGGTATGTTTCTTGACTTATGACATTTATTTAAGCCAATTTTTACTTTCATTCTCCAATCTTTCTTATTTGATTCTTCATAACTTCCATGTTATGTCTTCTCTTCAGCGGAACTATTTCTAACACACAATCCACGATTCAAAACCCTAATACTCGCAAAGACTAGCAGAAAAGAAGAAGAGGAGTTCTGAGAATGATAAGGTAGTAAGAAACATATACTATTTCCTAATAACAATATTGTTGCCTCTGTTTCTTATTTGAGTTATTGTTCGCAGAATGACGAGAACCCTGTTAAGCCTCCCAAAAGATCTCGCCACTTTAAGACTCTTGGGGATAATCTCATGATGCCCACGCTAACATCCGTGAGGACTTCTCCCACACTATCGTAACCAAATCTTTCTACTTTTTTTTGCGAGAATATCGCTATACTTCTACTTCTTCTGACCCTTTGACAGATCAGGCTTCTAAAATTGCTGTGACTGAGACTCCTTATAGTCCTTTATGGACGTCAACTGTTGTTTTTCCACATACTCCTCCTCTTGACAACTCAACCATCACAAATGATCGTCAACTTGCTCTCATTACTACTTCATCTTCTACACCCCTTCCTTCATCAAACGAAACCTTTGTAGGTGTTGATGTTGCTTTTAAAATCTTGTCTAACATTTTAGACAATGCTAGAAAGTCTTCCACTGATCCTCTCCAACATGAAGCTTGCGAGACTCTACTCAAGTATTTTGGCTCTGATTTTAATGCTTCGCGAGCGTCTTTGGAAAATGATATTGAAGCTCTAAGGAAAAGCCTTCAAGTTAAAACTGCTGAATGTGATACATTGAATCATTATGCTCCGCAATTCTTCTCTAGACTGCGAGAATCTTCGCAAAAAAATGACGAGCTGAAAGGTACATTTTTCTTGCCTCTACCCCCTTGTTCTTCTGTTTTATTTTCATACTTTCTGTACTCAAGCTTATTTCTTAAATTCTTGATTCATATATTAGTTTCAAATCGGACTCGTTTCATAGAAAGACTTAAATTTGAATCTATCGCTGAAGAATCTCGTGTTGAAAGAGATTCTTGGATGGATCAACATACTAGACTAGACAATCTTTACACTTATTCAATTGATCACATAAATAATCTTACTAATGAGAATAGTCAATTATTGGAAAGGCAGAATTTATTAAGTGGCGAGGTTAATCGCCTCTCATATTTGTTTTTTAAGGCTAATTTGGCGATGGAATCTTTATCAGATGAGAATAAAACTTTGTCCTAAGAAAAACATAGATTTTCAAGCTTGATGGCAATTTCCTCGCAGCAATTAAGTAATCTTCAAAGCACATATAATAATCAAGAGAAATCTCTTCGTTTTCTCAATAATGATCTCAAGGGATTAACTGAATCATCTGCTGTCGAGAAGGATAAACTTATCAAGGGTAGATTAACTCTTAGTTTAAGGGCCAGCGAACTTCAAGATCAATACTCTGAATTAAAGGAATCTCATTCTTTATTAGCAAAGGAAAACTCATATCTTCGCAACAAAGAAGAAAGCATGAAATCTCGTCTGAAGGGTATGGTTGGCGATAAATTCGATGATGCCATAAATCAATGGGAGAACTGTTTATTTTCATTAATCCAAAACTTAACTTCGCGAAAAGAAGGTAGTCAATTGGCTACCTCTCTTGTTGATCTTCTCATAAAATTTTGTGTTATATTCCTTGTGAACTTTTTGTCTAATTGATCTTTTATTATTTTGTTGCTCGCAGAATCCAAAAGAGATCTTCATTCTACCATTGCTGATCTGACCGCTAAATTGGATAAAGTTCGCAAAGAAAACAAGTCTCTTCTTTCCAATTATCTTGATGCCCGTGACAAAGCAGAAAGAAGACTTGATTATCTCGAGTACTTTAAAAACATAGAGATTAGGAATCGTGATAGAGGTTTCCTTCGCAAGTTCCACCTCAGTACTGAAGTTCTTGTGAACGAGATTCTGCTCTCCAATTCTCTCCCTCCTGTATCTGTTCCTCCCCTAAAAGTTGATGATGATGAAATTTCTCTTCCCATGGATGAAGATTTAGATTTTACTAATGATGAAGAAAATACCACCCAAGAAGATGGTGAAGAAGAAGAAACAAGTCCTCCCAAAGAAGTAACTGCAAGTGGCGAAGTAATCGCTGCTGAAGAATCCAAAGAAGAAGAAACTCATGGTGAAAAGGATGCTGATGAAGTTGATAACTCTGGCAAGAATAATAAATCTGATGAGCAAGAATAATGAATTTGGCGAGGCTTGAACTTTATTTTTGCTTTCTTTTCCTTCTTCTTTCTTGCGAGCGATGTAACTTTTGAAACATTTTTAGAATTTAAATTTCAACTTAATTTACTTGGAATATTTTCAAGGAAGATAATAAAATGTTACTTCTCCATTCCCCTATCTGCTCTTTATTATCTTTCTTGAAATGGTGAATTTGCCCTTTATTTGTATCTGCGATGCGATGAATGCTGTTGCGATGTTCTGAAAATTCTGAAGGAATCTACAATGTTAATAATTTGCCTTCTTATACATTGCTCTGCGATGAATGAATATTTCCTGCAATCTTAAAATAGGATAGTTAATTGGTAAGATTATTATTTTGGTCTTATTTTGCCTTCCTATTTAAAGGTCTTATTTTGCCAAACTTTTTCTGTCTGCGACAAAATCGCAGGATTTCTTAACATTTGCATGTAAAGACCCTTTGATCTTGTCTTATCCATGTTCTTTCAAAATCTTTGCAACAATATGATAAGCATAAACTCTCTTGCAAGAATTTAACCGTATGACATTGCCGTCTTGCGATGTCTTTACACTTTCATGTAAAAACCCATTGATCTCATCTTAACATTTCTCTCGTGGCTTGTTGCATCTGTATCATTTACGTCATGTGACAATATGACAGACCTAAATATTCTTGAGATCATAAAGCCCCATGACATTGTCGTCTTAAGACACTTATCAGCTCCCTAATAAAGGGTGCCGCCCTTATCTTCCCCCTGGTTTCCCCTTTAAGGAGGGCACATCGGCCATACAAGACTAGCTCCTCCCATCCAGATTTACCAACAACCAGTTGTTTTCGCAGCCTCTTGTCCTTTATGACTATATGGCTTATAGTTACAAGACTGCACCCTAAGTGGGGTTTTCTTCAGGCCAAGTGCATCATAGCCAAGACTTACCAAGAATGGTAAGGGAGTTTCGTACGCCCTTGGAACCCTTGGCTCAACCGTGTACCTCGGCGCCTTGGTCATACTTTTCACTTCTTGAAAGAGATTCTCGGTCGTCCAACCAGGGTATAACCATATATAGTTGGAAATCCAAGATCTCTCTCCCGGGTAGGTTTTCTTTAACCCCAACATCTGCATGGCTCAGGATCCAGCAGCGGTATAACCTTACCCCTGAATCATGTCAAGAGATACCCCCTCCTATTATGTGCTATTAGGTCTTAAATTTGCCTCTTGCGAAATTTTATTCGCGAACTAGGGTGCACGCCATAAAGGTTCGTCCCATTCTATTAATCTCTGCGAAATTTGTATTCGCTTTTCTTGCGATAATACTCGTTGTTTTTGTTGTGCTTTGTTATCAGAAGAATTTATCAGTTGTAAATAGAGATATAAGAATGTATTACCTGTTTCATCATATAACATACCAGTATCTTTTATCTTGTAGAAGATGTCATTGATAATACCTTTTCAGAAATAATCTATTCCATGGTCTATAGAGTCTTTGACTAACGTCTCTTCCTTCAGGATCCATTAGTTTGTATGCCCCAATTCCAATTATCTCTTTGATGATATATGGTCCATCCCATTTTCTCGCCAACTTTCCACCACTCTCTCGCTGATAACATGGTGTTTCTCGCAGCGCTAGATCGCCAGGTTGAAATTCGCGCTTCTTAACACGTTTGTTGTACTCGCGAGCTAATCTGCGTTGATAATTCTTCATATGTTGTAGATTTTGTTCTCTTTTTTCTTTTAATTCATCCAACTTATTCAGTATCATACCGGCACTTAAATTTCTTTCCCATGCTTCTCTTTTTATTGTAGGAATAACAACTTCTGTTGGTAATACAGCTTCTACCCCATATGTCAAACAAAATGGTGACATTCCAGTTGCTTCTCGTCTAGTTGTGTTGTAAGCCCATATTGCATTATGTACTTGCTCACACCATGCTCTGTGGTATCCTTCTAACTTCTTTTTCAATATGTCTGCGATTGTTTTATTAGTTGCCTCAGCTTGACCATTTGCTTGTGGGTATAAAGGAGTAGACTTTCCACATTTTATCTTAAATGCATTGAGTAACAATTCTATATTTTTTCCCTCAAATTGCTTTCCATTATCAGATACTAATTGTGCTGGAATCCCAAATCTGAAGATTATATTTTCAAAGATGAATGTAAAAATATCTTTATCGCGAATATGTTGTACTGCCTTTACTTCTCCCCATTTTGTGAAATAATCTGTTGCGACAATCAGATATCTTCTTTGTCCAGAACCAAGTACAAATGGTCCCACAATATCTAACCCCCATTTCCCAAAAGGCTATACACTTGTTGAAGATGATAATGGTGCTCCTGGTGCATGTATCTTTTTTCCGTATCGCTGGCAATCTTCGCAACGCCTTGAGAGTTGCTTTGCATCCTCATGCATATACGACTAGTAATAACCCTGCATTTTTGTTCTATATGCTAAAGATCTTCCTCCACTGTGATTACCAGCGTCACCACTATGTAACATCCTTAATACTTTTTGTCCTTCTTCTCTCGTCAAACATCTTAGCGATGGTCCATTAAAATATTTGTGATATACCACTCCATATCTTAGCTCATAATTGGTTTCCCTACTTTTCAACTTGTGTGCTTCTAATCTATTTCTTGGAATTTCTCCTCTCGCCAAGTATGCATGAAGATCTGCTCGCCAATCCGTGATATTGCTCGTGGGGTTCTCCCTCGCCAGCTTCTACCATCATTACATCTGTCTCTTCTTCTTCTTTGTTTATCGATGGAAATGAAAGTGTTCGAATTTTTATGCACCTCGCCAATGGATTTGTCATCATACTAGATATGAAAGCGAAAGCATCTGCGAGCCTATTAACTTTCCTTGATATGTGTCTCCATTTTATTTTTGGAATTTTCGCAGATAATTCTTCAACGAGTCTTTTGTATTTTCTCAGTGATGGTTCATTTGTTGTGTACTCTCCTTTTATCTGGCGAATAACCAATTGTGAATTGCTGGTGATTCTGGCATTTTCCAAATTCATTTCTATCGCAAATTTTAAAGCATGGATCACAGCCTCATACTCTGTCTCATTATTAGTGGATGCAAATTCTAATATAAATGAAAAAGCTGTTTTTTCTCCTTCTAGCGATATGTAAACAACTCCAATTCCATTTCCTTCTCCGTTGGATGATCCATCCACTAATATTTCCCATCTGTTGGGTTCTGTTAATAGCTCTTTTGGATCTCCTCATTCCTCTTCTACATCCATCATCTCCTCCACAACTTCATCATCTTCTAAAGGAAATTCAGCTAAGAACTCTGCGATGATGTGTGATTTTGGCGAGGATAAAATTTTATATTATATATCAAAGTGTCCTACTTGTACATTCCATCTCTCAACTCTGCCTGATCTCTTTGAATTTTTCATTACTGACTCAATTGGCACTTTCGTTAACACTTTGACCTTATGTGCTTGAAAATAGATGTGAAGTTTGAAAGTTGCATGCACCAATGCTAGAATTAGTTTCTCAATCTTTGAATAATTTCTCTCTGTAGAATTGAATGTTTTACTAATGTAATATAAATTGGTTTTTCCACCCCTGTATCTACTCACAGCAACACATCACTTAGCGCATATGTGGTTGTTGCAAGATAAATCAATAATTCTTCTCCCGGTTCTTCTTTCTGTAAAATAGTTATGTTCGTTAAATGTTCTTTTATTCCTTGAAAATCTTTTTCGCATTCATCTGTCCACTTGAACTTTGTTCCCTTCTTGAGTATATCGAAAAAATGTTTGCACTTGTCTGAAGATCGCGAAATGAACCTTCCCAGCGAGGCTAAGAGTCCATTTAATTTTTGCACATCTTTTACCGTCGCAGGTGTTCTCATATCGCGAATTGCTTGTACCTTTTCTGGATCAACCTATATTCCTTCTTTTGATACAATATACCCCAAAAATTTCCCTGAAGTTACTCCAAAAGTACACTTATTAGGATTCACTTTAATATTGAATTGCCGCATTTGATCGAAAATCTCTTTCAAATCTTGCACATGATTCTCAGCTTCTTTGCTTTTGATCAGCATATCATCTACATACACTTCTAATGTTTTGTGGATCCACTTTGCAAACACCTTCTCCACCATTCTTTGATACGTTGCACCAGCATTTCGTAAACCAAATGGCATCTTTGTATAACAATATAATCCTCTTGGAGCAAAAAATGCAGTATGTTCTTGATCTTCTTCAGCGAGAGGGATTTGATTATATCCTTTATACCCATCCAACGATGATATTCTAGCATTTCCTGCTGCTGATTCAACCATCTGTGGAATATCCGGTAATGGAAAACTATCTTTTGGACAAGCCTTGTTTAAATCAGTGAAATATATACAAATTCTTATCCCCTTATTCTTCTTTGGGACCACTACCATATTTGTAATCCACTCTGGATATTTTTCTTGCCTTATTATTCCTGCGTCGAGCATCTTCTGTAATTCTTCTTCTATTTGAGAATGATATGTTGTTGTGATCTTCCTTATTCTTTCCTTAAATGGTCTTATGTTTTTGTTGAATTCTAATTTATGATATGCTATTGACGAGTCTATCCCTAGCATCTCATCCATGCTCCACGCGAAGATATCTGCATACTCTCGCAAAAGATTTATAGTTATTTCTTCCTCATCTGCCTCCATTCTAGTCCCAATTTTCAGCATTTTAGGCTCTTCTTTACTCCCAATATTTATTTCCTTTGTTGGTTCTGCTGCGACATAACTGGCTTCAGGTTCTCCCATTGGTGTTGGTTCTTTCGTAATTCTCGCGAATTCATCTCCTTCTTGTGGGATTTCACTGGGTATTCCTTTTCCTTCTTTTGCTCTTGTCATGTAAACTTTAAATTCTTCTTCCTTCTTTGTTTCTCTCGCCAATTTTCTGCGAGCTTTTCGCAGTTTTGGACGTTCTTCCAATTTCTTACTTCAATTTGGTAACACAATTTCGCAAAATCTGTGTCTCCTCTAATTTCTCCAATTCCACTGGGTATAGGAAATTTGATTCATTAATACAGCGTTGATGCTACATCCTTGATTGCGTGTATCCATGGTCTTCCTAATATCATGTTATACGGTGATTCCACGTTTACCACACATAACGTTACTTGTGTTTCAATCTCCCCTAATGGAATTCGTACCATTATCTCGCCTTTAGGTTTTGTTAGTGTCTTTCCAAAGCCATGAACATGATATGTTGAATAAAACATTTCTTCATCCTTATATCCCATTTTCTTGAAAGTATGATAAAATATCATGTCTACAGAACTTCCTGTGTCCACCAAAGTTCTATTCATAGCCCATTCTTCTACAAATTTTATTGATTTCTCCTTTCTCATTGGTATAGTGGTTACTGTGACTACCAATGGAGATGTATAACTTAGATCTTCTTCTGGTATTTATGTTGTTGTAAGCGTGATTTCTTGCTTTTCCCATTCTTTCAATGGTGATATTTTTTCCACTGTCATAATTTTCCTTCATTCAAAATCCCGTTTGTGTATCTTCCCCTTAATATTTTCATGAAATATATCAATCATTGTTTTTGTTACCACATCACACTCCAGTTTTCTACAATCCTCTTTGATTCTGATCATTCTCTCTTCAATTATCTCACCAATTTACTTAATGATTTCCTTAATCTTTGTAGGAGCGGAATATCATAACAAATGGTAACTTGCGAAATTATGGAGAGAAAAGATATTTTACGAGCAAAGGAAGTCACGAGGAAAATGTGAGCAGATTGTGAAGGCAAAAGAGGTTCGTGAAATGAATCTGCGAAGGTTCGCAGGATAATTCTCATATCCAAAATTAAGGGACAGACAGTTTTTATGCAATATGTAAAATCATATAAATAGCCATTTAAGCATGAGAAGAAGGGAGGTCTTTTTTAGAGAGAGAGATAATTTTAGGAGGAGAGAGAAAATGTTAGGAGAGATTTATTTTCTTTATCATCTTCTTCCTTAAAAAACTAGAGCTCCAAATATTCATTAATGGAGTCTCAATTTTAAAATCATGTAATTACATACAATCACTAGTGAAGCACCGTGGATGTAGATCACATTGATCGAACCACGTAAAAATCTTTGTGTCTCTTTTTATAATTTTAGTACTTTAATTCTTAGTTTCATTTCAAATTAATTAGATTTAGGAATCATTTTAATGGATTCTTATGAGGGTGTAGTTGTGAGATAATCCGCAACTACATTTTTGGCGCTAGAAACCGGGAGAGAGTAATGGATTTATCCTTCCTGTAACTTGTTGGTTCAAAAAAAATTCATGAAGATTAGTTATTAACCACACTTTGAGGGAGTAAATATCATCAACAATTTCTTTTAATAATTGGTCCTCTTCTCTCTCTACTATTTTCTCCCCCAATTTTACTTTCTAGAAAATTCAATCTGAAACGGTAATGGCGTCTTCCAGAAGTAGATCCAATAATGGAGTGGAAAACGGATTTGAAAGTTCAATATCATCTTCAGGGAGATGTTATGGTTCATCGTTTACGAATTCGTCATCGATTAATTCAAGATTTTCGTCCGGTTTCGCATCGTCTAGTTCGAATTTCACATCTCGATCTAGTATTTTTTCCAGGGATCAGCTTCACCAACTTGTGTGAGTTCATATGGATCTGTACAAGGATCTCCATTTGTTTGTTTCTCAATAGCGGATCTTTCAATTCTATTCGATCAATTACAGCTTCACAAGTAATTGATTAAACTTTCCGTCGTCGACCAAGAGAGCATGTATGTGTTCGCTGGCAACTCATCCAGGAAGATAAGCCAAATTCACACAAACCAAATATACTTCGTGGGGTCGAATCTTACGAACATTCGCAACAATAAAGAAATATCGTGGGTTCGAAATTCTGTAAAGAATTTTTCTTTACGCACGTTCGCAGAAAGATTATTGGGTTCGCAACTGTTTACCTTACGAATGTTCGCAGCATGAATGCTTCGAAAATGTTTACTTCATAAAAAGTCCCATAAGCGTGAGCAAATTTTTTTCGCAAGAGTGGGCTAGAATAATTGGTATGCTGTGAGAACATGCAATACGATGCTAGCTTCGCAAGCAAATCATATACTTCGCAAGAGACAACAACGACTCACATGAAATCTAAGTACATCTTTCCTTAAACATTTTACTTACAAAAAATAAAAGATTTTTGATTTGATTTAAAAAGAAACGATTCAATCGCACAATTACAAAGATTTCACAATTACAAAAGAAATTACAAAGATCTCAAGATTTCACAATTACAAAAGAAACCGAGAAAAATATCTCGCACAAATCAATTTATATATTTCTCTTGAAAAATTTACTTTGCTTCAAATGATATGATATTCGACATGGAGAGTAGTAGATGGCAAACCTTTATGGCGTACACTTGCGAAGCAACATTCGTAAGAGGCAAAGAACCTCAGTGCGTCGTATGAGGGGGTACCTATTAGGATCATTTCCATGGAAAAATATTTGTCAAATGAGATGAAATAGATCATACAAAGGAAATCAAAACAAACAAAAAGATTTTGAAGTAGCATATAAATAAAAAAATAAGAAATTTTGATAAAAGAAATGTTGAATACTAATCTAAATTTTTATTTGCATTACAGTATAGCATGAGGCAAAGAACATGGAGTGAGAGTTTCGCATGATGGGTTCGCAATACTTCTTACATTTAGAGGATTAAGTACTTCTTAAGGATACTTCTCATACTTCATACTTCTTATATATTTCGAGGATTGAGTACTTCTTATACTTCTTCAAGGATACTTCATACTTCTTATACTTCTTCAAGGATTGATATTTTTTACTTCGCAACATTCAAGAACTTCACGAAATAATAGAGGCAAGTACGTACTTTTCAAGTCAAGTATTCTATCGCTCGTTCTCTCATCAACAAGATCAAAGACTACTCCAACAACCACAACAAGTGATTTTTTCCTGAAGATCGCTCTTCAAGCAATATTCAAGAAAAAAGAGGCAAAATGTAGGAGCGGAATATCATAACAAATGGTAACTTGCGAAATTATGGAGAGAAAAGATATTTTACGAGCAAAGGAAGTCACGAGGAAAATGTGAGCAGATTTCGAAGGCAAAAGAGGTTCGTGAAATGAATCTGCGAAGGTTCGCAGGATAATTCTCATATCCAAAATTAAGGGACAGACAGTTGTTATGCAATATGTAAAATCATATAAATAGCCATTTAAGCATGAGAAAAAGGGAGGTCTTTTTTAGAGAGAGAGATAATTTTAGGAGGAGAGAGAAAATGTTAGGAGAGATTTATTTTCTTTATCATCTTCTTCCTTAAAAAACTAGAGCTCCAAATATTCATTAATGGAGTCTCAATTGTAAAATCATGTAATTACATACAATCACTAGTGAAGCACCGTGGATGTAGATCACATTGATCGAACCACGTAAAAATCTTTGTGTCTCTTTTTATAATTTTAGTACTTTAATTCTTAGTTTCATATCAAATTAATTAGATTTAGGAATCATTTTAATGGATTCTTATGAGGGTGCAGTTGTGAGATAATCCGCAACTACAATCTTGAGCAATTCTTATCTTCTTCTTCACTTTCTCTTCAATTTTTGTTAATTCAATCCCTGTTTCGGGCACCAAAATATAGTTGCAGGAATTCCCACACTACACCCTTGTTAAGATTCTATAGAAATCTAGTGGAAATCAATTAAACTTCAAAGATTTAAACGACACTTTACTATTCAAATCTCAGAAATGTTTACAGAATTGGAAGAAATCAAGATTACAAATATTCTCTTAAAGTTTTCTCTCTCCTCAAGACCCTTTCAACTATCAAAAATACATCATCCTTCTCTGGATCTATCGAGCCTTTTATATAGAGATTTACATAATGGATGACACCTAAGTTTTCCTCCTATTTCGGATATATTTTGTGATCTCATCGCGATCGCTACAATATTCTCTATCGCAGAATGATGACCATCGCAGGATCAACATATTCTTCTTTTATTTCTTCCATCGTCAGTTTCTTTTGGATATTCTGTGACGCTCGTGAAACGTTGTTAAAGGATTGGCAGTGACGCTCGCAGAAACGTTGTTAATATCGCAGGAATAGCATTGTAGCGATATTCTGGTCCTACAGAACAGATTATTTTTAAAAAGATATTATCAGTAACAAAATTTTAATAAAAAATGGGCAAAACAAATTTTCACAGCTGCGAGTTTGTTCGCAAGATTATTCAAGATTACATAAATAATGAAAGATTGCGATATACGCAAAAGAAACAAAGAACGGGACGAACCTTTATGGCGTACACCGTAGTTCGCGAATACAATTTCGCAAGAGGCAAATGTAATACCTAAAGTACGTCATATTAGGGGTTATATCTTTGGGTGACTCAGGGATAAGTTATACCGCTGCTGGAACCTGAGTCATGAAGATGTTGGGGTTAAATAAAACCTATCCGGGAGAGGTTCCTTGGATTTCCAACTATATAAGGTTATACCCTGGTTGGACGACCGAGGGTCTCTTCTAAGGAGTGCAGAGTATGACCAAGGCGCCGAGTTACACGATTGAGCCAAGGATGCCCGGGACGGACGAACCTACCTTGGCCATTCTTGGTAAGTCTTGGCTATGATGCGCTCGGCCCGAAGAAAACCCCAATTAGGGTGTAGTCTTGTAACTATAAGCCATATAGGCATAAAGGACAAGAGGCTGCAAAAACAACTGGTTGTTGGTAAATTCGGGTATGAGGAGCTAGTCTTGTATGGCCGATGTTCCCTCCTTTAAGGGGCAACTAGGGGGAAGATAAGGGCGGCACCCTCCATTAGGGAGCTGATAAGTGTCTAAAGACGACAATGTCATGGGGCTATATGCTCGCAAGAGCATTTAGGCCTGTCATATTATCGCGTGACAAATATTATACAGAGACAACAAGCCATAAGAGAAAGTTAAGATGAGATAAATGGGTTTTTATATGAAAGTATAAAGACGTCCTGCGATTTCATCGCAAGACGGGAATGTCATGACGCTCTGTTCTCACAAGATGAACTTACACTTGTCATATTCTCGCAAAGAAATTGACAAAATACATATAAGGCAAGATCAATGGGTTTTTGAAAACAAATGTAAAGACGTCCTGCGATTTTGTCGCAGACAGAAAAATTGGCAAAATAAGACCTTTAACTAGGAAGGAAAAATAAGACCAACAGAATAATCCCAAACATTAACTATTTTCTTTTAAGAGTGCATGAAAGATTTGTTCATCGCATGAGAAATGATGAGAAACAAAAATCCTTCAAATTTCTTCAAAAACATTATTCAAAATCGTAGAGCAGGATTATTAGAAGAAAATATCGCAGTAGTATTCATCACACCACATACCTATTTCTAATTTCGCAAAAAATATAGCAACACAACTCGCAAAACGAAGATACATGAAATAATTGACCATTACAAGTAATATAATGAAGGGCGAGTAGGTGAGTGGATAAATAAAATCTCATTATCTTCCTTGAGAATATTCAAAATAACAGAAGTAAAGTTGAATTCAAATGTTGCATAAAGTTACATTACCCGCAAGAAAGAGGAAAAAAAAGAAAATAGAGAGAAAACAAAAATAAAACTCAGGCTTCAGTATTGATATCGCCAGATTCATCATCTTTGTTAGTATTATCAACTTCACCAACATTCTTCTCATTTCAATTGATTCGAGATTCTTCTTATTCGCCAACAGTTGCTTCACCACCAGTGGTTACTTCTCTAGGAGGACTTTTTTCTTCTTCTGTTTGGTATTCTTGAGAAATATTTTATTCCTCACTTGCATATTCTAGATCCTTATCCATAGGAAGAGGAAATTCATCATCATCTACTTCTAGAGGAGGAATAGATACAGGGGGGAGAGACTGAGATATTAGAATGTCATTCACAAGGACTTCAGCACTAAGATGAACTTTGCGAAGGAAACCTTTATCGCGATTTCTAATCTCCAAATTCTTAAAATACTCAAGATAGTCATATCTTCTCTTTGCTCGATCGCGAGATTTAACATAACGAGAAAGGAGAGATCCATTTTCTTTGTGAACTTTAGCCAATTTATCAGTCAGATCAGAAATGGTAGAGTGAAGGCTTCTTTCAGATTCTGCGAGAAACAAAAATGACAAGAAAATATTTAGATGAAAATCTCGCAAGAAGTATAGTGGAGAAATTAAATGGAAAAATTAACAGTCAAGATAGTCAAAATGACTACCTTCTTTTTGAGAAGTTAAGTTTTGAATTAAATATAAGCAACAATTCTCCCATTGATTCATGGCATCGTCAAATTTGTCCCCAACTATACCCTTCAGGCGAGATTTTATATTTTCTTCTTTGGAGAGGAGACACGAGTTTTCCTTTGCTAATAAAGAATAAGATTCTTCTAATTAGGAGTATTGATCTTGAAGCTTGTTGGCCTTTAAACTAAGAGTTAACCTACCCTTGATAAGTTTATTCTTCTCAGCGGAAGATGATTCAGTTACTTCCTTGAGCTCATCCTTAAGAGAATGAAGAGATTGCTCTTGATTATTACATATTCTTTGAAGATTACTCAATTGTTGCGAGGAAATTGCCATCAAGCTTGAAAAACTATGTTTTTCTTGAGATAAAGTTTTATTTTCATCTGATAAAGATTCCGTCGCCAAATTAGCCTTGATTAACAAATATGAGAGGCGAGTAACCTCGCTACTTAATAAATTTTCGCTTTGCGATAATTGATTATTATTATTAGTAAGATTATCTATTTGATCTATCGAATATGTTTAGATATTATCTAATCTATTATACTGGTCCATCCAAGAATCTTTTTTAACATGAGCTTCTTCAGCGATAGAATCAAATTTAAGTCTCTCCATGAATCGATTCTAATTTAAAACTAAATATACGAACCAAGAATTTAAGAAGGAAGTTTGAGTACAGGGAAAATGAAAATTTGTTAGAACAGAAAAACCAGAGATAGAGGCAGGAAAATTATACCTTTTAACTCATTATTCTTGCTGTGAAGATTCTCGCAATCAAGTGAAGAATTGCGAAGCTTTTGATAGAGAATGCCACATTCTGAAGTCTTAGCTTGGAGATTTCTTTTAAGCGATTCAACTTCACTTTATAAAGCTGCTTGTGAAGCCATTTGGTTAGAACCAAGATACTTACATAAAACCTCGCAGACGTCCTGCTTGACAGGGTCAGTAGAATACCTCTTAGCCTCATCCAAAACATCAGACAAGACTTTAAAAGCAACATCCACTCCTATCAAAGTTTCCTTAGAATAAGAAGAAGGTGCAGATGGTGAAATAATGACAGTAGAAAGCTGGAGGTTTTGATTGTTCACAATGATTGCATCGTCATAAGGAGGAGTGTTTGGAAAGGTAACAGTTGAAGGTAATAAAGGGCTGGAAGGAATTTCACTGACAGCAACTTTGGGGATATTAGTGGCGATAGTCTCACAAAAAGAAGAAGGAGGTTCCATTTGTAAGGTTGTGGGAATAACTCTCGCAGATTTCAGCTTGGTAATAGTAATTTTAGCATCAAGAGTTTTAACTTCGCGAGATCTTTTGCGAGGATTAGCAATACTTTCGTCATCCTGCGAATAATAACTTAGATAAGAAACAGAGGCAACAATATTGTTATTAAGAAGAAGCAAGTGTTTCTTACTACCTTATGACTCGCAGGATTCCTTCTCTTGTGAGCTAATTTTTTGAGAAGATTAGGGTTTTGGGTTGCAATCTGGGTGTTAGGGGAAGTTCCGCTGAAGAGAAGATATAATAGGGGAATTATGAAGAATCAAATATAAAATATTAATA
The DNA here is from genome assembly GCA_023529315.1 of Papaver bracteatum. NCBI lineage: Eukaryota > Viridiplantae > Streptophyta > Magnoliopsida > Ranunculales > Papaveraceae > Papaver > Papaver bracteatum. The sequence goes on from JAJJWX010001290.1 coordinate 152,487, forward strand.
AAATATGAGTAAACATGATTCAAGTAAGAAAAATGGAATTTAGTAACATCATAAAAACACATACCTTGAAGATTCCATTAAAGCAGTAGCAGGTAGATATGAAGAAGAATAAAAATTGCAGATCGGAAAAATTTGCAGAGGATGAAGAAACGAAGAAGATAGAAGTGTAAAAGAAGAAAAGAAGAAAATTAGTTCTGTAACCAAATTCTACCTTTTATAAGCAAAAGGAGATGATCTGTTGAGGAGTGACGTGCTGGTAAAAAGAGGAATTTACAACACGTATAGGCGGTTAAGCTAAATTCACGGAGTTTTTACAAGAAGAAAATATGGAAAGATAGGAGGCTGCGAGCATTATGAAGAGTTGGAGATTCTCATATCCCCTCCACTTCGCGAAGAAGACATGAGAAGAGGCAAGATGTAGGACCAGAATATCGCCATGGCATTATTCTTGTGAGATTAACAACACTTCTGCGGGCATCACCGCGAGTTCTTCAATAACACTTTGCGAGCATCATAAAATAACTTAAAGGGTGATCCAAAGAATGGCTTAATGGCTAACGATTGAAGAAACACGAGAAGAGCGTGATTGATCTGCGATGGTTACAATGCTCGCGAGATTTCATATTATAATTGTTGCGATAAGATCGCAGAACAAATCCGAAATAAAAGGAAAACTTAGTCGTCATCCACTATGTAATTACCCTATATAAAGAGACCCGGTAGATTCAGAAGAGAGAGAGGTATTTTTTGAGTGTTGAGAAAGTCTTGAGGAGAGAGAAAATTAAAGAGAGTGGTTGTATTCTTGATCTTCTTCTTTTACTTGTAAACATTTCTAAAAATTAAATAATAAAGTGTTGTTTTAATCATCAAATATGTGTTAATTACTGTAAGATCTTATCAAGGGTGTAGTGTAGGATTTCCTGCAACTACAAGACTAGTTCAAGAAGAACAACATAATGGTAACGATTGAAGCACTTACTAGAGTAAACACATAGAGTTGAGTAACCCCAGTACACAATATTGAATACAAGTTGCAGGAAAAACCAAGGAAAACTATTGTTCATAATATTTCCTTGTACAACCTCATCGTCAATCATTAATTTGTTAATCGTTTGCTGCTTAACATCTCTATTTACTTCCTGCAAGTGACTAAATTGGCAATCTAAAACATGTTAGACATGGTATTGTTCTTTGAAACTATATTTTATTCAACTTTTTGTATATGGTCGAACATAAATCAATCATCATTGATTTAATCGGAAGCGCTCAACATAAGAAAAACTTACGGAGCTATACAGTACTTTCACATAGAAGTGGATCAGGGAAAGATCAATACTGCGGAATTTTTCGAAAGTTCATTTTATCTTTTATCAATATTTGCATAAAGACATAATAGACTTAACTTTTGAGCATATGAGATAATCATAGTTCACGGACATAAACACAACATATCCCATAAAATATTTTTCCAATATATAAAACCAATAAAGATTAATACTGCAAAATCATCTTCCAAATAACTTAAAATTTAAATAAATAAACCTAAAAACATTGCAATATGAAAATCGTTGAAATAGCTATGTGTAATCACAATATTTGTTATTCCAAACCCTAGTTATCCTTCTTAAAACATAAGAATAAATTCTCATAAGAAGTTTCCTAGACATTGTAGAGCTTTCTCAGAGTATCTACTGATAATTCCTTCTCATTATTGAAAAACCCATTGATTATGGGATCATTCAATTCTTCGAGATCTTCAGAAATATCAGTTAACTCACTAAGTCCTCTTTCCAGTTCACATAAGGTGTCCTTCGTCAGAGATAATATTTGTTTGTAGTGAGCTATCTTTTCCAGAGAGAAAATAATTTAAGATTTTAAATCATTTCTTTTGCTGATAAAATACTGCACCATAGCCCTAAAGTTATTATCATGCTGACAAACAGGCAAAAAAACAGTAAGAGGAAGAACCTCTTTCATAATTTGTAGACCTCTCCTTTTTATTTCTTGAAGATTGAATACCTTCACATAGATGCACATTAACTGCTTCTACGACATCCCTTTTTGTGGTACCTCTAGTTACAGGAGCCATGAATATGTATCTTTCAAAGAAAATAGAGTTAAGGGTATGTTGATCACAAATGAATATAAATAGAGCACCGCACAAACCAAACCCTAAAGAGTAACTTTGAAAAAGTCTTCACGGTTCACGATCCATTATCTATTTTTGATAATAAAATATTCATTTGCTCAATCTTAACTTACATAACCTTATAAAAATAAACAACTACACAAGACTTGAGTAACCTTGATGTGATCCTCATATTCTCAAGTTAATAATGAGATCCACAATAAAGCAATAAATAGGTAGCAATGGAGTGAGCAGAATGCTCCCTTCTTGTGTCATATGGTGACTTTCCAAGGTTTGTTGAATAAACAGATTTTTTACCACGTCTGACTCTAGTTCTCATAGACTTATTCTTGTCATCGGAGGTTCCCTATTGGTTATCCAAAGCCAGATTCATCATTTGCATGTCATTCTGAAGCTTGGAAATCCTTTTGTTGTTCTTCTTGAATTTCTAACACTTACTTTGAACATGATTTCCATTTCGACAAAATAAACAATTCAGATATGAATTTTTTTTCTTACCGACTGGCCTCTTGTTTATCACAATCTTTAAAATATATCTTTCCAGAACCGACTGGAACAAAGGAGTTGTTTGTGCTCACAGTCTTGCTTTTGAACCCTATACCATTCGTGTTTCCAAAGGACTTATGACCAAATAATATTGCTGAGATCTTTTCAGAGCTTCCATAAAGCCTTTGCAGAACACACTTAAGAGTATCAATCTCTTTTTATTTTAGAGATAGGCTTATGGTGAATTCATCATTAAGACAATCAATCACAAGATTTTTCACCTGAAGAGATGATTCAAGTTTCTCCAACAAAATCTTTAGTTGAAGATTTTCTTAGTGAATTTCATCATTTTATCCAAGAATTCCAAAATCTCAGTGTCATACTCGTATTCTGAATCAGAATTTGAGTTGGTAGAAGTTTCTGCTATGAGAGCTAAAAAATTGTGTAAACTTCGGAAGTATGCATATCATTGACCAACTGACATGATTTTTTTTGTATTGAATCATCTGAAGCATCAGAGAGAGAGAGTGTTGTTTCTCAGAATTTTTACTTATCTTCACAATATCCTTGATTTTTTGTGTAATCAATGACCTATTAAGGTCAACATGATTAGGACAACATTCATCAACCCAAGACAAGTTAGAAGATTTATTTGTATTGGTCACAACATTGAACGCAGATGTTCTGACTGTATTCTGATCATGATCAATTATTTTTAACTTGCAACAAGTGAGTTTCTGGAAAGTGTTTCAAGGTTATTTCCCTCAATGATGGCATGTTTCTTAGAATCGTATCTAGCTGGCAGCGATCTGAGAATTTTTATCGCAATGTCCTTTTCAGGAATAGTCTTACCCAACTCAAAAGATGCATTAACAATTTAGACATTTTGTGATTAAACTCATCAAATGAATATTCATCATCCATACAAAGGTTTTCTCACTCAGGTTTTGAAGCCTATATTCTTTCTCAGAGGTATTTGCTTCAAATATGCTTTCTAAGATATCCCAAGCATCATTAGACTGAGTGTATGTAAACAAACTTGTTTCCCACAGATATGTCTATTCTTTATTCGGTTTTTGTTCCGCCTTTTGATATAAATCAAGGAGAACAAGAACCGATTGATAATCCGGTCTCATTTTGTAGTTGTAGGTTTTCCCACAACACACCCCTTATCAAATCTTGATATTAATTTCTAGATCTACATATAAAAATGGTAGTAAAATTGCTAAAATTATAAACGGACACCAAGATTTTTTACATGGTTTGATCAATTTGATCTACATCCATGATTCTTCACTATGATTGTTAAAATTTACATTTGATTTTACATTTATGATCTCCATTAATGGAGTTCTAAATCTAGTTTTGGGGATGAAGATGATAAAGAAAAATATTTTTTCTCTCTCTCAAATTCTCTTTGCAAAATATCTCTCTCTCTCCTAAAATTATCCCCCACTTTCTCTCTCCTGCTCTTCTCTTTATATAGGTGTTTACATAAAGGATGACAACTCACACTTTCCCTATTTTAGGATCTCTTGATATGTGCTTGCAGGATGTGCTCGCAGGATTTATCTTCAACTACAATGTAGTTGCAGGAATTCCCACACCACACCCTATTCAAGAATCTATCAATATTTATGACACAATTTGAAGATTAAGGACCTTTTTTATTAATATGATCTTAAAAGAATTACAGAAATCAAGAATACATAACACTTAATAAGATTTTCTCTCTCCTAAAAAATTTCTTAGCACTCAAAAAATCATCCCTCTCTGGAACTATTCATTTCCTTTATATAGGTATTTACATTGTGGATTACAGCTCATTTACAGCTAAGATTCCCTTTAGTTTCGGATTTAGGTCCTTGCGATACATCGCAGTTTGCACCGCCTTAATCTTTCGCGGGTTTTATTGGTTCGTCGCAGAAATGTCACACTTTATTCATGTTTCTGTCGTTTTCATCTGATATGTCATTCCTTACGTCACTTTGAGATGTGTCGTAAAATATTATTGATGTATCGCAAAACTGTTGTTTATTTCGCAAGAATATTGTTGTGACAATATTCTGATCCTACATCTTGCCTCTTCTCATATCTTTTCTGCAAAGAAGATAAAGATCATGAGAATTTAAGTTTCTTGATTTGCCGCAACTCCTTATTTTTTACCCGACAAAGTTCCCTGTTTTACGCTTTACCGTTGGCACGTGTCAATCCTTACTTTTTTACCAATTAAACCGGTTACCCATCCTTCATCTATAAATAGATGTCCCACTCGAGGAAAGATTTTCTTTCACCTTCTCTCTTTTCTTCAACTTCTTTCTTTTTCGTCTGCAACTTTTTCTTTCCTAATATCCTTCATGTTGCTGCTCTAATGGAGACTCAAAGGTATGTTCTTATCTTGAACCTTATTTTGTTCATGTTTCATCATTTCTATCGCCTGATTTTCTTTGTAATCCCCATATTTTATATTATCCTTTTCAGTAACACTACTTCTCAGACTAAGATTACTGTCAAAAACCCTAACCCTAAAGTTCCTCAGAATAGGAGTGTTGGAAAGACGAAAAGATCTGAGAATAATAAGGTAGTAAGAAACACTTATTTCTTTGAAATAACAATATTGTTGCCTCTGTTTCTTATCTACATTATTATTCGCAGGGTGAAGAAAATATTTCTAGACCTCTTAAGCGTTTTCGTCAAGTTAAAGCTCTTCCATATGAAGTGGATATTCTTGATTTTTTTTCCTGCAGACCCTGTTCCGCCGCAAGATAAATCTTCTCCTTATCCACGCGTAAATTCCAATATTAACACCAATACTACTTCTTCATCAACTCCAAATGAAATTATTGATGCTAATACTTCCATCAATATTTTAAAAGTTGCGATGGATGAATCTTTGATGGCTGGAACTAAAGTGAATGAATCAGCAACCAATGATCCTGCGATTAATGAAACTGTGGTGAATGAAACTACGGTAAATGAAACTGCGGTTAATGGAGCTGCGGTGAATGAAGTCGTGGTGAATGAAGTTGCGATGAAGGATGTTGCGGTGAATGAGACTGTAACTGCGACTGATCAAGTTCCTTCTTCCACTCCTACTACCGAAAATGATTCTAATATTCAAGTTACTGTCGCCAAAACCTCTTCCTCTACTTCTCTTCCTTCTTCTCAAGAAATAGCAACAGGGGTTGAAGATGCTTTTCAAATATTATCTGAAGTTTTGAACGATGCTATGAAATCTTCTACAGATCCTGCGAGGCAGGATATTTATATGATTCTAAGCAAGCATCTCGGATCTTGCGGTTCTTCATCTAAGCTAACTGCTTTAGAAAGTGAAATTGAAACCTTGAAGAAGAATCTTCAAGCAAAAACTTTAGAATGTGAACTTCTCGATCATAAGCTTCGCAATTCTGAATTGGACTGCAAAAATCTTCGCAGCAGAAATGATGATCTGAAAGGTATAACTTTCTTGCCTCTGTTTTTGCCTCAGTAATTCTTTGTTTTCTATGTGCTCAATTTTTCTTTATTTATTTGTTGACGCATATTTAGCTTCAAAACATAACCAATTATTGAAGATACTTGAATGGGAAACAATCGCTGATGAGGCCCGCATTGGAAAAGAGTCTTTGAAGAATCAATTTGATAGATTGAATACTCTTCACACATATTCAATTGACGAGATAAATAATCTTAAGAATGAGAATAATCAGCTAATTTGTGAACGAGATCGCCTAAGTAATGAAGCCATTCAACTTTTATATTCGCTAAATCATACTAATTTGAGGGTGGAATCTTTATTAGATGAAAACAAAATCCTATCTCAAGAGAAATGTAGCTTTGTGAGTAAAACAATGGTTTATTCGCAGCAATTGAGTAATCTTCAAAAGTTGTGTGACAACCAAAAGCAATCTCTTCGTGTATTGAAAGATGATCTTAAAAAGATAACCGAATCATCTGCCGATGAACAAGAGAAACTTATAAAAGGTAGATTAGCTCTGAGCGTAAAAGTCAACAGTCTCAAAGATGACTATGCTCTACTGAAGAACTCTCATTCCTCCTTAAAAGAAGAAAATACTTATCTTCTTTCTAAAGAAAAAAGCATAAAATCTCGTTTGAAAGGTAAAGTTGGTGATACTTTCGATGATACCATGAATCAATGGAAGAATTGCTTCCTTAACATAATTCAAACTTCATCCTCACAAAAGGAAGGTAGTCATTTTGACTGCCTCATCTATTAATTATTTCATTGTATTTTCCCATCTTATTTCTTGCGAGAATTCTATCTAATATGCAATTTTTCTTCTGCAGAATCTGAGAAGCATCTTCAAGCTTCAATTTCTGATCTGTCTATGAGGTTGGCCAAACTTCGCAAAAAGAATATCGCGCTTTCTAACTCCCGCAACAGAGCATTAAGAATATTTGACTATCTTGAATACTTCAAAGATATAGAGATCAGAAATCGGGAAAAGAATTGCCTCCGTAAGGCTCATTTAGGCGCTGAGGTTCTCGTAAACAATGTTCTATTCTCTCATTCTTTACCTCCTATGAAGATCAAACCCTTGGAGATAGATAATAACGAAGTCCCTCGTCTCATAGATGAAGATCTAAATTATTCAAGTAATGAAGAAGATTTTTCTGAGGATGAACAAAACCCACCTAAATAAATAGAAGAAGAAGAAAACCCTCTCAATGATGCAGAAGAACAAAATCCTTCTCAAAATGCAATCGCTAATGATGGAGAAGAGGAAGAAAATCCTCATAAAGAAGCAGAAGAACAGAATCCTCCTCACAAAACAATCGCTAGTGATGGAGAAACCCAAACTGAAAAAAGATGTCATTTGGTGAAGATAATAGTAGCGAACAAGAATGATAAAATTAGGGAAGAATATTCTTTGAAGTTTTATATTCTTGCGAAATATCTTGTTGTTTTCCTTGTCCTGCGAATGATTGTAATTTCTGAATCTCTTTTGCGAAACATTGCAGTTTTTGTAACTCCATCATCTTCTTCTGATTATATATTTTTATTAATCTGAATCTAAGCTTCACAAATTCTTGTAACTTGATTATCTTCTTTTTACTATCTTGATTCTTCTCAAGGAAGATAATGAAATATTATTTTATAATCCCCATATTTGCCCCTCATAATCTTCCTTGTAAAGTATGTAATATGTTACCATTGTAAGAAATCCCATATACTTGCCTCTTTTTATCAATCTGCAATATGATGAATGAATTATCGCGAATAATGCTGCGAAAAATCTGTTATATGCTTCGCAAATATAATCTCTCTTGTGGTCTTATTTCGCCTTCCTAGTTAAAGGTCTTATTATGCCACTTTTATGTGACAAGATCGCAGGACATTCTTACTTTTACATGTAATAATCCATTGATCTTGTCTTATCATTTATTTTGATCTCTGCAACAATATGATAAGTCTAAGCCATCTTGCGAGATTAATCTCTCTTTGCTTTTTAAGACTCATGACATTGGCATCTTTTCGATGAAATCGCAGGACGTCTTTGCGATTTATATCCTCTTATCATTGATTTCATTTATCTCGTCTTTTGTTCTTATCGCAAAAACCCATTGCTCTCATCTTATCATTTCTTTTTTGGATTTTTGGCCTATTATGCGGAAATATGACGGGCCTAAATATTCTTACGAATATAAAGTCCCATGACATTGCTATCTATGTCACGCGACAATATGACGGGCCTAAATATTCTTACAAATATAAAGTCCCATGACATTGTCGTCTTTTTTGATACACAGCTCCCTAATGGAGGGTATCGCCCTTATCTCTCCCCCTAGTTGCCCCTTCAAGGAGACGTACTTCTGCCATACAAGACTAGATCCTCCCATCCGGTTATAGAAACAACCAGTTGTTTTCGTAGACTCTTATCCTTTATGCTTATATGGCTTATAGTTACGAGACTACACCCTAGTGGGGTTTTCTTCGGGCCGAACACATCGTAAGTCAAGACTTGCCATGGATGGCCAGGGTAGGTTCATCCGTCCCGGGAACCCACAGCTCAACCGTGTACCTTGGCACCTTGATCATACTTTGCATTCCTTAGGAGAAACTCTCGGGCGCCCAACCAGGGTATAACCTTATATAGTTGGGAATCCAAGATATCTCTCCTGGATGGATTTTCTATAATCCCAAATCTCCATGACTAGGTTCCAGCAGCAGTATAGCCTTTCCCATAGTCATGCAAAGAGATACCCCCCTTATGACGTACTTTAAGGTCATTGCCTCTTACGGAATAGAATCCGCGAACTAAGGTGTATGCCATAAAGGATCGTCCCATTCTTTATATGTTTTTAGGCGATTTGCGCCCGTCTTATGCATTTGCATTTAAAATTCTTAATTATCTCGCAAATTATTGCGAAAAATTGCATTGTATTTTTCCAATTTTGTTCTTGCGAATCATCTATTTTATTCTCTCGCAATTGCTTGCGTATAATCCAATCATCTTAGTCTTTCAAACCTTTATTGATAATATTTTCTTAGATATTGTCTATTCCATGGTCTGCCAAGTCTTTGACCCATATATCTTCCTTCTGGATCCATTAACTTATATGCTCCAGTTCCAATTATTTCTTTGATAATATATGGCCCGTCCCATTTTTTCGCTAATTTTCCTCCATTTTCTCGCTGATATTCTGGTGTTTCTCGCAGAACTAAATCTCCAACTTGGAATTCACACTTATTTACTCGCTTATTATATTCACGAGCTAATCTGCGATGGTAGTTCTCCATATGTTGTAATGCTTTTTCTCTCCTCTCTTCTACCTCATCAAGTTTGTCTAGAATCATACTAGCACTAATATTCTTTTCCCAAGCTTCTCTTTTTGTTGTAGGAATAGTAACTTCTGTTGGTAATACCGCCTCGACTCCATATGTTAAACAAAAAGGTGATGCCCCAGTTGCTTCTCTTCGTGTTGTATTATAAGCCCAAACTGCATTATGAACTAGTTGACACCATGTTCTATGATGCCCTTCTAAATTATTTTTGAGGATATCTGCGATTGTTTTGTTAGTTGCCTCAGCTTGACCATTAGCTTGCGGGTATAAAGGAGTCAATTTTCCGCACTTTATCTTGAATGCATTAAGTAACATCTCTATATTTTGTCCTTCAAATTGTTTTCCATTATCTGACACCAACTGCGCAGGAATTCTGACTCTGCAAATGATGTTTTCAAATATAAATGTAAAAATGTCCTTATCGCGAATATGCTGTACTGCTTTAACTTCTTCCCATTTTGTGAAGTAATCTGTCGCGACAATTAAATATCTCTTTTGCCATGTTCCTGGTACAAATGGTCCCACAATATCTAAACCCCACTTTCCAAATGGACAAACATTTTTTGAGGATGTTAATGTTTCACCAGGTGCATGTATTCTTTTTGCAAATCGCTGACATTCTTCGCAACTTCTTGATAAATTCTTTGCATCTTCATGCATATATGTCCAGTAATAACCTTGCATTTTAGTTCTGTATGCTAAAGATCTTCCGCCGCTGTGATTACCAGCATCCCCACTATGTAACATTTTTAATATTTGTTTTCCTTCTTATTGTGTCAAACATCTGAGGGAAGGCCCATTTAAAGATTTTCGATACAATATCCCATCTCTTAATTCATAATTTGTTTCTCTACTTTTTAATTTATGTGCTGCCAATCTGTTTCTTGGTACCTCTCCCCTTGCTAGATATGCGTGAATTTCCGCACGCCAATCTGCGATAATTCTACTTGATTCTTCGCCATTATTTTCTACTATCATTTCCTCAGCTTCATCTTCCTCTTCTTTATTAATTGAAGGTGCTATGAGTGTTTGTATTTTTATATTTCTCGCAGTTGGGTCTACCATCATACTTGATATAAACGCAAAAGCATCTGCGAGCCTATTATTTCTTCTTGAAATATGCCTCGACTTGAGTTTTGGAATTTTCGCAGATAATTCTTCAACAAGTTTCTTATATTTTTTCAAAGTTATATCGTTAGTTGCGTATTCTCCTTCGATTTGGCGAATAATCAATTACGAATCACTGGTAATTCTTGCATTCTCTACCTTCATCTCTATTGCAAATCTTAGAGCATGCACTACAGCCTCATATTCCGTTTCGTTATTTGTAGATTCAAATTCTAATCGAAATGCAAATGCCATTTTTGCACCTTCTGGTGAAATAAAAACGACTCCCACTCCATTTACTTCTCCGTTGAATGATCCATCTACTAATATCTCCCACCTATTTGGTTCTGTTAAAAGATCTCTTGGATCCCCGTATTCTTCTTCTATATCCATCATGTCTTCTACAGCTTCATCATCCTCCAAAGGAAATTCTCTAATTGCTTGCACCTTTTCAGGATCAACTTGTATTCCTTCCTTCGATACAATATATCCCAAGAATTTCCCAGATGATACTCTGAAAGTACATTTCTCAGGATTTACCTTGATATTAAAAAGCTGCATCTAATCAAAAATTTCCCTTAAATCCTGCACATGATTTTTAGCTTCTTTGCTTTTTACCAACATATCATCCACATATACCTCTAAAGTTTTATGTATCCATTTTGCGAACACCTTTTCCACCATCCTTTGGTAAGTTGCTCCTGCATTTCGTAACCCAAAAGGCATCTTTGTGTAGCAATATAATCCTCTGGAAGCAAAAAATGCAGTATGTTCTTGATCTTCTTCCGCAAGTGGGATTTGATTATAGCCCTTGTATCCATCTAACGAAGATATTCGATCATTTCATGCGGCAGATTCCACCAGCTGCGGAATATCTGGCAAGGGAAAACTATCTTTGGGACATGCTTTATTTAGATCAGTAAAATCGATGCAAATTCTTATCTCCTTATTTTTCTTGGGAACTACTACCATATTGGCGATCCATTCTGGATATTTTGCTTGCCTTAAAATTCCTGCGTCAAGCATCTTCTGCAATTCTTCTTCTATCTTGGCATGATAAGTGGTCGCAATCTTTCTTATTCTTTGTTTGAATAGTCTCACATTTTTGTTAATCTCCAATCTATGGAACGCAACAGATGGATCTATTCCAGGCATCTCATCCATATTCCACGCAAAAATATCTTTGTATTCTCGCAGAAGGTTTACAGTTTGTTCTTCTTCCTCCACATCCATCTTAGTTCCAATTTTCAGCATTTTTGGGTCTTATTCACTTCCAATATTTACTTATTTTGTTGGTTCTGCTGCGGTATAACTGGCTTCATGTTCTCCCATTGGTGTTGGTGTTTTTATTATCTCCGCTGGTTCATCACTTTCTTGCGATACATCGTCAAATATTCCTTTTCCTTCTTCTGATCTTATCATGTAAATCTTGAATTCTTCTTCTTTCTTTTCTTCTCTCCTCATTTTTCTGCGCTGTTTTCGCAACTGAATTTGATTTTCACAATTCTTTACTTCATTCTGGAAACACAACGCTGCACAATATGCATCTCCTCTAATCTCGCCAATTCCTCTAGGCATAGGAAACTTTATGCACTGATGTAGAGTTGATGATACAGCCTTCATTGCATGTATCCATGGTCTTCCCAACAGCATATTATATGGTGATTTCACATCCACCACGCACAAAGTTATCTGCGTCTCTATTTCCCCCAGCGGAATTCGCACTACAATTTCACCTTTAGGTTTTGTTAGAGATTTTCCAAATCCATGAATATGATATGTTGGACTAAGCATTTCTTCATCTTTGTATCCAATTTTCTTGAATGTGTGGTAAAACATTATATCCACAGAACTTCCTACATCCACCAGAGTCCTATTCACAGCCCACTCTTTCGTAGATCTTATTGATTTCTCTTTTCTTGTTGGTACAACAGACACTGTGATCACCAATGGAGATGTATGACTTAAATTCTCTTTCGGAATTTCTGCTGCCGTGAATGTGATCTTCTGTTTTTCCCAATATTTTAGCGGTGATGCCTCATCTACTGTTACGATTTTCTCTCCTTCAAAATCTCGCTTGTGTATCCTTCCTCTAATATCTTCATGAAACTTATCTATCATCATCTTTGTTATTACATCACACTCCAATTTCTTTTGATTATCTTTGACTTCAACCATCTTTTCTTCCATCAATTTTGTTGATATTCTTCTAACTCTTGAATAATTTCTTTATTTTACCTAACTTTTTCTATGATTTTCAACTATTCATCCCTGTTTCTGGGCGCCAAAATGTAGTTGCAGAAATTCCCACACCACACCCTATTCAAGAATCTATCAATATTTATGACACAATTTGAAGATTAAGGACCTTTTTTATTAATATGATCTTAAAAGAATTACAGAAATCAAGAACACAGAACACTTAATAAGATTTTCTCTCTCCTAAAAACTTTCTTAGCACTCAAAAATTCATCCCCTCTCTGGAACTATTCATTTCCTTTATATAGGTATTTACATTGTGGATTATAGCTCATGACAGCTCATTTACAGCTAAGATTCCATTTAGTTTCGGATTTAGGTTCTTGCGATACATCGCAGTTTGCACCGCCTTAATCTTTCGCGGGTTTTATTGGTTCGTCGCAGAAATGTCACACTTTATTCATGTTTCTGTCGTTTTCATCTGATATGTTATTCCTTACATCACTTTGAGATGTGTCGCAGAATATTATTGATGTATCGCAGAACTGTTGTTTATTTCGCAAGAATATTGTTGTGACAATATTCTGATCCTACATACAAAATCTTCATTTCCTGCCTTGTTCTTGCGAGCTCCAGCTTTGTTCTTGCGAGCGTTCTCCCCAATTACAAAATCTTCACATCTTTATCATGTTTTATGCTATTGTTGTCTATTACGTCATTCTTTGAATTATCCTTTAAATAATTTTATGACGCTCGCAAAATGTCCTTGAAGAACTCGCGGCAATGCTCGCAGAAATGTTGTTAATTTCGCAAGAATAATGTCGTAGCGATATTCTGGTCCTACATCTTGCCTCTTTTTCCTTGAATATTGCTTGAAGAGCGATCTTTAAGGAAAAATCAATTGTTGTAGTAGTCTTTGATCTTTGTTGATGAAGGAACGAGCGAAAGAATACTAGACTTGAAAAGTACGTACTTGCCTTTATTATTTTGTGAAGTTCCAGATATTTGCGAAGTAAATAAGAAGTATCAATTCCTTAAGTATGCGAAGTATGAAGTATAAGAAGTACTCAATCCTTAAATGAAAATCATAAGTATTGCCTCTGTTCATGCGAGATTATTATTTTATTTTTGGTGAGAATTCTTGCCCATTTTGGAAATTATTCTTGCCGAGAAGATAAAGAACATAAAATGTTTTCTTGGTAATCCATAGTTTCCTCTGTTCTTTATCTATGGAGGTAGAATCCTTGAGAAAATGTTAAATGAACGAATTGTTTCTTTATGCTTATCTTGCCTCTGCCTCATGCGATAAAATAATCATATTCTGCGAAATAATCATATCTCCTACGAAATTCTGGAAGAATCTGCGAGATGCTGAATGAGTTTGCAAATTTATGAATGTGTCTGCAAGATTCTGAATAACCCTGCGAAATTATGAATAGTGCTCCTGAAATAGTACTGCGATGAATAGTGCTGCGAGATTGCACAATACTTCTGAGAAATTCTGAATAGTATTTCCGAGAGATTCTAAATAGTACTTGCTATCTCTCTTGCGATGAACAAATCTTTCCTTCATTCTTAAAAGAAAATAATTAATGTTTGAGATTATTCTATTGGTCTTATTTTGCCTTCCTAGTTAAAGGTCTTATTTTGCCAATTTTCCTTTTGTATCTGCGACAAAATCACATGATATCTTCACATTTGGATGTAAAAACCCATTGATCTTGCCTTATCCACATTATGTCAATTTCTCCGCGACAATATGACAAGACTAAGCTCCCTTGCGAGAACAAAGCCTTATGACATTGCCGTCTTGCGATGAAATCGCAGGACGTCTTTACACTTTCATGTAAAAACCCATTGATCTCATCTTATATTTTTTCTCTTATGGCTTGTTGCCTCTGTATAACTTTCGTCACGCGACAATATGACAGGCCTAAATGTTCTTGTGATCATAAATCCCCATGACATTGACGTCTTTAGACACTTATCAGCTCCCTAATAGAGGGTGCCGCCCTTATCTCCCCCCTGGTTTCCCCTTCAAGGAGGGCACATCGGCCATACAAGACTAGCTCCTCCCATCCGGATTTTCCAACAACCAGTTGTTTTCGCATTCTCTTGTCCTTTATGCCTATATGGCTTATAGATACAAGACTGCACCCTAAATGGGGTTTTCTTCGGGCCGAGTGCTTCATAGCCAAGACTTGCCAAGGATGACCAGGGTAGTTTCGTACGCCCCGGGCACCCTTGACTCAACCGTGTACCACAGAGCCTTAGTCATACTCTGCACTCCTTAGAAAAGATCCTTGGTCATCCAACCAGGGTATAACCTTATAAAGATGGAAATCCAAGGTCTCTCTCTTGGATAGGTTTTCTTTAACCCCAACATCTGCATAACTCAGGTTCCAGCAGCGGTATAACCTTATCCCTGAGTCATGTCAAGAGATACCCCCTTTTATGACGCGCTATTAGGTCTTACATTTTCCTCTTGCGAAATTTTATTCGCGAACTAGGGTGCACGCCATAAAGGTTCGTCCATTCTTATGTCTCTGTGAAATTGTATTCGCGTTTCTCGCGATAGCCTCGCGTTTCTTTATTATTTCATTTCTGTCATTTCTTCTTTCATTGTCATAACATCATATTGGGAGTAAATATTCTTTAAAATCTTTTGAAATCTTAGAAATCCTCTTTGAAATCTTGCGATTGTATTGCGTTTTTAAATCAAAAATCTTTTTCTGCAAGAGAAATATTCTAGAGAAATCTGTGAAATCTTGCGATTGTGTCGCTCTTTGTAAATCTTAAAATTTTGAAATTTTAGAAATTTTTGCGATAATTTCGTTTTCTGTAATCTTGGAAATCTTTGAAAATTTTGGAGATCCGTAAATTTTTTGCGATGATTTCTTTTTTTGTAATCTTTGAAATTTTGCGATTGTATCGCTTTTTGTCAATCAAATCAAAAATCTTTGAAATCTTTGAAATTTTTAAAAATCTTGCGATTATATCTCTTTTGGAAAATTAAATAAAAAATTTTGAATTTTTTTGAAATATTTGAAATATTAGACATCCTAGAAATGTTCTTTGAAATCTTGCGATTGTAAAAAATCTTTGAATTTTTTTTATTTTATTTTTTTGTAAAATAAAATATTCAAGGAAACGGTACTTAGCTTTTATGTGATTTTCTGTTGCTGCCGTCTCTCGCGAAGTATTTGATTTGCTTGTGAAATGAGAAGAAATGAGAAATGAACTCTTGATCTGCATCTTTCATATTCTCGCAACATACCAGCTGTACTAACCCTCTCTTGCGAATTAGTGAAAGATCTTGCGAAGTAATCAAAGGTCAACTGTTCGAGAGACAAAAATAATCTTGCGAGAAGCAAGAATTGATCCCGCGATCTGCTGTTTACATTCAATCCACCCAACAAATTGTGCTAGTTCTCTTGCTTGCGAGATTTATCCGCGAAATAATCAAAGGCTAACTTGCGAGAATCAAGAATGGATCCCGCGACCTGCTGCTTGTGATTTATCACACTGAACCATCTGTGCTAATTCTTGTTTTATTCTAGTGTAGCAAAATTTGCACACCTTATTTTCTTATTATCGTCACTTATAATAATATTTCTCTTCGTCTTTTTTGTGCAGATGATATTCCATCATTAATTGTTTATTCTTTCTCCCATTTGATTGGTAATCTTCATGCTTATTCCATTATTAATACTCGCTTGATAGAAGTTTCTTCTTTGTATGTTTCTTCTTAATAAAAGAAAGCCTATTAACAAAGCTTGCGAAGTTATCTTGGCTATACCGTTAATCTGCAGGTTAAATGATCCTACAGTTTTCTTGTCCATTTCTCCATGCTGCAAACTTGTGAAATCATTTCTTCGCAAGAAAACTTCGTGTCTTCGCTGGTCATTGCATTTTTCTTCACTGGGAATAAAATTTTGGTGCAAAAATTTTTGTCATTTATTCTCAATAATTTTACAATTAGCAGCAAAAATTTTGTGTAAATGTGAAGATTCGAACTTGCGATGTTAAGCCTGTTCTCCTTGCTACTGACCAATTGCTACAGAAAATTATACTGCCACCTTCTTATTACTTTTCTCCCTGTACTTCCTTACTTTTTGCACATATCTTATCTTGCGATATTAACTAATCTCCTAGTTATACATGTGTGTTTACTTCGCACGTTGCTGATGATCATTCCCTTGTATGTACCACTTAAACAACACTTAAATTTAGCGAAGACTACATTAATGGTTCACCACTTAAATGTACGTTATTAATTAAGAATATAACACACCCCTTCGCAAGAGAATATCGTGAAATGCACCACTTGAATAGAACACACCCCTACACAAGAGAATATCGTGAAATGCACCACTTAAATGCACGTTATTGATTTACTTTTTGTCTATCTCTTATTCATTTTCGCTAAATTAATATTGGTGTACGTAATTCAACAACACACTGCCATATTATAGCTGCGATATTATCATTTTGTCTTTGACCATGTGTTGGCGATGAAGATCGCTGGTGACGTTGATCTGTTTGCACTTTTTTTTTTCTCTGCGTCTTTTTATAGCTGTAATATCTTACTGTAAAACTCATTTTCTTCTTTCTCCTTTGCACCTGCCATATTTCTTTGTCATTGCATGTATTCTCTTCTGGGATATTTCTTTTTTATTTTTCATGTTGTTGATTGAAAATGATCTCTTCACACTATAAAAATACGGTTCCCTTTATCTGCGACACTTTAGCATGCAAACTTCTTTGTCTCTTTTTCCGCTGCTGGTACTACTGGTTGCCTTCTTTGTCCTTCTTCACTCTTCGGCGTTGCTACTCGCGGCAATCCAAAAGCTTTTCCACTCTATCTCTTCACAACAGTGGTGATAATCGCTAGTGCCTTTCGCAGATGCTAATTATTCTCCAATGGCGGCATTTAAAATATCCAATAGTTGTTTATATCCTTCTTATTGCCTGGAGTAGATTTTTTTATTTTCGCAAGTGAATTTCTGCGAGATTAATCCATTTAATTTAGTGAGTAGTCTATTAAGTTTTAATAAAACATTGTCACTCAACAAATTAAACATCTCAACGAAATTCTAATAATTTAAATTTTTTTTTCTCAACAAAAAACAATAACCGTAAATCTATATTTCACAATTTGAATATAAAATTAGAAAAAAAGAAGAGATTTTGTCCTGTAGAATTATTTGTTAGAGTAACTTCATTTGATTTCTTCGCGATTGTTGATGAAGTACTTGGTGAATAAATCATTAGTATTCTTCCTTTATCTATAGTGTTGTCTTTGTCCTTTGTACTTTCTCCTCCGTTCCAATATCGCCACAATAATACTATCTTCCCTCTTTGGTAAGACCCTCACGGAAGAAAGTGACCACCAACTCAGAGATAACACTCTCCGTCATCATACCATTGTTAACAATCGCTACAACACGTGATTGTGACTAGAAGAAAGTAATTCTTAACAATCGCTGATCATTGTTTATAATTCTTAACAATCGCTGTCATCATACCATCACTAAAATTACTTTCTTCGCGTGATTGTGATCCTCACATGTACAAAGATATTTATTTTGTGCAATTATTTTGATCCTTTGTTTCTTGTATCTCCTCTGCCATTTTCTCCCCGTCTGTAGCTTTTCCATGGATTGGCGATGACAATCGCTGGAGATGTTTATTGAAGTGATCTGTTATGAGTTCTTTGCTTCGTAAGTGACTTATTTTTCTTTACTTGGCTGCAGTCATATAAACTTTTTATCTTTCCCTTTTATTTGGCTGTGTACGTTTCTTCCTTCATATATCTTCTCAATGATCTTCCGTTCCTCGCCTGAACATTTCTTCTTCTCGCCAGTTTAGTTTTACTAATACATCTTCTTGTTATTACCAGTTTAGTTTGTTCTTTACCTTCGCTGCAAACAACCAATTGATTTAATTAGTAATCTATTTAACTTTAAGACATCATTGCTACTCACAAAATTTAAAGAAGATTCGTAAATTTTTACTTCGCAAATTTAATTTGAAAGAGATAATAAAAATTACGATTAAATCTAGTTTAACGGGTGTAAATTTACGATCAAAACTCATTTTAATTTAAAGTATCATCCAAAAATTAATTTTTGTGAAAACAAAGTTTGATTGTTAAAAACTCAAAATCTTCCAGATCTAGATTATTAACATATAATTAAAAAGATAGGAAGGAATTTGTCCTGTTTGAACAGTTAATTGATGCCGTTTCATTTTATTTAACTTTTTCTTCAAATCTTCTCTTGCTTCCCAACATTTCTGCTTCTCTTTATCTGTATATATTTCTCTTAAATTATGTTGGCTGTTCTTCGTCATTCTTTTCCCAAAATTTCCATATTTTCCCCTGTATCTCATAAATCCAATTGAATTCATCATTAACAATTGTTAATTTCTCTTTATCTTCTTCAATCCAACAAGCAGTCCCTGTTTCTAGCGCCAAAATGTATTTGCAGGTTTTCCCACAACACACCCCTTATCAAATCTTGATATTAATTTCTATATCTACATATAGAAATGGTAGTAAAATTGCTAAAATTATAAACGGTCACCAAGATTTTTTACATGGTTCGATCAATTTGATCTACATCCATGATTCTTCACTATGATTGTTAAAATTTACATTTGATTTTACATTGATGATCTCCATTAATGGAGTTCTAAATCTAGTTTTGGGGATGAAGATGATAAAGAAAAATACATTTTCTCTCTCTCAAAATCTCTCTACAAAATCTCTCTCTCTCTCTCCTAAAATCATCTCCCCCTTTCTCTCTCATGCTCTTCTCTTTATATAGGTGTTTACATAAAGGATGACAACTCACACTTCCCCTATTTTAGGATCTCTTGCTATGTGCTCGAAGGATTTATCTTCAACTACAAAATCTTCATTTCCTGCCTTGTTCTTGCGATCTCCCGCTTTGTTCTTGCGAGCGTTCTCCCCAATTACAAAATCTTCATATCTTTCTCGTGTTTTATGCTATCGTTGTCTATTACGTCATTCTTTGAATTATCCTTTAAATAATTTTATGACGCTCGCAAAATGTCGTTGAAGAACTCGCGACAATGCTCGCAGAAATGTTGTTAATTTCGCAAGCATAATGTCGTAGCGATATTCTGGTCCTACGCATCCTTCCGAAGAGCATCTTAGAAATATCAATCACCTCACAATAAATCAACTGATTAAGAGAAAAAGTTATTGCGGAATCACAAGAGTCTGAGACGAAGAACTGTTGTGATTACTTTTTCTATCTTACCCATCGGAGATAAATCTCGAGCAAATCTTAGAGAAGATACTACTCAACACGATGGAACAAGTAATATCAAAATACGCAACTACAGAGATAATAGTTGAATCTGGCTTCATGAATCCCAAATGAAGTCTTCAAGTCGTTAACCTAATATGGTTTTGGAAAAACCTATGTTAAAGTAGAATCTACTCTAGTTTGCAACTAGGACACAAGAAAGTGTCGGGATTAGGTTTTCCAGTTGGTAGAGTTCTCCCTTATATAGTCTTTCAAATGAGGGTTGCTTATAATCAAAGCTAAGATAGTTTAGTAATAAAGAATTAAATATTCACCATTAAATGAAAACCTAATTTAAGATTCAAGCAAAGTATGCTTAATAATAAAGCAATCAATCTCCACTATTAGATGGTCTTAGCTTGTTACACATAAATGAAATATATCTTCATTTAGATATGGGTAACCATACTTGAACGTGTATGTTGAGTTGGCTCAATAATAGTTAACCAAAGTTATCCATATGAACACTTTTGTCTTAACCATATTCATCTAACACTTGTAAATCAGATATGATGATCAATCAATTATGAAAGATAATCAAATGAATCTAATTGTGTTTCAAATAGAGTTGTTCAATTGTTCACTATCTCATAGAAATATATATAAACAAATTGAAACAAAATTGGATTGATTCATAATCGTACAAAGTACGTATACAAGAATCAATTCATGAGCATTAAGCCACTGTTTGCAAAGATTTCATTCCTTAATTCATAAATGTTTTAGTTCATGAATATGAGAATCATACATGACCGATTTTATAACTTAAACACTGAGTTCTCCAACCAAGTACGCGAACAACAGCTCTGGACCTTGGCATGTCCAGCTATTCGCAAACTCAGTTTGAAAACAGCCGCCCGGGACCTAACTCCGGTAGAACCATTCGCATACTAGGTATGCAAACAAGGTTCCCATACCTGAATTATACCAATATTGTTCACATACTAGGTATGAATACCGCGTTATATCCAGATTTGGTTAATTATACTAAACTCTCATTTCAATCATTGAAACATCCTTAAAAGATGACAATGGTTGTATCACACAAACCATTAGCTTCAAGTAATTTTCAAATGATCGAATGATCAATACGAAACTTTCCAAGTCGACATCAAATGATTGTCTCACACAAATCATGTAATATGTTTCAAGGCAATTTCCACATGATCATCTTTTGACTTTACATTTAGTTTCCGACAATTATATTGTTTCCAACTAAACTCATCAAGAATATGATAAACATTGTTAAAACAAAAAGCTTACAACACATATTTCGAGAAATAGATAAGAGAGATAAACTAAGCTCGAAATATCAAATGTGTATATAGTAAAAGTCTATATAGTTGTAGATGGGTGAAAACTATATGTTGTTGTTTTAGGAAAGTGAAGAGACGACCGTACGGACGGGGACTACTCGACAGAGCAAATTGCTTAAAATTGCTTAAACCTTCTTCTAACAGATGCACTACACGGGACTTCTTTGAGTTCGAGAGATCAATCTGTAGGAATCTGGCCTAAACCAAGATAATGGTCGTTCCAGAGTAAATTCGGTCACAAAGAGGGATGAGGGTCGATCTGTAGGAGGGAAGCTGAGAAGTGTGTGAGATCAATGATGATCAAAGATTATGGATGTGTTGAAGGTTTCTGGAAGATGAACTGTAGTGTTCAAGTAAAAATAAGTCTTGATCGATTGAGCAATAATTTCTTGTGTGTCGAAATTGTTGTTTACCAGATGATTGTTAGTTTTTCAATCATGAATTCAGAAACTTATTTATATTATAAGAATAATAGACACATTGATCCCAGTAAGTGTGACGGTTGCTCGAGTGAAAGAGTGGGAAATCGTGGTCAAACCAGTTCCATGTCGTGCAGAGACTTGGTTGATTGTCCATCCACTACTTTGCTAACTTCCTCAAATTCTTGTATGACTTACTCACATTTCCCATCATGGGTGAACACACGTGGCATAGGCCTCCATACCAAAACCCTAATGATTATCCCCTCATGTGACGTGATTGATGTCTCATGAATGTGAAGCATTCAAGGTAAATGTGTATTTAATTAGTCAGTTGTTGACTTGGTGATGTAGTTTCAAATTGTGGTAAGTAGGTTATAGTTCACTCGGACTTTTTAAAGATTTGGTTTTTGATTATTAGAAGAAAATACTAAGACAAATTAATTAAAATAGATTTTTGTTTACCAAGGAGAGAAAATTCTAGGGTTTTGGACTCCACTACTTCTAATAATAGTAAACTCAATAACAATTTAGTTGACAAAATACTCCAGTTTACTCCAAACAATTTCGAACCCAATCTCATGCTTTGGAAGATATGACAATACAAGCTCTTTTTATGACTTTCGTCGCTATTCTAAGGCCTAATCCTCCTTTGCTTATAAAAGAACGGTAGAAACTACCCAAAATAATTTTTACGAAGTATACAAAGAAGAGAGAATTTTTAATAATTTAAAAACACAATATTGGAGTATTTATTGTCAAAGAAAATAATTACTAAATATTACTCATCAAAAATAGCTTCTTCAAAAACCCTAGAAAAGAAATCTAGCTACTCATGGATCGAAAATTGGAGAAAATTTCATTAATCATTGTATTCAAAAGATATAAATAAGCTTACAATGATTCTGCAAACGATACACAGCTTCTGTCTTTGATAAACGACACAAGGCTTTTTCTATTGAAAAACGATACTCTTCTGCGACTGTTTCCGCGAGTCTGTTCTTCGTGTTCTTGAGTATTAGCAGCAGCAGGTGAACTTCTCTAAAACTTGTGATTTTTTTCGATTTCTAAGCCTAGGTTTCTTCTCCAGAGTAAGTGTATCCCTCCACCTCCTTCTTATGATCCTCAGTACTCGTATATATACACCAAGGGTCCAAAAATCTCGAGATATATTTTTTTTTCTTCTCTCCCAAGTTCCGAAGATAATTCTCTTTTTCTAAAATTCTTTACATGTCTCTGATTGATTCTGAATTGTTCAAAACTCTCCAAATATTGATGCGGACCGAATCAGAGAAGATATTATTTCCAACTATCCACAGATTC
Source organism: Papaver bracteatum (assembly GCA_023529315.1). NCBI lineage: Eukaryota > Viridiplantae > Streptophyta > Magnoliopsida > Ranunculales > Papaveraceae > Papaver > Papaver bracteatum. Next base: position 175,628 of record JAJJWX010001290.1, read on the forward strand.
TTCCATACAAAACTCTAAACTTTCCCGACCATTATTCTCATTCCATGTTTCGTTAAACTTCTTTTTCTTTTCTTCGAACTACATCCATCATCATTCCCTGTTCGTTGCAACAAATCTAAACCAATCCAAGTCCTACAAAATCTCCATGAAAATAGCTCACAAACTACCACTAGAAATTTCCAAAATAACTCGGAAAATATCCCGAGAATCACTCATGGCTCTGTTTTGTAAAAGGAGAGAAAATCTTTCTTTTGTTACATCAACAAGTATCTTATCTTCCCTGTTTTGTAGAAACAAGTTGGTTGTAGCCCCTTATCCAACGCACAATCAATGAAAATCCTGTCAATAATCACTGCAAAAAAATATCCGCACGTGGATATTTATTTCTCGCCATATTTAGTTTGAACATGGGGAAGAAGAAAGTGCCCTTATCAATCTGACTGGTGCTGATAGCAACCAGTGTACCCCTTATCCAACTAGATACCCTTTATCATTTTGGGGTATAAATAACAATTCCTAGGGTGTAAATATAACTTTTCTGGGGCGTCTCCAACATACTTCTGGGATGCTTGTAGTACGTCTTCTGGGTGCCTTTAGTAGTTTCTCGATCAACCATCTCTTAACTCTCATATTCACTTCTTTTCTTCAATTTCATCACTAAGGTTGCCATGCCTTTCAGACAAAACTCGCATCACTAAGGCCGACATGCCTTTCAGAGTTGACGAAATAAAAGCAAATAATGAGAGATAATTCGCCTCCATCAGCAGTTGCACATGAAATGACACTTTAGCCCTTTTAAGCGACGTTTCCTCTTCTTTTGCTCCAAAGTACCTAAAACTCAAAATCAAACAAAAGATACATAATTTACAAGAAAACATAACAAAAAAAACATAAACAATAGATAAATATCAAGGTGTTTTAGACACCTATCAAATTCCCCTACACTTAGACTTTGCTAGTCCTCGAGCAAATCAAACTAAACTAATTTTAAATACATACAACTCCATCTCGTCGAGGATACAGTCACACTTAGCACGTATAACAAGCCTTTAAACCCCTAGGTGGCCCTAGTGGCCGAGTTATAGTCTCGGGAAGGTTTACCTACAAAACCTTTTATTCCAAACTCTAGCTATCTGTGAAGAACTTAGGAATGACACTAAAGAGTCTCCTTGGTTGGCCTACTTTCATTGGTTACAAAAGGAAGTACCCGGATGCGAGTTGTATTCATATATATAAGTGACAGAGTTCTATTCAGAAAGTCGCACTATGGACATCAGTAATCGGAATCACACAAATGAATAGATTAAGAAGATGGATTATAGAGATAGGTAGTTCAAAACAATGTTGTCTAAGGTCAATGGTGTTTCCCATATCTGTCTGAAGGCCTCCGCCAAGATGAACCTATGAATCCTAATGGATTGAGATACTGGTCTGGACTAATATCAACACAGCTTGGCATATATAAGGGAACCAGCGGTTGATAATCTTAATTCTATATCAACACAACTAGCATATACAAGGGAACCATTGGTTGATAATTTTATTACACAATAATAAACTTTTCATTTTATTTTTATTTATTTTTTTGGTTTTTTGGTTTTTTTTTATTTTTTTTGAAGACTACATGATTTGATCTTTTGGATCCAAGCGCATGCTTCTTGTCAGCATATTACATGATAGTTCCCATGGATCATGCGTTCCACGCATTTTTAGGCGACGGAAACAGGGAAAACACACACATATTGTTATTCCCAAGTGTCATCATTTTTTTTATTCCGTTTGGTCTGATTGGCCTAGTCTATTTATTATTTAGTAACTCAATCACTCTATTTCATCCGTCATTGGTAACAATTCGATGTGTTGGGCCCCACCAAATCACTTAAAGAAATATATAATTTTTTTAAATAAATAAAAACAAAACAGAACGTAGTGTGATGATTCCATTATAACACCTGAACTCTGTCTTTTCATGAATAGACTCTATTATTGGGTTCCTTAACTCCTACAACCAAGATGTTTCCATCCACTTAGACTGGTTAGTGTCATCCTAAATTGGCACAAATTTCTAGGCTCTTAAGTTTTAATTTTTCTTAATTTTTTAATTTTGTTTTGATTAAAAACTAACCAAAATTTTTTCCCTCACCCCCAAACTTAAACCTAACATTATCCTCAATGTTTCAAATTAAAGTGCACTACCAAAAATATAAGTAACAAAAGGAATAAAGAGGTAAGTCAGAAAGATAGTACCTGGATGAAGCGTAGCAATCCTTCCATGGGAGCAAGAAAGAAAGAAAATAAAACAAAAAACAAAAACAATATACAACAACAGCAGGGTCCTCCAGAGGGACTTTAATATCACCATTTGTGGGTTGCCTCCCATTAGCGCTAAGTTTAATGTCTTCAGCCAGACGTTGGTAGAATTAGTCACCACATAAAATCATATAACAATAGTCGGAACCTATGTGGGTCATTAAAACTGAATAAAGCTACCGTAAATAAAAGGAATGCCAAGAAAATAATCAAATAACGCACACCCTTATCTAGTTTCCTTTTTAAGACAACTACATCTAGCTGTGGTTCGGTTTCAGGTTCTATGAAAGGGTCTGGATAAAAAAAAATCATGGGCCAGGTTTCCTCATTGGTAGGATCCGGAGGGCCAGGTTGTAGAGTCTGGAAAAACTCAAATAAAAACTTAGAAGCACATAATAATAACCTGAATAATTGTGGATCCTCAAAGTCAATCAGATTTGACTCACAAAGTTGACCACAATGAAAGTGGTGGTCATTCTTAAGGAAATGTGTTGGCAATTCTAATTTACTAAAATGATTAGGTTTAGTTATAAAAACTGTATAATGACACATTTTAAATTGAGATACTCCCACATTTGGTAAATAAAATTTTGATGGGATAACAAAATCAATTATGGTATCATGGACCGGATTAACCACATCAACTAGAGGATGGGTTTCTATCAACTGAGTTTCTTTTTGGACATATTTAGGTTCAGGAAAGCGTGCATGAATATAGTCTCTTAAGATGGTAGAGGCACAAACGTTAAGTCCCAAATTAGGGACCTTTGTAAGAGTTAAAGGAAAACCACGGGGAAAATAATATTCACCCCCAAACTTAGAGTTCTCAATGTCCTTGGAAAAACTAGTCACAATTTCCTTAATTTCTAAATTATCAGATTTAGGAAAATGGTCTTTTATTTCTTCGAGGTTGAAATTAGGTGGTTCCACATTTCTATAATCCTCAGAAGAGACTATTATTTCCGAATCACTAGACTCTAAAACACTAGTCTCAGGATAAACTCTTTCCTCTAATCCATCATCAGCTTCATAATCACAATGATAAACTACACCATCTAAAATAATGGTATCCCTAGTCAAATCCATTTCCTTTTGAATAGGTGAATAATCATCAATATTATTAGGATTTAAACTAGTAACACCATTATAATCATAAGGATCAATTGGTGTAATAATTTCCTCATCACTATGACTATATATTTCAAATTCTTCATCGACACTATCATCATCATCATAACAATACGAGGATGATTGAACCTTTTCTAAATATTCAGTGTTTTCTGATCTAACCTCATCCTCTAAATTAGGTGAATAATTATATGTATTATCAAGGGTAAGATTGAAAACACTATTTTGGAATTCAAGTTCATTATGAGCAATAGCCTTAGGTGCATTTTGGTCCTCCTGCTTATTAAGTGTCTCACACAGTTTATTCATTCTTATTTCAGATTCACATACAGTTTTGGTCATCTTCTTAAGTGATTCCTGTAAAGAAAGACTTGATAATTCATACTGTTTGAGTGCATCTTCTATGGAAAAACTTTTATATTCATCAGGAACTGGTCCCAATTGTTTGATTAAATCCTCTAAAGATGGAGAACTCTCATTTCTTTCATTATAATATTGCTCATTCGCCCGTTCATATGATTGGTGGTCATGCGGATAGTAATTGGGATCACCATGGTAAGAACCATAACCTTCAGAAGGTCGGTAGTGGTCCCAAGTACTATCCACACTTCGGTCATAGTACGGATATTGTCCATTTTGATACCCAGTCGAATAATCATAATATTGGTATTTATAATACCAACTTGACATTTTGTGTGCACATGCAAATGCAAGGTCGACTAAAATTGGTAGGCTCAGGTTACCTCAAGAAGAATATACCTACAGTCAAAGACTGGTCAACGGTACTGGGCTGAGGCTTGTGGTGTTTCGGATGATAACGCCCAGAGGGTTCACCGTACTAAACCACGAGTTTTCCTAAAATTCGGTGTCTGACGATGCAATTGGTGTGTGCAAGTGTTTTTTTTTTTAAAATAAAATATTTACAAAATAAATAAATAAAAAGAATCTTAAATTAACTATGTACAAATATAATAAAAATCTACCAAATATCAATATTTACATAAAAGGAAAAATAAAATAAAATAAAATTGGAATATCTTTACTTACCTTTTTGGTGTCCAGTTTTATTCTCCAATAAATGTCAAATTAAACCTGCACACAAAAGCTAAAAAGGTACCCAACGTAAAATCAAAGAAATAAAATAAATTCTAAACTACCAAAATATTTACAAAAAAAATAAAAATAAAAGAAATCTAAAACCTAACCTAAAGGCAAGTCCGCGTCGGCGGCGCCAAAAACTAATGTAGTTTTAAATTATGGTAAGTAGGTTGTCGTTCACTCGGACTTTTTAAATATTTGGTTTTTGATTATTAGAAGAAAATACTAAGACAAATTAATTAAAATAGATTTTTGTTTACCAAGGAGAGAAAATTCTAGGGTTTTGGATTACACTACTTCTAATAATAGTAAACTCAATAACAATTTCGTTGACAAAATACTCCAATTTACTCAAAACAATTTCGAACCCAATCTCATGCTTTGGAAGATATGACAATACAAGCTCTTTTTATGACTTTCGTCGCTATTCTAAGGCCTAATCCTCCTTCGCTTATAAAAGAACGGTAGAAACTACCCAAAACAATTTTTACGAAGCATACAAAGAAGAGAGAATTTTTAATAATTTAAAAACACAATATTGGAGTGTTTATTGTCAAAGAAAATAATTACTAAATATTACTCATCAAAAATAGCTTCTTCCAAAACCCTAGAAAAGAAATCTAGCTACTCATGGATCGAAAATTGGAGAAAATTTCATTAGTCATTGTATTCAAAAGATATAAATAAGCTTACAATGATTCTGCAAACGATACACGGCTTCTGTATTTGATAAATGACACAAGGCTTTTGCTGTTGAAAAACGATACTCTTCTGCGACTGTTTCTGCGAGTCTGTTCTTCGTGTTCTTGAGTATTAGCAGCAGCAAGTGAACTTCTCTAAAACTTGTGATTTTTTTCGATTTCTAAGCCTAGGTTTCTTCTCCAGAGTAAGCTTATCCCTCCACCTCCTTCTTTTGAGCCTCAGTACTCGTATATATACACCACGGGTCCAAAAATCTCGAGATATTTTTTTTTCTTCTCTCCCAAGTTCCGAAGATAATTCTATTTTTCTAAAATTCTTTACATGTCTCTGATTGATTCTGAATTGTTCAAAACTCTCCAAATATTGATGCGGACCGAATCAGAGAAGATATTATTTCCAACTATCCACAGATTCTTCCATACAAAACTCTGAACTTTCCCGACCATTATTCTCATTCCATGTTTCGTTAAACTTCTTTTTTTTTCTTCGAACTACATCCATCATCATTCCCTGTTCGTTGCAACCAATCTAAACCAATCCAAGTCCTAAAAAATCTCCATGAAAATAGCTCACAAACTACCGCCAGAAATTTCCAAAATAACTCGGAAAATATCATGAGAATCACTCATGGCTCTGTTTTGTAAAAGGAGAGAAAATCTTCCTTTTGTTACGTCAACAAGTATCTTATCTTCCCTGTTTTGTAGAAACAAGTTGGTTGGAGCCCCTTATTCAACGCACAATCAATGAAAATCCTGTCAATAATCAATGCAAAAAAAATCTTCGCACGTGGATATTTATTTCCCGCCATATTTAGTTTGAATGTGGGGAAGAAGAAAGTGCCCTTATCATATGACTGGTGATGATAGCAACCAGTGTACCCCTTATCCAACTGGATACCCTTTATCATTTTGGGGTATAAATAGCAATTCCTAGGGTGTAAATATAACTTTTCTGGGGCGTCTCCAACATACTTCTTGTAGGACCAGAATATCGCTATAATACTTCTCAGCGAGATTAACAACACTTCCCAGCGAGCATCACCTCAAGATCATCAACTACACTTTGCGAGTGTCATAAAATCGGTCAAAAAAGCGACGCAATAAATGACGAGTGAAGAAAACTTGAGAAAAGCATGTTTATCCTGCGATGGTTACAAAACTGGCGAGAGCGAACATTGTAACTAATCGCGGTACAATCACAGAATCAACCCGAAATAAGAGGGAAACTTAGCTATCATCCATTATGTAGCTACCATATAAATATAGACCCAATCTGTCCAGAAAAGGATGATGTATTTTTGAGAGTTAAGAAAATCTTGAGGAGAGAGAAACTTCAAGAGAATAGTTGTAATCTTGAATTCTTCCATTTCTGTAAACATTTCTGAAACCAAAATAATAAAGTGTCGTTTTTCATTTTCAATTATGAGTTGATTATAGCAAAATCTTAACAAGGGTGTAGTGTGGGAAATCTTGCAACTACATTTTGGCGCCCGAAACAGGGATTGAATTAGCAAAATCATATAAAAAGGTGAAGAAGAAGATAAGAATTGTTCAAGAATAAGAAAATCATAAAACAAATCAGTAAGATATTTAAAGGAAGGATGATTAGAATAAAAAAGGATTGTAGAAAATTGGAGTGTGGTATGATAACGAGAACAATGATTAATAGATTTCATGAAAATATTAAGGGGAAGATACACAAACGGGATTATGAAGGAAGGAAAATTATGACGGTGGAAAAAATATCACCATTGAAAGATTGGGAAAAGCAGGAAATCACATTTACAGCAGCAGAAATACTAGAAGAAAGTCTAAGTCATACATCTCCATTGGTAGTCACAGTATCCACTATACCAATGAGAAAGGAGGAATCAATAAAATCTATAGAAGAATGGGCTATGAATAGAACTTTGGTGGATGCAAGAAGTTCTGTAGACATGATATTTTATCATACTTTCAAGAAAATGGGATATAAGGATGAAGAAATGTCTTATTCAACATATCATGTTCATGGATTTGGAAAGTCTTTAACAAAACCTAAAGGCGAGATAGTGGTACGAACTCCACTAGGAGAGATTGAAACACAAGTAACGTTATGTGTGGTAGACATGGAATCACCGTATAACATGATATTATGAAGACCATGGATACACGCAATCAAGGATGTAGCATCAATGCATCAAATTTCCTACACCCAGTGGAATTGGAAAAATTAGAGGAGACACAGATTTTGCGAAATTGTGTTGCAAAATTGAAGTAAGAAATTGTGAAGAGCGTCCAAAGCTGTGAAATGCTTGCAGAAAATTGGCGAGAGAAACAAAAAAGGAGGAAGAATTTAAAGTTTACATGATAAGAGCAAAAGAAGGAAAAGGAATACCCAGTGAAATCTCGCGAGAAGGAGATGAACTCGCGAGAATTATGAAAACACCGACACCAATAGGAGAACCTGAAGCCAGTTATATTGCAGCAGAACCAACCAAGGAAGTAAATATTGGGAGTAAAGAAGAGCCTAAAATGCTGAAAATTGGGACTAGAATGGAAGCAAATGAGGAAGAAAGAACTATAAATCTCTTGCGATAATATAAAGATATCTTCGCGTGGAGCATGGATGACATGCCAGGGATAGATCCAACAATAGCATGTCATAAATTAGAAATCAACAAAAATATAAGGCCATTTAAGCAAAGAATAAGGAAAATTGCAACAACATATCATTCTCAAATAGAAGAGATATTTCAGAAGATGTTCGACGCATGAATTATAAGGCAAGCAAAATATCCAGAGTGGATTGAAAATATGGTAGTGGTCCCAAAGAAGAACAAGGGGATAAGAATTTGTATAGATTTCACAGATTTAAACAAGGCTTGTCCTAAAGATAGTTTTCCATTACCAGATATCCCACAGATGGTTGAATCAGCAGCAGGAAATGCTAGAATATCATCGTTGGATGGATATAAAGGATATAATCAAATCCCTCTCGCTGAAGAAGATCAAGAACATACCGCATTTTTTGCTCCAAGAGGATTATATTGTTATACAAAGATGCCATTTGGCTTACGAAATGCTGGTGCAACGTATCAAAGAATGGTGGAGAAGGTGTTTGCAAAGTGGATCCACAAAACATTAGAAGTGTATGTAGATGATATGCTGATCAAAAGCAAAGAAGCTGAGAATCATGTGAAAGATTTGAAAGAGATTTTTGATCAAATGCTGCAATTTAATATTAAAGTAAATCCCGATAAGTGTATATTTGGAGTAACTTCAGGGAAATTTTTGGGGTATATTGTATCAAAAGAAGGAATACAAGTTGATCCGGAAAAAGTACAAGCAATTCGCGATATGCCAACACCTGCGATGTTAAAAGATGTACAAAAATTGAATGGACTCTTAGCCTCGCTAGGAAGATTTATTTCGCGATCTTTAGACAAGTGCAAACATTTTTTCGATATACTCAAGAAGGGAACAAAATTCAAATGGACAGATGAATGTGAAAAGGCTTTTCAAGGAATAAAAGAACATTTGATGAACATAACTATATTACAGAAAGCTGAACCAGGAGAAGAACTATTGATTTATCTCGCAACAACCACATATGCGCTAAGTGCTGTATTGCTGCGAGTAGATGCCGGGGTAGAAAAACCAATTTATTACATCAGCAAAACGTTCAATTCTGCAGAAAGAAATTATTCAAAGATTGAGAAATTAATTCTAGCATTGGTGCATGCAACTTTTAAACTTCGCATCTACTTTCAAGCACATAAGGTCAAAGTGTTAACAAAAGTGCCAATCGAATCAGTAATGAAAAATTCAAAGAGATCAGGCAGAGTTGAGAGATGGAATGCACAAGTAGGACACTTTGATATTGAATATGAAGTTTTGTCCTCGCCAAAATCACAAGTTATCGCAGATTTCTTAGCTGAATTTCCCTTAGAATATGATGAAACTGTGGAAGAAGTGATGGATGTAGAAGAGGAACATGGAGATCCAAAAGAGTTATTAACAGAACCCGATAGATGGGAGATACTGGTGGATGGATCATCTAATGGGGAAGGAAATGGGATTGGAGTTGTTTTTATTTCACTAGAAGGAGAAAAAACAGCTTTTTCATTTAGATTTGAGTTTGCATCCACTAATAATGAAACATAATATGAGGCCGTGATTCATGCTTTAAAATTTGCGATAGAAATAAAGTTGGAAAATGCTAGAATTACCAGCGATTCACAATTGGTTATTTGCCAAATAAAAGGAGAATACACAACAAATGAACCATCTTTAATAAAGTATAAAAGGTTAGTTGAAGAATTATCTGCGAGAATTCCAAAAATAAAATGGAGACACATATCAAGGAAAGATAATAGGCTCGCAGATGCTTTTTCTTTCATATCCAGTATGATGACCAATCCAGCTGCGAAGTGCATAAAAATTAAAACACTTTTATTACCAGCGATAAACAAGGAAGAAGAAGAGGAAGATGTGATGATGGTAGAAATTGGCGAAGAAGAATTAAAAAAACAACATTACAGATTGGCGAGAAGATCTTTATGCATACTTGGAAAAAGGAGAAATCCCAAGAAATCTACTAGAGGCACATAAATTGAAAAGTAGGGCAACCAATTATGAATTAAGAGATGGAGTATTATATCGCAGATCTTTTAGTAGTCCATCGCTAAGATGTTTGACGAGGGAAGAAGGACAAAAAATATTGAAGATGTTACATAGTGGTGACGCTGGTAATCATAGTGGAGGAAGATCTTTGGAATATAGAACAAAAATGCAAGGCTATTACTGGCCATATATGCATGAAGATGCAAAACAACTCTCAAGGCGTTGCGAAGATTTCCAGCGATATGGAAAGAAGATACATGCACCAGGAGCACCATTATCATCTTCAACAAGTGTATGGACTTTTGGGAAATGGGGGTTACATATTGTGGGACCATTTGTACCTGGTTCTGGACAAATAAGATATCTGATTATCGCAACAGATTATTTCACAAAATGGGGAGAAGTAAAGGCAGTACAACATATTCGCGATAAAGATATTTTTACATTCATATTTGAGAATATAATTTGCAGATTTGGGATTCCAGCACAGTTGGTATCTGATAATGGAAAGCAATTTGAAGGGCATAATATAGAATTGCTACTCAATGCATTTAATATAAAGTGTGGAAAATCTACTCCTCTATATCCACAAGCAAATGGTCAAGCTGAAGCAACTAATAAGACAATCGCAGATATCTTAAAAAAGAAACTAGAGGGATACCACATAGCATGGTGTGAATAGGTGCATAATGCAATATGGGCCTACAATACAACTAGATGAGAAGCTACTGGAATGTCACCTTTTTGTTTGACATATGGAGCTGAAGCTGTGTTACCAACAGAAGTATCTATTCTTACAACAAAAAGGGAGGCTTGGGAAAGAAATCTAAGTGCTGGAATTGTAGTTGCAGAATAACCTACAACTACACCCTCAATAGAATTAGTAAAAACTCAAGAAGTTCTTGATGATGAATAACAATTTTCTTATTAATGTTCTCAATTGATTACAAAGAAGTATCTAAATGGAATTAGAATAGTTACAACTTTCTCTATTCTCTTTCCTAAGATATTTTCTAACACTCACTAAAAGAACCTCTCGAATTTTACATTTGAACTCCTATTTATAGTAAAACTTATACAGCTGTATATGAGTTGCGAAGTATCGCAACTCATACTCGCAACATTATTCTATCTTCGCAAAACTTCATATTTCTCTGTGCTGCTTCTATCATCGTATCATTTTATAATTCTTTTCTCCTTTATTTATTACGATACTCGTGAACTATTATCCTGCGATATTCAGTACCTACATCTTGCCTCTTCTCATGTCAATTCTACGAAGAAGAAATGATCGTGAGAACATAACCGTTACTTAGTCTTTTAAAATTTTGACACGTCTTTTGTAACCGTTCTTTTCTAGTTATTCCCTTATATAACTCCTTTATATTCTCTTCCTTTTCTTCTTCTTATTTCCGCAATTCTATCTTCTACTCATACTCTTTATTACTGTTTTCTCTGCAATTTTTTCTTCTACTATATCTTCATGAGTTCTCCAAGGTAATTTCCTTCTATCTCTGCGTATTTCATTTGTTCTCCTCTTTGATTTCTGTATAATTTGTTATCTGATTTTGGTTTATTCCAGAAAAATGACTCCTCAGATGAAATCTCAACTAAAGAATCCAAGCCTTAATCCACGAAGAAGAAAATCTGAGAATCAAAAGGTAGTTAAAATACTTTGCCTTCTTTCCTGAACAATATATTGTTTCCTCAGTTTTTAATCTACATTTTGATTCGCAGGTTGACGAAAAACCAAACCCTAGTAAGAGATCTCGAATAACTAAACCCACACCATTAATTCCGATTGATGATTTCCTTCCTGAAGTTGATAAGGAATTTTCCTCTCCTCCTCGTGAAAATGCTTCTTCACACACTCCTTCCTCTACTCCATTACCTACCTTTCAATCTCCCATCAGTGTCAATTTATCAACACTTCTTCAAGATCAACCCTCACAAAACATTTCTTCAACTTCTTCTCTTGAAAAACAACCCTCGCAAAATATTTCTTCAACTTCTTCTTTTGAAAAACCTGTCTTGTCCCCAAATCCTTTGAGTGCTATTTCTCCAGACAATTTGCAGCTTGCTCTTATTCCTTCAAATTCTTCTCCTCTTCCTCAGGAAATTCGAGATGGAATTTATTCAACTTTCCGAATGTTATATGAGGTTTTGACCAATACTGCGAAGTCTACTAATGTTCGTTCGCAATATGAGTTTTGCGAAGTTCTGAATAATTTCGTCAATCCAGACATTTCTTCTTCACGTCAATCCTTGGAAAAAGAAATTGAATTGCTTCGCCAATCTTTGAAATCTTCTCAAGCAGAATGCGAGGATCTCCGTAAAGAAAATCATCATCTTCAGAATAATTCTCTGGACTGTGCGATTCTTCGCAAAAGAAATGATGAATTGAAAGGTATGATTACTATCTTCATATTTTCCCTTTTATTTACTTATATTCTTCATATGCTTGAAACATCCATTAAAACCCATTCCCATTTATAGAATCCATCCAGAAATGTAGAAGATTGGTACTTCACCATGAATCAGATGCAACAGAATATCGAACCAAGCATGAAAGCCTCTCAAACCAATTCTCCCATTTATATAATCTTTACTCGTGTGCTCTTGACAACTCTGATGCTCTTTTTCAAGAAAATACTCAACTAATATATGATCGAAAATTTTTGAATGATGACATATCTCAACTTTTTTCTTCCTTAACCAAAGCTAATTTGAGAATAGAAACCTTATTAGAAGAGAACAAAACCTTATCAGAAGAGAAATTTTCGTTTTTGAATACAATGATTGTTTCTTCACAAGAATTAAAGACTCTTCAGAATAAATGTTGCGATCAAGAAAATCTTCTTTCTTTGTTGAAAGGTGAACTTGAGGAATTAAAGAAGTCTTCAGATGCTGAAAGAAATTCTTTTGTTATTGAGAAGAATTCCCTTATTAATAAGAATATAGTCTTGAGTGCTAAGAAGAATCAACTTGAAGAAGATTATTCGTCATTAAAAAGTCTTAATGCCAAACTTGCGAAGGATAAAAATTTTCTCCTTTCAAAAGATCAAAAGCTTCAATCTTGACTTAAAGGATTAGTTGGTGATGGTTTTGATAATGCGATGAATCAGATGAAGAACTGTTGTCTATCTTTAACTCAATCTCTTACTTCACAAAGAGAAGGTAGTCATTAAAATTTGACTGCCTCTGGTATATCTTTAAATTTCGTTATACTCGCAAATTTTATTCTTTGAACTTTGTTTTATTTTTAGAATCTGAGAACAACCTTCGTAATGCGAAAGCTAGATTAGAAGCCTCCTGTTCCGATCTTCGTAAGAAAAATGCTTTGCTTTCTACCCGCTTAATCAATTCTCGTGACCGTGCTACTCGGAGATTCAATTATCTTGCTTATTCCAAAGATATCGAAGATACCAATCATCAAAAAGCTATACTTCGTGAAAGTCATCTGAAAGCTCAAGTCTTTACGAATAACATTCTCTTATCAAGAGGCTTGCCTCCTGTGAAAATTACTCCTCACGAAGATATCGACGATGAAGTTGCTCGTGAGCCACGATAGTGATTTCGATTATGAGAGTGATGATGAAGATCTTGATGATGAGAAAGAATCTATTCCTCAAGGAGATGTTCCTATTGCATATTCTTCCAAGGATGATATCTCACAAAAGTCGAAGGTTGCTAATGACCCTACTGATCTTAAAGATCCAGCACAGAGTGTTGATGAAGCATGATAACATTCTTTTTTCAATTTATCATTGACTCTCCTGTTCTTCTTTCTTTTGAATTCCTTCTCTTAGTTACTGTTGGTTTTCTTTTTGCGAACAATTCTATTTTTTGAGAAGTACATCTGTTATTTTGCGAAAATGATTTATCCTTTCTTTCTGATATTTTGCGAAGATAATTTAACCTTTCTTTAATTAAATTTGCCCCATTTGATCATATGAAGAGAAATAATATATAACTCACATATAAAGCTTAGTATCTCCATTTCCCCCTATTATTGCTCTTTAGATGATCAATTCTTGCTGGAAGTATTAGAATATCCTTCTCAATTTATCTTACGAAGTTTTGTCTGATTGTGATTATGAATAAAAAGTCCTCCCTTTGAAGTATAAGAAATATGAGCCTTTTTCCTTTTGCGGAATGTTGCGAGGTAAATAATAAATCTCCCCTTGAAGTATAAGAAGTATGAAGTATACGAAATAAAATATATGAAATATCCTTAATAAGTATACTACATATATAATACCTTTGAAGAAGTATTAGAAGTACCAAATCCGTCAAATGAAGAGATATAAGAAGTATTAGAAGCACTCGCTCCACCAAATGAAGAGATATAAGAAGTATTAGAAGTACTCAATTCACCAAATGAAGAAATATAAGAAGTATTAGAAGTACTCAATTCACCAACTGAAAAAATATAAGAAGTATTCAATTTGTGAATAATTACGTAACATATGACGAAGTATAATGATTATTTAACCTTCCCCAAATGAAATATCCGTTAAAGAAGTATAATAAATATGAGATATTCTTGAAGAATTATAAGAAGTATTCAACCTTTTGGAGAAATATTCAATATATGGAGAAGTATAAGAAGTATGTAATTATCGTAAATTTTTACGAGTATGAACTTATCTGTATTTGATTACTATCAAAATCGCATCTTTTGTTAAGTCTTCATTAAAATTCTTCAATGATGTTATCTTCTTTGATAGGACTTCTTGTAAAAATTCTTCAATGATATTGACAGAGCTGTCTTCTCTTCAAAATTTCTTGATGTATATTCTTGTAAAATTTCTTCAATGATATTGACGAAGTTGTCTTCTTTTCAGATCTTCATAATGTATATTCTTGTATAATTTCTTCAATGATGTTGATGCAATGAATTTCATTAATTTCTGTGGTCTTATCATGCCTTCCTAAGTAAAGGTCTTATTTTGCCACCTCTTTTATAGTAAATTTTTGTATTTGCGATAATATGACAAGTCTGAACATTCTTGCGAATATACAACCTCGTGACATTATCGTCTTGCGATGAAATCGCAGGACGTTCTTACACTTTCATGCAAAAACCCATTGATCTCATCTTAACTTCTTTGAATAGTATTTTAGCCTCTTCAGGAATTGTTGCGACAATATGACAGGCCTAAATATTCTTGCGAACGTAAAGCCCCATGACATTTCTGTCTTGCGATGAAATCGCAGGACGTCTCTACACTTTCATGTAGTGACCCATTGATCTCATCTTAACTTCTTTATTATGTTCTGCGAGTTCTTTATTCTTTTCTTTCTTTCTTTCTTTCTTCTTTTTTTTTTTTTTTAGAAGGCTCGCAGAACTTCATTTGTTGCACAAATATGACAAGCCTTTATGTTTTCGCAAACAAGAAGCCTCGTGACATTTGCGTCTTATAGCACTTATCAGCTCCCTAATGGAGGGTGCTGCCCTTTATCTTTCCCCTGATTGCCCCTTCAAGGAAGCATACATCGACCATACAAGGTTAGCTCTTCCCATCCGGTTCTGCCAACAACCATCTTTTGATCGCAACCTCTTATCCTTTTTTCCTATAGGGCTTATAGTTACGAGGTTGCACCCTATGGGGTATCTTTGGGCCAAGTGCATCATTTTCCAAGACTTGTCAAAAATGGCAGATGTGGTTCAACCTCACCCGGCACTCTTGACTCAACCGTGTACCTCGGCGCCTTGATCGTTTTCTGCACTTCTTGGGAAAGACAGTATGCCTTAGTCTCCCAACCTAAATCTTCTTACACCGCATTTTATATTGCGTAATGTCGCTAGATTAGGTGAGAATCCAAGGTGTCTAACCCGGATAGGTACCCCATTATTGGGTTGTACCCCAAAATTTTTACCATGTACTAAGGGCCCTTGGTGGTGTTCAGGTTACCCTTAGCCACGTTATAGGTACCCCCTTAAATGACGTACTTTAGGACTTTGCCTCTTACGAAATATAGCTTCGCGAACTAGGGTGTACGCCACAAAGGTTTGCCTGTATAAAATTTTCTGCGGCTCTCTTTCTTTTTTGGAGGCTGATCACAGATTGCGGTCTTTTATTCGCAAATTAATGAAAGTTTAATCAATATAAATTTTGAAACTCGTAACTTTTCCCAATTTCCTGCGAGCAAACAATATTCGTAAAAAAATTTCATGAGTTTTATGGGTAATACCTTTTCAAATATAGTCTGTTCCAAGGTCTACCAAGCCTCAAACCCATGTCTCTCCCTTCTGGATCCATCAGCCGATAAGCTCCGCTTCCTACAAATTCTTTAATAACATATGGTCCATCCCATTTTGGTGCTAATTTTCCTCCATTTTCTTTTTGATATTTAGGTGTTTCTCGCATGACCAAATCACCTGGTTTATATTCACGTTCAATGACTCTCTTGTTGTATTCTCGAGCTAATCGTTCCTGATAAATCTTCATATGGTGCAACACCTTTTCTCTTTTTTCTTCCAAATCATCCAATTCACTTAATATTACTCCCGCACTTAAATTTCTTTCCCAAGCTTCTTTCTTTGTTGTCGGAATTACAACCTATGTGGGTAATACTGCTTCTACTCCATATGTTAGACAATAAAGAGACATTCCAGTTGCTTCTCTTCTAGTTGTATTGTATGCCCAAACTGCACTAGGTACTTGCTCGCACCACCCTTTGAGATGTCCTTCTAATTTCTTTTTGATTGTATCTGCGATTGTTTTATTTGTTGCTTCTGCCTGTCCATTAGCTTGTGGATATAATGGGGTTGACTTCCCAAATTTTATCCTAAAAGCACTGAGTAACATCTCTATGTTCTGCCCCTGAAGTTGTTTTCCATTATCAGATACTAGTTGTGCTGGAATCCCGTACCTGCAAATGAGGTTCTCAAATATGAATGTAAAAACATCTTTATCACGAATATCTTTGTCTTGCTTTTACTTTTGCGAGCTTCGTGAAATAATCTGTTGCAACTATCAAGAATCGCCTTTGTCCAGATCCAGGTATAAATGGTCCAACGATATCCAAACCCCATTTACCAAAAGGCCAGCAGCTTGTTGAAGAAGTTAATGTGGCCCCTGGTGCATGAATTCTTTTACCATGTCGTTGACATTCCTTGCATCTTAAATACGAATAATTTTGCGTCTGTATGCATATAAGGCCAGTAATATCCTTGTATTTTTGCTCTATATGCTAGAGATCTTCCCCCACTATGATTGCCAGCTTCTCCTCCATGTAACATCCTCAATATTTTTTCTCCTTCTTCGCGAGTTAAGCATCTGAAAGGTGGTCCATTGAAAGATTTTCTATATAAAATTCCTTCTCGCAATTCATAGTTTGTTGCACGACTCTTTAATTTATGTGCTTCTAGTCTGTTCCTGGATATTTCTCCTGTTGCGAGATATGCATGAATTTCTTTTCTCCAATCTGCGATGTTGTTTGATAACTCTCTTTCTACTTCCATCGCAACAGCTTCCTCAATTTCTTTCTCTTTGTCCATTGATGGGTGTTGAATTGTCTGTATTTGAATATTTCTTGTATTTGGATTTGTTATCATGCTTGGAATAAATTCAAAAGCATCTGCGAGACGGTTATATTTTCTTGATATATGTCTCCATTTTAATTTTGGTATCTTCGCAGATAATTCCTCAACGAGTTTCTTGTATTTCTTCAAAGAAGATTCATTTGTGGTATATTCCCCTTTAATTTGATAAATCACTAATTGCGAATCACTTGTTATCCTTATACTTTCAAGCTTCTTTTCTATTGCGATCTTTAATGAATGCACTACAGCTTCGTACTCTGTTTCATTGTTCGTGGATGCAAATTCTAGTCTGAATGAGAATGCTTTTCTTTCTCCTTCTGGTGAAATCAACACGACTCCAATTCCATTTCCCTCACTATTGGATGATCCATCCACTAGAATTTCCCATCTATCCGGTTCTGTTAACAAGTCTTTTGGGTTTCCAAATTCTTCTTCAACATCCATCATTTCCTCTACTGCTTCATCTTCTTCCAAAGGAAATTCTGCCAAAAAATCTGCGACGACTTGTGATTTTTGCGATGATAATACTTCGTATTTTATCTTGTAATGGTTTACTTGTGCATTCCACCTTTCTATTCATCCTGACCTTTTTGTGTTCTTCATGACTGATTCAATTGGGACTTTGGTTACTACTTTTATCACATGTGCTTGAAAGTATATTCGTAACTTGAATGATGCATAAACCAGGGCTAAGATTAACTTCTCCATTTTAGAATAGTTTTTCTCTGCTGCATTAAAGGTTTTACTAATGTAGTAAATGGGCCTTTCTACTCCTGCATCTGCTCGCAACAGAACTGCACTTAGAGCATATGGAGTTGTTGCAAGGTATACCAATAATTCTTCGTCTCTCTCTGGTTTCTATAGTATAGATGTATTTGCGAGGTATTCTTTGATTCCTTGAAAAGCTTTTTCACATTCATCAGTCCACTTGAATTTTGCTCCTTTCTTAAGTATGTTGAAAAAATGCTTGCACTTATCTGACATTCGCGAAATAAATCTTCCAAGTGAAGCCAAGAGTCCATTTAGCTTTTGTACTTCTTTTACCATTGCAGGTGTTGGCATGTCACGAACTTCTTGGACCTTTTCTGGATCAACTTGTATTCCCTCCTTTGATACTATGTATCCCAAGAAATTTCCAGATGAAACCCCAATTATACATTTCTCAGGATTTAATTTGATGTTGAACTTTCTCATTTGCTCAAATATTTCTTTCAAATCTTGCACATGGTCTTTAGCTTCCTTGCTTTTTATCAACATATCATCTACATATACCTCCAAAGTTTTATGTATCCACTTCGCGAACACTTTTTCGACCATACGTTGATATGTAGCACCCGCATTCCGCAAACCAAATGGCATCTTCACATAACAATACAATCCCCTTGGAGCAAAAAAGGCAGTATGTTCTTGATCTTCTTCTGCGAGTGATATTTGATTATACCCTTTATATCCATCAAGTGAAGTGACTCTATCATGAAATGCAGCTGATTCCACCATTTGTGGTATATCTGGTAATGGAAAACTGTCTTTGGGACATGCTTTGTTTAGATCAGTGAAATCTATGCAAATTCTTATTCCTTTATTCTTTTTCGGAACAATGACCATATTCGCAATCCATTCTGGATATTTTGCTTCTCTTATGATCCCTGCATCCAACATCTTTTGTAATTCTTCTTCTATCTGTACATGATAATTTTGTGATATCTTCCTTATTCTTTGTTTGAATGGTCTTATATTTTTATCTATGTTCAATCTATGACACGCCACTGATGGATCAATTCCCGGTATCTCATCTACACTTCCTGCGAAGATATCTTTATATTCTCGCAAAAGATCAATAGTTATTTTTCTTCTTCTTCATCCATCTTAGTTCCAATTCGCAAGAATAAAGGCTCCTCTTTGCTTCCGATATTTATTTCTTTAGTTGGTTCAGCTGCAACATAGCTTGAACTTTGCTCCCCCATAGGTGTTGGTTCTTTGATTATTTTTGGTGGTTCCCCTTATTTTTCTGGAATTTCATTTGGTATACCTCTCCCTTCCTTTGCTCTTATTGTATACACTCGGAATTCTTCTTCTTTTCTTGTTTCCTTCGCAAGTTTCCTACGAAGTTGTTTCTTTCTTGCTCTTCCTCCGCATTGCGTTACTTCAATTTGATAACAAAATTTTGAACTATCAAGATCTCCTTTTATTTCTTGTATTCCATTTGGTGTAGGAAATTTGATTTTTTGATGTAATGTTGAAGCAATAGCTTTGATCGCATGAATCCACGGCCTTCCTATCAGCATGTTATATGGAGATTCCATATCTATCACACACAAGATTACATGTGTTTCGATTTCTCCCGAGTAATATTCGTACAGCGATTTCCCCTTTAGATTTTGTTGTAGATTTTCCTAATCCATGAATAAGACATTTTGAATTTATGATTTCTTCATCTTTAATTCCCATCCCCTTAAGTGCATGATAGAATATGATATTAACAGAACTCCCTGTATCAACCAGAATTCGGTTTAATTTCCATTTTTCTACAGCCTTCTTATCTTCTAGCATGATCGGCATTGTGATTACCAATGGTGAAGTGTGGTTCAAGTCTTCATTTGGAATTTCTTCTACTGAAAATGTGATTTTCTGCTTTTCCCATTCTTCTAAAGTTGTTATCTTTTCTTTCTCCATGATCCTTCTTCCTCTACAATCTCGCTTGTATATTTTTCCCTTCATATTACTATGAAATTCATCAATCATTGTCTTTGTGATCACATTACATTCTTCTTTTTTGAAATCTCCATCTACTGACTTCATTTGATCTTCAAATTTTCCACAATTCCCTCAAATTTTGGCTACCACAATTCTCAAGTCCCTGTTTCTAGCGCCAATTATGTAGTTGCAGAATAACCTACAACTACACCCTCAATAGAATTAGTAAAAACTCAAGAAGTTCTTGATGATGAATAACAATTTTCTTATTAATGTTCTCAATTGATTACAAAGAAGTATCTAAATGGAATTAGAATAGTTACAACTTTCTCTATTCTCTTTCCTAAGATATTTTCTAACACTCACTAAAAGAACCTCTCGAATTTTACATTTGAACTCCTATTTATAGTAAAACTTATACAGATGTATATGAGTTGCGAAGTATCGCAACTCATACTCGCAACATTATTCTATCTTCGCAAAACTTCATATTTCTCCGCGCTTCTTCTATCATCGTATCATTTTATAATTCTTTCTCCTTTATTTATTACGATACTCGTGAACTATTATCCTGCGATATTCAGTACCTACAGGAATGATTTTAAATAAATTATATGAATTAGAAGAAAAAAGAGAAAAAACTTTGCAACATATGGAAAATTACCAGCGAAGATTAGCTCGTGAGTACAACAAACGTGAGTTTCAACCTGGCGATTTAGTGCTGCGAGAAACACCAAGTTATCAGCGAGAGAATGGTGGAAAGTTGGCGAGAAAATGGGATGGACCATACATCATTAAAGAGATAGTTGGAGCCGGGGCATACAAACTAATGGACCCTGAAGGGAGAGATATTGGTCAAAGACTTGACAGACCATGGAATAGACTATATCTGAAAAAGTATTATCAATAACAACTTCTGCAAGATAAGAGATACAGGTACGTTGTAAAAAAAAAATTACGATTGTGAGTTTCTCCTAAAAGCAAATCAAGAACTGCGAGCATAATCGCAAGATTGGCTGATAAAATTTCACAGAGATTAATAGAATGGGGCGAACCTATATGGCGTGCACCCTAGTTCGCGAATAAAATTTCGCAAGAGGCAAATGTAAGACCTAATAGTGCGTCATCTAAGGGGGTATCTCTTGACATGACTCAGTGATAATGAAGGGCAAGTAGGGGAATGGAAAAATAAGATTTCATTATCTTCCTTGAGGATATTCAAAGTAAACAAAATCAAAAGTTGAATCCTCAAAATTTCAAAAGTTACATTATTCGCAAGAAAGAAGAAGAAAAAGAAAGCAAAAAAAGAAATTCAAGATTTGACGATTGTCTCGCCAGATTCACTATTCTTGCTCGCCAGATTCGTTATTCTTGCCAGAATTGTCAGCCTCATCAGTATTCTTCTCACCACTTGTAGATACTTTTTTAGGAGGACTTCTCTCTTCTTCATCATCTTCTTGAGTGGTATTTTCTTCTTCAGTAAATTTTAATTCCTTATCCATGGGAAGAGGAAATTCATCATCATCAACTTTCAAAGGTGGAACAGACACAGGAGGGAGAGAATGGGAGAGTAGATTATCGTTCACGAGAACTTCAGCACTAAGGTGAACCTTGCGAAGGAAACCTCTGTCACGATTCATAATCTCTATATTTTTGAAGTACTCGAGATAATCAAGTCTTATTTATGCTTTGTCGCGGGCTTCAAGATAATTGGAAAGAAGAGTCTTGTTCTCTTTGCGAACTTTATCCAATTTGTTGGTAAGATCAGCGATAGTAGAATGAAGACTTCTTTCAGATTCTGCGAGTGACAAAAGTGATAAAAGATCATTTAGTCAAAGATTTTGCAAGAAATATAACACAAAATTTAACAGAAAGGTCAACAAGAGAGGCAGTCAATTGACTACCTTCTTTCTGCGAGGTTAAGTTTTGAATTAATGTAAATAAACAGTTTTCCCATTGATTCATAGCGTCATCAAATTTATCGCCAACCATACCCTTCAGACGAGACTTCATGTTTTCTTCTCTGGTGCGTAGATATAAGTTTTCCTTTGCTAGTAAAGAATGAGATTCCTTCAATTGAGAGCACTGGTCTAGAAGCTCGCTGGCCTTCAAACTAAGAGTTAACCTACCTTTGATAAGTTTATCCTTCTCAGCAGCAGATGATTCAGTTACCTCCTTGAGTTCATCTTTAAGGGAACGAAGAGATTGCTCTTGATTATCGCATATTCTTTGTAGATTTCTCAATTGCTGCGAAGAAATCGCCATCAAGCTTGAAAATCTATGTTTCTCTTGGGATAAAGTTCTATTCTCATCTGATAAAGATTCTACCGCCAAGTTAGACTTAGTTAACGAATATGAGATACGAGTAATCTCGTTACTTAATAAATTTTGACTTTGCGATAGTTGATTATTTTCATTAGTAAGATTATCTATTCGATCAATCGAATATGTGTAGAGATTATCTAGTCTATTATACTGGTCCATCCAAGAATCTCTTTCAACACGAGCTTCGTCGGCAATAGATTCAAATTTAAGTCTCTCCATGAAACGAGTCTGATTTGAAACTAATATATGAATCAAGAATTTAAGAAGGAAACTTGAGTACATAATATATAAAAGCAAAACAGTAAAACAAAAGGGGAGAGGCAGGAAAATGGTACCTTTCAGCTCGTCATTCTTTCTGCGAAGGTTCTCGCAATTAAGAGAAGAGTTTCGAAGCATATGGTTCAAAGTATCACATTCAGAAGTTTTGATTTGAAGGATTTTTCTCAAAGTTTCAACCTCATTCTCTAAAGATGCTCGTGAAGCAGAGTTATCAGAGCCAAAATACTTAAGTAAGGTTTTGCAAGCTTCATATTAGAGAGAGTCAGTAGAAGATTTTCTAGCATCGTCTAAAATATTAGATAAAATTTTAAAAGAAATATCAACTCCAGCAAATTTTCCATTCGATTGAGGAAGAGATGCAGAGGGTGAAGTGGTAACAAGGGAAAGTTGACGATTTGAGTCATTTGCGATGGTTGCATTATCAGAAGGAGGAGTATTGGGAAAAATAACAGTTGAAGGCAGTAAAGGGCTAGAAGGAACTTCAGTCACATCAATTTCAGGAGCTTGATTTTTCAATGAATCAAAAGAAGTAGAAGTGTTTGCAGCGATGTTCTCGCAGGCAAAAGGAAGAGGACCCAGTTGCGAGGGTGTGGGAGTAACTCTTGCAGATGTTAATGTGGGGATAGAGAAATCAGCCTCAAGAGCTTTAAACTGACGAGGTCTTTTGGGAGGATTAGCGATGCTCTCGATATTTTGCGAATAATATCTTAGATAAGAAACAAAGGCAACAATATTGTTATTAAGAAATAGGATATGTTTATTACCACCTTATCATTCGCAGAACTTCTCTTATTCTTCTCATTTAGTCTTTTGCGAGCATTAAGGTTTTGACCTGAAGATTGGGTGTTAGGGATAATTCCACTGAAGAGAAAACATAATACGGGAGTTAATGAAGGATCAAATAGAGGAGATCTAAGAATATGAGTAAAAATTGAATCAAATAAAGATTATAATTAAAAAAAAATACCTTGATGATTCCATTAGAACAGTAGCAGGAGAATATGAAGAAGAAGAAAAGTTGCAGACGGAAGATAAAATAAACAGATGAAGAAGATAGAGAAGTAGAAGAAGAAAATTAGTTTTGAAGTTTAACTCTGCCTTTTATAGGCAAAAGAGAATAACCTGTTGAGTAAAGACGTGTCCGTAAAAAAATGAATTTACAACACGTGTAGGCGGTTAAAACTAAATTAACGGAACAATGTCGAGAACAAAATATGGGAAGAAGAGAAGCTGCGAGCATTTTAAAGAATTGAAGATTCTCATATCCTCTCCACTTTGCGAAGAAGACATGAGAAGAGGCAAGATGTAGGACCAGAATATCGCTACAATACTTCTCTACGAGATTAACAACACTCCCCAGCGAGCATCACCGCAAGATCATCAACTACACTTTGTGAGTGTCATAAAATCGGTAAAAAAAGAGACGCAATAAATGACGAGTGAAGAAAACTTGAGAAAAGCATGTTTATCCTACGATGGTTACAAAACTGGTGAGAGAGAACATTGTAACTAATCGCGGTACAATTGCAGAATCAACCCGAAATAAGAGGGAAACTTAGCTGTCATCCATTATGTAGCTACCCTATAAATATAGACCCAATCTGTCTAGAAAAGGATGATGTATTTTTGAGAGTTAAGAAAATCTTGAGGATAGAGAAACTTCAAGAGAATAGTTATAATCTTGAATTCTTCTATTTTTGTAAACATTTCTGAAACCAAAATAATAAAGTGTCGTTTTTCATCTTCAATTATGAGTTGATTATAGCAAAATCTTAACAAGGGTGTAGTGTGGGAAATCCTGCAACTACACTTCTGGGATACATGTAGTACGTCTTCTGGGTGCCTTTAGTAGTTTCTCGATCAACCATCTCTTAACTCTCATATTCACTTCTTTTCTTCGATTTCATCACTAAGGTTGCCATGCCTTTCAGACAAAACTCGCATCACTAAGGCCGACATGCCTTTCAGAGCTGACGAAATAAAAGCAAATAATGAGAGATAATTCGCCTCCATCAGCAGTTGCACATGAAATGACACTTCAGCCCTTTTAAGCGACGTTTCCTCTTCTTTTGCTCCAAAGTACCTAAAACTCAAAATCAAACAAAAGATACATAATTTACAAGAAAACATAACAAATAAAGCATAAACAATAGATAAATATAAAGGTGTTTTAGACACCTATCACTTGGCTAGACAATGAGTCTTAGCCTTGATGAGTCGAGCATAATGAACGAATGTGGTATGCTCTGGGAGTCATGGATTGAGCATAAAATGTCTGTTAGGACAGCGCTCGAACGCTGAGTCTTGATAAATTGTGATGTATTATTTTACCAGTCGAGGTAATAATGATATTTTTTGGAATTTGAATGATCGTCCAATGAGGTTGCTCGACCGAGGACTTATTTTGATATGTTCGACAGGAAATCATAGATATTGTTGAATTATGCAGAATGCTCATTTCTAATTTAATATATCATGAATGATCGAATGACTGTGTAGAATCAGAAATATTGGATTGTCGTTCGTTCGAACCATGTTGCTCAGTTGAGCAAAAATGTTGGTAGTAGGACCAAACATTAAATTAGAATATTGATTGCTGGATCAATAGAATTCTCCAATGTTGATAGTTGAATCAAGATGAGGAATATTGCTCGAACCCGGTTGATTGTACATGTCGCAAGCTTCAGCGCAAAATAGATATTGCTAGTTTAAGCAAATATTGCTCGTTTGAGCAATATTGCTCGATTCATAAATTATTGGTAGCAGAACCAAATAATATAATTGATTAGAATGTTGACTGCTATATCAAAGTAAAATTATTAGGGTTTGAGTGTGTTCAGAATTATGCTTCAGAGCATTTGATTTGAAACCCTAATTTTCATTGATTGTTGATCAACTGATGATTTACTGCAAATAAACCAATGAGCGAGAGAAGGACCGGATACATGGGATGATGGCCAACCATGTAGCGCCCAAGTGATCGAATCAGCGTTCACCAAATTCCTTTGTAGGCCCGTTGGTGAATGGATGATTAAATGCTCGTTTAATCATTATTAAAAATAGTGATCGTCTGAGCATTAGGTGGTAAAACCTAATTATGGAGACAGGAGGGACAGACCAAGGAGTGTGAAACCGGCCTTGGTGATTTTCGTACCGGCTGGTGGTAGATTGATCAAGTTCCAAGTTGGTTGCAAAGATTTTGAACCCAATATGAACTGTTGAAGATTAATTAGGTCAAAATCGTTAATAGGATGTGGGATCGGCTTCTGCAAGCTTAAAGGCCGACCTTGGTCGTTCAAGGTGGCATGTCCATGTCATCGCATTGTCCGTGACTCAATCCTGAGAATTTTGGCATTTTATGGTGCGCATTTGATCAATATTTTGAATTTTCAGAAGAGTTTGATCTTAACCAAAACTCTCGATTTTTCTTGAGTGAGCAAGTAGAATTGTGCTCGCGCGACCAATTTTTAAGAATATTAAAATAAATGATATTTTAAAATTTATCGTGGATAGCCCCGTATGATCGTGTGACCATTTTACTTTTTGGTTTTCGATAGTTTGAGCAATATTCGAGAAAATATGGAAAAAACCCGGGTTTTTTCTCAAACGAAGGAGTTTCATGAGATGAAGAAAGAAATAATAATAATAAAATCGGTCCGCGAGTTATAATCCCAAAGGTGTCACTATCCATCCACAAAAAACCCGCCAAAACAAAAGTAACAAAAAAACAAAATTTTGATGAAACCAAAATTTGGTTTCATCATAAAATTTGATGAAACCTCATAGAATTTGACGAAACCAATTTTTGGTTTTATCATAAAATTTGATGAAACAAATTTTGAAATTTGGGGTTTTTGTATCAATTTTTTTAAATTTGGGGTTTTTATATCAATTTAGTTTAAGATGGAGTTTTAATGAATCCCAACATTTGAGTGGGGTTATTGTACCACAAGTTTGGTCACCTTGGGTTTTTATGACTAGTTTTGTAATAAAATAAGGAATTGGGAAATATGGGAACGGCCGGCTAGTAGGCCCGGTCCCGTACTCTTTCCTATTTTATATTATTATTTTTTATCATTTGAGGAAATATGGAGAAACTAGGAGTTTTTCTCGAACGAGGAACTTTGCTCAAACAAGGAGTTTTCAAGAGACAAGAAAAAGTAATAAAATAAGTTAAAAATAAAAGGGTGGACCCGGTTATGTGCGCGCCTCTTTATTATTTTTTAATTATTTACTTTTCTGATTTTGCATAGGTTTCCTCGTTCGTCCATATTTTTTTGAATGCTCGTTTATGCATTTGGGTGCTCGTTCGTGCATTATTATTTAGTACACTCGCACCATTTTCTCGGGGATTATTCGACGGTGGCCCAGATGCCCGAACAGTGAATATTTATTACTAATTCGTGGAATTTAGCTGAGAATAAGCCACAAAATGGAGTAATAAAATAGGTTGATTATCTATTACTAATTCATGGAATTTGGTCGAGAGTAATCCATGAAACGGAGTAATGAGATAGATTGATTATCTATTACTATTTCATGGAATTCGGTCGGGAATAAGCCATGAAACAGGGTAATGAGATAGATCGATTATCTATTATTAATTAATGGAATTCAGTCGGGAATAAGCCATGAAACGGAGTAATTGGATAAAATATATTATTTTTCTAGGAATTCGATTGATGAATGTTGCGCTAGAATCTAATCCATGAATTGTTCTATACTAGCATGTAATATGTATAGCAGCACTGCTTATTCCAGAATGAGGTATGAGATGATGGAAGCATCATATTCATTCTGAATATTGATTGTGCATAGTCGGGAACAGTGTGGCATCCCGAAGATGTTAGCGCTCTATACTAGCATGCAATATGTCTAGGAACCGTCCAATCATTAAGAGATTTTATACATATTCACTCTACATAGTCAGGAAACAGTTTTGCATCCTAGAGACGTTAACGCTCTATACTACCATGAAATATGTCTAGGAGCAGTCCAATCGTTAAGATTCTATATAAAGGAGTTGATGAAATATGCGAAGTGTAGAAAAGCTCATTTGGGGAGGCTTTAAAAATAACATATTCATATAGAGCTATGAGAGGGTGTACGCTCAGTCAGAGATTGTGAAATGAGCTTTCACGAATCATAAGATATGAGTTTTACATACATTCCTGAAGCCGTGTCAGAAACATGCAGAATCATGATTTTAGCCTTTGTTAAAAATCCACCATCAACATTGAGTCCCCTGCTTAGTGAGGGACAGTCATGTTCCGCAGTAAGCACTGGATGGTGATTTTCCTATAAACGAGATAAGTAGTTGAACTTAGTCGTAAAAGATGTTACCAGAAGCCTCAATTTTGCTATAATGATGTCATGTATGAGAGATGGTTCGAATGAGGACGCTAGTGGTATGATAGAGCGTCATCCACTGAGGGTGGAGATATAAGGCACCACTGATTCGGGCGGTCGGACACCCAATTTTGATCGGTTTAGTGTTCACGATCCCGGGCCAAAAAGGAAATCCTTATTCAATTAGGTTTTGGAAATAAAATTTGTTATAAAGGGAAGAAAACCCTTTTTAAAAAAAAAAAAAAATTTTTATCCCACCACCGACCATGCACCTTTCCTCTACCTCTTCTTCACGTCTGCACTAAAAAATAATAATTTGAAACCTTATCGGCACCGACCGCCACCGGCGAATTTCCGGTCAGTTCCAGCGCCGACCAAGGTAAGTAATTTTTTTTTTAACGTATGTGATTTGTTTTCACATGAAATAATTTTTTTACATATGTGTATATGCATGCGTAAGTTTTCATAGAATTTTCTTTAGGAAACGGACGTCCTTCCGTCCATTAGTTTAAGAAACAGACGATAATCCCTAATATGAGAGAAATATATGTATTTTTTAATAGACATGATCTAATAGTAGTGATGAAAATTTTGTTTATGAGCTTTTATGAGAACAAAACTTTATTTTGTATATATGGATTTTCACAAAATAGAAAAGACCTTCGTTTCATAGAGAATGCTCGTTCGAGCGATTTTTTTTTTTGATTTTATATATATATATATATATATATATATATATATATTTAGTTAGTTATTTATTTACTCACGTCATTTTTTTTTTTAATTTTAAAATTTACGTGAGTTATATTTAGTGAGTTATTAACTCACGTTGATTTTTTTGTTTTGTTTTTAAAATACGTGAGTTATTCACGAAAATAATTTTTTATGTAAAATCAAATTTTGATTTTGAGCAATTGTTGAAAACAAACAATTATTTGTGATGAAATAATATTTTCACGAGTTTTTTTATTTAATAGTGGATGCTCACACAGTAGAAGATTAGTGTATGTTCACACGGTAGAGTATTACGTGAGTCTTTCACGGTTTTATAAAAAATCAAGTTTTTATTTTTAAATAACGAATTTTGCTCATCTTTGTTGGTTTGAAGAAAGGAGCGAGTTTTCGAAGTTATTGCGTTATAGTCACTACTGTTAGTGAAATTGTAAACATGTAAGAGTTGGAAAGTTACCATTTTGGTAGATGCTGATGTGAGCATCCTTATCATTCCATTATTGCGTAATTGCAGTGCTTAGTTGAAATTTGCATCTTGTATGAATGATATATTGAAGTAGAAGTGTTGTATGTATGTCATAGATACTTTGCAAAGATGCCTGGTTCTCATGATGACACTTCTAGAGATGAAACCTCCGCAGATGAGACTTCCATTGATGGATAATAATAATAAGAAGAAGAGCCTGGGATTAAGAATATTCTGAACATTGATGACGATTTCTTTCTGGTTCAATATAGACCTGAAAAACGTCTCACAGGTTCTTCGTTTCTCCTTCTTGTAAATCCCAGAGATATTACTCAGAAAAATTGGTATCTCCTCGAGCGACAATTCGAATATGTATGCAAGGAGGGAACTATTCTGCTTCACATATAGAATTTAAGCTTTCTCGAAAATCTTTAGCAGACTTTCCTGGATGGGCGAGACATATGTTGGGTTATGATCGTGTGCGAACCATGCTAGATCGTGCACAGGTGACACGGGATATTCAAGCAGCTAGAGACTTGTTTATCTACCATGATGTATGAGGTATGGTAGATTTGCTCGCTCGTTGGTGTATTCCTACTCATACTTTCATATGCAGATGGGGAGAATTTACCAACACTTTGGAGTTTGTAGATGCTTTATTGCATCTTCCAGTTACTGGTAATTTTCCCGAAGAACTTTCGGCAGAGGAGACTGCAATGTCTGTGAAAAAGCGGGGGCACAATAACCACACCCAATATTTCGATTAACAATCTGTATGGACAAACTCCAATATACTTTCAAGAGAATCAACTAGACTCAATCTTAATAAAGTATATCAAAGAGTTATATCTCTCTTTCTAGATTCAATTCTTACTCAAGCAAATAGAAATCTGTGATTCTAATTGAATACAAGAGAAATCACTTGAACGGTACCAAATACCAATGTTCAAGGATAAATCAACTTCAATCAACAACCAAAGGTCGGATTTCCAATTGATTGATTCAAACGCACAACCTGTGATATTTCAATTATATAACAAAATATAATGCGAAAAAGAAATAACACAGACACCAGCAGTTTTGTTAACGAGGAAATTGCAAATGCAGAAAAACCCCGGGACTTAGTCCAGATTGAACACACACTGTATTAAGCCGCTACGGACACTAGACTACTACAAACTAACTTCAGACTGGACTGTAGTTGAACCCAAATCAATCTCACACTGATCCAAGGTACATTTTCGCTCCTTACGTCTCTGGTCCTAACACAATACTACGCACTTGATTCCCTTAGATGATCTCACCCACAACTAAGAGTTGCTACGACCCAAACTCGAAGACTTTAATAAACAAATCTGTATCACACAGAAAAATCTACGGTAATAGATAAATCTGTCTCCAAAAAAATTCCTACGAGTTTTGTTAAGTCTTTTGATAAATCAAGGTGAACAGGAACCAATTGATAAACCAGAATTATATTCCCGAAGAATAGCTCAGTATTATCAATCACCTCACAATAATCTTTATCGACACGACGAAAGAAAATATTGTGGAATCACAAACGATGAGATGAATATGTTTGTGATTACTTTTATATCTTGCCTATCGGAGATATTAATCTTAATCCAATCATTACGATTGTACTCAACACGATAGAATCAGCAAGGTCAGATCACATAACTACAAGAAAGTAGTATCTGTCTGGCTTCACAATCCCAATGAAGTCTTCAAGTCGTTAACCTACAGGGTCTCGGTATAAACCTAAGGTGAAAGGAGAATCGACTCTATATAATACAACTAGTATCATACATGAGGTGTGGGGATTAGGTTTCCCATTTGCTAGAGTTCTCCCTTATATAGTTTTTCAAATCAGGGTTTGCAATCAATGAGAGCTTAGTAACAAAGCATTTAATATTCACCTTTAGATGAAAATCTGATTATATTCAAGATAATATCTTTCAACCGTTAGATCGAAAACTTAGCTTGTTATATACAAACGAAATGCACGTTTTAGGTTTGTGTAACCGTACCCAAACATGTACATTTGTTGGTTCAACAATAATTAACCAAATGGTTAGCTATATGAGCACTTTCATATTAACCATATTCTTCTTCACCATAACTAGTTCAAATGACTCAAATGAACTAGTTAGTGAGTTGTTCAATTGCTTAGATCTTGTAGAAGTATACAAGACATAATTGAAGCAAAAATGATTTGATTCAATCGAATCGATTCATGAACTTTATAGCCACGGTTTGCAAACTTGCATTCATTAGTTAATATAAGTATAAGTTCATGAATAATCGTTTTTAAATATAACCAACCTAAGTACGCGGACTTAAGTACCCGGAATAAGTTTGTAACAAGTTTAAAAACTCCAGCAGAAATTCTCGGGAAGAGAACCTCCGACAGTACGCGGACTGGGTTCGCGGACTCTTGTTCCGGTTTTCCTGATCAACAAAATACGCATACTTTGGTTCAAGAAATAAGGACTTATACATGTATGTGTTTCCACACAATGCTTATATCCAACAATGGTTATATAATCTAAACTCTCATTTCAATCATTGAAACATTCTTAGAGGACGTTATATAGTTGTTATTCACAAACCATTTTTTCGTCAAAGCCATTTTCAAGTGATTGAAACATAACATGACTTTCGTCACTAGGTAAAGATGAACTTGGCCAAAGCAAAAGCTTACCAACACATATTTCGAAAAATAGATAGGCGAGATAAACTTGGATCGAAATAGAAAATGTGTATAATCAAAGTCTATATAGCAAAACGATTTTTGTCTCAAGATAGGAGATAGAGTAGATAAACTTTTGAGTGATAGATAAGTTCAAGTCTCCACATACCTTTTAGTCTATGAAGTTCCACCAGTTCCTTGAGTATCTCTTCGTCTTGTATGATGATCGCCATGGAGTTCTTAAGCTCAACTACACTTTCCATCCTAGTACGAATGTAGGATCAGAATATCGCCACAACGATATTCTCGCGATGGAAACGACACTTCTGCGAGAAGCCCAAACATTTCTACAAGTATTAACAACACTTTGACGAGAGTGTCGCAAGATTCTCCAACGACATTTGGCGAGTGTCACAAAAGAATGATATAATGGTTAACAATTAAAGATATATGAGAAGAATAAGACTGCTTCACGATGGTTATAAAGTTGGCGATGGTGAAGACTAAAGTTATGGCGATGAGATCGCAGAGTAGATCCGAATTAAGGGGAAATCTTAGCTATCTTCCACTATGTATTTTCCTATATAAAGGGTTCGACTAAATCCAGAAAAGGATGATGTATTTTTGAGAGCTGAAAGAATTTTGAGGAGAGAGAAACTCCAGAAAGAAAGTTGTACTTCTGAGTTTTGATATTTCTTGTAAATCTTCCTGAAAGTGAATTAATAAAAGTGTTGTTGTTCATCCAAAATTATGACTTAGTTTTCATAGATTCTTGACAAGGGTGTAGTGTGGGAAATCCTGCAACTACATTTTGGCGCCCGAAACAGGGAGAATCAAGCTAAGAAATCTATAATTACAACTTGAAAATTTGAAGAAATTGTTAGAATTGAAGAAATGGTTAGAAGAAGAAGAAACACATCAGAACCACCAACAACTGTGAGGAGGAGTAAAAGACTTGCAGGTGAAGGAACAGGTGAATTAGAAGAATCTTTAAGAATAAGATCAGGAAGAAATAGAACAAGAAATGAAGCAGAAAATTCAAATCAACAGCCGAATCAACAAGCACAAACGCAAGATAGGGATGTGGATTATGATAGAGTGAGCGTGCACACTTGGAGGTCGGATTCAATGGAAGAAGCAGAAAATCGACAATTAAGAAATGGAGAAGGAGGAGAAAGACATCAAAGAGTGGCTGGAGAATTAGTTCATGTGGGCCGTGAAAATGGGACAGTAGATGATCTGATGCAAAGAACACAGGAAGAAAGGAGATTAGAGGCGGAGGAACATGCAAATCTAACAATACAAAATCATGAACTAAGAATGGAGAATTTGAGGTTACAAATAAGGAGGTCAAGAAGTACTGTAAGATCAAATTCAAGATCATTTAGAGAATAGCCAAGGCGAAATTCCCCAATGAGAAATGTTAGAGAAGAAGTGCAAAATTTAAATGGAGAACAATGTCATAAAGAAGAAGAGATAATTGTCGATCGTTATAATCTGCGTGACAATAGAAATCAAGAGGGAAGAAACAACCAAATTGAAGAAGAGAATCTAGAGGAAGGTAGGAGGATATTGCATGGGCGAGAGAATTAAAGGAATCAAAGAATAATTGAAGAAGAAATTGAAAGATACTATGTTGAACAAGCGCGCCTGGCTTGCGAGAGAGAAAGATTAAGAGCAGAAGTATAAGAACAAGAATTTCGAGAGGCAGTACGACAAAATAACCATGAAAATCGAGAAAGAAGACGTACACAAAATTGCTACAATGATAATATTCAAGAGGAGTATGATAGGATACAAAGGAGAATAGAGAGACAGCGAAGAGAAATGATGAGAAATGAAGAAATTCGCATAGAAGAAGATAGGCAATTGCGATTTCAAGAGGAAGATGAAAGAGAAAATCGCAGAGAAAGACGAGATGATAATGAAGAAGACAACACACAAAATCTCGCAAGACAAGAACGCAGAAGAAGGGAAGCTGCATTAAAAAGGCCAATGGAACAAAACTCAGCTGAGAATGAGCAAATTTTGAGAGAATTAGCAGAAATGCGAGGAATGATAAGCAATAGAAGAGAAGGAGGTAGAAGGAAACTTGATAAAGCTATTGAAGAAGCTGCGAGGACTCCATTTACTCAAGAAGTACAGTTAAGAGGAATACCTCCAAAATTCAATTTACCAACATTAACCAGCATTTTTGATGGGACTACTTGTGATGTTCAACACGTCAAAGCTTATGTTAGATGTATGCTACAGTGGGAGAATCATGATGCAGTGTTATACAAATATTTTGCATCCAGCTTAACTGGCGAGGCGTTGAAATGGTTTGAGGGATTACCAAAAAATACAATAACTTCTTTTGATCATTTACAAGCTACATTTTTAGGAGCGTATATTAGCAACAATTCATCGCAGCCGGGTATTAAAGATGTGTTTGGGCTAAAACAGAGAGTTGGAGAGAGTCTGAAGCACTTAACTATAAGATGGAAATCAATGTGCAGCGAAATGGCTGGAAGAGTGGATGAAAGATATTTGATCCTATCCTTCATTAATGCAATGTTCGCGACTAATTTACTGTACATTCAGATTTTCAGAATCAAAAATACAATCACCAAGACAGAATTGTGAGAACTGTAGGAAGAATATATTTCTTTGGAGGAGAAACAAAATGAGATAGAATCATACCCAATCGTGAACACCAGCTCGCTGGCGACAAGTGGAAGTTTTCTCCCTAAAATGATAAATAATGTAGCGAGCACCTCGCAATCACAACAATAGAAAGTAGTCATTGATAACCAATAAAAAATAGTAGCGATGGGTAGTCAAGAGCAGGAATAATATGAAAGGGAGAAGAATTATTATAATCGCGGTGGAAATAATAAAATTCAAAGACTCGATCAACCTCAAGAAACTTATGGTGGACAAAGGCAGGATAATTTTAGAGGACAAGGCAATCAGAGGATAATATGGGAAGAAATAAAGATGCCAGCTCTCAATACCAGCATAGAAAAGATTTTGGAAGCTATCATTTTGATGGAAAATATACCCTCTCCGTGGAACATGGGAAAATAACCCCATCCAAACAATCGAAGTCAAGAATTCTGTCTTTACCATCATTTTCATGGCCACTCAGTAAACGATTGTAGGAATGTGAAGAGAATAATCTTGAGGATGATTAATCAGGGAAATTTAAATCATTTTCTAGTAGGACATCCACAATCTCAGCAATTACCGCCAGCACCAGAAACTCGCAGAGTGAATGCTGTAAAAGGAGCAGAAGCATTCGTAATAGAAGTTGGAGCCAAAGCAAAGAATTTGTTTTGTAATTCTATTGTACATTCACGCAGAACTATAAAGAATTTCCATGACAATATTTTAAGCAGGGTCTTCGCGAGAGACACAGATGGAAGAGAGATATTGAATATCGCGAGAGCCTCGCCATTAGAGGAGTGGCAGAAACAGACTATATCTTTCACTGCACAAGAAGTACCAGAACCTGGTGAGCAGCATGATAACCCATTGGTAGTAAGGTTAGAGATAAACCCCAAGCAAATATAAGAAGAAGATGAAGAAAATGATACTGAAAATAAAGACTATTGGGCTATTAATAGAGTTCTAATAGACACAGGGAGCTCAGTTGATATATTATTTTATCATACCTATAAGACCATGGGCGGAAAAGACGAAGATCTAATTCTATCAACATACAAAATCTATGGTTTTAATGGCACAGATAACAAACCAAATGGGGAAATTGAAATGCAAATACCGTTAAAAGGAATATCTTCAAAAATCTTATTATGTGTTGTGGACATCGAGTCACCTTACAATGCCTTGA
This sequence comes from Papaver bracteatum, assembly GCA_023529315.1. Classification (NCBI taxonomy): domain Eukaryota; kingdom Viridiplantae; phylum Streptophyta; class Magnoliopsida; order Ranunculales; family Papaveraceae; genus Papaver; species Papaver bracteatum. The sequence goes on from JAJJWX010001290.1 coordinate 211,394, forward strand.
TAGGACGACCTTGGTTACACGGGATATTGGGTGTAGTATCTACTTATCATCAATGTATCAAATTTCCTCATCCTAAAGGTGTTGGAGTTATTAAAGGAGATTGGGGAGAAAGCAAGAAATGTTATGAAATCGATATGAAGTCTTGCGAAGAAAGAGATGAAAAGAATAGCAATTGGAAGTGCAAAATTAAACAACAACAGAGATGTGAAAGGTTAATGGTTGATACAATAGAACCGCGAAAATATGAAACGTTGCGAGACCAAGGACGTGGCAAATTGGTGGTTGATAGCGAGAGTATCGCAACTGAGAAAAGAGAAGAAAAGCGCAACAAGAGGGTTATGATGAAAGAATATCGAGAAGATGAGGATGACAAATTAACGGTGAGAGTTTCATAAAGGAAGAAAAGGTAGCAAAACTCAGCAAAGAAATGACAATAGAGAGCAGTTAGTAGATAGGTAAAGCAATGAAATTTAAGAAATTTGAAGAAAACGTATTAGAAAGGTAAGAAATACCGGAATATTGTAAGATAAAACAGTTAAAAAATTATTCTTTCTCTATCACAGTTCATGCGAGCGTCATCGCCAGAGTAGCGAATAAAATTTCGCAGAGATTAAAAGAATGGGACGAACCTTTATGGCGTGCACCCTAGTTCGCGAATAAAATTTCGTAAGAGGCAAATGTAAGACTTAATAGCACATCATATGAGGGGGTATCTCTTGACATGACTCAGCGATAAGGTTATACCGCTGTTGGAACCTGAGTCATGCAGATGTTGGGGTTAAAGAAAACCTATCCGGGAGAGAGATCTTGGATTTCCAGCTATATAAGGTTATACCCTGGTTGGATGACCGATAATCTCTTCCAAGAAGTGCAGAGTATGACTAAGGCGCTGAGGTACACGGTTGATCCAAGGGTGCACGGAGCGTACGAAACTCTCTTGCCATCCTTGGTAAGTCTTGGCTACAATGCACTTGGCCTGAAGAAAACCCCACTTAGGGTGCAGTCTTGTAACTATAAGCCATATAGGCACAAAGGACAAGAGGCTGCGAACACAACTGGTTGTTGGCAAATCCGTATGGGGGGAGCTAGTCTTGTATGGCCGATGTGCCCTCCTTGAAGGGGCAACCAGGGGGAAAATAAGGGCGGCTCCCTCCATTAGGGAGCTGATAAGTGACTTAAGACGGCAATGTCATGGGGATTTATGATCGCAAGATCATTTAGACCTGTCATATTGTCGCGTGACGAAAATTATACAAAGGCAAAAAGCCTAAAGAGAAAATGTTAAGATGAGATCAATGGGTCTTTGCGTGAAAGTGTAAAGACGTCCTGTGATTTTATCGCAAGACGTCAATGTCACGAGGCTTTGTTCTTGCGATAGAATTTAGACTTGTCATATTGTCGCGGAGATATTGAAAAGATACTGATAAGACAAGATCAATGGGTCAATACAGGAAAATGTAAAGACGTCCTGCGATTTTGTCGCAGAGAAATGAAAAATTTGGCCAAATAAGACCTTTAACTAGGAAGGCATAATAAGACCATCAGATTATCGCGATATTGCTCGCAGTATTTATGATATTTGGCAAGTACTGAGGCATAATACATTTTTACTTCAACTAATATTTTAATCTTTATGCAATTTTCTCTTATTGCAGATGAATAATAGAGGCAAGTATGGGAATGCATAGAATGATGAAATTATTATTCATCTATCATATGATAAAATTGCATTGATAATACCAAGTAACATACTTATATAGATCATTAAAAGATAACAGTTATATTGATTGTTTTGCAAAAGAGAATTGTTTTCTAACTCATACGGGCAGAATCAAAAGGAGTTTGTATTAGCGAAGAAACTTGCAGTTAATTACAAAAAAGAGGAAATAATTATACAAAGAAGACAAAAGAAGAAGAAAACTAATTAGACTGACCTCCATCTTCATTGTCAGATTTTTCTTCATCGTCAGAGTTTCCATCTTGTTCATCATCAATACTATCTTCATCGCCAGAATCCTCAGCTTCACTATCAGAGATAGTAGGTCTTGGGATTTCTGCTGGGATTATTCTTCTAGATCAGGATATACAGAATGAGGGATATTATGATCATCACATGCCAACTTAATGAATTTATTGCGAGTAATAACAAGAGATCTGTTAAAATTCGCAGTAGTAGCGTTGAGACGGTCCTTTAATCTTGAATACTTCTCACCGCGAGCAGTAAGTTTGGTCGCGAGTTGATGTTTTTCATCTTCAAGTTCTTGAAGTCTCTCGCGACAATTCTTCTCAGCAGCTGCGAAAATGTGACAACGAATTAGAAGCATTATCAGGAAGAATATTAAAGTGAAAAGTTAGCAAGAATTGAACAAGTTAACAACCTTCTCTTTCAGAAATCATATCTCTAATTAAAGCAGCTTGTTCAACTTGGATACTAACATCTACACCTAGGTTGTTTCTGGCATTATCAAGAACTTTTGCAGCCCAAGCAAACTCATCATTGCTATTGATAAGAAGACGAGAGCGAGCTTGTGTTTCCAGCGCAAGAAGATCTTCATTCTCGCGAATAAGTCTATCTCTTTCCACTTGAGTATCAAAAAGAGTTTTATGGAAATCTGCTAGAGCCTTGGTACCATTTTTAACAGCAAGATCTTTCTCGTCAATAAGATCACTATTTCTTTCCCTTAATCTATTTATTTCCTCTTTGGAGTCAAGGTAAAGGCGTTTAAATCTGTGGGTTAAGTTTAAATTGGATTTGTGCTCTATTTTCAAGAGGTTAAATTTGGATTTAAGTTCCTCAAAGGAGAGAGATCTAATCTGATCATCTGATAAGTTACTTAGAGAACTATTAAGGCGATCAAGAAGAGCATTATCATCTAAAGGTTCGGGAAAATATTGGAGAAGTATTGCCTCATCAGTAAGACCATAAATATCTGCAAAATGGTTGCTTGAATAAGCTATAATGGGGTGAGAAGAATTAAGAAAGAAAGACAATAGATTATACCATATAATTTTTGATGAGCTTTTTCAAGATCAGCAAATTTCTGCTTGTCAGCTGAGGTATCAGTTTCCAATTGCTTATTTTTTCCACGAAGATCAGCAACTTCTGCCTCCAGCTTTTATTTCTCTTGACGAAGGTTATTAGCTTTTTCTTCTTGAATAACACGTCTAGTGTCCAAATCAGAAGCAATAGCAAAAGAAGCTCTTCCAACCTGCGAGAAAATTATATAAATTAAGATTTGGCGAAGAGATTTGGCGAAGAAACAAATACAAAAGTAAAATAAACAAGAGGAAACATACCAGTATGCCAAGAGAATTCAAGAGACTGGGAGTTAGCGATCTTGAAACTCCTCGAAGAGAAGCATTATCAACTAAGATAGGAGCATCGCAAATGTTGGCGAGAGATTGAGATATTTTAGTAATAGCTTCATATCCATACTCATTAGGGATACCATGTTCAATATCGCCAAAAAATTTAGATAGTTGAGCCATGGAAGATTCAGAGGGAGAAGAATTCACTATGGAAGGAGCACCATTATCAACATTAAAATTATCCTCATCTACATCAACATTTAGATCATCAGAAATAGGTTGAGGAGTTGAAGAAGAAGAATGTTGAGTTTTTCTTTTCTTTGAAGGAGGATCGTCAGATTTGTCATCACGAGGGGCAATAGGCTTTTCTTTAGCAGAGGCAACATATTTTCCTTTGCGATCAGTGGAAGATTTTCCCTTGTGTTTTGGTTCTAATGGTTCAAGCTCTTCAATCTCCTGCGAGCACGGATAAAGATAAGAAATAGGGGCAACAATATATTGTTAAAATCTATAAAAGAATATTTCTTACTTCATCCGTGAAAGATTTCAGAGCCAAGAAAGTGCAGGGTTTCCTGTGAGTTTGATAGCTGAGTTTCATTCTATAAATATGAGAAAAATCAAAGTTGTTAGCGAAAATATAAAAATATAAGGAAGATAGTGAATAATAATAAAAAAAAAGTTGAGAGGACATATACTTCTTTAGATTTTTCAGGCCAATTAAAGACCCATGGCTGATACTCTTGAAGATTCACATGCAATGCGAGAGAACCAGAGATATAATATCCTTCAAGAAATAATGGAAAAATAAACCACTTATCATCGCTAGAATGGCGACGGCCTTGATTGGTCTTTGTATGAAAATCAATATCTAACATGATAATTTTATCTTTCTTCTGTAAGCGGAATCCCCAGCGAGTGCTATCTCTTTTCATGGGAATTATATCATAGTTGATAAAGAAATTCTCCACAGTATACATCGCAGGAATGATGGGAACATCTTTGAATTCAGGATTTTTCGCATCATCGGGATAAAGAGAACCTTTATTAGCACCACGAGAGGCATATTCAAGTAATAATCTAATACAATCTCCACCCAAACTGATACATCGCTCGTGAAAATTTCTCATGAGAAATTATTTGATAAAACAAGGGACGTTCTGGGTCATAAAGTGGAACGGGGAGGCCAGCTTCAAGTTTACCTAGCGATACTATAATTTTGTTGCGAGAAAGTTGATGTTCAGAAAATAACTTGACAGAAAGTTCAGATTTAGAATCTTGACCTGGAATTGTTGACAAAGTAAAACCCTTATTTTTGAGATTTTCTTTCATTTCGTTAAACGCAGTTAAATTTTTAGCACCAGCAGCCACCATTTTTGAAGTATGGGAATGAAGGAAGAAGTTGAAAAAGAAGAAAGAAATCGCGAGAATAATGAATGCGCAATTTACGGAAGAACAGTAAAGTTGCAGAGAAGAAGAATGAAAAAGAAAGTAAAAGAGAAAAAGATAAGAATGAAAAGAGTATTTATAGAAGAAGAAATTTCTCGAAGAAGGTGAAAGTAATTAATGCAAAGAAAAGACGTGGGTGGTCAGATTGCAGCGGTTAGAGGAGACGTGTCAAAAATTTATTAGAAGAAAAGATTCGTGAAAACAGCTGGCGAAGGACGGAGAAATCTGAAAAGATAAGCAATTATGGCATTTTAGATTCTCATATCTTATCTTCTTCGCAGAAAAGACATGAGAAGAGGCAAGATGTAGGATCCGAATATCGCCACAACGATATTATCGCGATGGAAACGACACTTCTGTGAGAAGCCCAAACATTTCTACAAGTATTAACAACACTTTGACGAGAATGTCGCAAGATTCTCCAACGACATTTGGCGAGTGTCACAAAAGAATGATATAATGGTTAACGATTGAAGATATATGAGAAGAATAAGACTGTTTCACGATGGTTATAAAGTTGGCGATGGTGAAGACTAAATTTATGGCGATGAGATCGCAGAGTAGATCCGAATTAAGGGGAAATCTTAGCTGTCTTCCACTATGTATTTTCCTATATAAAGGGTTCGACTAAATCCAGAAAAGGATGATGTATTTTTGAGAGCTGAAAGAATTTTGAGGAGAGAGAAACTCCATAAAGAAAGTTGTACTTCTGAGTTTTGATATTTCTTGTAAATCTTCCTGAAAGTGAATTAATAAAAGTGTTGTTGTTCATCCATAATTATGACTTAGTTTTCATAGATTCTTGACAAGGGTGTAGTGTGGGAAATCCTGCAACTACACCGAGACTTAGCTATGGTAGACTAGAAATCAAGACTTATAGTTTTGATCACTAATATTGACAAACATGCTTGAGATAGCAACACATGCGAGTTCGACCGAGCAGTGCTCTAACAGTCTGACATCTTGACATCTAAGATGCATGACTTTAATAAATTATCTAGCAAATTTTATTATGCTCAATGGTTAAAACACTGGTGGTAAGACACGAGGTTCCTGAAAGGCTTGTCGACGGTACATTAACCATTGCTGCTTTCTAGTGATGTGGTTGTCCAGAGATGTACTTGAAGATAGTGGACATTTGTTGAAGCCATTTATGATTTCTTTTGCCATTAAGATTGCTCAAGGTGAGAAACTTCCTATTGGTAGCCTGTTATTGTTCGCTATTCTCCAATTTAGATTCTTTAGTCATAGATTCCATCGTTTCTAATGGATTTATGAAATTGAAACGTATGTTAATACAATGTTTCTCCAAGACTTATTATGGGAGCGCTTCAAGAATTATGCACCGTGTAGGGGCAGAATATTGTCACTGTTCTGCGATGCATCGATAATAAACGAATTACTCTGCGGCACATCAGTGATATTCTGCGACACATCCAAAGATGACTTAAAAAATGACGTAATGACTGAAAACGACAGAAACACGAAGAAAGTGTGACATGTTTGCGGTATATCAATAAAACCTGCGAAGGATAAAGGCAGTGCCAGCTGCGATTTATCGCAAGAACTCAGATCCGAAATTGAAGGAAATCTTAGATGTAAATGAGCTGTAATCCACTATGTAAATACCTAAATAAAGGAGGTGAATAGTTCCAGAGAGGGAAGAGTTTTTGAGTGTTAGGAAAGTTTTTAGGAGAGAAAAAAAACTTTGTTAAGTATTCTGTGTTCTTGATTTCTGTAATTCCATAAGGTCATATTAATGAAAAAGTGTTCTTAATCTTCAAATTATGTCATAAATATTGATAGATTCTTGAATAGGGTGTAGTGTGGGAATTCCTGCAACTACATTTTGGCGCTAGAAACAGGGAGAATCAAGCTTGAGAAATTTCAAATTGCAGTTTGAAGATTTGAAGAAATTATTAGAATTGAAGAGAAATGGCTAGAAGGAGGAGAAATACATCAGAACCACCAACAACAGTGAGAAGAAGTAAAAGAATTGCAGGGGAAGGAACATGTGAATTGGAAGGATCTTTAAGGAACAGATCAGGAAGAAGTAGAATGAGAAATGGAGCAGAAAATTCGAACCAACAACCAAATCAACAAACACGAGCACAATATAGAAACATGGATCATGATAGAGTAAGTGTGCATACTTGGAGGTCGGATTCGATAGAAGAGGCGGAAATTCAAGAAGAGGAAAGAAATCAAGAAATGGAGGAAGGATTAATTCATGAAGGACGTGAAGTGGAAGATGGTTTGAGACAAAGTATACAGGAAGAAAGAAGGTTAGAGGCAGAAGAACGTGCTAATCTTACAAGGCAAAATCATGAATTAAGAATGGAAAATTTGAGGTTACAAAACAGAAGATCAAGAAGCAGCATGAGATCAAATTCAAGATCATATAGAGAAGAGGCAAGGCAAAATCTTCCTATACAAAATATTGAGGAAAATTTGATAAATGATCGTTATGATCCACGCGATGAAACTTTAGACATTAGACATAATCAGATAGAAGGAGAAAATCAAGAAGAGAGAAGGAGAATGTTACGTGATGAAGAGATTCGAAGAAATCGCAGGATTATCGAAGATGATATTGAGAGACATTATATTGAGAAAGTACGTTTAGCAGGAGAAAGAGAGAGATTGCGAGCAGAAGTAGAAGAGCAAGAAATTCAAGCAGCGTTGCATTAGAATAATCATGACAATCGAGAAAGACGACGTACGCAAAATCGTAATAATGATAATCTCAATGAGTAATATGAGAGAATTCGCAGAGACATAGAAAGGCAACAAAGAGAAACAATAAGGGATGAGGAAATTCATGGAGAAGAGAATGAAAGACAAATTAACTTGCAAGAAGAAGAAAGTCGCAGAAGAAGGCAAAACCAAGATGTTGAGGAAGAAGCGAGAAATATCGCAAGACGAGAAAGGCATGAACGCAGACGAAGAGAAGCTGTGTTGAAAAGACCAATTGAGCAAAATTCTGATAGGAATGAACAAATCTTGCGAGAATTGGCAAAAATGAGAGGAATAATAAATAACAGAAGAGAAGGAGGAAGAAGACAACTTGATGAGGCAATCGAAGAGGCTGCGAAAACTCCATTTACTCAAGAGGTACAATTAGGAGGGATACCTCCAAAATGTAATTTACCGGTGTTGACCAGTATATTTGATGGAACTACGTGTGATGTCCAACATATCAAAGATTATATTCGATGTATGCTACAATGGGAGAACCATGATGTCGTTTTGTGCAAATATTTTGCGTCAAGTTTAACTGGCTGAAGTGGTTCGAAAGTCTTCCCAAGAATACAATAACTTCATTTATGCACTTGCAAACCACTTTCTTAGGAGCCTACATCAGCAATAATTCTGCGCGACCTGGAATTGAAGATGTGTTTGGATTAAAACAGAGAGTTGGTGAGAGTTTGAAACACTTAACCATAAGGTGGAGGACAATGTGTAGTGAAATGGCAGGAAGAGTAGATGAAAGATATCTCATTTTGTCCTTCATAAATGCTATGTTTGCGACAAATATATTATACATCCAGGTCTTCAGAGTCAAAAACACAATTACTATGACAGAGTTGCGAGAATTGCAAGAGGAATATATTGCTTTAGAGGAAAAACAAAATGAAATGGAATCTTATCCAACTCTTGTAGGCACAAGTTTAGCCACAGCAAATGTAAGTTTGTTACCAAGGATGATTAATACAGTAGCAAGTACTTCCCAAAATCCGCGAGAGAAAATGGAGACTGATAATCAACTTAAGATAGTAGCAATGGGAAGTAGAGATCAAGAGGAATTAGAAAAAGAGAGAAATTTTTATAATCGCAATAACAATAATAAGGTCCCACGGTTTGATCAACCGCAGGAAACTTATGGTGGACAGAGGCAGAATTATTCAAGAGAGCAAAGAGGTCAGAGGAATATGTGGGAAGATATCAAATTGCCGCCTTTAAATACGGGTATAGATAAGATTTGGGAAGCGATTATTTTAATGGAGAACATACCCTCACCCTGGAACATGGGGAAGGAACCACATCCCAACAATCACAATCAAGAATTTTGTCCTTATCATCATTTTCATGGTCATTCTGTGAATAATTGTAGGAATGTGAAAAAGAATCATTTTGCGAATAATCGAACAAGGAAAATTAAATCATTTTTTAACAAGATATTTACAACCGCATCAATTGCCGCAAGCACCAGAAATTCGCAGAGTTAATGTTGCGAAAGAAGCAGAAACATTTGTCATTGAAGTAGGAGCTACAGCAAAAAATCTATTTTCCAATTCAATTGTACATTCACAAAAAACGATAGAGGATTTCCATGATAATGTGCTAAGCAAAGTATTTGCAAGGGATATAGAGGGAAGAGAGGTGATGAATATTGCGAAGATTTCTCCGTTAGAAGAATGGCAGAAACAAGTTATCTCTTTTACTTTAGAAGAGATACCAGAGCCTGGGAAGATGCATGACAATCCATTGGTGGTGAAATTAGAGATAAATCCAAAATATAGAGGAGAAGAAGATGATGATGATGATGCAGCAAGTGATTCCTGGGCAATAGATAAAGTTCTAATTGACACTGGTAGCTCGGTGGACATTTTGTTTTATCATACTTATCGCACAATGGGTGGAAGAGATGATGAGCTAATCCCTTCAACTTACAAGATCTATGGTTTTAATGGCACTGCAAACAAGCCAAAAGGAGAAATTACTATGGAAATTCCATTGAACAAGATATCTTCAAAAATCAAGTTTTTTGTAGTGGATATAGAATCTCCTTACAATGCCTTAATTGGAAGGCCATGGCTCCATGGGATCTTGGGCATAGAATCAACATATCATCAATGCATAAAATTTCCACATCCTCATGGTATTGGGATAATTAAAGGTGATTGGTTTGAAGGCAAAAAGTGTTATGAAGTTGACATTAATACTTGCGAAGAAAGGAATGCTCGAAATCGTAATTGGAAACATAACAGGAAGCAAAATCAGAGAGCTGAGAAATTGATGGTGGACAATATAGAATTGCGGGGAAAGGATATACTTCAAGAATAGTTTGTCTCAAAACATTCAATGGCGATAAATCATACAAAAATGGGGAAAAGTTTAAATATTCATTTTTCGCAGGAGAACAAAAACATGAAGTTGCAAATAATCATTCGTCACAGAAGAAAAGAAGTACAGCAATATCATTTTGCGAACAATTAAAAAACAAGATGATTTCGAATATTAAAAGAAAAATTCTGCTCAAAAATGAGAAATTTTTCTATTAAAAAGAAAGATATGGTGATTTCTAATTATATAAGAATTTTTAATGCAAATGCATAAGACGGGCGCAAATCGCCTAAAAACATATAAGAACGGGACGAACTTTTATGGCGTACACCTTAGTTCGCGGATTCTATTCCGTAAGAGGCAATGTCCTTAAAGTGCGTCATAAGGGGGTATCTTCTTTACTTTCAATTATCATAAGAACGGGACGAACTTTTATGGCGTACACCTTAGTTCGCGGATTCTATTCCGTAAGAGGCAATGTCCTTAAAGTGCGTCATAAGGGGGGTATCTCTTTGCATGGCTATGGGAAAGGCTATACCGCTGCTGGAACCTAGTCATGGAGATTGGGATTATAGAAAATCCATCCAGGAGAGATAACTTGGATTCCAAACTATATAAGGTTATACCCTGGTTGGACGCCCGAGAGTTTCTCCTAAGGAATGCAACGTATGATCAAGGCGTCGATGTACACGGTTGAGCTGTGGGTGCCCGGAATGGATGAACCTACCCTGGCCATCCATGGCAAGTCTTGGCTTACGATGTGTTCGGCCCGAAGAAAACCCCACTTAGGGTGCAGTCTTGTAACTATAAGCCATATAAGGCATAAAGGACAAGGCTGCGAAAATAACAAGTTGTTGGCAGAACCGGATGGGAAAGTGCTAGTCTTGTATGGACGATGTATAATCCTTGAAGGGGCAACCGGGGGGAGAGATAAGGGCGATACCCTCCATTAGGGAGCTGTGTATCAAAAAAGATGGCAATGTCATGGGGCTTTATATTCGCAAGAATGTTTAGGCCCGTCATATTATCGCGTGACAGAGACAGCAATGTCATGGGACTTTATATTCGCAAGAATATTTAGGCCCGTCATATTGCTGCATGACTGGCAAAAAAGCCTAAAGAGAAATGTTAATATGAGGTCAATGGGTTTTTGCGATAAGATCAAAAGATGAGATAAATGAAATCAATAATAAGAGGAAATAAATTGCAAAGACGTCCTGCGATTTCATCGCACTACACCAAATCGACGGTTTTGAGACATATATAGGTGTTGCCTTGATTTTTTGAGACACATATAAGTGTCTCAATTTTGGCGTAGGGAATGCTTTGAGACGGATTTAAAGACACTTATAAGCGTCTCGTAATTAATTTTTGAGACGTTTGTATGTGTCTCATAAATGTTTACCGACGATTTAATAAGCGAACCAAATTTATTTATTCTGCCCATTTAAAGCGACGGAAAAAAAAATTAAGCTACTCTTATATGCGTCTCAAAAAATAAAATCAGATTTAAAAATAAAATAAAATCTTATTTCTAAATTTCCTGCACCAAAATTCAGGTATCTAGGCACTCCCAATCATATATGAAACCATTATTCAATCAATTTTATTATCCCATCAAAAAAAAAATCAATTTTATTATCACAAATGGAATTGCAGCATCATATGTGGATCCATCCTTACAATACAAGTTGAATGTTAACAAATAAACTATGGATAACAAGTCCGTCTCTACAATTTGTGCATAGGCAGTGGATACATTTTCTACAAGAACTTAAGAAATAAGAAATTACCTACAACTTGTTCACTCAAATCGTTTTATGCTTATCCAATTATCTTCTTGATTTCCTTATAATGGCATCTGATGTAAATGGAACATTTATAGGAGTTAGTTTACATAGCGAAGGACCAGAACAAAGATGTGACCGCAGATAGTAAAATTTTAAATTTGACATATCAAGGAACACTTGACAAACATGCTAGTATGCATCCCACCAAACTCATAAGAGACTAATTATTTGAGACAATATATGATGATCATGTGTCAACAATTCTGATGAATAACTATGTTATTAAAAATAGCATCAAAGTGTGCCTAGGGAACCTTTCTACTAAGGCGACAAACATGCTAGTATGCATCCCACCAAACTCATACGAGACTAATTAGTTGAGACAATATATGATGATCGTGTGTCAACAATTCTGATGAATATCTATGTTATTAAAAATAGCATCAAAGTGTGCCTAGGGAACCTGCCTACTAAGGCAAAAATCCTGAAAAGTAACTATGTTGTCAGAGGGGAGCAAAACTGGTTACACCAATGTCCATTTTGGCATGTTGAATATGTTCCCTACAAACTGGTTTCTAGCCGTAACTACTTACAAAAAATTATAATTTATGTCAATGTTTACAGCCAAATAATATAATTTTCAACAGAATTAAGCAAAAGGCAGACCTATACATATGTGATACAGGACATCCTACAGGTAAAGACTCTGTGTTAGAAAAATACAGCATTTAAAATATTGTACTAAAGAGACTGTTGGATATATGAAATAACCAAGAAAGTAAGACGTACCTTTCGGACCCTATAACATGTTTAAGGCGTTTAATGACATGAGTAGCATCAAGAGGAGAAAAATGAAATCGTGTACATCTCGATCACTGCAGCACACACGACAACAGAAGCATAACACAATTAGAGAGAAAAAAAACTTACCCCAAGATAAAGTCATGGATTAACAATGAGAACACAGAATTGCATACCTCTACGTAGAGCGAATTGTGCATCGTTTGTCATGGCGTCTGCCTCGTCCAGTAGAACCCACTTGACGGATGCCTTTACACTGGAAATAATGAAGTCGTGTAAGCTAACGAATTCAAGAACAATGCCAAGATACATAACTTCCAAATCCTGCATTTAATACAGTTTACACCTTCTGCTACTACAGTTACAGCTCTAGGATGAAGAAGTGCGTATCATCTGAATTGTTAAGTTCAATTTCTGAATTTTAAAAGCATCACATAATTATCAGATGCTACACATTGCTTTGATCAAGGTCAATGCAAAAATTTACAGAAGGAAAACATAAGTATTATAATGTAATACCTACTATTTTAACTTTTAGCAATCAATTCATATTCTCAGATGTCTTTTTCCCGCCTCTGTTACATATGGCTGACATATCACACAGAATCAAAATCTTCAAACCTTGCATCAAAATAAGATAATTAAACACTTTGGAGATAAGACAAAACCATATGCTTGACTGATTATGTTTCAGATATTATAATAGCTACAAATTATATAGTTTGAAGCTACAGATCGCTACACGATATAAAATGCATTCCTGTACCACAAAAAAGAGACCTCAATGAGTAGTTCCAACAATCTGTAAACCATGAGCAGGGTCTCCCTTACAGCTACTTTAACCAGAGCTTTCTCCACTAGATGATTATGTATCACCTTTCCCTTCATCCTACAATACACATACTGTTGTACACTTCAGCTGGGTGCACTATATCATGATGTAGATTGAACAAGTTTATAGGAACCAGATTGCAAGAACACAATTGTAGGATAGAATTGACCTGGAAAATACCACTTGTGAGAAGCTCTCCTTCATATGCTATGGTGATTGGTATAGGATCATGCATGAAACCATCCTTAGTGAAGTTTCTAGTTCCAAAAAATACGTAGTAGTAATTAGCATTGTATATATGCAATCCAGATACCAAAAATAAGTTGCTGAATATTATGCTGCTTTTCCATCTACCCATCAACCTAATTAGCTAGGTCTTACCAATAAAAAGGGGAGTTTACCAAAACAGAACGAACCACCAGTTCTACCCATCTAAAGCAAAACTGAAGTTGTAGCATCATTTGACATTAGTATACCTTCATGAATTTTGCTCCTTTAAAATGCTCTTCCTGCACCAGATAACCAAAGGGATATTAGGAGTGAGTTTTAGCCTCGATTAAAATTATGGAAGTATAAGTAACCAAAACAAATGAAATCAAAAACAGGAAGTCAGTTAATATACCAGTGATATCCAGCATCAACGAATTCCCAGTTAAGTAGTGATGATTCTTTTTAGAATCATACATGAGCTTCACTATCAACTTCTCCACAACATCAACGAATTTAGAAGCAATTCCTTTGTTTGGCCTTGGATACACCAATCAAATCCACCAAAAATCACAGATCCACAGAAAATCAAATCAAAACAAATACCCAGCAAAACATGATACAACAATCCTCTAACATGATACATCAAAACATGATAAAAATCATAACCCTTATTAAAGATCAACATGATATAACCACCGGAAAAAACTGACAGATCCATTCTTAAATCACAATGAACCAAAATATGTAAAGAGAAAAACAAACAAGTAACAGGTTTAGAAATTATACCTGAAATCTTCGAAGATCTGTACTTCAATCTTCTTCTGAAAGTGTCAAACAGAAGATAAGAAAGAAATCAAATTTCTAAGGTTTACTGGGTAAAAAAATAGGGTCAACAAATCAAATTTTTTTTTGATTCTCTAATAGGGTTTTTTAATACCTGATAGAACTTATAGGAAATTGATTCTTCGACTTCAATCTTCTTCTTCTAAGAGTTGAAAATCAATTTCTATTTTTTTGTGGGTTTTCAATCACTTTAGGTTTAAAAAATCAAAATAAATTTCTAGTTTTTCAATCAATCTAGAGTAGTTGATCTCTGACTGTCTCTCAATCGCTCTCTAAATTTTCGGTTTCCTCTGATTTTTTTGGTTAGTAGTAGCTACTGGAGAGGAAGAGAAAGAAGGTCTAGAGAAGAAACCGAAGATAAAAGAAGAAGAAAAAAAGAGAAGGAAAGATATAAGTAAAGAAACATTTTTTTCTTTTCTTTTTGTCTTAAAAGAAATATTTTAGTAGGAGATATTTTTGCTTTGGTGTTAATAATGGGAGGGAATTGGAAATAAATGGTGGGAAACTAGAAATAAATGGGGGGAAGTGAATGATTGATCATTGAATTTTAATTCAAATGATTTTGGTGTGAGATAAACCTGTGGAGGGAAAATTGAGGGGGAAATTAATGTGAGAGAATGAATTTTTGGTGAAAAAGTTTGGTTTTGGGGGGAATAATAATACTAATAATAATAAATTAAATATGTATTAAAGTTAGAAAATTATAAATTTACAAGTATGTAATATTTCGAGACACGTATGCAATATTTCGAGACACATATAAGAGTAGTTGAAAAATCAGAATTAAAGCAACTCATATAGTTGATTTGAGACTCTTATAAGAGTGGAAGCATAAAAGACCTTTATATGTGTCTCGAACCAAAAAATCAATATGTCTCAAATTGGTCCATATGGTGTAGTGTCGCAAAGACGACAATGTCATAAATCTTAAAAAGCAAAGAGAGAATTAATCTCTCACAAGATGGCTTAGATTTATCATATTGTCGCAGAAAATAAAATAATGATAAGGCAAGATCAATGGATTATTACATATAAGGTAAGAATATCCTGGGATCTTGTCGCATAAAGGTGGCATAATAAGACCTTTAACTAGGAAGGCGAAATAAGACCACAAGAAAAGATATGTCTGCGAAACATATAATAAATTGTTCGCAGAAATATTTGTGATAATTCATTTATCATATTGCATATTAATAACAAGAGGCAAGTATGGGAACGATGTATAAGAATGATAAATATTTTTATCCATCATTATATGATAAATTCATATAAGTAACGGATGGATAGAAGCAAAAAGGGAATTTATATATATTGAAGAACATCAGGAGTTACAAGTATCTTGTGGAAAGGATGATACAATTTTCCAAAGATAATTATCGCAAGAAAGGAAGAGAAAAATACAGACGAAGATCAAAAAGAAGAAGCAAAATTATTGAGATTTATCTTCACCATTATCTTCATCTTTGTCTTCATTATCTTCATCATCAGTTTCTTCGTCATCTTAACTTTCATTCTCATCTATATCAGCCTCACTGTCAGAAATAACTGGTACTTCAGATCTGGCTGGGATATTTTCCAAGAGGAAGGGATATAGGCTAAGAGAGAGGTTATTATCATTGCAGACTTTCTCAATAGCGTTATTGCGAACAGTGAGAAGATTACTATGCAAATTGGAGTTAGATATTTTTATCTTCATTGGCAGTCTAGTGATCTTATCATTGCGGGAAGCAAGATTATTCGCAAGACCACTTTTTTCTTCTTCAAGTTCTGCGATCCTTTTAGCATGTTTTTCTTCAGATTCTGCGATAACACAATAACAAGTTAGAAATTTATCAAGAATTTACAAAAAAATATAAAGATGTTAGAGGAGCAATAAATAACCTTCTCTTTCATGAATCATTTCTTGTATCAAGGTTGCATGTTCGGTGTGAAGACTGACATCTATTGCTAAGTTTTTCCTAGCATTATCGAGAACTGTCGCATCCCATGCGAATTCATCATCATTTTGAATGAGAAGATGGGAACGGATCTGTTTTTCTCTTTTAAGAAGTTCAATATTTTCATCCTTAAGTCTATCTCTCTCAAGTTCAGTGTCAATAAGGGCATTGCGGAACTTTGATAGAGCTTCAGCGCCTTGAAGAGTAATGCGTTCTTTCTCCTTCTCAAGTTCCTTCTTTTGGGTTTTCAAGGTTTTGATTCTTTTTCCAAATTCATCTCTACAAGTCTTAAAACTATTGGATATACTCAAAGTAGATCTATAATCCATTCTTATAAGGGAAATGTGAAATCTAAGTTCATCGATAGATAGAGCATTAATTTTTTCATCGGAATAATTATTTAAAGTGTCATTAAGACGCTGAAGAAGAATGGATTCATCTATGGGTTCATCAAAAGAATTAAGAATAAGAGCTTCATCAGTAAGGTTATAGGAATCTGCAAAATGGTTGTTTAAATAAGCTAAAATAGCAAGAAAGAATAAAGTAAAAATAAAATAAAATAAATCATACCAATAATTTGTTTGCAGAACTTCTCCTTGTCAGCTAGTTTTTGTTGAAGAACTTCAACATCTACTTCAAGCGATTTATTCTTATTAAGGAGCTCAGTATTCCCAGATACTTCCAATTGTTTACATTTTTCGCGAAAAATGGATATTTCATCTTCGTATTGCTTATTCTTTTCGCGAAGTTTCGCAGACTCAGATTGTGAATCAGTAAGCCTTCTTTGCGATAATGATAATCTATTTTCTAATTCCGAAGCAACGGAAAAAGAATCTCTAGCAGTCTGCGGCAGATAAGAGAAAATAAGTAAGGGTAAAAAGAAGATCTTCGAAATTCATGACAAGTGTAAAGGGGCATACCAATGAAGCTAGTGCATGAAGAAAATCTGGATTGATAAATCTCGAGACTCCTTTAAGATCTTTATTATTGGTTAAGATGGAAGCATCGCAGATTTTTGAGAGATAATTGCAAGCATGAGCAATATCGTCATCACCAATACCTTGCATGGGATTTCTAAAGATATTTGACAATTGATCCATAGGAGTCTCAGGTTGAGAAAGACCCATCGCATATCTAACTCTTGCGGAGTAAAAACGTAATGAAGAGGTGCTCATGGAAGCATCATTATTAATTCTTCTGCTCTCTTCAACCTCATTATCTTTTTCAGCGACAGAAGAAATGTCTTTAAGTGGTTGAGTTTTTCTTCTCTTTTTTGGAGGACTCTCAGCAGTTTGATTCTCATTGCGATGAGGAGAAGTGCCAGAACTCTCATTTGGAGTTATTACTTTTTTTCCTTTATCCTTGGCTTCAACTACTGCGACAAATGGGATTTCCTAGAAAATAACCACACATGAAGATAAGAAACAGGGGCAACAATATATTGTTAAAAGTTATAAGAGAATGTTTCTTACTTCATCTGTGAAGGTTTTCAAAAAAATTAGGAGATTGGGATTCCCAAGATCTTGATGTAGCTAGCCTTCATTTTTCCAATCTGATAACAAATAATTCAATAACTAGTAAGAATAGTATATTTATCTGAATTTGCGAATAATGATTAACTTCGCGAGATATACCTCAGAATTCTTTTCAGGGCAATTAAAAACCCAAGGATGATAAGCCGCAAGATATGCAGGATTCGCAGGAAGGTTAAGAGTACCAGAAATATATGGACCTTCAAGGAGGAGAGGAAATCTACACCATTTATCATCTTTGGAGAAGCGTGGAATATTGTTTCTGGTGGAATGATATTCTATATCTTGCATAAGGATTTTATCTTTCGTAACTTTTTTATCCCTATTCAAACGAATAGCCCAACACGTGCTTTCTTTCTTCATTGGAATCACTTGATAATTCGCAAAGAAGTTTTCCACGGTATATTTCGCTGGAATAATTGGAATTTTCTTATAATCAGGATGTTTCGCATCATCAGGATAAAGAGATCCTTTACCAGCTCCACGGGAAGCATATTCAAGAATGAGGCGAATACAATCTCCACTTAGTTGGCAGATTGCTCACGAAAGTTTAGCATGAGAAATAATCTCATAAAAAAGAGGGAGATCTAGGTTATAAAGAGGAATAGGAAGGCCAGCTTCTAATTGACCTAGCGAAACAAGTATCTTCTCGTTAGAAGAAGGAAATTTTGAAACAAGATCAATGGAGAGATCAGATTCTGAAGATTGATCAGGGATTTCAGAAAGTGTGAAACCTAAGGATTGAAGCTTTCTTTGGTGCTTTTGAAAGTGTATTGACCTAATTTTTTAGCAGGAGCCATTTCTTAATATGGGAACGATGGTTAAGGCGAAGAAGAATAAAGAAGAAAAACTGAAAGAATAATTGAGATCCGGAATTTGCGGAAGAAGACGATGAATAGTGAAGTTGCAGAGAAGAAAAGCGAAAGTAAAAAGAAGAAGAAGGATTAACATAGACGATATTTATAAGAGAGGAAAATTTTCGAGATTATCAATGTGCATTCAATGAAGAAAGGACGTGAATGGTCAGAACTCAACGGTTGGAAGAATACGTGTCAAGGAATAAATGGAGAAAAGAAAAACATGTGTAGGATATTTAGCGATGGATATAGAGACGTGTCAAAATAAAGGAAATATGAAAGACAAGATGTATTTTATATTTTCGAAAAATATGAGTTGCGGCAAATCAAGAAATTTAAATTCTCATGATCTTTGTCTTCTTCGCAGAAAAGATATGAGAAGAGGCAAGATGTAGGGGCAAAATATTGTCACTGTTCTGCGATGCATCGATAATAAACGAATTACTCTGCGGCACATCAGTGATATTCTGCGACACATCCAAAGATGACTTAAACAATGACGTAATGACTGAAAACGACAGAAACACGAAGAAAGTGTGACATGTTTGCGGTATATCAATAAAACCTGCGAAAGATAAAGGCGGTGCCAGCTGCGATTTATCGCAAGAACTCAGATCCGAAATTGAAGGGAATCTTAGCTGTAAATGAGCTATCATGAGATGTAATCCACTATGTAAATACCTATATAAAGGAGGTGAATAGCTCCAGAGAGGGAAGAGTTTTTGAGTGTTAGGAAAGTTTTTAGGAGAGAGAAAAATCTTTGTTAAGTATTCTGTGTTCTTGATTTCTGTAATTCCATAAGGTCATATTAATGAAAAAGTGTTCTTAATCTTCAAATTATGTCATAAATATTGATAGATTCTTGAATAGGGTGTAGTGTGGGAATTCCTGCAACTACACACCGATTCCTTGTAGCATCTTGTAAGGACCAAATGTTGATACTCGTCATGCTTTCTTCGAGAAAGATAATGCTAGGATTATGAACTGGTCCACAAAGCAGCCTCGACTCAAGACACTCCTCACCGATATATTAGACAACGAGTCTGAGTTTAATTTTCGTCCATGGGTGTCAGTTCCTTCTTTCATGTCACAATTGATCACTTTTAATGTTGCTGAAGAAAACATCACTTTGGAATCCGGTACAAACTTGAGTGATGGTGAGAGATCCTTTATACTGAGTTGCAATCCTGGTTATTTAGTATCAGTAATACAAGGAAAGTTTTTGGTGTAGAAATATAATATCGATAGAGCGGAAAATGGGCCTTGATCAATGTGTTCCAGATGTTCGGAAGAGAAATCCATCAGTCGACCAACTTAAAATTTCTTTAGATTGTACACATTTGAATGGACACGACAAATGGGCCTTGATCAGTGTGTTCCCTTGTTCTGACCGAGTCTCCTACGCAACTTCGGGTTATATAAACTTCTGGAATCAGCAACTTGAGCATTTGTATAATTTTGTAATGGTTGCTCAACCTCTTGTACAAAAACCTCCTTCTGTTGAGATGATTTCTGATCGACCAAGATTAAAGTATCTCTCCGGTGGTGATAAACAAAAAATACTTCCAGGATGTTCACAAGTAAGTGTTCTTCTTATGATTTTTGTAAAGACATGATAATAGTATCTTAATTATTTCATTAATTTTACCACAGGATGGTCGTATTGTGAGACCTCGTATCAATATAGACTTTACGAAAATGGAAGAAAGTCCGCAGGGCGGAGAATCCAAAAGTAAGGATTACAGGATGTTAACGAATAATGTGAAGTCCCCAACTGTTTTGTTGGTGAGTTGTTAACGCTTCTTGTATCATGACTTTTTCTTATCCGTGTAATTAGGATCATAAAATGAATATTTGTTACTTTGTTTCAGAGTTTTGCTCCATCAAGCATTGACGGTCTCTGACTCGCTCCTAGACAAGCAACTCGTGATTCCAGTACTGATGAAGAAGAAATCGATGTAAGTACTTCTTTGCACAACCAATTATGAAATTTCTTGAATGAAGTAATAATAATTGTTTTTGATGTATCCAGGAGGAGATTATCATGGATAACGAAGGTGTTGATGATGCTCATTCATATTCGGAAGATGGCGATGAAGAGAATTCTGAAGAGTCGGAACCGAATAAAGGTAATAATGATCCTAATGGTGACGGGGGCAGTGTCGATCCATCAAACGGTTTAGAAACCACTCGAGTAAGTGTCCATCTTGTATTTTCTTATTAGAAGTACTAGTGGATTATGGCACGGGATTTTTATGGGGGCACTGGTGCTGAGCACTATCAACTTGCCTAACCATCTTAATGTTTTCTGATGAGTACCATCTTAATAGTTCACTAAGATGTGTGTTTTTAATATAAAAACCTTCACTAGATTGAAAAGCGATCGTTTGGATCCGTTATATCAATTGTTTTCCTTTCAATATTTCACATGGGACCCAAATGTCAGAATCGGGCCACACTGTATCCCTGATTAACAACCCAATTTCTATAACTTATAATGCAATTATATGAACCCAGCTATGTCTTCAGAACGACACCCATAATTTCTTTGTTGGCACAATCAGTAGACCATGGAATAAAAGAGCATTATTGGTCCAGTTTCCCTATGTTGATGATCCCTTGTTTTTAAAATCTTTCAGATCGGCACATTTTGGCATGATGCAAGTTGACTTTTTGTTGCCGATTCTCTCCCACGAGCAAAATCATGTGTATAATGAACATTCTTTCAACTTGGTGAGCAATTTAAATATTTTTCGAATGTATAATTCTTGTTAGACGACACAGTGGTAAGAAAGCAAGTAAATTCCAAAACGCAACCCGTTCATTGATTTCATTTAATCACTCCTTTCATTTCACAATTCATCTAGTTCATACCTGTAGCTACTCTACAAAAGCCTTATTCTCCTATTTTCCGCTTTCTAGCCTTATTTTGCAGCTTGACGTCGTTTAAAGGACTCAATAAAAAAAATATCTAATGATGCTCCAAAAATCTCTTTTTTGCGACCTTTTTGGACCTCATCTGCAACACATTCCAATTGAATGATCTAGACTAAACTGATTTAACAAACAAAAATATTACTAACAGTATCCAACACAAATAGTAAAGCAATATCCCTCTTATTACCATGTGCATGCATTTTGGACATACAACTGAACCTTATAACAAAAGATATTGATTCTCTTTGAGTACTCTCCACAATGGATCTTCTTAGATCCCCAACCTGTCATGTTCACAGATGTAAAACTGAATCACCCAGGATAGACTTATGTAGATGTCATTATCCCATAGAGATCTTTCAGTCTACATGTTGATAAGTTCTTCTACCCTACAGAACAAATCCTACAACAATCTGATTAAAATGAGACCACAACTATGGACTCACAACAAACATAACTTGTATTTAATATCTATGGATTCAATAATTATAATGGTAACTTGTGCACACCGTAATTCACATCAAATATGGATTCTAGAATGCATCCGGTTAAGACATGATGATAAAGATGAACAACAAAGTCTGCCTTAACAAATGCTAGATAATTACTTCCGGTTAGGCCATATGCACTGCGAGGAGTGAAACTTGGTCCTGCTTTATGCTGTGCAGCTGAATTAGAAACTTGTACAAATAAGAGATTTCACATACATTTTACTAAGTGTTCTATATTAATATAGCTTAAGAGCCTAACTCAAAGCAAAAATTTGAACATAATCTTATTCAAATACCTCAATGTGTTTCGTTCACATGCATTTCTTCTAACAATCAAGAATATTGAAGAATATAATTTTCTCTCAAATAACAGTTGAACATATTTACAAATAGTAGAGTTGAAGAATACAATTTTTAAGTGACTTGACTGAATCATCTGCTGATGTTCACTCAACCAAATATGGCAGCCAATCAAACTATTATCGTAATGCAACCAAAAACGGATCTAATCATGATTAACCTGAAGAAGATGAAAATAAGTTGCATTAGAGAAGGTTCAGTTCATTACCTTAATTAGATTCGCTGAGAGTGAAATATGTTGATAGGATTGGAAGAGGTTGGAGGAATTGAAATTTCGAAGAAGTAGAGTAAATCCTTCTCTACCCCATCAGATTTGTCGATTTCTCTTTCAGATTTTCATTCCTTTCTTCGTCGAATAAATCCCCAATTTCGAAGGGTTATTCATCACGAAAATTCACAATTTCCAAAACATTAGCAGAAATTTAGGGTTAAGTTTCGGTTGATTGAAATCGAAATAATAAAATTCAGTGTTAATTTTTTGTTGGCTGGACTGATCAATTTTGTCGCGAGTTTCAGAGAGAATCTATTCTACAGTGAAGATAGCGAAAGAGGAAGGAAGAAGAGTTCGACGGAGGAGAAGAACCGATAAATTGAAGAGACTCAGAAAGATAAATAAAGTGTATCTAATATGCCCCTGTATTGAAAGATAATAATGAAAAAGTGGGCGGAAGTGGCAAAATGACGGAAGGTTATTTCAGTACATTCATGTGCGACGGTGGAACGGGAGATTTTCCATTTTCGCTTATATTAGAAGTATAAATTTTTTGATCTGTGGATGAATGAATGAGAACCCATATGAATGAATGAAAAAATTGCCGAAATACGTCACCAGAAAATTCAAAATTCAGTCTTTTAATAAAAAAGCAGTAGAGTCTTCATCCGACATCAGATTTTTGCGATCTACCCCAGTTTTTTTATGCCCATGAAATTTCTTAGCTTTTGCAAAGAATATTTTTGAGTTTTGAGCATGTTTAGGAATCGAAATCGATGAAACAGTAAACTTCCATGAAGTTTTCAAAAAAAATTCAGTTGTCATGTTGTTCGATGTTTCAGCCACATCTTTTTGCTCGCTTATCCAATTGTTGTGAATTTTGTATATGTTGTAAATAACATCCATAAAAAAGGAATGACATATGACTCAACCTTATATTCCTTACCAATTTCTCCCAGCTCGCTATCTTATACATGGCAGTGTAAAATCTCCTCAAATAAGCTTATTGTAAAACGCTTTTTGTGACTTTTACACTATTCGCTCGTGTCTTGGATGCTTAATGAAGAAATTTGATTATGTCAAATCACTTAGATTATGAATTTATGATTGCATTTGATTTTCATGCTTAGAGTGCCCTAATCCCATGTAACCGTCATATTAGGTGCCAAATGAAGAGGTTGAGGATAACCGACCTAATGATGATGGTACGAGTAACATTGTGAATCAAAGTGACGGTACAATCATCTCTGCACTTCAGAGTCATGGGAATGTTGCTACTGAAGTTGTTGAAAAGAACGAGGCTCAAGTCGTCATTACTTCAAAGATAGAAGAAACCGGGTCGGGATAGAAGAAACTGCTCCTGCTACTGTGATAGAAGAAATTGTTCCAATGATAGAAGAAGTTTATCCAATGATTGAGACTCGTATGATCATTCATGAATACCCAAATGTGAGGGTTGCTTTTGATCCTCCGTTCAGTGATCCACTTCTGTATCATGAACTAGTTGGTGGATTTAGCGTTCCCATCGGATATACTAGCATGTATCAGAAAATATGGGAAAGATATGGTCATATTGTTGTTACCAAAGATCCCGAACACGTTTATTTCTTGATAATGCAAGTAGGAGTTATCTTGCGTGTGAACGATGATATCCGAACCAGAGTTAGAAGCAATGTTACGAAAGATGTACTTTTTGATTGGGAGTACAACTTGGGAAATTCAGAGAGACTTGGTTTCAACTTGAAACATCTATGTCAGAGAATTAACACCATTAAGGACACACGCAAGAAGAATGTACCTTTTCCTAGTGATGTTGTGAGTAAGAAGGAAGACAGAATTTCCAATTTGACGGAAGAACTGGAGTTGGAGAAAGCAACTTTGTGTGACTTGAAAATTGCAGAAGAGCAAAAATCTTACTTTGCCGATTTCCTCTAATTTTCCTTCTATAATCTCCTGAACTTTGAACTCCTGAGAGATGTGAGGTTTTACTTTGGTTTTGATTTTTTGATTGGTTTTAGATAAGTGGATTGAGGATTTTCTTGTGGATTTGATAAAGATTTTCTTTAAGTGAAATGAACTTTAATAAATTGTTGAATTCAAATATTGAATGCAAATATTGCAAACGTTTTGGAGGAATTGAAAATACAGGTGAAAGAAAATCCTAAAATGAAAATGTTAAATGTTTTGAGCATTCGTACCTTGAACATACAACACCCCAAATGTTGAATGTAAATGCTTTGAGCCAATTTTCTTGTATTACTGGCATACTCATCTTGTCATCCATGTCATCTAAGTTGTAGTATCCACCAACAACATACTCCCTCCATCCCACTATTAGTTGACCTATTTGTTTTAGATTTTGTCTCATTAATAGTTGTTTTTATATCATTCGATATTCATTTTTATATTCGTTACGTAGGTGTTTTAAAATGCTTTTCAATGATATAAAATTTACGAATATCCGTGGTATAGTTTGAGAGATAAATCATTTCTAAATTATACAACTATGTCAACTAATAGTGGGATGGAGGTAGTACTTGGTAATCATGAAAGGCCCTTCCCAATTGGAACTCTTTGCAGAATGTATATTGCACTTAATTACTTTGAGAACTAAATAACATTCATGAAATTTGTTAATCTTGATTGTTCTTGCTTTGAATATCGTCTGCTGGTTCGGCATTCCTCTTATGGTGGGATTCCATGCTCACGCGGTGGAAGTCTTCCGATTTTGTGGAACTTGTGAACACCCATGCAAGGTTATGGGAAAATATCCAAGATAATGCTTAGACATCATTTCAGTAATGAATGTCTCAGTAAGATGCTCGATTCGGAGAGGTTCTACATTCAACCACTTAGTAAAATATTGTTGAGGTGAGGTTTCCCACTCATTGTGTCTGGAAACAGTTAAGTTGTTAACGGAGTAGAGTCCCCGGACTAGGAGAGCGTTTGAAAGTAGATATTATGGACACATGGGGAGGAATGAGACTTGCATGAGTGCAGAATCTTTTAATAAATGTTAACATATCTTCTTCAGGTTCTTATTTCAAATTCATCAGAGTTTTGAATTCCTCCAGATGCTCTGATAGAGTGTTCATCATGTTTTATGAGTCAGAGCTTTCCACATCGGAGAAATGTGCAACCCAAGGTGCTTCCTCAGTAGTTATCTTTTCAGCATGAATCCATGTTCTTCCAAGGACCATGTTATATCTAGGATCCTCCCTGATTATGTGAAGCTTGGTTTCTTCCCAGGTTGAACCAATTTTGATTTTGAGAATGATGTAGCCATACGCATCTCTGGGTATTCCTTTGTGATCCCTGAATGAGATAGGAGCATGGGTAGCTTCTTGTCGAGTAATGCCAGCAGATTTGAGAGTCTTAAAAGGAATAATATTGACAGTCGTGCCAACATCGATTAACGCTCTCTTAAATTCATTTCCTTTGAGATGAATTGTGGTAAGAAGTCCCCAGTCGTACATCTCCTTGTCTGTGGCTGGAGGTTTAGGGAGCATTTATGGAATGGACAAGCGTTTCCCAGACACTATGTGATTCAAATCCATGAACATGTCTTTCCTCTGAGCCTTTTACAAATAACATGATTCACATACATGCTCGATCAAGGATTGAACTGCTTCTTTGACGGGTTTTTCAGAGAGGGTGGAAGTCCTAATCCGAAGAGGATTCATGTGTACCCCTTCAGTCCCCAGTTCTCCTAAGTCAACATTTTCTTTGAACATACGCTTCAAGATTCTAACATCGTTTATTGGATGACTGGCAAATCTATGAAAGCGGCAATAATGCGGATTTTCCATCTCCTCCCCAGTTGGCTCTCTCCTAACGGGAGGCAATTTGATCGCACCATCTTGGTTCCATATTTCTAATAGATCGACCACCTCTTCAATAGGAAAAGGAAAGTCTGGGTCTGCATGGTTGTTTTGCTGACGTTAAGTCGGTGCTTGTGTATTTCGATTTTGGTTATCCTTCCTTAATGCTTTTGCAGGAGCCTGGGATGTCAGAGAAGTATTCTTATGTTGTGTATCAACCTTCTGTTTGCTCCCTTCAACAATAATATTTATGGAAGGTTGTATTGCTTATTGATCAGGCGCCTGGTGCTGCATTGAATTCCTTGTGGTTCCTCGACTTTTGTAGCTTTTGTTCTTACCAGTAAGGCCGGAGCAAAGGTCGTTGGTCGTTTGGATGCTTTATGAAGCTCTGAGAAAGTCTAGAATCGAAGACTCTCCATTAAAGCTTTGTAGATTGGATTATTCCATTAATGCACAAGTCTGTTGTTCACTGACATTTGGATCGTGACAATCCAAAGCATGGACTCTGAATCTTTTCACATAGTCGTTCGGATGTTCATCATTTTTCTGAAATATCCTTTCCAGATCAAAGAGAGTAACTTGTTCTGAGACGAAGAAGTATTTCCGGTAGAAAACATTAATTATTTCTCCCCAACTGGTGATACTTCCTTGAGCGATATTATTGTACCAGGTGTACGGTCGTCCGGTTAGAGATTTTGGAAATTCTTTCAGATGAACAACATGATTGTGTTCATGCTCACCCAATGATTCCAGAAATCGGGAAACATGTTCTAGAGCATTGCCCGTTCCATCATAGAGCGTGAACATTGGAGAAGTGTAACCCTTCGGAAGAGGAATTCTCTATGTGGCAGAAGGGTATGGAGGTTGATGACGATGGATAAAGGACATCTTACCTTTTCCATGGTTCTCTCCAGGAGACGCTCCAAATCTTCACGAGTGATAAAATTTGATGGTTCCTTCGTTGGCGGGTTGTCTGCAACAACTTCATCATCTTCCGGAATCTGGATTGGGAAGGTGTTAGGATCAGCGGCCGAGGATACTTCTTTGTATTTTCTTTTTTTACATTGGGGCTAATCATACTCGGACATCAGTCTATCCGTGAGAGTCTTGAGGTAAGTGCACAACTCTTTCTGTGTTGCAGCTATATCTGTCTGATTCTTGGCGAGAACTTTCTGAACCTTTATGAGATTAGTTATAGTAGGTGGATTTTCTCTGATTTCTCCAAGAGACCGACCAAAGAGAGGGTTGTTTTCGATGTTGGTCTGAGGAGAGGTAGTACCAGTAGTGCCGACATGAGTATTTCTGGAGTACCACTATTATTGCTAGTGCTATTACCGTTTGGACTAGGATTTATAACTGAACCTGACCTAAGATCAACAATTTTGACGAATTGGAATTGCAACCGAGAGATTAATATCCCACTGTGGTCGCCAATCTATAGATGGGTGAAAACGATTTGCTGGTTTTTAGGAAAGTAAAGAGACGACCGTACGGACGGGGACTCCTCGACCGAACGAATTGCTTAAACCTTTTTCTAACAGATGCACTGCACGAGAGTGCTTTGAGTTCGAGAGATCAATCTGTAAGACTCCGGCCTAAACCAAGACAATGGCCATTCCAGAGTCAATTTGGTCACATAGAGGGATGAGGGTCGATCTGTATGAGGGAAGCTGAGAAATGGGTAAGATTAATGATGATCAAAAATTATGGATGTGTTGAAGGTTTCTGCAAGATGAACTGTAGTGTTCAAGTAAAAATAAGTTCTGATCGATTAAGCAATAATTTCTTGTGTGTCGAAATTGTTGTTTACCAGATGATTCTTGGTTGTTCAATCGTGGATTCATAAACTTATTTATATTGCAAGAATAGTAGACACATTGATCCCAGTAAGTGTGACGGTTGCTCGAGTGAAAAAGTAGGAAAGTGGGAAATCGTGGTCAAACCAGTTCCATGTCGTGCAGAGACTTGGTTGATTGTCCATCCACAACTTTGCTAACTTCCTCAACTGATTGCACGACTTACTCACATTTATCATCTTGGGTGAACACACGTGTCGTAGACTGCCAGAACAAAACCCTAGTAATTATCCCCCATGTGATGTGATTGATGTCTCATGAATGTGGAGTCTACAAGGCAAACTTGTATTTAATTAGTCAGTTGCTAGACAATGAGTCTTAGCCTTGATGAGTCGAGCATAATGAACGAATATGTTATGCTATGGGACTCATGGATTGAGCATAAAATGTCTGCTGGGACAGCGCTCAGATGCCGAGTCTTGATGAATTGTGATGTATCATTTTACCAGTCGAGGTAATAATGATATTTTTTGGAATTTGAATGATCATCCGATGAGGTTGCTCGATCGATGACTTATTCTGATATGTTCGACATGAAATCAGAGATATTGTTGAATTATGCAGAATGCTCATTTCTGATTTAATATATCATGAATAATCGAATGACAGTGAAGAATCAGAAATATTGAATGGTCGTTCGTTCGAACCATCTTGCTCAGCCGAGAAAAAATGTTGGTAGCATGACCAAACATTAGATTAAAATTTTGATTGTCGGATCAATAGAATTCTCGAATGTTGATATTTGAATCAACATGAGGAATATTGCTCGGTCGATCAATTGATAGTTGAATCGATAAGTTCTGAACCCAGTTGATTGTACATGTCGCTAGCTTCAGCACAAAATAGGGTTTGAGTGTGTTCAGAATTATGCTTTGCATATCATTTGATTTAAAACCCTAATTTTCGTAGATTGTTGATCAATTGATGATTTAATGAAAATCAACTAATGAGCGAGAGAGGGATCGGCTACATGGGATGATGGCAGACCATATAACGCCCAAGTTCTCGAATAAGCGTGCACCAAAGTACTTTGTAAGCCCGTTGGTGAATGGATGATTAAATGTTCGTTTAATTATTATTAAAATAGTGCTCGTTTTAGCATTAGGTGGTAAAACCTAATTATGGAGAGAGGAGGGACCAACAAGGAGTGTGAAACCGGCCCTTGGTGGTCGTCGGACCGGATGGTGATCGATTGATCAAGTTCCAAGTTGGTTGGAAAGAGTTTGAACCCAATATGAACTGTAGAAGATTAACTAGGTCAAAATCGTTAATAAGATGTGGGACCATCTTCTGCCAGCCTAAGGGGCGACCTTGGTCGGTTAAGGTGGCATGCCCGTGTTACCACATTGTCCTGAGAATTTTGGCATTTTCCGGTGCGCGTTTGAGCAATATTTTGGATTTTCATAAGAGTTTGATCTTGACTGAAACTCTTGATTTTGCTTGAGTGAGCAAGTAGAATTTTGCTCGCGCGACCAATTTTTAAGAATATCAAAATAAATGAATATTTTAATACTTATCGTGGATATCCCGGATGATCGTCTGGGTTTTTGCTCATACGAAAGAGTTTCATGAGATGAAGAAAGAAATGATAATAATAAAATAAGGAATTGGGAGATGTGAGACCGGAAACGGCTAGGGCATGGTCGTCCGGCTAGTAGTCCCGGTCCCGTGCTCTTCCCTATTTTATATCATTATTTTTCATCATTTAAGGAAACTAGTTTTTCACCCGTGCTACGCACGGGTTTATTTCTTGCTTATAAAAAAAAAATCTTTATAAACAATTTAAATTTCAGAAAATACTAATATAAACTAATAAAAGTTGAATAAAAACATGAATATTCAATATATTTATAACAAAAATTATATAAAAAAAAACAACTAAAAAGTAGAGGCACGCAATGCAACGTCTTAGGAGTCTACCGTACCTATTTTAACTTTATTAATTATTAAAAAATTATGCTCCTCCGTTCTTTTTTCAAATTTTGGTATTCTTTCTAGAGCCCATGTTTTTGTTTATTTTTCTGGAATAATTATTAGAAATTTATGCTCCTCCAATCTTTTTTCAAATTTTGATATTCTTTCTAGAGCCCGTGTTTTTGTTTATTTTTCTGGAGTTTTGACTCTTTGGTCCACCAATAATTATATGCCCTCTTTTGCGATACATCATAATCTCGGTAAAACCTCTTTTATGGTAAAATTTATATTACACAATGATGGTTTTCGGTAGATTAGTAATCTTCTTTTGATTTTCCCTTTTTTTACACAAATCAGAAAATATTTTACATTCACACGGATATTCCCCATTGATCCTGATGTAACTCCTAACCAATCGCTGATGGACCATATTATCATCATGAATGATTTATCAAATATATATATATATATATATGCATGCATGCAACTATATTGACATTTTGAATTGTTTGGCTATAAATATCAAGAAACAACACAAAAAACTAATTATCTTCGTCTTCTTTGTTACAGTGGAGCCGAAAATACGCTGCATGCACCCAGAGCCATCCCTCTGTCGAGCGTTTCTTTGTATCTTGAAGAAAGACTGTTATCTCCATTAAGACTTCAAATAGTTAGTGCCCTATTTAAAAAATAAGAAAAATATCTTAGTAACAACTACGGTATCTCTTCGGGTTTTCCATCCCATAAACTGCTTAAGAAGTACAATAATGAATAAAGGAGAAATTTATTATCAATTACTTGAGCAGCGCCAGCTATGAAATCTATAAATTTTTTGACGGCACCGGACACCCAACTTACCCAAGTTGATTCCTCACTAAATCAAACTAAAAGTAGAATCTTCTTCGCAAAGAGGTGAAACTTAAACCTTATGTTTTTTTAGTAAAGTTTGATCATTTTTTTGCTCGCTAATCTCAATTACCTAGGTACGAAAACGATAACATTACTTATCTAACCGATATTATCTAGTTTGTAATATTTTGTAGATTTTCCACGGTCCTTTCATATATATTTTACATGCATTTAATGTTATATAAGTTTTTGATGAACGTATGCGTACTTGTGTAACTTGCCACTTGGTAACTAAAGAGTATGTCTAATCTTTGGCTAACGATCTTCTGTATTTGAGGATAAAATGACGACTGAATGACTATATGACCAAAAATTTAGATTGAATATTCATTGCCATTTGAGTCACTTGAAGAAGAAAAAAATGGCGGAAATTGCAAGTATAAACTCCTTAACCTTATCAACATATCTGCCCGGCTCCCTAGTATAAACTCTCCCAGCTCCCTAGTATATCCGTCAACTTGTGCTTTGTACAATTAATAAATTTATTATCTCTGGTTATTCACCACCAACTGTACCAAAAAAAATAAAAAAATCAGTACAATAGGTGGTGTAAATTATGATCATGCAAAATTGCAAATAATAGATCTGGACTTTAGTAAGAATATGTAAGAATATTAATGCTTCATGCATAAAATCTTTAGATAAATCTTGGCACGTTCGCATATCATGCCTCATCGTTGTAAATTGTATCCAATCTATGGCGGATTAATTTGTTTTTAGATTAACCGATTATATGTTTTTACGATTTTAATTTTGATTTTTATTAATGATGTGACTTAATTTACAGCTCCATATGAATTATTGTAGTAGTATGTTAATCTTCAACTCACTCTTTAACAACATGTATTTTCTTACGAAGTCATGAGGTTTTTAAAACAATTATCTTTAACATGAGTCCATGACTGCTTCTTTAAAGTCGTGGGTTCTATTAATCATTAATGGCATAGCATAGCATAACGTACAAATATGTAAAAATGAAGTATACATCCTGCTTGGGAAGGGCCTGCATTCAAGTAAATCCATCTTGAAAATAATTTGAGTAACAATAATGTCTATATGTCATTTTTGATTCTTAAATAATTGGCACCTGCTCCTAGATGGGATTGAGTTTTATTTATTCCTCATATTATAATCCTTCTCTTGAATTCGTGTTAAGCATCTAAGGCTATTTTCCTTATTCTGTTTTCTTCACCACGTCATCCTCAAGAGACCTTTTTTTTAAAGTGATTCAATGAAACAATTGACCATCGGGGTTCATAGTAGGATATCATCATATAGTTCTCGTAAGTTTTCTTCATCTATATAATAGAAAGACATTGTTCCGAACATAAAGAGCATAGCAGGACGTGAAATCTACCAATGAACAATGTTGAAGCAATAATGCGCAAATAAAAGTATTTATAGACGGTCTTAAACTCTTAATCACTTAACATATAATGAGAAGATGGCAACAACAACAACGATTGGTTGATGATTTGTACTGTGGAAAAAATGCTTGGAAACAGTTAAGAGATGCTTACAGTAGCTGCAAAAAGGTTAGTTCAATTTCGTATGCCCACACACACACAAAAAAAATGAAAAAATAAACTCGACTTGTTATGAGAGAGGTACAGACACCATCAAAGTTGTCAACTTGCGTCTATTTCAACCACTTCTCATTTAACCTGCTTCCTCCATACATTATACCGCTGATTGATTAAAATAAATCAAGTTATGTGTAATAGATTTCATACATACAGTACAATAGTTTGAGCAAATGAAAGGACACAGATAACGGGGAAAAAAACCCATGGTTCTACCCTGCTAAAAGAAAAACCAATAAGCTCGATTAGAGTTCAGGAAAAAAAAAAACAGCTCCGAAAGACAAAAAAAAAAAAAAATATTAGGGTCACTCTAAAAAGGAACATAATACCCCTTAAATCTTGCGATCAATAATGGCTACTCTAACTCCCTTTTTTCATAAATGAGACCGCAAACTGCAAAAGAGAGAGCAATTGCGGATCATATAAAAAATCAAAGCATATATTATGTACAAATCAAAGAATGCCAAAGCTTATATACACAAACAAATTATCATAAAAAATATTATCCATTATCTCTGGCCTTTTAACATAATTTTCTCCCACTCTCAAATTACCATTCCATCCACATGTGTTTGAGTCTAAGTTAACAGTGTTTCACATGTATATACCATTTTAATTTTAGTCAACCGCATTTAAAAGAAAGATAGGGAGAAAAGATATATACATATAAAGCAACTTCGATGCCTCCTGGATGTAATCGATTATGATTGGATACTCGTTAAGAGCATTATAAATTTTAGCTACATATAATCTTTAACCTCGACTCTTCAATGCAAGGAGCTATAAATACTAACAATACCACACAGACAAACAAAGAAGAAATGGATTTCAGAATTATATACCTTGCATGAGCTTGCTATAGAATAACCTACATTAGATTCCCCTCAAATCGTTCAGCTCACACACTGCAGCCATTGGTGACACTTTGGAGCTCATGCAACAGAAAAAAAATGAATAGATTGGAAAACAAAACCCTAAATCGAAATTTATAGAAACCAACCAAACCCTAGAAAAATATAAAAGAACACACAAACATTGAGATTTGGGGCTGGATCGAGTGCTTTATATAGGGACGACCAAGCAAGAAATTCCACAGAAAAGAAAGGCATATTTAATGAAATATATATCTCAAAAGTTACACAATATTTATATAATTTAGGACAATCAATACTACATTTTTCTTGCAGTTGCGTGGAAATATCTACATCTTCAAATATCTATAAGATTTTAGATTCTAAGAATCGAAAAATATTCTTATTTACAACCACACTTGTTATAAATCATTCCATTGCATCATCCAATCCCACCCGTCCGTACACTTTAAACCCAGTAATAGATTATTTGGAACAACTCAACTCTTAGTTATCGGAGAAAAATCTTGGAAAAGCAGATGCTCCCTTGAAACTTAGTGATCGGCACACTATAATGACCTTGAAACTTGTTTGTTGCTAATTAAGGTGTTGAAATTCAATTAAAGAAGAATAAAAAAAAAATCAGCAAAATGACTTAACTGGAAAAAAAAAAAAAAAAAACTAATTCTAAGATGTCTTTTCTTCGATGGACATTCCACATGATCTATTGCTTTAACAAATTCAAAATCTTAAAACATAGATTTATGTATTGAGATATGATTGAGAATAAGAACCAAAACTCAAAATATAGTAGAATGAGTCCGAACTAACCTTGAATTCACTATTAATATTGGCCAAACCGACGTTAGTAGAGAGCACCAAAAGGTTTTCTCAATAGAAACAGTCCATAGAATTTTCTCTCTTTCATCAACTCTGCATCCCATCGTTCTCTGTCGGTAAAAGAGGGGGAAAGGAAAAGAAGATTTTATAGAGACGACATTTACCAATATATTCCCGGTAAAATAGGGGGTGTAGAAAAGAAAAGAAGATCGAAAGATACGGATATTTACCAATTTCTTCGATGCAAAAATCCTTTTGAAATAACATTTTGATGATACCTGCAAAGAAACAACAAATCGGGGATCAGACAACAAAATAAAAAAAGAAAAACGAAAACGAAGTCGCCATTAGAAGAGAGAAGAGGCGACGACGGGATTGGCTTATACTCGGTGGTTTTTATACAAAGAGATACATTACCCTAAATAAAAAGATTTTGTTTAAATAAAGATTCTTTAAATAAGGATATTCTGTTTAAATAAAGAGATACATCTAAGAATATGAATTTTATTTTTTTGGCTAGTTGCACTTACCTATTGCTTTATTTATTTTTGGCAAATTTAAATCATAAAAATCACGGGTTTACCTATTTTGTTATTTTTTTACCAATGATGTTTTACCTAAAATATCATGCACATAATATTATTGCCGTTTTTACATAAAAATGAACAAATAAAACAATATATTATATTTTCAAATAGCTACATTTATTTGTTTTTATACAAAGAGATGCATTACCATAAATAAAAAGATTTTGTTTAAATAAAGATTGTTTAAATAAGGATATTTTGTTTAAATAACGAGATACATCTAAAAATATGAATTTTATTTTTTTGGCTAGCTGCACTTACCTATTGCTTTATTTATTTTTGGCAAATTTAAATAGTGAAAATCACGGGTTTACCTATTTTGTTATTTTTTTTACCAATTATGTTTTACTTAAAATATCATGCACATAATATAATTGTCGGTTTTACATAAAAATGAACAAATAAAACAATATAGGGTATATTAATTATATGTCCCTACTTTTAAATTCCTACAAATATATCCTTATGCAACAATAAATATGTCCCTCCTTTTTTATAACCTTATCCATTTAATATTAGATTACCTTAATACCCTCACTCATATAATATTTTTCTTTATTTCAAAATACAATAAATTTCTTCCTCTACCACTTCACCACCACCACTAGCACCACCACCACCAACATTCAACTACCATTCAACCACCACCACCGTTCAACAACCACCACCTACCAACCGCCACCACCACCAATATTCCACCACCACTCTTTCACCGCCACCATTACACCGCCACTAGTCCTCCTCCACCACTAGTCTGTTGCCGCCACCACTACAAGTTCGTCGCCGCCACCGCCACCACCACCACCATCACCGCCGCCACTGGTTCAAATATTTTTGTAGCAACAAAAAGTAGTTGATCCATTTCAGTTGGATCAAACAGTGGATGTTTATCCATTGCAGTTGGATCAACAGTAGAAATTTATCCATTGCAGTTGGAAGAACAATGGATGTTTATCCATGCTGATGGAAAAATGCTACCACTTCATCAGCTGCAGTTTCAGATCCACCAACAAAAACATCAACAGTAGAAGTTTATCTAGTTTATCCAAGAAAAAGGATCAACAGTAGAAGTTGATCCAATTTTAGTGGATCAACAATGGAAGTTGATCCATGTAAAATTGGATCAATAATGATAGTTTATCCATGTAAAATGGAGTGAACTTGGCGTGAGTCGAACACGCATCATCTGACATGGAGTCAGTCATGCTACCATTGCACCACAAGTTCAACATTAGAACAAATTTACATGATTTAAACTACAAAACACGAGTTCAAAGGATCAACAACAGTAGTTGATCCCATATAGATGGATCAATAACCATAGTTGATCCAAAATATATGGATCAACAACCATAGTTGATCCAATATCACTGCCTGCTTCAACCCAGATAACCACCATATTTCATACATGTAGCTTCATAAACACCAACAGCTCCAAGACCAGCTTCAAAATCAATCTCAGTTGAATCAACAATGGATGTTTATCCAATTCAGTTGGATCAACAGTGGATGTTTATCCATTGCGGTTGGATCAACAACCATAGTTGATCCAATATCAATGTCTGCTTCAAACCAGATAACAACCATATTTCATTCAGCAACAGGCTAAAATCTTTGTAACAACAACTCATACCAACACTTCCACCAACAAAATCACACATCTCCAGTACCACCACCACCAATAAACAACCAAAACCAAAATCCAACACCAATTTTATCATTCCAACCAAAACCACCTCCATCTAAATCACCAATACCGAAAGAAACATACCTCATCCGTCGTCGCTGCTACACCACCACCATAAATCGTAACCTGAAAGATCTATAATTTCAACATAAAAACATACCCGGATAGTTTCTGCTACACCACCGAATCCATACTTCATAACTTGTCAAGAACCCAATCTCAAACAGAGACGAAAATATCAATTGACAACAATTAATGATAATGAATCAAATTTCTTCTGAAACGGCTTAGACTTACTTATTAATAAAAATTTATCTGAGATTATGAAACAGATTTTACTGAACTTTATTAAATCAAAATAATAAAATATGCAAACAAGTGTAAATACTTAATCGTGTACCTTTCTATTTAGTCTTCATGTTAATTGGTACTAAAAATGACATCTATATATCTTCAAAATCGATTATAAATCATATCACTAATTTTCCAGATCTAAAATTGGAAACGTAATCAATAATTTAAATCGTCAACTAGCATGAATGAAATCGAAAAGAAAACTGATATTTGAATCTGGTCTCCAAAATCAATCTTTATCCTAAGAAGATGAAGAACAATCAATCAGAAGTTGAAACCAATTGAAATCGATGTAGAAAAGTCAATGTTTATCCAATTGAAATCGATGTAAAATCAATGTTTAGCCTGTTGATAAAAAATCAATCTTTAGCCTGTTGGTAGACAAGACGAAGGTGGGTGTACTGGTTATGGTGGCGACGATAAAGATTATGATGGTGGTGGTAGTATCAACGGAGATAGTGGTATTGTCTACTGTGTGTTTCGCTAGAAATAAAGAGAAGAAGTAGATGGTGATAACGATGGTGGTAAGACATGATGGAGGAAGTGGAGGTGCTACTGGCATGGTGGTGGTGATGACGAAGAAGGTGGTGGTTGTCGGTGGAAGAGGAAGACGAGAAAAAAAAATTAGATCTAAAATTAAAGAAGATAAGAAGAAATTTATACTTTCAATAAGGTATAAAGGTTGGGGTATATTTGGAAGTCTATAAATTGTTAATGGGCCCCTGATGGGCTTATAGATAAAGAGGGACAAAATTATTATGTGATAAGGATATTTGTGTAGACTATCAAAAGTAGGGACAAAAGTTCAATTACCACAACAATATATTATATTCTCAGATAGCTACATTTATTTGTTTTTATATAAAAAGATACATTATCATAAATAAAAAGATTTTGTTTAAATAAAAATTGTTTAAATAAGGATATTTTGTTTAAATAAAGAGATACATCTAAAAATATGAAGAATTTTTTTTTGGCTAGTTGCACTTACCTATTGCTTTATTTATTCTTGCCAAATTTAAATCGTGAAAATCACGTGTTTACCTATTTTGTTATTTTTTTACAAATGATGTTTTACCTAAAATATCATGCACATAATATTATTGCCGTTTTTACATAAAAATGAACAAATAAAACAATATATTATATTTTCAAATAGCTACATCTATTTGTTTTTATACAAAGAGATACATTACCATAAATAAAAAGATTTTGTTTAAATAAAAATTATTTAAATAAGGATATTTTGTTTAAATAAAGAGATACATCTAAAAATATGAATTTTATTTTTTTGGCTAGCTACACTTACTTATTGCTTTATTTATTTTTTGCAAATTTAAATCGTGAAAATCACGGGTTTACCTATTTTGTTATTTTTTTACCAATTATGTATTACCTAAAATATCATGCACATAATATTATTGTCGTTTTTACATAAAAATGAACAAATAAAACAATATATTATATTCTCAGATAGCTACATTTATTTGTTTTTATACAAAGAGATACATTACCATAAATAAAAAGATTTTGTTTAAATAAATATTGTTTAAATAAGAATATTTTGTTTAAATAAAGAGATACATCTAAAAATATGAAAAATAAATTTGGCTAGCTGCACTTACTTATTGCTTTATTTATTCTTGCCAAATTTAAATCGTGAAAATCACATGTTTACCTATTTTGTTATTTTTTTACCAATGATGTTTTACCTAAAATATCATGCACATAATATTATTGTCGTTTTTACATAAAAATGAACAAATAAAACAATATATTATATTTTCAAATAGCTACATTTATTTGTTGATTTATTTTTCCAAATAGCAATTTATGGAATGAAAATATTAAGAAAAATAATTTCATTCATTTTTTTCTATTACACTTTTTTTTAACTTCATTTTTTTTTTTCTTTGTTAGTTTGATTAAATCATGCTCTAATACCCATGGATTTTTTATTAACAAACCAAACACGTTTTCATCTATAGGTAAGCATCCAACACTCTTAAGTATTTTGATTTATAATTTTGATTATTGATTAAAGAGTTTTAATTTCATAAAAATTGTAATTCATATCGTATTATAGCTCCTTTAATTTTCAGTAGTTTAGAATTGTAATTCGGATTAGTTTAATCATAAAATGTGTGATTGTACATTGGACTTTTTTTATTATTCTTATTTTATGATTGATTGATTTAATTTTATGATGAAATCGTGATGGTGGTGTGATTTTATTTTAAGTTTGTTTGAGAGTTTAAATGTTATGATTAAATATAGCCTATTTTTTCATATATTTTTGGCAATGTTGTATGACTTTTTTTCAGATTTTGTTGTTTAGGGTATAAAGTTATAAGATTTTGTTAGATCTATTTTTTTTAAGTAATATTTGTTTCTTGTATGTAATTGGCCGTAAAATATAATGTGGGACCAAAATTATTTTTTTGCCAAAATTTTATAACAATACAAAAAAAAAAAAAAAAACGGTGGGGCCAGAATCAACCAGAATCGAGAATCAACCAGGAAAAAACTCTGTTATTATATAGAGAATATAGAGAAACTAAGAGTTTTGCACGAACGAGTAAGTTTGCTCAAACAAGGAGTTTTCAAGAGACAATGAAAAGTAATAAAGTAAGTTAAAAATAAAAGAAAGAGGTGTGGGACTGGCCACGACAGCATAGACGGTCGGACGGTCGGCCCGGTCCCGTGTGCGCCTCTTTATTATTTTTTAATTATTTTCTTTTCTGATTTTGCATAGATTTCCTTGTTCGTCCATATTTTTTTGAATGCTCGTTTATGCATTTGGGTGCTCGCTCGTGCATTATTTTTATGTACACTCGCACCATTTTCTCGGGGCTTACTCGGTGGCCCAGATGCCCGAACAATGAATATTTATTACTAATTAGTGGAATTCAGCTGAGAATAAGCTACAAAACGGAGTAATAACATAGATTGGTCATCTACTACTAATTCATGGAATTCGGACTGGAATAAGCCATGAAACAGAGTAATGAGATAGATTGATTATCTATTACTAATTCATGGAATTCGGTCGGGAATAAGCCATGAAACAGAGTAATGAGATAGATCGATTATCTATTACTAATTCATGGAATTCAGTCGGGAATAAGCTGAAAAAGCGGGGGTCTAACAACCTCACCCAATATTTCTCTTAGCAATATATATGGACTAACACCAATATACATTGAAGAGAATCAACTAGATAGTTAGACTCAATCTTAATAAAAAGTATATCAGGGAGTTATATCTCAATTTCTCGATTCAATCCCAACTCAAACAAATAGAAATTTGCGAGTCTGATTGAATACAAGAGAAATAAACTTGAACGGTAGCAAATACCAATGTTCAAGGATCAATCAATTTCAATCAACATCCAAATGTTGGATTTACCAATTGATCGATGCAAACGCACAACCTGTGATATTTCAATTATATAACAAAATATAATGCGGAAAAGAAATAACACAGACACCAGAAGTTTTGTTAATGAGGAAACCGCAAATGCAGAAAAACCCCGAAACCTAGTCCAGATTGAACACCACACTGTATTAAGCCGCTACAGACACTAGCCTACTACAAACTAACTTCGGTCTGAACTATAGTTGAACCCCCATCAATCTCACAATGATTCAAGGTATAGTTGCGCTCCTTACGTCTCTGATCCCAACAGGATACTATGCACTTGATTCCCTTAGCTGATCTCACCCACAACTAAGAGTTGCTACGACCTAAAGTCGAAGACTTTAATGAAAAAATCTGTATCACACAGAAAAATCTACAAGAATAGATATATCTGTCTCCCACAGAAATACCTACAAGTTTTGTTCCGTCTTTTGATAAATCAAGGTGAACAGGAACCAATCGATAACCTGGAATTATATTCCCGAAGAACAGCCTAGAATTATCAATCGCCGCACAATAATCTTAATCTACTAGCGAAACAAGATATTACGGAACCACAAATGATATGACGAAGATGTTTGTGACTACTTTTCTATCTTGCCTATCGGAGAAATTAATCTCAAGACAATATTATGATTGCACTCAATCACGATAGAAACAACAAGATCAGATCACGCAACTACAGAGAAAATAGTTGGGTCTGGCTTCACAATCCCAATGAAGTCGTTAACCTACAGGGTCTCGGTAGAAACCTAAGGTGAAAGGAGAATCGACTCTAGCTTATACAACTAGTATCAGATAAGAGGTGTGGGGATTAGGTTTCCCAGTTGCTAGAGTTCTCCTTTATATAGTTTCCAAATCAGGGTTTGCAATCTACGTTACACTGGTAACAAAGCATTCAATATTCACCGTTAGATGAAAACCTGATTAGAGCTAATATCTTTCAACCGTTAAATCGAACTTATCTTGTTATACACAAATGAAATATACGTCATTTAGGTTTGAGTAATCGTACCTAAACGTGTACACCTAGTTGGTTCAACATTAGTTAACCAATGGTTAGTCATATGAGCACTTTCATATCAACCTTATTCATCTTCACCATAATTAGTCCAAATGACTCAAATGAACTAGTTCGAGAGTTGTTCAATTGCTTAGATCTTATAGAAGTATACAAGACATAATCGAAGCAAAATCGGTTTTGATTCCCTCGAATCGATTCATGAACATTATATCCAAGGTTTGAAAATTGCATTCCTTAATATGTAAATGTTTTAATTCATGAACAACCCAGTTTTAGAAAGTAACACACTTAAGTATGCGTATGGGTATGCGTACTTAAGTAATCGTATTTAAGTTTGTTTTGGTTTCCGAACTCAGTCGAAATTCACGGACGTGAACTCTCTGCCGGTATGCATATTGTACGCATACTTAGGTAACCGGATTGAGTTGGTTTTGATTTGAAAACTCAGCAAAAATTCACGGTCGTGAACTTCCGCCAGTATGCACATACTTACCCTGTCTCCATCAACCATTTAGTACACACAAAAGTATGCATACATTTGGTTCCCGGTTTTGGACTTATACACTAATGCGCGAACACATTATATGCTTATATCCAAATATGGTTACATGTTCTAAACTCTTTAATTCAATTATTAAAACATTCTTAGAGGATGTTAAATAGAGGTTATTCACACACTATTTTTCATCAAAGCAATTTTCAAGATATTGAAATAATCAACATGACTTTCGTCACTTGTAAAGATGAACTTGGCCAAAGCGAAAGCTTACCAACACATATTTCGAGAAATAGATAGGCGAGATAAACTCGTCTCGAAATAGCAAATGTGTATAATCAAAGTCTATATAGCAATACGACTTTTGTCTCAAGATAGGAGATAGAGTAGATAGACTTTTGAGTGATAGATAAGTTCTAGTCTCCACATACCTTTTTGTCGATGAAGATCCACCAGTTCCTTGAGTAGTTCTTCGTCTTTGCATGATGAATGTCGTGGAGTCTAGAGATCAACTACACTTTTTATCCTACTCCGAGACTTAGCTATAAGTTGACTTGAAATCAAGACTTATAGTTTTGGCAACTAAACTTGACAACAAGCTTGAGATAGCAACGATTGCGAGTTCGACCGGGCAATGCTCTAACAATCTCCCCCTTTGTCAATTTTAGTGACAAAACTATCAATACATATGGAATACAAAATTAATAAACTTTGCAGCTTCTCTTCCACATGCATGATCTCCTTGGTTCTTTAACATTATTCGAAATCTTCATCACTTCCAAGTACTCCAATGATTCCAAAGATATTCAAATCAGCACCACCATTGTTGTAGATCCGTAGCCATAACAATGAGGGAAAAAAAGCTCTCAATCATTGTTACACAGTGTCATAGTATTATTACACATCATCAAAGTTCAATTGTATCACAACTTTGACAACAATAATATGGTGATATGTATCACCCCTCC
The DNA here is from genome assembly GCA_023529315.1 of Papaver bracteatum. Taxonomy (NCBI): domain Eukaryota; kingdom Viridiplantae; phylum Streptophyta; class Magnoliopsida; order Ranunculales; family Papaveraceae; genus Papaver; species Papaver bracteatum. The sequence goes on from JAJJWX010001290.1 coordinate 254,327, forward strand.
TTAGTCAAGAATTCATCTCACATGAAAACCACTTCCCCTTACATAATGATCCGAAAACCATATGTATTTGTAGTGTGAAATACACATTATTTCTCCCCCTTTTTGTCAATAAAATTGGCAAAGGTACGAAAACTAGTGGGATCCTAATCAAATTTCCATATAGACACTTCATGACCAAAAAAAGCACATATCAACTTTTTAGATGCAATCATATAGCCGAAACTAAATGCATTCATCAAGGAATTTATAAAGATACAAGATAACCCCTATAATATTCCACAACCGCACTTCCCACAAAAATTTGGCAATTAAGCACAAGTTCAATTAAGAACTCTCCCCCATATAATGTCATTCCCGAAAGAACAACAAGATCGACCTTACTTTCACAAGAAAAGAAGGATTTCTCTGGACATTAACAAATCTCATAAAAATATGAATTTGTATCCAAAATACTCAATTGAATTAACCACAAGTGAACCAATGATTAATTCAACCGGAATACTCAACTAAATTAACCACAAGAGAACCCATGATTAATCTAATTGGAAAATGCTAAACATAAGAAAACTTATGGAGCCACATATTATACACATAAAAATATGGATCAAGGAAGATCAATATTGCGGAATAAACAAAGATTAATTCTATCTTTCATCACTATTTTCACAATGACATATAATCGACTTAATATTTGTAAACAAAAGCTCATCCTTTCTTCATCAATATTTGCATAATGACATAAAAGTCTTATCTTTTGTTTTTCAAAAGTTCGTTCATTCTTTTATCAATACGTGCATATCGACATATGAAAGACTTAACTTTTGACCATGTATAGGACAATCATAGTTCACGGACGCAAACACACATATCCCATAAAAAAGTGGAATATAAAAAACCATAAAGATTAATACTGTAAAATCATCTTCCAAACAAACTTTAGAATTTAAATAAAGCTAAAAACATTGAAGATGAAAACGCAGGACATAGCTATGTATAATCACAATAATGACTATTCCAAACTCTAGTTATTCTTCTTAAAAACACAAGAATAAAATTCGCATAAGAAGCTTCCTAGACATTGTAGAGCTTTCTCAGAACATCTACCGAGAATTCCTTCTCATTATTGAAAAACCCACTGATTATGGGATCGTTCAATTCCTCTAAATCTTCAGAAAATATCAGCCAACTCACTAAGTTATCTTTTTAGCTCATGTAAGGTGTTCTTTAATAGAGACAACATTTGTTCATAGTGAGTTATATTTTCTAAAGAAAAAACAATTTGATATTTTAAATCATTTTTTTTGCTGATGAAACCTTTCACCATACCTCTAAAGTTGTTATCAAAATCACAAATTGACAAGAGGCAGTTAGAGGAAGAAACTTCTCCATCATTTGTAGATCTCTCTTTCTTCTTCATTGAGGAAGTGATTCCTTCACACAGATACACATTAACTGCTTCCACTGCATCCTTTTTTGTGGTACCTCTAGTTACATGAGCCATGAAACTGTATCTTTCAAGGAGAAAAGAGATGAAGAACATGATCACAAATTATTATAAATAGACTCATGGACACAAAAACCCTAGAAGAACTTTGAAAAAGTATTTCATGGTTTATTATCCATTATCTAAAAAATTAGGAGAATATTTTCTTAACAAAAATAAGAAAATAGTACACAAATACAAAAACTTGAGCCACCTTGATGCACGCCTCATTTTCTCAAGTTAAAGATGAGGATGCCGACATCACTGGTATTAGACAGTGACGGAGTGAGCCGAATGCTCACATTTTTTACCACCTAGTGGCGTATCAAGGTTTTTTGTATAAAAAGACTTCTCACCTCGTCTGAATCTGGAATTTATGGATTTTTTTATGAAAATCTTGTTGATCATCCAATGCCAGATTCATCCCCTGCATGTTCTCCTGAAGTTTGGCAATTCTTTTGTTGTTCCTCTTGAATCTCCAACACATACTTTGAACATGATTTTCATTTCCACAAAACGAACAAATCAATAAAGATTTTTTATTATATTGAATTGCCTTCTGTTTGTCACAACATTCTTCGTATATTGTTCCAGCATTAGTCGAAACAAGAGTGTTGTTTGTGTTTACAGTTTTTCTTTTAAACCCCAAACCATTTTTCTTTCCAAAGGACTTCTGACCAAACAACATTGCTGAGATTTTGTCAGAACTTCCGGATAACCTTTGCAGGTCATTCTTAAGAGTATTAATCTCTTTTTCCTATAGAGACACGGTTCTGGTGAATTCATCATTAAGACAATCCATGTCAAGTTTTTTCACTTGGAGCAATGATTCAAGTTTCTCCAACGAAGCCTTTAGTTGAAGATTTTCTTGGTGAAACTCTCTACTTTTATTCAAGAATTCACAAATCTCTGTGTCAGACTCAAGATCTGAATCAGAAATTGAGTAGATAGAGGTTTCTGCTACAAGAGTTGAAATTTCATTTCCCATATCAGACGCATCCAAGTCGTTGACAACCAGGGAAGATTTTTATTGCATTGAATCATCTGAAGCATTAACTGGAGAGAGATGTTTATCACATCCTTTACTTATTTTTTCAAAATTCTTGATCTTTTTTGTTGTCAGTGATCTATCAAAATGAACATGATTATAACAACATTCATCAGCGCAAGACAAGTTAGAAGATTCACTTACGTTGGTCACATCATTGAATGCAGATATCCTCCTGACTGTGTTTTGATTAAGATCAAGAATTTTTAACTTTCCAATTAGAGTATTTATGGAAAGGTCATCAAGGTTATTTCCTTCAACGATGGCATGCTTCTTAGAATCATATCTAGATGGTAGCGATCTGAGAATTTTTATCACAATGTCCTTTTCAGGAATAGTCTTACCCAATCCAAAGGATGCATTAAAATTTCAGACACTTTGTGATTAAACTTATCAAATGAATATTCATCTTCCATACGAAGGTTTTTCCAATCAGAATATAGGTTCTGAAGCCTGGCTTCCTTTTCACTAGAACTCCCTTCAAATACGGTTTCTAAGATATCCCAAGAATCTTTAGAACGAGTGCACGGAGTCACATGGTGTTGAAGATCTGTGGTAATGGCATGTATGATGGCATTCAAACCGTCGAAATTTTGCTTTGTAGCAAGTATCTCAACAGCGTCATATGCACCAATATCTTTAGGTACGGTTGCATCTCCTACTGCCACAATGGGAACATCATAGCCATTAACTACATAAACCCATGATTGAAAAAATCACGCACTTGAAAAAAGGCACGCATAGTAATTTTCCACCACAAGTAATTTGAGCCACCGAAGACTGGTGGTACGTTTGTAGAGATAGCACTTCTATCCATAGAGTCAGATCGCTTACAAACACAGACTTATAAGGTCTTTAAACGTGTTTGCCTGCTCTGATACCAATTGAAAAAACGGGGGTCTAACAACCTCACCCAATATTTCGCTTAGCAATCTGTAGGACTAACTCTAATATACTTTTAAGAGAATTAACTAGATAGTCAGACTCAATCTTAATAAAAAGTATATCAAGGAGTTATATCTCAATTTCTCGATTCAATCCCAACTCAAACAAATTGAATATGCGAGTCTAACTGAATACAAGAGAAATAAACTTGAACGGTACCAAAAACCAATGTTCAAAGATAAATCAACTTCAATCAACGACTAAAGGTTGGATTTACCAATTGATCGATGAAAACGCACAACCTGTGATATTTCAATTATATAAAAAAATATAATGCGGAAAAGAAATAACACAGACACCAGAAGTTTTATTAATGAGGAAACCGCAAATTTAGAAAAACCCCGGGACCTAGTCCAGATTGAACACCATACCGTATTAAGCCGCTACAGATACTAGCATATTACAAACGAACTTCGGTCTAGACTGTAGTTGAACCCCAATCAATCTTACACTGATTCAAGGTACAATTGCGCTAGTTATGTCTCTGATCCTAGCAGGATACTACGCACTTGATTCCCTTAGCTAATCTCACCCACAACTAAGAGTTGCTACGAACCAAAGTCGAAGACTTGATAAACAAATATGTATCACACAGAAAAGTCTATTGGAATAGATAAATCTGTCTCCCACATAAATACATATGAGTTTTGTTCCGTCTTTTGATAAATCATGGTGAACAGAAACCAATTGATATACCAGACTTATATTCTCGAAGAACAGCATAGAAATATCAATCACCTCACAATAATCTTAATCGACTAGCGAAACAAGATATTGCGGAATCACAAACGATGAGACAAATATGTTTGTGACTACTTTTTTTTATCTTGCCTATCGGAGAAATTAATCTCAAGCCAATCTTACGATTGCACTCAATCATGATAGAAACAACAAGATCATATCACGCAACTACAGAGAAAATAGTTGGGTCTGGCTTCACAATCCCAATGAAGTCTTTAAGTCATTAAACTATATGGTCTCGGTAGAAACCTAAGGTTAAAGGAGAATCGACTCTAGCTTATACAACTAGTATCACACAGGAGGTGTGGGGATTAGGTTTCCCAGTTGCTAGAGTTCTCCTTTATATAATCTCCAAATCAGGGTTTGCAATCTAAGTTACCTTGGTAACAAAGTATTCAATATTCACCCCTAGATGAAAACCTTATTAGATTAAAGCTAATATATTTCAACCGTTAGATAGAACTTAGCTTGTTATGCACAAATGAAATATACGTCATTTAAGTTTGAGTAATTAAACCTAAACGTGTACACCTAGTTGGTTCAACAGTAGTTAACCAATGGTTAGCCATATGAGCACTTTCATATCAACCTTATTCATCTTCCCCATAACTATTCTAAATGACTCAAATGAACTAGTTCGAGAGTTGTTCAATTGCTTAGATCTTATATAAGTATACAAGACACAATCGAAGCAAAATCGGTTTTGATTCACTCGAATCGATTCATGAAAATTATATCCATGGTTTGTGTTTGTACCCTATATAAATAGTGTACGTGCATGCCGCACAAGCTATTCGAAATGGGCATAGTACAGTTTATTGTGGAAACCGGTGGGTCTATTGTGGAGACCCACATGGATTATTGTGGAAGCCTAGTATGGTTTATTGTGGAAACTGGTGGGTCTATTGTGGAGACCCACATGGCTTATTGTGGAATCCTGGTACGGTTTATTGTGGAAACCGGTGGGTATATTGTGGAGACCCACATGGCTTATTGTGGAAGCCTGGTACGGTTTATTGTAGAAACCAGTGGGTTTATTGTGGAAACCCACATGGATTATTGTGGAAGCTTGGGTTTGGGTTGTTAGGGAAACCAGTGGGTTTATTGTGGAAACCCACTAGGCTTATTATTGAAGCCCATGAGTCTTGAATATTTATTTATAATTATTAATATTGTTTGAGATAAATACAGGATCCTAAATTAAAGGGATAATTATCTGAAATATTAATAATTATTCAAGATAATTATTATTCAAGATAAATAAGGATTATGATAAATATTAGGGTTTATCATGAATCTGGACGTGTTTTGGGATTTATACAGATGAGGGAAGTTATTGGGATAACTATCAAAACCCTAAAGCTACATCTAGTTCTGCCTATATATAGAGGCTAAATCTCAGCACAAAAGGTACACAACTTCTTTCCTTTTCCTAACAACCTACTTGCATAGAACATCCGCTGATTTTAGCATCGGAGTGTTTTTGCAGGTACCCCCACCTTTTTTGATCAATTGTTTGGAGATTCTTCATCAACGGCGGCGATTTGATCATCATACGCACATCTCGAAGATTGTTGGGGTGATTAATTTTGCACCAACATCTTTTGGCGCCGACTAAGGGGAGCACGAGAAAGGGATCGTGTTCTCTGAGTGTTTTCGGAAACTAGGTTTGCAAGATCACTGTTCACGGAAAAATCACTGATCACGCGAAGTTACTGTTCACGGGATTTCATGTTTGCCGGGAAATCACTGTTCACGGGGACGAAAAATCGATGTGCGCAGGAAACAACGCTGTTCACGGATACGGAAAATCATTGTGCACGTTAAGGACATCACTGTTTACCGAAGAAAAAAAACATATTGTTCACGGGAAAATCACTGTTTACAGGCAAATATCAGAAATATCTCAAGGTTTCTGAAAGGAGCATACTCAACACAACTTTTCAGAAAGGCTCGGAAATATCGCAACTTTTCGAAAAGTCTCAGAAATAGCTCCAGTTTTTAGAAAGGTGCAGAAATAGCTCCAGTTTCCAGAAAGGTGCAGAAATAACTCTTGTTTTCAGAAAGGTGCATAAATAGCCCGAGTTTTCAGAAAGGTGCAGAAATATCTCAAGTTTCCTGAAAGGTGCAGAAGTAGCACAACCTTTCAGAAAGTCTCCAAGGGATCTAACTTTAACTTTCCTGAAAGTCTCAAAAAGGTCTCACTTTTCGGAAAGTCTCGGAGGGATCCTAACTTTTCTGAAAGTCCCAAAAGGATCGTAACTTTTTCAGGATCGTAATACATCAGGTGCTAACCGACCTGAGACGAATGCAAGCATACCCGCTAAGAATCAATTGACTCAGCAATCAAATACTCGAACATTGAGGAGTGCTATTGTCCGAAGCTTCGACGAAAGGGACGGGAGAGGCGTCGGTGTCATCAACAACGGCTTCTCATTCACGATCTGAGGGGTCCATTCCAAGGGTAAATTATGAGTTGGTAAATAGATCCCCACCTCCAACCTCAAGCAGGAGAGTCCAACATCAAGGGGAGTCTTTGGGCCGACATCCAAGCATCCAGCGCCTCCGAGAAGAAGATATTGCTAGTAGAGGTGTGCGAGCTCGAGCCAATGATCCACCTGTTAGTCAGGCTAACACTACACCAGCGGGACAAACCAACGTTCCACTTACTGTTCAAACCGGCATTCCACCTATATTTGAGAACAATCTCTAATCGGTTACTCAATTTAACAACAGCATGACAGTGGGCAGCCACATCAGCTTCAAGGTCCAATCATTGGTGGACACGTCAACATACAGTCAGCTGCCACGTCATCAAATATTTCTGGAATATTTCGCATGGGGTTCCCACGTCAGCATCATGTGTTGTCGCCACGTCAGCAACATCATCCTAGTCAGCTGTGCCAGTCAGATTTTCGATCCAGTCAGCGCTGCCACGGATGCAACAACACGCGCTTTTCGTTTGAAACTTGTTTCGTTAATAACTTCTTCGTTTTAAGCCCGAATTGAGTGATTTTTGGCTCGTTGGAATCCTATTTGAATTTCCTACAACATGGAAGCAAAAATTCCAGTGGTCAAGAAACTTTATATTCACTTGTGGCAGCGACATGGTCGAGTTCGAGGTTCGTCGATAGCGACATGGTCGAGTTCGAGATGAGGATTGCTTATACCCTTCAATATTTAGCCTTGCATCACTTCGCAAGCACTTGAAGCCTCACCTTGCACGTGAGCACATAAGTCTTTCTCTTATCGCAAGCATAAAATCTCGTCTTGCATGTGATTATGAAAGACTTGCACCTTGGAAAGCACATAGTATCGTCAAGCAGCAGGCGCTAGCCTTGTTATTACTGTTGGGGGCGTCTTTATAATGTCCCGCTTGAGCGATTCTAAAAGGAAAAATCATGATGGAACCAGAAATAAGAAGACAACAGAAAGATATGTGATCTTAATCCCAGAGCTGTCTAGCAAGTGAGGAAGGGATATAATAGATCTAGTTCCTGCTTCACATGGGGGCGTCTTTTATACTTGGGAGTATTTCTATAGATATCGGGGGCGGCTAAAGTGTCGCCAAGCATGCAATCAAAGGAGAGTGACACATGCGTGTGAACACCCTCACATCTAGGAAAGGAAGACGGGAAGCTGCGCAAAGCAAACTGGTGACCTGTACCATATAGGTAACCCCCAGTCTTTATCTAGCAGTTTGTATCTTCGTAATGTCATTGGAATTGGAGGCGTGACATACTGCAAAAGAGATATTTGGCTTTAATAAAAGCACCTCGTACCAAAGTTACGACAGAGTATTTACTTGAGAAGAAGAATAAATATGATGATCGCCGTTTATGAAGAACACGGTGAATGGAGCACCACTTTTTTAAGGCAAGATTCACTGCCGCACAAGATAAAATTTTGGAGGAGTTCGAGGCGAAATTTTTTATCGTTCCTCCCTCCAACATAATTTTGACGCGTCAATAACAGTGACGTGTTAACTAGTATCAGCTAACTGAACACTATGACATGTGGCACCAGTAAGAAGACCGCACCAAGGCATAGATCTATTGTGACATTCACAAAGGAATAATCGGATCAACATGGCATAAAGCTATGCAGGAGTATCGCGTGGGAATTTTTGTTGGAAAATGGGTTATCATTTCCCTGCTTGGCAAGCTAGTACGTGAGTATTTTGTACAAGTAATTTTTGGAGTACATCTGAGTACTTGAAAATGTTAATGCAAGCCTGGACGCATCTCAATATCATCGGACGTATTGGAGCGAAAGGAGCAAAGGATAAATATGAAAGAACTCATCTGGCTTATTGTGGAAGCCTAATCCGGTTAATTGTGGAAACCCACATGGCTTATTGTGGAAGCCTAATCCGGTTTATTGTGGAAACCGGTGGGTTTATTTTGGAGACCCACATGGCTTATTGTGGAAGCCTTGCCCGGTTTATTGTGGAAACCGGTGGGTTTATTTTGGAAACCCGCATGGCTTATTGTGGAAGCCTTGTACGGTTTATTGTGGAAACCGGTGGGTCTATTGTGGAGGCCCACATGGATTATTGTGGAAGCCTTGTACAGTTTATTGTGGAAACCGGTGGGTCTATTGTGGAGACCCACATGGCTTATTGTGGAAGCCTTGTACGGTTTATTGTGGAAACCGGTGGGTCTATTGTGGAGACCCACAAGGCTTATTGTGGAAGCCTTGTACGGTTTATTGTGGAAACCGGTGGGTCTATTGTGGAGACCCACATGGCTTATTGTGGAAGCCTTGTATGGTTTATTGTGGAAATCTATGGGTTTATTGTGGAAACCCACATGGCTTATTGTGGAAGCCTAGTACGGTTTATTGTGGAACCTATTGGGTTTATTGTAGAAACCCACATGGCTTATTATAGAAGCCTAACATGTCGGTATGATCTGTTTGGCTGGGTGCGAAGCGTATCGTCGATGTCACACCAACATGTCGGTCAATTGTTAGCTAAATGGAGAGCAAGAGGACACAACATGCCGATTTTTTTGGCATATGGTCGACTTTGGGGCAAATCCACACATCAAGCTGGTCAAGGACAAGAAAGGTTATCGGATAAGAAGCATATGGCGAATTGGAGTGAGCCACAAAGGTTAATTCTTCTTTTGATTTTCTTAATCCATCAACAAGTTGAGAATTAAGAGGGGGCGATGTTTGTACCCTATATAAATAGTGTACGTGCGTGCCGCACAAGATATTCGAAATGGGCATAGTACAGTTTATTGTGGAAACCGGTGGGTCTATTGTGGAGACCCACATGGCTTATTGTGGAAGCCTAGTATGGTTTATTGTGGAAACTGGTGGGTCTATTGTGGAGACCCACATGGCTTATTGTGGAAGCCTGGTACGGTTTATTGTGGAAACCGGTGGGTCTATTGTGGAGACCCACATGGCTTATTGTGGAAGCCTGGTACGGTTTATTATAGAAACCAGTGGGTTTATTGTGGAAACCCACATGGATTATTGTGGAAGCTTGGGTTTGGGTTGTTAGGGAAACCAGTGGGTTTATTGTGGAAACCCACTAGGCTTATTATTGAAGCCCATGAGTCTTAAATATTTATTTATAATTATTAATATTGTTTGAGATAAATACAGGATCCTAAATTAAAGGGATAATTATCTGAAATATTAATAATTATTCAAGATAATTATTATTCAAGATAAATAAGGATTATGATAAATATTAGGGTTTATCATGAATCTGGACGTGTTTTGGGATTTATACAGATGAGGGAAGTTATTGGGATAACTATCAAAACCCTAAAGCTACATCTAGTTCTGCCTATATATAGAGGCTAAATCTCAGCACAAAAGGTACACAACTTCTTTCCTTTTCCTAACAACCTACTTGCATAGAACATCCGCTGATTTTAGCATCGGAGTGTTTTTGCAGGTACCCCCACCTTTTTTGATCAATTGTTTGGAGATTCTTCATCAACGGAGGCGATTTGATCATCATACGCACATCTCGAAGATTGTTGGGGTGATTAATTTTGCACCAACAGTTTGCAAATTGCATTCCTTAATATATAAACGTTTTAGTTCATGAACAAACTAATTTTAGAAAGTAACACACCTAAGTATGCATACGGGTATGCGTACTTAAGTAACCGGATTTGAGTTGGTTTTGGTTTCCAAACTCAGCAGAAATTCACGGACGCGAACTTTTCGCCAGTATGCGTATGGGTACGCATACTTAGGTAACCAGATTGAGTTGGTTTTGATTTCCAAACTCAGTCTCCATTAACCATTTATTACACACACAAGTATGCATACATTTGGTTTCCGTTTTTGGACTTATACAATAATGCGCGGACACATTATATGCTTATATCCAAAGATGGTTACATGTTCTAAACACTTTATTTCGATCACTGAAACATTCTTAGAGGATGTTAAATAGAGGTTATTCACACACTAGTTTTTATCAAAGAAATTTTTAAGATATTGAAACAATCAACATGAATTTCGTCACTTGTAAAGATAAACTTGGCCAAAGCGAAATCTTACCAACACATATTTCGAGAAATAGATAGGCGAGATAAACTCGGGTCGAAATATCAAATGTGTATAATCGAAGTCTATATAGCAATACGACTTTTGTCTCAAGATAGGAGATAGAGTAGATAGACTTTTGAGTGATAGATAAGTTCAAGTCTCCACATACCTTTTTGTCGATGAAGATCCAACAGTTCCTTGAGTAGTTCTTCGTCTTTGCATGATGAACGTCGTGGAGTCTAGAGCTCAACTACACTTTCTATCATAGTCCGAGACTTAGCTATAAGTAGACTAGAAATCAAGACTTATAGTTTTGGCAACTAAACTTGGAAACAAGCTTGAGATAGCAACGCTTGCGAGTTCGACCGAGCAATGCTCTAATATAAGCCATGAAACGGAGTAATGATATAAAATAGATTATTTTTCTAGGAATTCGATTGATGAATGTTGCGCTAGAATCCAATCCATGAATTACTCTATACTAGCAAGCAATATGTCTTGGAGCGTTGTTTATTCGAGAATGAGGTATGAGATTATGGAAGTGTCATACTCATTCTGAATATTGATTGTGCATAGTCGGGGAACAATGTGGCATCTCGAAGACGTTGGCGCCCTATACTAGCATGTAATATGTCTAAGAGTCGTCCAATCATTAAGAGATTCTATACATATTCTCTATACATAGTCAGGGAATAATATGGAATCCTGAAGACGTTAACGCTCTATACTACCATGCAATACGTCTAGGAGTCGTCCAACCGTTAAGATTTTATATAGAGGTTTTGATGAAATATGCTAAGTGTCTAAAAGCTCAGTTGGGGAAGCATTACGAATAATATGAAATGATTTTTCACGAATCATAATTATGAAATAATTCATACATAGCTCTGCATTATGATTCATACATAGGTCTGAGAGGGTGTACGCTCATTCATAAATTATGAAATGATTTTTCACGAATCATAATATATGAGTTTTACATACATTCCTGAAGTAGTGTCAGAAACATGCAAGATCATGATTTTACGATTTTAGCCTTTGTTAAAAATTCACTATCAACAATAGCTATACGACTTAGTCTCATTAGAAGAAAGAATAGAATAGACTTCTGAGTGATAGATAAGTTTTAGTCTCCACATACCCTTTGTTGATGAAGTTCTTCCAAGCTCTCCTCAGTAGATCTTCATCTTTAATTGGTGAACGCCATAAAGTCTAAAGCTCAACTACACATTCTATCCTAATCTGAGACATAGATTTAAGTAGACTAGAAATCAAGTATATAGTTTTGACCAACTAAACTTGACAAACAAGCTTGAGATAGCAACACTTACGAGTTCGACCGAGCAGTACTCTAACATAAGGCTTCACAATCGACTTGTACCATCTGATATACTGCGCTTTATTAATATCCACCCGTATGTTTAGTTCACACCTCACCGACGATAATATTCTCAGCCGATCAAAATATGATGCAGACGTTTGCATATGTAGTGGCGGGTTAATTTTAATTGCATAAATCCTACCTAACTGGTACATCAGTCTTTCTCCCAGGTACACCAAACCCCTCTATTCATTTTTGGAGTGTAAAAAAACAACTCTACAGAGAGAATAATCAAGAATATGTTGTACATCATCATTACGATACTCAGGAAAATTAACATAAGGGTAAACAACAACAATCATGTGGCTTCGAGTCATTTGTTGATACCTCTAGGAAAAAACTGGAAACGGAGCCATCGCTGCCAGTGTCCTTTGCTCAGTTGGTCGTGAGATACATATCCATGATTTGAAATCATTGAGTATTGTCTTTAAGAATTGGTTTACCAACACGGAAGTAGGTATACCACAAATACTGCAAATTACTCCATATATTTTGAATTAATCTACATATGTTCATAAAAATACTTTAAATTTAAAAATAATTTTTTGGATATTTACCTCTATGATGCCCCAGAAACCAATGAAGTTAAATATACCTATGGACGCTTGATCCATCCCATAGTACATTTCTGCTAAAATTGTAGAGCCCCTATAATAATGTGGTGATTTGTCAAGATCTTCTAACGCTTCAAGCCAACCAATATGAGAATCAACAGTTGAGTTTGGAAAGAACGTCTGACCCATTCACCACGAAATAAACATCATTTCGAGTTCAAGATAATCATCTATATTTTCTTAGTTTTTATTGCAAACAAGAAAACGCTTCAACACTGAAATAAACATATTATGAAAAAACACATGGGCATTTTCTTAAATGGCTTCTCCCACATGGGCACTTTTTAAAAATTTCCATTCATTTTTTTGATTATTTAATAATTGTTTTAAAGATACATTTAATTTAAGTTAAACAAACTTACGAATTTCAAAATTCATGAAATGGAACGTGTGCATCGTTGGCCGCCACCTTTCTACCAGTACTCTCATAATTTTGTGGTTGTGCTTTTTGGGCTTCACAGAATATAACACACGCCAGGGATATCTGTCATCTCTTTCTCGAACTGCAGGGAGTAGACCATTATAAACAACACTTAAGTCTTGAAATCCACCTCTAATTCTATAATAACTTTCAGACCGCTCTTGATGTTCCGACACATGACCTTCAACTAATGATGGAGCAGTAACGGTATTCGGCTAAGCAAACTCTTGTCCCTTATTCTGAGTATAATGTACATAATTGTGGCAGGCCTCGGTACCGGTTCGTGTTTTCGATCTCTTTTGTGCCTAAAAGTATTGGCGACTCTTCTTACAAACTCGGTCATTTTTTAACAAGATTTTGTTTATAAGAATTTAAGAAGAAGAAGATTTTTTTTTGAAGATTTTTGGAAGAAAAGAGTGTAGTGGTGTGAGTGAAAAATAAATTCAGATGAAGGAATTTATAGGTTTCAAAAATGTAGCCGTTGGGGAAAGAGTCATTAAGTTTTTAACCTATGGGGATTTTTCTGCACCCGACTGCAGTTTTTTATCGTCCGCCGCATGTAAGCTTCACCCGCCCGTGGTTTTTCATCGTCCCCAATTAAGCTTCACCCGCTTTTGAATAGTCTTTGTCTTGGCGCTTGATGATCAAAAACTTACTGCCTTTTTCATAGTGATTTGCCCATCCACCTGACTCGACAAATAATATTTGTGTTGATTGTCATATGAAGTGCCAGACAACTTAAAAGTTCTTATGTCCAAAACACAGGACTAATGAAAGATATGCCCCTTTTTTTTGTCAAGAGATCTTCGACAACAAAAATCTGACCTACCCACCTCACCCTAAACTTATTAATCCACCTACCCACCTCCTGCAATCAAACTGTAGATGGGGTAAGGTGCCAAAAACTATTCTGCCTTGTGAAACTCTGATTTGCCGTGAATGAAAAAGAGTTCAATAACTTCCAAATACTCCCTCCGTCCCACTATCCAGTTCAAATTTGCACAATTCTTAAGGCAGGGAAAAAAGGGGAGTATTTTTTATAATTATACCCTTATAATAGTAATTTGTAAAATTTAGAATTGATTTATCTCTCAAACTATACCATGAATTTTTGTAAACTTCGTATCATTGAATTTTTTTTTAAAACACATACGTAACGAATATAAACATGTATATCAAATTCTACATATTTCTTATACTACCGATAATCAATCAAAAGGGTAATTTTAGAAATATCCCCTTGTTTAATGAAATAGGTCAACTAATAGTGAGACAAAATTTTAAACTAAGTAGGTCATATAATAGTGGGACGGGGGAGTAGTAGTTTTGGGTCTTAAAAATCGACCTTGTTACAGCTAGTCCAACAAGGGTTAGTCCAAAATTTGGACAATACGTGTCACAATCTTAATGGTGAAGAGGGGAATGATTCTAACATCAAGATTGGTAGTGGGGTGAAGATGAGAATGATCAAAGGTCTAAATTAATTGTCTTTTATCTTGACTATATTAGTTGTCCAAGTTATAGAGTTTTCCCTTAAAAATGCACCACGATAAGACTAATCAGAAGAAAAAGTAGAGATCATCGGACTACTTAAAAGGACTAAATACCAATTATCTACATATTATGTGGGTTTTTCTCGAAGATACGCAAAAGATTAGAAACAGAAAAAGTAAAGAAAGCAAACTCAAGAACAAAAATAAAAAGCAATAAAATACAAGAAAAAAGAGTTAAAGCCCGCGTTACTCCTCTAAATCTAGTATTCCTCTTCTTCTCCAAATACTAATCAAATCTGTTTACCACACACCCACTTCTCTCAAGAACTCAGCTTTACTGTGTTCGAATGTTCTACTCCAACAACTTCATGGGTCAGGGAAGAAAATGCCTAGTGCTTGTCTTTCTTTTCATGCTTCAAACCCTCTTCTTCTCCAACAGTTTATCTGCTTGCACAAATGGAAGTTGCCAGGTTTGGTTTCTTAACCTTTTTTTTTTTCGTAGAATTTTAGCTCTTAATTTTTCCGAAAGTAGTAAAAAATCAAAATTTGCAGCTCGCAGAGCCATGTTCCATGGCATCTGATTGTGGGTCTGGTTTGTATTGTGGCAACTGCGCTCCTACTGGGAATACTCAACCTATTTGCATCAGAGGTCAAGTAGTCCAACCGACATCAATTGTAAGTAGAAACTTGATACTTCATCATGTGATTGAGATGAATCACAAATTATTTCCTTTTCTGGTTTTTACCTTAGTGAAAATTTTGAGTTTTTGTCATGGTTGGTGATGATCCCACACATTATTTTCTTCTCAAACTTCCATTTAGGTTAGGAATTTGAGATTTTGTTAAATGGGTTTTTTAATTTGCAGATGAAAGGATTACCCTTTAACAAGTACTCATGGTTGGTGACCCATAATTCATTCTCTATTGTTAATGCACCATTACTCCTTGGTGTGCAAAGAGTGACATTTTACAACCAAGAAGATACTGTTACCAATCAGTTAATGGTATGTTATGGGCATGACCTGTGCTGTATTAATTGTTATTTATTTGAAATTTCATTGATATTCATTGGTTCTTGTGGTTTGGATTTCTGGGTCTGGTGTAGAATGGTGTGAGGGGATTGATGTTGGACATGTATGACTTTGAAGATGATATATGGCTGTGTCATTCTTTGCATGGCCAGTGCTTCAACTTCACAGCTTTCGTGAGTTTCCTACACTCTTCTAAACACTAGTTGTCATTGTTAATTGTTTACAGTTTTAGTTTGTGAAAATTGGGTTTATTAATGCAACGAGAGAACTTTGATTTGGTTAGGAACCCGCTCTTAATACTTTGAAGGAAGTGGAAGCATTCTTGAGTAAGTACCCGACAGAGATTGTGACTATTATAATTGAGGACTACGTTCATACTCCTAACGGGTTGACAAAGGTGTTCACGGCAGCTGGGTTACAAAAGTATTTGTTTCCGGTTTCAAAAATGCCAAAAAATGGTGAAGATTGGCCTACTGTAACTGATATGGTTGCGGATAATCACCGTCTTCTGGTTTTCACCTCTATTGCTTCGAAGGAGGCTGATGAGGGAATTGCCTATCAGTGGAGATACATGGTGGAAAACGACTGTAAGTATAAGTAGTTTTTGGTAAATACGGCATTTCGTTGAACTAGAAGTCAAATTATGTATTACAATAAGCCTAGTACCCTACTGTAAATCAGTTTCATAAGGAGTCCTTATATCATCATGCACACCATCCAGTCAACTCGTGTACATATTTTTCAAAGAGTATTCATCTCTCATTTCTATCTAATCAACAGGAGAAGTCTAATATGTAAAATGGAAGCCCACCTCTAGTCAAGTTTATGGAATGCATGTTCTGACTACCAGTTCAAAAAGAATAAGTACCAAATAGCTTTAGCATTTACTTTCGTCCACTGAAGCTTTTTTATTTGTCTCAGCTGGAGATCCTGGAATTGTGCAAGGCACATGTCCACACAGACCGGAATCAGAGCCGCTGAATTCACGAAAGGCATCTCTGTTTTTTCAGAACTATTTTCCTACCTATCCAGTCCAAGACGAAGCATGTAAAGAACATTCAGTTGGTCTTTATGAGATGGTTGGCGCCTGTTACAAAGCATCAGCTGGAATGATGCCAAACTTTCTTGGAGTGAACTTTTACATGGTACCAAAAGTATTTAACTTTTAGAGTGGAAGCATAAATAAAAAATATACAGGTTTCATGTCTAAATGGCTAACAGTAAACAAAATACACAGAGGAGTAATGGAGGAGGTGCTTTTGATGTTGTGGACAGAATGAATGGGCAGAGCTTATGTGGCTGTAGTACTATCTCTGCCTGCCAGGTTTATATGATCTAAGACTTCTACTTTGTATGGAGGGGTTATTCCTTTCCTTCAATATGCATATATATGATATTCTAATGTATGGAAACCATTCTTTTACGGGATTTTGTAGGCTGGAGAACCTGTAGGTTCTTGCAAGAACACCACCTCAGCTAATAAAAGTCCTTCAGCTTCAGCTAATGGGCATGGCAGCTTTGACGGATATGTTCAATTATCAGGATCGTCTTCGCCTGCCCATTTCATGAATATCATCATTTTCAACTTGATTTATTTTTCCATAGTGGTGACTTTGTTGTAACTATCTTTACACGAGAATTCAGAGGATAAATTATTAGTGAGCTTTCCATCTACGATAGGTCTTTTACATGTCTTAGTTTAACATATTTCAAGTTGACTACATCTATGTATTTGTTTAGTGGAAGGTTAGACATCATTATAGAACTTTCAGATTAAAAGCTAGTTGCTGAAGTTGCGGAATGTAATTGAAGAAAGAACCTTCTATGAAGTTAACAGAACTAGGTCCTTTTTGTGCTGTGTGCGGAAGTTGTGGGTTAAGACAGGTCAAGTGAGTTTTTGTCAGGACTCATTCATGGTTCAGGTACGGACTATGATTCACCTTTTCCTTTACTATAATGCTATACTATTTATTATTTGCAGCTTTAAGAGTCATTTTAGGTAATTAATTCCATTGTTCCAATAGTGAACCAGTAAATGTGCTCCTAGATGATGCCACCTGCGCTTAGGTTTTGATATTCCGTGAAGGCTCTAAATGTGAATGAATTTCCATAAATGCTTGGTCCCATGCTTCTGGGGCATGTACTCTTTACCGCAAGAATCCGTTAATGGCTGCTTTTTAAATAATCTGGGTGAAATGGGATGTAACTTGAACCGTTATTCGGAGTTACTACCCAGAGTCCTTTTACTCTCATTGTTGGTTCTCTAAGACCTCTTATGATTAGTGAGTAGATGCATTAATTCATTATGAAAGCACCCAATAACTATGAGCTAACAACCAACTATTGCATCATTCAAATTATATCATGCTGCTTATCAGTGTTTGAACTTGGATTAATGGCGTAATAGTTGATTCTATTGTTATCTGTGTACTGGATAAAAAAATCTGACTCATCCATGTTACATGCTTTCAGGTTGTGTAAAGTTGAGATGTAGGTGGAACAGGAAATCATATAGTTCGGTCAGTTTAGTCAGGTAATTCCCCTTATCTCCGTCATTGATTGTTTTTTTTTTTGTTGTTGTTGGGACTTTTGTGTAACTTAAATCTGCCACGATGTATTGCTAAGTAAAGTATATGTTTGTTTGTGACCATTGGTTTTCTTTTACATATTTACATATTGATCCTCGTCTTTTAACACCAGTGATCTCCATCTGGATCTTGAAAATATAAAATGGATTGGAAATGATGAAACACAGTTTTTCAGTTTTCACTCATCCCATCTTTCTCTCACGCAAACACAAAAACACATACCAGTCCTCCCACAATGCATTTATGGCCGGGGTTCGCAGAGTTTCATTTGGCTTGGCCTTGTCCTGTGTAGACTAGAATGGAAATTGGAGTTGTAATTGTTCCGCTTACATCGAGAGGGAGTTGGAATTGACATTACGTAGGTCACCTAGATTTGATTTGTTTATGGAACAGTCATAATGTTTATGGACTATTATTGTTTTGCTAAGAATTAGGAGGGATGGAGCTCCGCTGCAGATTAGGAGGGATGTAGTTCACAAGCCAAATACATAAGGGACTTGATCCATCTAAGTGAGAATCATGCTAAGTTATCAAAGAGCTTGTCATTGCCATGTCTGGACCAACACAATTGGGATCTTCTATTACAAAATCAGTGGCCAGTGGCCAGATTGATTTCTTTCCTTGGCATGATGCCTTGCAATAGAAAATACAAGACCTGTTTGTGTTTACATTGGCTGGAACACAACTGATGCAGAATTCAACCAAACACAAACAGTAGTACGTATATTACATTCCTGAACCAATTCCATGGTCTCACCATCTGAATAAACGGGAAACAGTGTTGCTTTGCTTACATGAAAACTGTCGCCAACTTGCTATCCAAAACAGTCAAGACAATCTCTAACAAACAATTTCACATCAAACACGTAAATGCAAACTGATTTTGCAATTTTTCTATCAATACTAGAATAGTCTGATATATAGCAGCTGAGAACCAGTCACTGCACTAGATGGGATAAAAACTTTTGCTAAAACGTAAGAAAACAAATAGAAATCATGCATAGCGATATCACCCTTTGCTTCGGACAAGACACTATAGATAAGTTGAAACTAAAACCAAGTTTGTTTCAACTTAAATCGAAGAGAGAACAGTGAAGTGTTTACTCAAACTTTAACAGAGCTATCTGGTGAGAGACCTGTGTGAAGATCAATTCAACCCTCTCGGAAACAACAACACTACTAATCTCAATCCGACCAACACCACAAGCAGTTGTTCAAAAATCTGATACGGATGTAACCTAGGTCATCTCCGAAGTAGTAACCAAACTGTCCAAGTCTAAGACCAAGAAGATCCCAACTCCTAAGATGCATTTTGCATTAGGTTGCATACGCCATAAGTGGACCTCACTAAATTTTAAACACTAGACACAACTAGTTCAAAAACACTAGACAGACCAACTAGCATTATGAGACTATCCTACATCAATGATAGGACATTATGTCAAATGAGTTGCTATTTGTCTTTGAAGGTCAAATGGCTGGTTCAAGGATCAACCAGGTCCAGGTCTAAGACCAAGAAGATCCCAACTCCTAAGATGCATTTTGCATTAGGTTGCATACGTCATAAGTGGACCTCACTAAATTTTAAACACTAGACACAACTAGTTCAAAAACACTAGACAGACCAACTAGCATTATGAGACTATCCTACATCAATGATAGGACATTATGTCAAATGAGTTACTATTTGTCTTTGAAGGTCAAATGGCTGGTTCAAGGATCAACCAGGTCCAGTTCAGAATGGCTTTAACAACTCAAAAAGCTATCAGTAAAATATATGCAGAAGGCATTATTTATTCAACTCCGCTCATACTACGAACATCAACAATAGCACTACAATTTCAATCTGAACAAACACTACAAGCAGTTGTTGTTCTAAATTTCAAGCATGTACACAGTGTATTTTGTAACTATATGTATATAGTGTATTTTATGAGATCAAAATGACATAACAATACTTGAATTGTTAGATAAAACTGCACATTCTACCTCATTTTATGGTTAAAAAGTATCCAATTACCAAAAAATTATCACAATGGCCATACACAGATATTATGCCCTAATCAATCATTTTAACCTGAGAATTGGAGAAATGAAACAAGCCCAATTAAACTAAACAACATCTATTAAATTTAAAACCCTACTCACATTATCAATATCCAAGAAACAGGTAGTAGCATCGCAATCAAAATTAAAACATAACCCATAATTATCCGAACATACTATAAATAAAAATCTCTGCAAATCTCTCTCAAAAGGATGTCTAATTTCTTTAGTACCAAGGAAACAAACACATGGCAGAGAAGAACAAAAAAGGAGAAATGAAAACCTTAACGGTAAGACTTCTGGAAACGAGCACGGGCACCACGACCTCCAAACTTCTTAGGTTCACATCGTCTAGGATCAGCAACTAGAAGAGTACGATCGTACCTAACAAGAATATCTTTGATTTCTTTCTTTTGTTGTTCATCAACGAATTTCTGGTAGTATGCGACTAGAGCTTTAGCAATGGATTGACGAATAGCATAGATCTGTGAAGTGTGACCACCACCACGAACCCTAATCCTCATATCAACACCAGCAAACTTCTGACGACCAAGAAGGAGGACTGGTTCAAAAGCCTTGTAACGAAGGATTTCTGGTTCAACAAGTTCGATTGGAGCTCCATTGATTTTGATTAAACCTCTTCCTTTCTTGCAGTGAGTAACAGCCACTGCTGTTTTCTTACGCCCGAAACATTGAACTGATTCAGTTGCGGCTGCCATTGTTGCTGGATGTTTTCTCTCCGCTCTCTCTGAAAACCCTAGAAAACTTACCTCTGAGGGGCGATCAAGTTGCAACAAAGAAACCTAAAAGATTATGACGGAGCTTTTATTTATGTACTTAAATATCTAGGGTTTGAGAGCTGAGTGTTCATTTTACAAATTCACCCTTACATTTGGCTCGGACCGGCCATGGTTCGCCGCGCTAGGTGTCGGTATTATGTATATATCACATAAAATTAAAGTAGGGCTGTCATTGGATACGGGTCCTCCCGGGTATCACTAGACCCGGACCCGTACCCTACTTATAAAGGTTGGGTCCAGTTCTTAACGATTTCGGATCCGGTTCTTAAATTTGTGGATCCAGAACCGGATCAGTTTAAAGTCCCAGGTACCCGTCGGTTCTGGGTACCCGTTGGGCATTAAAAAACTATAAAGAAAATCATTAAAAATTAATTTCTTTCTCTTTTTAACTTGAATCTAAATTATTTTTAAAAAATATATATTATTATTTCTTTATTAGTGTACTAATGAAGATTAAATGTAAGAAAAAAATGAAAATTAAAAAAAAATCAAAGATGAAACTATCAAAATACCTATAATTTTGCTAAAAGGATAAATAATTGGGTACCCAACGGGTATTACCCGTTTGACCCATTAACATTCGGGTCCAATCGGGTAATTACCCGTCGGGTCCTAAGTCGCTAATGGGTCCAACTTTAGGACCCAGAACCGGACCCGAATCTAGCGGGTCCGGTTTCGGTTCCGGGTAATGGGTACCCATTGACAACCCTAATTTAAAGTTGTTTTTTTTTATATAAAAGAAATTTAAATTTACTATAAAGGAGAAAAAACACGATTTTATTAAGAGGTTGAACTCTTGATGTTGTCTCTGTCCTGGAAGGTCGAAGATATTAGGAGGATTTTCTTGGTAGTTACAGGTTGAAATTGCATTGGTTTTGTTAGCTAATGCAATTACTACCTGATTTTCTTTCTTAGCTAAAAGACTATTGTTGATGGTGGGTGTGGCCTCAAAAAGTCGATCCCTATGTTATTGCAATTAATTTTTGCCCGCCAATCTATTTTGTACTTGAGTTCAATGGTCATTTAGATGATGCGACTGCTGCAAGATATCATTATATGTTTGACTCTTCCATGAAACAACCCCACTTCCAAGCCTCAACCGCTGCTAGCATTTCACCCATCATCTTAGTCAGAGTTATTATTTTTGTGACACTCACTTGCCTGTGAGCTGGGATGCACGGACGCGCGGGTTTTAGTAGAGTGTCCGCGTCTGACGCAAGGGGGACGCAGGACGCACCTCTGACGCGGACTAGACGCAGCACGTGCGCGTCCCACGTGATTCTGACGACGGATGCTAGATGGACGCACATTTCTGGCTTTGGACGCACATTTTCGTCGCACAAAAATGAATGCTAAGAGCGAGATTCGAAGCAGCAACCTCAAACTCCTTGTTTGACTACCAAGCCATTACACCAGCGCCCGTTTTGTGATGTTAGTTGTACATGTTTTATATTTATCCATTATTTACATTATTGTATTCACTAATTATTAAAGTTAATCAAATCCAAAATTAAGATTTGCACAACATATTTATTTTTTGTACATGTAATCTGTACTCACATGCATTATAATATTTTATTTATATATTCGTATATAAGTGTCCGCGTCCTATTATTTTCAGTATTTGGTCGTGTCCGCGTCAGAGTCCTATCGTGTCCGCGTCCGTACAACCCAGCCTGTGAAAGACAAAAACATTCCTTAGAATTTGTACGGACACAGAAAGATTTGTCATAGGATTCCATTTGGTAGCCAAATTTATTTTAAACACTGCTATTGCAGGATATTTTCAGAAGTTATCCATTAGTGGTTGTTGATTGTCGGTATCCAGTTTTGTTTTGCTCTTCCTAACTTTGTAGTTATCCTCCCAAAGTGATGAATTTTTTCAAATGTCTGCTTGGTATTTGGTGTGATTCTTTAAAATAGATTTTTGCATCTAGCTTTCCAAATGTGCCAAGAAATTGCAGCACATATAGCATCCCAAGGGTCTTTATCTATTGACCTGCAGGTTGGGTGTTGATTTTATCCAGGAATCCATTGATTGAATGGAACCTCGTCTGTTGGATGCATGTTAATAGGGGAAGCGAACCATACACTTCTAGCAAATATGCAATCTAAAAAAAAAAAGGTCTACAGTTTCTACTGGTTGTGAGCAACACATTCATTAGGAATATCAGTGAATCTTGCAAGAGAGGAAACAATTGGCAGCATATTATTCATACATTTATGGATAAAGAGAGCAGTTCCAGGGGAGGTGTGCCTAGACCAGATTTTATCCCATTGAAAATATGATACAGGTTCAAAGCTTTTGATATTATTGTATAATAAAACGGTAGAAAATTCACCACTTGGTTATAATTTCCATCTGACAGTATCCTTATATCCAGGCGTGAGAGGAATTTATGAGTATACCCTCAACTACATGGTGGTCAAATATATTAATGATTAGACATATATTCCATAAATTGGATGTAGTGTCCACTAGGTGCCTGACTAAAAAAATATTGGTAGGGAGCTGAATAGAGATTATATCAAAATCATGTGGGAGCCAAGAGTCCTCCTTTATATATACAGCCTCCCCATTACCTGTTTCCCATGTAAAAATAGGCTTAATTGCTGCCATGACTTTTTGAATACATCACAGAATCCAAGATCCATATTTTGAGATCTTTGGATCAAGTGGATGTCTACAATTGGGGAAGTATTTAGCTTTATGAGTTTGAGCCCACAAGGCATAAGAAAATACAAAGAGATTCCAAGCTAATCTTCCCAGTTGGGACAAGTTGTTGGCTAAGTCTCAAAACCTTGAAATAACGAAGTTTTGGGATAAAACCCTTTTTTACCTTCCTTCTTCCCCCACCAAAAATATCTCCGAAGGGAAATAAGTTGGTTGGCAACATCTTTTAGAGTCTTAAAACACCTCATCTGATAGATGGAGAGAGTTTCTAAGATATATTTAAAAAACTACAATTCTAACAGCCCGAGAAAGAATTATACCTCTTCATTTTTAGAGTTTTCTCTTAAATCTAACAATCATTGAATCAAAACAATTAATTTTTGCACTTTGAGTATTTTGATGATCATTTTACCAAATTTGTTTGGGAATTTGGAGCTAAAGAAAATACACGATTTTTGAAAGTTAATAATTGACCCGAAGCATGACTAGAGGAGTTAAGGATTTCCTGGATAATTTCAACTAAGGAAGCTTTGAAAAAGATGATATAATCATCGGCAAAGAGAAGATGGGATGCATGGATACTATTTTTGCCTACGCCAATACCATGAAGCTTACTGTTAGCTTCCTCGTAACGAAGCAGTCTATTTAACCCCTCTGTAACTAAGAGGAAAATATCTGGGGATAACGGATACCATCGAAGCATGAGTGGGTTTGAAAAAATTACCAGGAGATCCATTACAAAGGACTGCAACATATAGGTGCTGAGACATTGGTGAATAAGAGTACACCACGTAACTGAAAAACCTAACTTGTTCATAAGTTCTATGAGATAGGCCCAGCTTACTCTATCGAAGGCCTTACTCATATTGAGTTTGATACCCATAAGACCATTCTTACCTTTGTATTTTTTTCATAGTGTGAACTAGTTCATGTATCATAACAATGTAATCATAAAATTTTCTATTTGGAAAAAAAGCAGATTGGAATGGTGAAATACTTATAGAGAGAATGGGCCTAAGTCTGTTAGCTAAGAATTGGGATAAAATCTTATATGTTGTGATACACAAACTAATGAGTCTAAACTCTGCTGTTGTTTTAGGGATGAGAGCTAGAAAAGTTGAATTGATTTTTTTAATAAATGCTTAGAGAGAAAGAAGTGTTGAATCATTTTCATTATTTCCCTGCCAATGATAGGCCATTATTGGGAGATTTTTTTTGCATTGCAACCGTCAGGGTCGGGACATTTACCAGTGGCCATGGAGCGAACCACCTTGGTCATTTCAGAATAAGAGGAAATAATGATTAGAGTATTGTTTTCCTCAAGGGTAACTTCCACATTGTTAGAGCATTGCTCAGGCGAACTAGCATGCGTTGCTATCTCAAGCATGTTTGTAAATATTAGTGATAAAAACTATATGTCTTGATTTCTAGTTTACTTATGACTAAGTCTCGGCCTAGGATAGTTAAGTATAGTTGAGCTCCAGACTCCATGGCGATTATCTTAAAAAGACGAAGAACTACTTAAGGAACCGGTGTAACTTCATCCGACTAAAAGGTATGTGGAGACTTGAACTCATCTATCACTCAAAAGTCTACTCTATCTCCTACCCTTGAGACAAAATTCGTATAAGTATGATAGTTTTCATACATACACATTTGTTATTTCAAGTCGAGTTTACTCGCCTATATTTTTCTCGAAATATGTATTGGTAAGCTTTTGCTTTAACCATTTTCATCTTTACCCGTGATGAAAGTCATGATGACGTTTAAATCTTGAAAATAACTTTGATGACGATACTCATGAATAACGATTGTTATAACATTATATAAGAATGTTTCAATGATTGAAATGTAGAGTAGAGAATACGTAACCAACTATGGATATAAGCATATATAGTGTGTTCACACATTAGTGTATATATCCATGTACCGGAAACCAAGTGCGTGCATGCGGTATTGGTGAAGGAGATAGGTTGGGTACGCGTACCAGCGGAATTTTTCGAACCGAAAATTTCTACTGAGTTTGTAAGTTTGCAAATTGTTAAACCAGTCACCTTAGGTACGCGTACCCGTACGTGTACCCACAGAAGTTTTCGAACCGAAAATTTCTACTGAGTTTGTAAACTCAAAACTGGTAGCTATGGTACACGTACCCGTACGCGTACCCAAGCTGGTTATATCTATCAAATCGGAAGTTCATGAACTTAAACAATAAATCAATAAGGAATGCAATCTTTGCAAACCGTGGCTATATTGTTCATGAATTGATTCGATTGAATCAAACCGATTTTGTTTCAATTATGTCTATGTATAAATATCTAAGCAATTTAACAACTCTTCAACTAGTTCTTATGAGTCATTTGAACTAGTTATGAGAAAGATGAATACGGTTAATATGAAAGTGCTCATATGGCTAACCATTGGTTAACTATTTGTAACCAACCAAATGTACACGTTTAGGTACGGTTACTCAAACCTAAATGAAATACATTTTATTTGTGTGTGTGACAAGCTAAGTTTCGATCTAACGGTTCAAAGATATTAGCTTGGATAAATCAGTTTTTTCATCTAATGGTGAATATTGAATGCTTTTTTACCAAGGTAACTTAGATTGCAAACCATGATTTAAAAACTATATAAAGGATACATCTAGAAATTGGAAAAAATAATCCCCACACCTCCTGTGTGATACTAGTTGGTTTTCTAGAGTCGATTCTCCTTTAACCGTAGGTTTCTTCTCGAGACCCTGTCGGTTAACGACTTAAAGACTTCATTGGGATTGTGAAGCCATACGAAACTACTTCTCTTATAGTTAAGCGATCTGATCTTGCCATTTTCTATCATACGAGTTCTATTGAATAATTAGCTTGAGATTATATCTCCGATATGGCAAGATAAAAAGAAATCACAAACATCTTCGTCTCATCGTTTGTGATTCCGCAATATCTAGTTTCGCTACCATACGATTTAGATTATTGTGAGGTGATTGATAATTCTAGGTTGTTCTTCACTAATATAAGTCTGGGTTATTGATTGGTTCCTGTTCACCTTGATTTTATCCAAAGATGAAATAAAACTCGTAGGTTTATCTGTGGGAGACAGATTTATCTATTATCGTAGACTTTTCTGTGTGATACATATTTGTTTATTAAAGTCTTCGACTTTGGGTCGTAAGAACTCTTAGTTGTGGGTGAGATCAACTAAGGGAATCAAGTGCGTAGTATGCTGCTGGGATCAGAGGCGTAAGGAACGCAGATGTACCTTGAATCAGTGTGATATTGATTAGGTCTTCAACTACAGTCCAGACCGAAGTTAGTTTGTAGTAGGCTAGTGTATGTAGCGGCTTAATACAGTGTGGTGTTCAATCTGGACTAGGTCCCGGGGTTTTTCTGCATTTGTGGTTTCCTCGTTAACAAAATTTCTGGTATCTGTGTTACTTCTATTCCGCATTATATTTTGTTATATAATTGAAATATCACAGGTTGTGCGTTATATCGATCAATTGTGAAATCCAACCTTTGCTTGTTGATTGGAAATTGATCGATCCTTGGATATTGGTCTTTGGTACCATCCAAGTTTATTTCTCTTGTATTTGATAAACTCGCATATTTCTATTTGCTTGAGTATAGATCAAATTGAGAGATAGATATATTAACTCCTTGATATACTTTTTTATTAAGATTGATTCTAACTGTCCAGTTGATTATCTTAAAAGTATATAAAAGTTAGTCCATACAGATTTCTAATCGAAATATTGGGTGAAGTTATTAGACCCCCGCTTTTTTTATTTGGTATCAGAGCAGGCAAACACGTTTAAAGACCTTAAAAGTCTGTGTTTGTAGCAATCTGATTCTGTGGACAAGTAGTATCTCCTATCTATGCATAGTTTATGTCTTCCCATACTTTTGATTATGTTAAATGTCTTGGTTTTTCCTCAAAGGAAAATACCTTAGACGATTCTTCCGAATCCAGAGAAAGAAACGAGACAATTGACATAATGTCAGAAGTAGAAAGGAATATCACTAGAACTAAAGAAAATCCAACTGAGACGATTGATTTCCATAATCATTCTCAACTCTTGGATGAATTTGAGAAGTCTCTTAATCGAGAACGTGAACTCTATAAAATTATTGAGTCCTTCTGAAAAGGCGAGGGTACCCCAAATATACCTCAAGCTATAACTTTTCCTTCTTATAAGTCCTTTCCCCGAAAGTGATTGCCTATAGACTGAGTCAAGAAAATACAACAAATCGGTTCACACTTTGTGTGATCGTCTATGGATATGAGATCGAGACAATACAACTACAAAGTGTGTTTACTTGATACAAAGGTTCAGACTTAACCAAACTCAATAGGATTCACGTATCAAGTAAATAGGAATTAACATTTGTGTAATTTACTTTAATTATAAAAAAAAAATTATAATGCGGAAATATAAAGTAAATGACACAGCAAGATTTTGTTAACGAGGAAACCGCAAATGCATAAAAACCCCGTGACTTAGTCCAGAATTGAATACTCTCAGGATTAAGCCGCTATACAAAATAAGACAGCTTTGTATAGTTGAGACCAAGCAACTAAACCTATAGTTCACCTAGATCCGTCTGTATTCCCACACCTCCAACCTGTAAACAAGTCACGTACTTGGACCAATTCCTTTGGTTCGTATTCCAAACAGTAAAGGAACAACAATTCTGTTTGGTATCAACTCTCTTCAACCAAGTGATATGAGTTGCACAAAGGTTCCCTTGTTTATCTTAACATAAACTCCTTTGTCAGGTTCCAAGATCTATCTTATGTTCAAATGCCCAAAAGCAATTGTTAAGATTAAGCCAACAACACTCTTCAACCAAGTGATATGTGTTGATGCCGATCTTCCTCAATTAATCAATCCAATCTACCACAAGGATAAACCGATTATTAATTGGATCCTCTTTTTTCCCAAACAAGTATTGTGCACACCGAAGATTATAAAAACACCAAGTAAGAAATCTTCAATATCTTCTTTGTCTTTAAATCTTCTTAGATCTTCAATAAACACCTGCACACAATCACTTGAATCTCTTGTGATCAATCACACACAGAACGGAGTCTGTTAACATGGATTATCACAAGATCGTCTTTAGATCTAACAATAGTCTAAAGATCCATGTTGAAACCTTGGACTAGTTTGAGTGAATCTTATATCAGAAGAGAAGATTCTCAAGCATAAACAAACTAGGTGCAATCAAAGTTCAACCACCGTTAGTCAATCAAATCAATATGAAAACTAAAGATAAACCGCAATATCTAGTTTCCCACCAACGGGTCGCGCTAGAGCTTCTCAATCCCAAAGAAGACTTTAAATTGAGAAGTCGTAAGAGATTTCACCTAATTAGATTACTCTCCTCTCTGATAGGCGGCTTCACCAGTAAAAAAGACAAAAGAGTAAGTCTAGGTGACGCAGGATTAGTTTGCTAGAAATGCAAACTCAAAGTATTTATAGAAAGGAAGTTTGGACACCAAGGAATTTCCAAAACCGAAAATCTTCTCAAGATATTTTCCATTACTCCACCAAATTCGGTTTTCATAATTCATGTGAATGCACTGTCCAAAAATAATGATCGAAATCTCCTTAAAAATTCTTTAATTAGCAAATGCACATTACTAATTCTTATTTTCCATATATAATTAAAAACCCTTAATTAAAAAGATTCTTAACTTATTTAAATTCGATCTTGGGATTGTTTATGGGTGAAAACTATTTCTGCCTGTTTTGGTAATTTGGGGTGTGTGGATGAGAAATGAATCTAAACCCTAAACAAATGCACTGCACGGGAGTGCTTTTGATTCGAGAGATCAATCTAAACATTTCTGGCCTAAACCAAGAAATGGCCGTTCCAGACTTGCTTCGGTCACAAAGTGAATGAGATGGGGTTATGATGAGCACGAAAGTGCGACGCATTTTCACCCATAAATACATTAGCTAGGACTCATTTTATCACTAATAATCTTGTTTGTAGGTGTTTTTTTCAAATAAGCTCCTATGGAGAAAGTTGTTCGAAAAGTGGTTTTTGTACCCCGGAGGACACATGTTATTCGGACTCTCAAAGTCGGTTAAGGGGCACCTCAATTACTAAGGGGTGTCCAGTTGCTAAGGGGCACCTTCTTTGTTATTTGGAAACTGTGGTTATTCGCACCCCATGAGTTACTATTTACACCCAAAATGCTAAAGGGACACCAGTTCAGGATATGGGGCACCTCATCTTCAACCTTTTGAAATACGTTTTTGGCGGGAAAATGATTGAAGTCAAAGAACAGAATTAGGGTTCGAGTTTTGGTGCTCTTCCGAGGAGATTCAATGGATGAAATTTCATGGGAAGGCCTGTTTAAACTTAACAGACATGGTATGGTCGTCATAATCGTTAAAGTTTGGCTGGAAACACGCATTTGGAGAAAATATCAATCTAGGGTTTATCTTCACGGGTTTGGAATTCTGAGGAGTTTTGAGAGAGATTTAAGCACTGGATTTTCTAGATTTGGGACTGTTTTGACCCAACAGAGCTATCGTGGTCAATGGTTTCAATCCAGTTTGGCTGGATAGTCGATTGGAAGTAGACAGGGAGCACGAGTTATTCACGAGATATTCTGAGATTTTTACATTTAACAGCGAGTATTATTTTGTCTGGACGAGTTCTGCACATGTATGATGAGTTGGGGAGACTAGTTAAGGCGGGAAGGAGTTAAACAAGGAGAGTTTTGCAGCTGGCAGAGGCGTGCAGGAGAAGAAGAAGGAAAGAATATATTCTGTGTTCGGCAGAGTAAAGGAAGATTATTGTGAGTTATTACGGAAGATTTTCTTAGCATGTTGAGTATAAATAACATCTATGGGTAGCAGACAAAGGTATCGAGTGATTGGGGAGGCTACAGAGTAGAGAGAATTGCTGCAGATTTCTCTGCAGCAGCAGCAGCAGAAAAATAAGGAAGAAACGAAGAACAGACTTGCAAAGACAGTCGTAAAACAACTGTCGTTCATGCTTAAATTATAAGACTGTTTTTCGGCGACAGTTTACAAATATAGTTTTTCTGTAACAAGGGCTTAAGTGTAACGGTCAGTTTGTAGCGGCCATCAACCGTTGCAAATTTCCGGTTTATATTGTTTTCTCTTCTTTTCTTAATTGTAAGCACCATTTGAGCTATAAAAAAAATATTTTGAGTGTGTCTACAATATGAGTAGCTAAACCCCTACACTGGGTTGATGGAGGAAGCCGAACTTCACACATAGGTGAATTTATTCTATTTTCTATTTGACTTTTGCACTTATTTTGAATTGATTTATGATTCGATAAAATTAGTTGTGATTCAATTAGATAGGTTATGCTTTGTTTAGATAATCTATGCTTAGGGGATACAATTAATGTTTTGAGGATCTACTTTGTCAAAACAAGAGTCGGTGTTTTATTTATTTACTGAGCTATAATTGTTGAGAATAAATAATTGAACCTCTTGTTGTGAATTAGGTGGAATCTTAGAACCAGTGACTCTCTTCTATTTATTATTTTATTTAAACCTTTTAATTTAATCTTAACAGCTTCCGAGAGAACGAATCTTAATTACTACTATGAAAACTTCGAAAAATCTTAAATCATTTTGGCGCCGTTGCGACGCGGATTTGTTTTTAGATTATTATTTTTAGGTTTATTAATTTTTATTTTGTACAGTTTTTTCTTTTCATTTTAGATTTTATTTTTCCTTTTTATGCGCTTCTTTTTGTATTTATTTACAGGGACTTTGTGAGGATGATGACTTCTTCTGAGGAGACGTCACCTAAGATGACGCTGGCAGAATATATGCGTAGGAATTCAAATCATCGGGCAACCTCATCAGAGATGACGCTTAGTGAATATATGCGTAGGCAATAGTATGGAGTTTCTCTCCACATGAGGTAAGTGAAGAATCACATCAAAGTATATATGAGAAGTATTACAAACACAGACCACCTAGTTTGGAACAAATATTGAGAATTCTATAATACCAAAGATTATATGTTGATGATGATGATGAATCATGTAGTGACTCTTTGTCTCAGACTGAACATATATATGACCCTGTGGATGATTGTGTGGATGATTCGCCTATATCCATAGATGAATCTACCTCACAAGATCATTCAACCGACTTAGAGGTTGTTTCTAGACCCCTAAACTTCCAAAAGTTGCCTAATTTAGGGTTAGAATTGTGTGCTTCTAAAGTGTTGTTGGATTACTTTGCATCTAAGTACACAGAGGATTTGCCTATTTCTAATACCGTGTATGAGCAAGTTGAAATTTTCCCAGTCTCAATAGAATTCCCATACTTTGTTCTTTACGCACTTCCATGTGCAGTAAAAACTTGGTTTAGGGGTAAATCTTGTTTTTTGATAGTTTCAGCGTCTCCGCGTTTTCATGACATAATTGTGAAGCTGTCATTTGTAAATATTGTATTTTGGGTCGATCCCCAAGTTTTCAGGTTATTAGTTTACGGGGATCTTTTATGTACATTCCAGTAGGTATAATTATTTGTTTATTTATTTTTATTTCCCATCTTAATTTTTACGTTGGATGACTCAATTACATTGAGGACAATGCAATAATTAAGTGTGGGGGAGTGGTTATTAACTTTTTCTTTTTCAGGAATTTTCTTGCGTATTGTGACTAGCTCTTGAGCGGGTCTAAAAAGATAATAAAAGTATAAATATTATGACCAGCTGTGTAGCGGGTCTGAAAAAAAAAAATATTATGATTGTTCGGGTTATGACCAGCTGTGTAGCGGGTCTATTTTTATGCATTTCTTTATTATGACCAGTTGTGTAGCGGGTCTATAAAAATAAAATTAAAAATTAAAAATAAATAAATTATGATTGTTCGGGTTATGACCAACTGTGTAGCGGGTCTTTTCTTGCATTTTATGACTAGCTGTGTAGCGGGTCTCTAAAAAAAAAGAAATTTTTTTTGTGTGTCTTGTGTATGTGGCAGTTGTCATGACCAGCTGTGTAGCGGGTCTAAGTCTCTTTTTATATGACCAGCTGTGTAGCGGGTCAATTTTATGTTTTGCTCGAGGACTAGCAAAATGTAAGTGTGGGAGAATTTGATGAGCACGAAAGTGCGACGCATTTTCACCCATAAATACATTAGATAGGACTCATTTTATCACTAATAATCTTGTTTGTAGGTGTTTTTGTCAAATAAGCTCCTATGGAGAAAGTTGCTCGAAAAGTGGTTTTTGTACCCCGGAGGACACATGTTATTCGGACTCTCAAAGTCGGTTAAGGGGAACTTCAATTACTAAGGAGTGTCCAGTTGCTAAGGGGCACCTTCTTTGTTATTTGGAACCTGTGGTTATTCGCACCCCAGGAGTTACTATTTACAACCAAAATGCTAAAGGGCCACCAGTTCAGGATACATGGCACCTCATCTTCAACCTTTTGAAATACGTTTTTGGCGGGAAAATGATTGCAGTCAAAGAACATAATTAGGGTTCGAGTTTTGGTGCTCTTCCGAGGAGTTTCAATGGCTGAAATTTCATGGGAAGGCCTGTTTAAACTTAATAGACATGGTATGGTCGTCAGAATCGTTAAAGTTTGGCTGGAAACACGTATTTGGAGAAAATATCAATCTAGGGTTTATCTTCACGGGTTTGGAATTCTGAGGAGTTTTGAGAGAGATTTAAGCACTGGATTTTCTCGCTTTGGGCCTGTTTTGACCCAACAGAGCTAGCATGGTCAATGTTTTGGATCCAGTTTGGCTAGATAGTCGATTGGAAGTAGACAGGGAGCACGAGTTATTCACGAGATATTATGAGATTTTTACATTTAACAGCGAGTATTATTTTGTCTGGACGAGTTCTGCACATGTATGATGAGTTGGGGAGACTAGTTAAGGCGGGAAGGAGTTAAACAAGGAGAGTTTTGTAGCTGGCAGAGGCGTGCAGGAGAAGAAGAAGGAAAGAATATATTCTGTGTTCGGCAGAGTAAAGGAAGATTATTGTGAGTTATTACGGAGGATTTTCTTAGCATGTTGAGTATAAATAACATCTATGGGTAGCATACAAAGGTATCGAGTGATTGGGGAGGCTACAGAGTAGAGAGAATTGCTGCAGATTTATCTGCAGCAGCAGCAGCAGAAAAATAAGGAAGAAACGAAGAACAGACTTGCAAAGACAGTCGTAAAACAACTGTCGTTCATGCTTAAATTATAAGACTGTTTTTCGGCGACAGTTTACAAATATAGTTTTTCTGTAACAAGGGCTTAAGTGTAACAGTCAGTTTGTAGCGGCCATCAACCGTTGCAAATTTCCGGTTTATATTGTTTTCTCTTATTTTCTTAATTGTAAGCACCATTTGAGCTATAAAAAAATATTTTGAGTGTGTCTACAATATGAGTAGCTAAACCCCTACACTGGGTTGATGGAGGAAGCCGAACTTCACACATAGGTGAATTTATTCTATTTTCTATTTGACTTTTGCACTTATTTTGAATTGATTTATGATTCGATAAAATTAGTTGTGATTCAATTAGATAGGTTATGCTTTGTTTAGATAATCTATGCTTAGGGGATACAATTAATGTTTTGAGGATCTACTTTGTCAAAACAAGAGTCGATGTTTTATTTATTTACTGAGCGATAATTGTTGAGAATAAATAATTGAACCTCGTGTTGTAAATTAGGTGGAATCTTAGAACCAGTGACTCTCTTCTATTTATTATTTTATTTAAACCTTTTAATTTAATCTTAAAAACTTCCGAGAAAACGAATCTTAATTACTACTACGAAAACTTCGAAAAATCTTAAATCAAGTTGATCTTAGGGAGGGAAGCGAAAAAGGTGTTGAGATTGTGAAGGTGTAGGCTGTTTTATAACTTGTAACAGAAAGGTGAGCAGGCTTACGAATAATGCAAGCTGGCTCTGGGTGTTTTGAATACAGTTGTATTAACACTTGATTTCTACGTTGTCTGTCTTGGAAATAGGGAGGAGAACCTATTTATACAAGTAATTTGAGCCTTATTCATGTCTCTCGTGGGAAGTAGAGGAAGTGGAGTGATGGAGTAGTGGAGTTGTGTGTTAGTGTCACACGATCAGTCTTGCTTACTTCTCCTATCATCACTAATCGTCCATGTCTTCCTGACACATTCTTGTGATGGCGCGTTGCATGTCGCACGCTGTAAACTGCCAAACCAATACCCCAGTATGTATCCCCCAGTTTGTGACGTGATTAATGTATCGAGTGTGTGGATCATGGGACCCACATAAGGTAGCATACAATGCTAGGTTAAATAACTGAGTTATTTGGAAAGCCGATATTTATAAAATATCGTGTTTATTCTACGCATGTGATGCATCGAATATATTCAATATGCATGAAACATCGTTGTTTTAAAGCTAAACGGAGTAAGTCATGAATTAGGCGTCTTAAAATAGCCTCTTGTCCAGCCATCTTCGAGTGACCGTTTGGAGGCTACATGGGCGAGACATGCCTTGGACGATCACTCTATGCAGAAGAGTGGCGGACGTTGATCACGGTGATACCTCACTTGTTTCCAAATTCCTAATCTAGGCTATCCGTCCAAGCTGGATAAGTTGGACGAACGAGATGGCTTGCGACCGTTGGATTAGGGATTAGGAGATGTGCAGGCTCCCACTTTCAGCTCAATAGAATTTGAGCTTAGGGAATGTTTTTGGAGGGACCGATTGGTCCTGCATGGAGGCGGCGCACTGGTGTTCACGCCCATGCCATCTTGACTCGCAAAGGTCCGATCTAAACCAGTCAATTTGGACGGCAAAGATGAGTGGTTGAGATCGGGTTTCAACAGAAACCATGTGTCGCAAAGGATTCGTTAAGGAGGCGTGACATGCCACCTTTGGGCGCACGAACCGAGATGCCTGTCCAAGGCCGGTCTTAGCTGATCAGTCAGGTGTGAAGCCGGGCCCACGGTGGTCGTGTTGACGTGTTCGTACCCTTTTGAATCTTCATCTATATCCTATGTTCAAGCCTGCGAATATGGACATTCGTGATGAATTTGCGATACATAGATGGTACAGCAAACCCTAATTAGAGTTTCAGACCGTCCAACTTCAACCAATCGGGGAGGCCGATCATGTGGGTCCCACCTTGGGCCTGCGGTGAGCATATGCATGCTTGCTCCACGTTCCTGGACACGATCTAAGCCATCCAACCATGCCTGCAAAGTTGGATGGTTGTGATCAGTTTGGACTTCCACAGCTTTCTAAAGCATCACGCCAGCCTTGTTTGGGCAACCGTTTGTTGCTCCACGGATTGGATGTGGGAGAACCAATCAAGCAAGTGGAAAGTGGGTTCGCCAATGGGTGTACCAACACTTCACCACTTGATCGAGGGGCGATCTAAACCATCCAACCATGCCTGCGAATTTGGACATTTACGACCTCTTTGTGACTATTTTTCGACAGTCTTATGCATGTGTGTTTGGCGGATATTTGGGGGCAAGGTATGTGTTCGGCCACCAGGGCATAAACGGGCCCGCTGGTGGTCATTGCAGTGGTTTCCTGCTAGACTGGTTAATTCATGCGGCCAACTTGCGTGGTCGTGATTATTCCTGAGACTGATATGGACAATCCAGGTTCAAATATGCTCGATCGGGATAGTATAACACACCGAGAGATGATTCTCTTTTTCAGAGAATGGTGTAGCCTGTACGGGTATTTCGTGCATGCCTCACTATTGATACTTAGATATTCATGTTACTCTGCTGTGAGTAACAATCAGTCATCATGCCGCACCAACAATGAGAGTTCTTCTGAGAACAACACAGGAAATACAAGGTGTTTTATGCATTAATTAATAACGCCAAAATTCACAGAATACTTGGGGATTGTTTCTACATGCTCCATTCTAGGTGAATTAATAAAGCAGAGAAGTATTCATCACTTATCAAATAGCCTTATCCTTTGCAGGATGGCTGCACAAAAATTGGTTTTGCAACTTTAGCCCTGAACTAAAATCCACCATCAATAGGGATTTACTTCCTTCTTACACTACACCAAATTCCTGGATTAGTAACATACCTGAGCCGTTACTAAAACGGGTTGTAACGGCTCATGGCTGTTACAAAACGGGGTGTTACATTATTTTTGTAACGGCAATGTATCCGTTACGAATTTGGTTGTAACGGCCCTTAGTAACAGTTGAGGACCGTTACGAACCCGCCACGTGGTAACAGCTCAGGGCCGTTACTAATTTTTTCGTAACAAGAACATCGTAACATCTTAGAGCCGTTACTACGTGGCAGGTTAGTAACAGGCCGGAGCCGTTACTACATGGAAAATTGAAACGGCTTCTAGCCGTTATTTAATTTTTTCGTAATGACAAAAAACATTCTCGCCAGACAACCTTGACCAGGTCAAGCCATTGACTGGCGTTCATTTTCTACCGGAAATTAGCCGAAATTCTAAATTTAATAATGCATACATTCATCATCCACACTCAACAACAATTTCTTCAATCTAATCATATCACATTCATTCAACTCATATCAAATTTATATTACAAAAGAACTGGAATTTCTCTAAGTACCAAACTTTTTGAAATTTCTCTAAGTACCAAACTTTTTTTTTTGTTAAGTATCAAAATTTCTAAGGGAATACATGGAAGGTTCCAAACTTCTAAGGGAACACAG
Organism: Papaver bracteatum; assembly: GCA_023529315.1. Taxonomy (NCBI): domain Eukaryota; kingdom Viridiplantae; phylum Streptophyta; class Magnoliopsida; order Ranunculales; family Papaveraceae; genus Papaver; species Papaver bracteatum. The sequence goes on from JAJJWX010001290.1 coordinate 291,784, forward strand.
AAACTTACTGCCTACAAAACTTAAATAACTGCAACTTACAAATCTTGAAGCTTCTTTGTTCTCCACCCTTGCAGCTAAGCATTCTATCCTTTGCAGGCTTGCTTTTGTTGAAAGCTTGGGCATCAGAAAACTCGATGTAGCCAATCTTGCAAAATACAACAAGCTGCATTATTATGACAAGTAAACTGGAAGAAATAATGTTCAAAATACGCAGCAAGTAAATGCAAACAAGCAATAATTACATAGGTGTAACACCAGATAGAAAATTTACTAACCCCTTGCAGCATGATAGTGTCAACGAACATAATCAAGTACCACAGCTTTAACTGCAACCAGTTATGACACCATCTTATAAGCAAAGAAACATCTGCAATAACCTGTGAACACAAAATTTTTGGATACTTAGACGTTGGAAGTTATGAATTTATCCTTGAACAAAAAATTTCGGTAACACAGCAAGTTATGAATTTATTCTTGCAGTCTTGCAGCATGATGGTGTCAATTTCCAGCAACTTATTACAAAAAAAAAAAAAACAAGTGGAACTGCAACCAACACATGAATATTATTCAAAGCAGACTACAATTAGACCAGCACCAGAGTATTCTTCATCATCTTCACATACAACCAAGAAACTTATCTTAAATGTTTCAGGAACTTGACAAATAAAACACAACTCAAAATGCACTAACCAGAGTATCCGTAACAAAGACCTAATCATCTAGTTAAAATATCCTAACTACTTCTACATTTTACACAAAAGACCGGAAAAGGAATGTCTCCATATTTTTGATAATGTCAGATGCACTAGTTCGATACAGTCCAAGTATTTATCATCATTTTTTATGTTTAATACAAGATATTACTATACATGACATATTATGCTATGATGAGGATAGTGTTTGTTCAAGTTGTAGGTGAACAACATTCAACAACTAAGATTCTGAGATATTAATATGAGCTCGTATAGCAGAGATGTAAACTCTAACTCAAACTCTAGACTATAAGTCCTAGTGCTAGGATAAAATATGAACGATACAATGAGAAAGATCTTTCAGATTACCTTAGAGGAGGTTCAAGGGATTTGACACAAGGACTGTATTCAGTACGGTTAACTATTCAAACTTGAATTCTCTTTCTCCATAGATATGATGCACGCAAGCCTATCATGAACCTGTAACACCATTACAAAATAGTGGATAAGAGAAGAGGTCAGTGAAATGGCTGCCAGTAGCAATGGCTCGTACTAAAAAAGAACCATGTGAGCTCAAGTGGATTCGTGACATAAAGGAAGTTTCAGAAAATCTAAAGTTCAATAAACATAAAGAGATAAAATAGGGTAATAAATAGGAATGCAACCAACTGTTTTGATCCCCACCTAGCAGGAAGTTATTGTGCAACTTCGAACAAGTTTAAAATGATCAACGGTCTTTGTTGTTGCAGACAATGCCTATAAATAGAGAAAGTATCGTAACTCAGGGATAAAAAACATTTAATGTGTGACGTTCCAACGCCACTTAGGAGTCTAATCTTTAGATCTGGTAACACTGAAACACCATCACCAATTGTACACTTCCTAAAGATTCAAGCAAAAATATGAACAAAAGTGAAAAAATTTCTATGGCAGGACATTACTAACTCAAAAACTACGAGTTTCCATCACACAAACGAGTCTAATCTAAACAGAGAAGTCCAATAACAATGTAAAAGTGATAAAAATGGAAGGTAGACTTTAATGACCCACTTGTCAGAATTGGACTCATTTAGCTAACTGTAAACCAGGTACTTAAAGAAGCAGTCAAACAGCGAGAGAGTCCATATCCTTGGAGACTGAGTGAAGAGACTTATAGTGAACTCAACCTCAGCATGTATATCTCACAAATGAGTAAGCAAAGAAACATAAGTCTTTTGAACATTCAGTAAATAAATACAAATAAAATGCAAAAGGTCACCTCATCAAAGTCGGCAGCTGCTCCAATGGGGTTTGACAACGCTTCCTGAATCTGCTTCATGTTCTCAGCCTGCTCATTAATCTCATCCATCGTCTTGTCTACATCATTAATGTCTCTGTAATACAGACGATTTGAGTAAGAACCCCCTTGAGTTCTCGTCTGTCAAAACAGTAGGATACTATTCACATAGACAATAATTATATCTCTATCTGTAGCTGCACTCACATGCTGGAACTGACCAAATCTCCTACATACATCAAATAAAACTTTATGTCTAGCAATCCAAATTCAGATACTCTACATAAGCATACAAGGTTAGCATCTTTACTTGAAATAGTTGGAAACATCCTCCTTGGTAAATGTACTTTCAGCTGGAAAGGTCAAATAAATCTGTCTAGACCCAGAAACTATTGAATCAGCATCATTCCTCTCACCCCTGTAATCCATATATCTTGAGGCATCTTCAGCCAAGATAACAAAGTATTGCCCATGAGGTCTGAGACTCCAATGAAAAGGAAACCCATAATTAATAACTTATAAAAACATATCTCAATGCTAATTCAACTTTGAACAAAAGAAAGAAGGTAATATACTAAGTATTGGAATAGAAACACATACCATAAGAGTTCATGATGATCGCAGTCCACAATGAACTCTGATATGCATAAATACAACAATCTGGTTAGTTCTTACGCACTTGCAAATCCCTAACGAGTAGAAGGAAAATAAGCATAAAAGTTAAACATGATGAGCATATACTCTGCGACATTTACAAAAAAATTGGCACTACAGACGTGATAATCATGAGCATGTGCATATACTCTGCGACGTTTACAAAACATTTTGCCCTTGGTGACAGTTCCAGTTTGACGCAGTAGCTCAATGAATGTGTTAAATACATCCATCTGTAAAAAAAATAAAAATAAAAAGACGGACAAACAAGTCCATGAAATACATCATAGAGGCATGGTGACACCATTAATGACACCATTAACAATGTTACCTTGACATTTGCTTCCCTTTCTTTGAACCTTTCTATCAACTTAGGGCATGCCTGCACAGTAGTAAAGCATCAGAAGTTTTTACATCAACAAGAGAAGTTCATGTTCATAATAACACCTTATGCACAATTTAATCACAAAAAAATACAATTCGAACATACATGCCAAAACTCTACAGTCACGTCATCTTGGCTGTATAAAGCCTGGGAGTATCAAACTATAAATTAATCAAGGAGGTCATCTTTGCTGAACCCATGGCTCTTATCCTCTAATGCATTTAACATCTATAAAGAAATTCTCAGTTCTTGTTTTCTAATGCATTTAACGTCTACTAAGAAACTATCAGTTCCTACTACAGCCCATTATGTGTTTATAGAATTATATGAAATTACAGAGCAGCCTTCCCCAAAATTGGCCAAAGTACATGAAGAAATGGATATCAAATGCAATCGAACATAGTGAGATTAATGAGATTGAAGTGATATTAACGAGATTGGTACACCAGGTTGCGTGACCGGTCAACTTCATCTGCAATTGAGCTATTCACAAAAGCTTATTGTAGTCCCCTTCTCCTTGAGGACGAACTGTATCAGGTTTGTGGCAATTTATTAGACTTGATGATTGTATCTAATTTCTAGAATATTTGAATTTATTTACATCTCAAATGCAGATTAAAAAGGCTGCCCTTGCCGAAGAGAATTTCTCAGTTAGTGTGAGTAAATCAGCATACGAGGTTGTTGCTACATATAAAAAATAAGAGACTGGAATATACCTCATGGTTGGCTACATAACAAGAATACATTACCATCAAAATATGTGCAAGGAAATAAATCAAACGGCAACAGAAAGAAAAAGAATACATTACCATCAAATTCTGTCTTCAACCTAAGTAGCTATTCAAAGATATAAATAAACACTAGGTCAAGAACAAGAATACTCACTGGTGCAGGATGGTGAAATCCCAAATTGTTATCCTGCAGTAACTCATAATCATCCTCATCTAAGACATAATTCACTGCAACCCAAATCAACACTTTATCTTCTTTATAACAGAATTAGGACAAACTACCAATCCACCTCGATCATTACAGCTGCAACCCACACCTGTTCTATCTGAGAAACATTAGGTCACACATTGAAATTTCTACTCCAATTTATATAAAACTTTTAATCTATAAAGTAAAAACCAAATTGAAAAAGATAGAATCAAAATTAAAAAAAAGTACAAAAAAAGTATGAGAATCAGAGTCACCACCTTGAGATTCAGATCACCACCTTGAGATTCAGATAAGAGTAACGCTGCTAGACGATTCCTAGATACCAAAGGATTTTTCTGCAATTAAACAAAAAAGTTACTCACAGTCTCAAAAAAATCAGAAAACAAAAATGAAAAAATCCGAGATGTAAAGGAGATTTACTCACTTTGTTGGAAGAGTTAGAGATAATATGATGATTTTGGTTCACATCTTTAACACGAAAACACCTAAAGAAAAAAACCATAATTGTTTTCCTCACCGATTCAAGGATGAACTCAAAATCAAACTCATTACATAACATGTATGGATGATTCTAAATCTTGAGCTAATCTAAGCTAAGGATTTATTTGATTTTTGAAACCCTAGCTTTCTCCTGAGGAGATTTTGCAGAGAAAATGAAAGCTCTACCACTCTCACCTGAAAATCGAAAACCAAAAGAAACCCTAAAAATCGAAAAAAAAAAACATATTAAAAAACCCTTATTATGGTTTCATCGATTCATTAGGGCTCGATGATTGAAGACTGAAAAACACTCACTATGGTTCAATTATTGAACAGATTCTTGAGATTTCACTAGGGTTTCATCTGCTGCGAGGAAGAGGAGAGGCAGAAGAGAAAGAGAAAAAAAATAAAAATTTATGAAACTCGATATTGATTTCAGGTTATATCCTCAAAATCACGCATGGGAGGAAATATCCTCATGTGTTATTCATCTTGGGTGGAATTATAATAGTATGCGTGTTAATAACACACACACAAACTCAGGGTGTGACGACCCAGGTGTGACTGGCACGCTTATAAAAAAATTCGTAACGGCTTATCTCTGTTATAAATTTTAAAAAAATTAGTAACGGCTTCAGCCTGTTACGAATATTTTGTAACGGCCATTTGTAACGGGAATTTTGTAACGGCCATAAAGCCGTTACGAATTCCTGTTACGAATCCGGGAATTTGGTGTAGTGTTAGCCGTTAAGGAATATCTTTGAACAAAATAGAATACGCATTAATGCACCGTGTTCAAAGAGTGATGAAATCTTACTCTTGCAAGTCTTTACCATGCTTGCTTACTTGAAACCGATTTACCACACTTCCAAACAAGTTTAGAATTGGTTCATCTGACTTTCAAGAACTATGTGATTGATCAAGTTCCACTCAATCACAACTCATGGGTTTATGGTTCTACCAAAACAAGTTTTGGTTCTACCTCCATGTGAGTACTGTGCATAGTTACACTAGCTTACCAAAGATATGGCTGACTAGGTACTAGGATCGGTTCCCCACATATATTTGGTATCTAACTTGTATGCACTGCACATGTGTAGTTGCAGGAATTCCTACACTACACCCCTCACCAGAATTTATAATAATCAACACATATTTGAAGATTAAGAACAACACTTTTTATTGATCAATTCTCAGAAATATTACAAGAAATGGAAGAAATCAAGAATACAACCGCTCTCTTAAACTTTCTCTCTCCTCAAAACTTTCTCAACACTCTTAAATTGATCTCTCTTCATGAATCTGTTAGTTCTCTTTATATAGGGTAAGTACATAGTAGATGACAGCTAAGCTGTCCTTTTATTTCGGATCTGACTCGCGATATTCTCGCAACAGTTATAATGTTTATCCTCGGATCGTCATGCTCTTTTCAATTTAAGTCATCCGTTATGTCATTCTTTGAGTCCTTCTGCGACACTCGCAGTGTGTTATTGAAGATCTCGTAGAAATGTTGCTAAAATCTCGCAAGAGTATTGCTGTGGCGATATTCTGATCCTACATCTTGCCTCTTCTCATGTCTTTTCTGCGAAGGGGAAAAGATCACGAGAATTGAAACTTTTTTAAACGCCACAGCTGTTCATCTTTTCAGATTCTTCTGTTCTGACACGTTTCTGCATTCTTCGCCAGATTTACTACATGTATCTTTTCTTCCATTTAACTTCTGACACGTCCTTTTCAACCGCTGCACTTTAATCGTTCACGTATCCTCTTCGCATTAAATGCATTTACCTTCTCGGGAATTCTTACCTTCTATATATATATCTTCTTTATTCTTCTCTTTTCTTCTTTTTACTTGCTCTTTCCTTCTCTCTGCAATTTTACTTTTCTTCCGCAACTTCCGCATCTGGTGTTGTTATAATTTTTCTCTTATTCCTTTGATCTTCTATTTTCTTCATTCCCATACTAAAAATGCCTCCAGCGGGTCGTAAAAATCTAATTGCTTTTCAAAAAATGCAGAAGAAGCTTCAAGATAAAGGTTTTACTCTCTCTACCATTCCCGATCAAAACCCTAAGGCTGAGCTCTCTGTTAAATTATTTTCTGATCTTCCGTGTAATCGCGAGAAGATCATAGTCTCATTAGGTCAGCTTGAAGCTGGCCTTCCCATTCCTCTTTACGACCCTGAACTTCCTTTATTCTATGAAATACTTTCTCATGCGAAGTTCTCGCGGGAAATATATCAGTTGAGTGGAGATTGCATTCGTTTAATGCTTGAGTTTGCTACTCGCGGTGCCGACAAGGAATCTCTTTACCCCCCTTGAAGTGAAGAACCCTAAATTCAAAGGAGTTCCAATTGTTCCTGCAAAGTATACAGTAGATAATTTCTTCGCAAATTATGAAATAATTCCCATGAGGAAAGATAACACTTGTTGGGGTGTCCGCTTACAGAAGAAGGATGACATTGCTGAAGACAAAGTTCTTATGTTGGACATTGACTGGAATCCAGGCAAAAATTCATCTCCTCGCCATTCTAATGATGACAAATGGTGTATTTTCCCATTACTTCTAGAGGGCCCATACATCTCTGGTTCTCATGTTTTACCTGCGAATCTCGCAGAATACCAACCATGGGTGTTTAAATGGCCTGAAAGGGATACAAAGGTATATTCTCGAATTTTTTGATTGAACTATAATTATTATTTTCCTCATGCTTTTATATATACTCTTGCTGACTGCTCCAATTTTACCAGATTAAAAGGCTGAAAACTAGATACAATAAATTGGGGAAACCCAGTACTCTATTAGCTCTCAGATCATTTACAGATGAAGCAAGAAATATTCCTTTCTGATTCTTAACAATATATTATTGCCTCTATTTCTTATCTTTATCTGTGTTTGAAGGTTATTGAAGAAATTGAACCTGTGAAGCCTGCAAAAACTAAGGGGAAAGGCAAAGGTGATCCTCGCAAGGAGAAATCTGGTGCTCCTCTTTCAAAGAAAAGAAAAGTCCAATCCTCTCCTCCTTCAACTTTTCAGTCTAGCGAGAATTCTAGTGATGATAAAAATGACGATGATAACGATGATGGTGATGCTGGTGTCACTTCTGCAAAGGAATCCTCCCAACCCGAGTCTTCTACGTCTCAGCTTTCCAGCATATTCTCTGATACTATGTTAGGTATTGGCGATACTCCTCTTGCTGAAGCTTGAAAATCCATGGCAGCTATCTGTGATGCCCCCCTCTTGGAGAACAATGAATCTCTTCGTGGGGTTTCAAGATCTATATCTCCAAATTACTTACATTCACTCAGCATTCTGGTATTTTCTCGTTTTTTTGCCACCTTTGTGTATTCTCATTTCCTCGCAAGGTTTTAATTTATATTTGTCTTGATAATTTTTTGCTTACCTTCGCAGGCTGGAAGAGCTTCTTTTGTTGTTGCCTCAGACTTGGAGAGGAGACGTGCAACTTTTGAAAAGAAGAACAATATTCTTCGCGAGAAGAATGAAAAATTAGAATCCGAGTCTGCTAGTTTTCGCAAGAAGGATGAACAACTGGAATATGAAGTTACTAGTCTTCGCGATAAGGTTAAACAAATGGAAACTGATGCTTCGAGAGATAAGCGCCAGATATCTAATCTTGAAAAAGCTAACCAGCAGCTTTATGGTACGAATTCTTTCCCTTTTCTCTTAATTCTTTTACCATATTGTTTTAGCTTATTCAAGCAACCATTTTTGCAGATATTTATGGCCTTACTAATGAGGCTATATTCTTCCGTTCTTTTCCTAAGCCTATAGATGAGGATACCCTTCTTGATCACCTTAATAATTCCTTAAACAGTTATTCGAATGACAAGATCGAATCTTTGTCTATAGATGACCTTAGATCCACACTTCGTCTTTTATCAATTGACCACAGGTCTAGTTTGAGAGCGGCTAATACGTCTAAGCGTCGCTATCTTGATTCTAAAGAAGAGATCAATATTCTAAGAGCCCAAAAGAGTGTTCTCATAGATGAAAGAGATCACATATCTAGACAAGGTGCTTAAGCTTTAGCGTAATTCCACAAAACTCTTCTTGAAGTTCAAATTGAAATAGATAGACTTATCTGCTAGAATAATACTCTTGTGGAAAGAGAAAACCAAGTTCGCTCCCGCCTTCTCATTAGTAATGATGATGAGTTTGCTTGGGCTGCGAATATTCTTGATAACGCCGGAAATAATTTAGGTGTAGATGTTAGTTTTCAAGCTGAGCATTCTACCTTGATTAAAGATATGATCTTTGAAAGAGAAGGTGGTTATTCTTATTTTTCCACTAATCCATTTTTTGACTGAATCTCCAATATTTTATTAATAGGTTGTCATTTATTCGCAGCATTTGAAGGAAATTTTCGCCAAAGAGTTGAAGAGTTGGAAGCAGAAAAAGGACAACTCGCAAAACTTCTATCTTCGCGCAATGAAAAATGTTCTAAGTTCAAGAAGCAGCTACAGATTACCCTGGAGAATTTTAGCAATGTTCTTGTTGGTGTTCGCAATGATTCTATTAAAATGGTATGTGATGATCATAAAATTCCTCATTCTGCGTATCCTTATCTCGTGGATAAAATACCAGAGAACGTTCTGAATCTTGTCATCTATGATAGTGAAGCTGAAGAGTCTGAAGAAGATGAAGAATATGATGAAGATGAAGGTGAAGGGGGGAAATCTGATGAAGATAATGAAGGATATAAATAGTTTTATCTCCTTTTTTGATCTCTTTGTGATATTGTACATTTGTCTCTTTCTCCTTGTAACATATTGCTACGAATTTCTCCAGCTTCTAAAGTTCCTTGGTGTATAGATTTCTTTTGTTTCTATCTGCATACATTAGAAAACAATTCCTTTTTGCGAAATGGTTAATCAATATGATCATTAACTTTTAACTATCTGTGTAAATTTGTCATATAATGATGAATAACAATTTTATCATTCTGTTCATTCCCATACTTGCCTCTGTTATTCATCGGCAATATGATGAATTGAGCAGATTACTTTCTGAATAAAATATGTTTTTTGAATTTTGGCTATAATCTCGCAGCCATTTCTTGCTATCTTGTGTGGTCTTATTTTGCCTTCCTAGTTAAAGGTCTTATTTTGCCATATTTTGTTTTGGCTACAAAATCGCAGGACGTCCTTACACTCGCATGTAAAGACCCATTGATCTTGCCTTATCCTCATTTTGTCAATTTGTTGCGACAATATGACAGGCCTAAGTTTTCCTGCGTGAACAAAGCCCCATGACATTGCCGTCTTGCGATGAAATCGCAGGACGTCTTTAAACTTTCATGTAAAAACCCATTGATCTCATCTTATCTTTTTCTCATGGCTTTTTGCCACTGTATAATTGTTGCACAAATATGACAAGCCTAAATATTCTTGCGAACATAAAGCCTCATGACATTTGCGTCTTTAGACACTTATCAGCTCCTTAATAGAGGGTACCACCCTTATCACCCCCCTAGTTTCCCCTTCAAGGAGGTGTACATCGGCCATACAAGACTAGCTCCTCCCATCTGGTTTTACCAACAACCAGTTATTTTCGCAGCCTCTTATCCTTTTTGCCTATATGGCTTATAGATACGAGACTGCACCCTAAGTGGGGTTTTTTTCGGGCCAAGTGCATCATAGCCAAGACTTTCCAAGAATGGCCAGGGTAGTTTCATACCCCCCGGGCACCCTTGGCTCAACTGTGTACCTCGGCGCCTTGATCATACTTTGCACTCCTTAGGAGAGACCCTCGGTCGTTCAACTGTTAATATATATATATATATATAGTTGGAAATCCAAGGTACCTCTCCTGGATGAGATTTCATTGACCCCAAATCTCCATGACTCAGGTTCCAGCAGCGGTATAACCTTATCTCTGAGCCATACAAAGAGATACCCCCTTATATGACGTACTTTAGGTCTTACATTTGCCTCTTGCGAAATTTTATCCGCGAACTAGGGTGTACGCCATATAGTTTCGTCCCATTCTAATATGTCATTATTCTTTGATTTTCTCTTTTTGCATTTCAGCTCTTGCATAATTTTTCAATTTCATATTTTTCATTGAGTCAAAACATACTTTTGTAAAATTTTCTTCAACAAATCATTCATACATCTCTTATAGTTTACGATTTAGAAATTTTACCTTGTCTACTTACTATTTTCTGCTTATGCTTTTTTGTTGCGCTTTGCTACATTTGCTCTATCTGTGAGACGCTCTCCATCTATTGGTTTCAGTACATGTTGATTTCGCAGCATTCCTTCTTCTCACCGTTCTACTGTATCAACCATCAACTTTTCACTTCTTTGCTTTTGTTTGATGTTATATTTCCAGTTTCTGTTCTTCGCATCCCCTTCCTCGTAAGATTCCATATCAATTTCATAGCACTTTTTTCCATCAATCCAATCTCCTTTTATAACTCCAACACCGCTGTGATAAGGAAACTTAATACAGTGGTGGAAAGTTGACGCTATACCTAGAATCCCATGCAGCCAAGGTTGGCCAATCAAGGAATTGTAAGGATATTCAACATCCACAATACAGAATAGAATTTTAGAAGATATCCCGTTCAGTGGAATTCGCATAGTGATTTCCCCTCTAGGTTTATTGGAAGTACCAGTAAAACCATAGATTTTATAGGTTGAAGGTATTAGATCCTCATCTCTGCCTCCCATGTTTTTATAAGTGTGATAAAATAGGATTTCTACAGAAATCCCCGTATCAATTAAAACTCTGTTGATTTCCCATGAGTCTTCGGCCTCATCATCCTCATCTTCCTCTCCATCTTCTCTTTGTTTTGGATTTATTTCTAATCTTACCACTAGTGGGTTGTCATGCATCTCGCCAGGATTTGGTACTTATTGTGCAGTTGTTTATGGGTAAAAATCGTTTCTGCCAATTTCGGTAAATTCGGTAGGTGAGTGAGAAACTGGTTTAAACCCTAAAAAAATGTGCTGCATGTTGAGCACTTTTAGGTTCGAGAGATCAATTTGTACAAGTCCGGCCTAAACCAAGAAATGGTCGTTCTAGACTTGCTTCGGTCATAAAGTGGAGGAGAAGGGTTGATTTGGGGAGGATAGCGAAGAAGGGTGTTGAGACCAGAGAGTTCTGGAAAGGTAGTATCTCGACTTATATCAGAAAATTAGAAGCTTATGAAGCTTGATAGTGATGGAAGCTTTTGAGAGAGCTTGCAAAGTGGCTATCTGATAGTGTTGTCTTTTTCCTGACCAAGATTTGTTGTCTGGTAGAAATAGGTGAGACCTATTTATACAAGTGAGATCGAATGTACCCTGGCCTCATTAAGGAATATAGTAAAGTCGCGGATTAAATAGAGGAGGTGGTAACCACATGTGTTTATGGTGAAAACGTTTTTCACCATTACTGCCTTAGTTAATTGACCGTTTTTATTCCTTTTCATGCCGTTCTTATTGCGAGCGTAGTGTACGCAGCACGTTGTGACCGCCAAACCAAAACCCTAAGAAAGTATCCCCCAGTTTGTGTTAATATCTCGAGTGTTGGTCGCACCTTGAGTGCAAGTGGCGCTGCTAGGGGCGTGTGTGGCATGTGCGGAATGCCTTTGTTGCGGGTTGCACCTCGAGTGCAAGTGGCAGTGCCAGAGCTGCTAGTGGCGTGTGTGGCATGTGCCAATGGCATGTGTGTAATGCCTTGGTGGTAGGTTGTACGTTGAGTGTAAGTGGCAGTACCAGAGCTGCTAGTGGCGTGTGTGGCATGTGTGGAATTCCTTGGATCATGGCCTGGTAAGAAAAGCTACCAGCGAGCGTGTTGGCATGCTCGGCCATTAGGGCCACGGTTTGGCAAGAAAATCTACCAGCGAGCATGTTGGCATGTGCCAATGGCATGCTCGGCCATTAGGGCCACTGCCTGGTAAGAAAAGCTACCAGTGAGCATGTTGGCATGCGCCAATGACATGCTCGACCATTAGGGCCACGATTTGGTAAGGAAAGCTACCAGCGACCATGTTGGCATGTGCCAATGGCATGCTCGGCCATTGGGGCCACGGTTTGGTAAGGAAAACTACCAGCGAGCATGTTGGCATGTGCCAATGGCATGCGTGACCAATTTGTCCTAGGTTGCACGGTTTTCAAGCCTAGGTGCGGGCGCTACTTTGGCATGGCGTGGCTAGGGCCAAGGTAAGGGTGTTTGGCTTGGCGTGACCAGCGAAACTAGGGCCAAGGCAGAGTGTGTTCGGCATGGCACGGCTAGCTTGAGATAGGTGTGGCTGGCATGATTTGCCATTGGCACGGAGGTGCGGCTAGCATGTTTAGCATGCTTTGGCGTGTTTGGTGTGACTAGCATAGCTAGGGCTAAGGCAGAGTGCGTTTAGCATGGCGCGGCTAGCTTGGGATAGGTGTGGCTGACATGATTTTCTATTGGCACGGAGGTGCGGCTAGCATGGTTAGCATGATTTGGCGCGTTTGGTGTGACTAGCATAGCTAGGGCCAAGGCAGAGTGCGTTTGGAATGGTGCGGCTAGCTTGGGATAGGTGTGGCTGGCATGATTTTCCATTGGCACGGAGGTGTGGCTAGCATGGTTAGCATGCTTTGGCGCATTTGGTGTGACTAGCATAGCTAGGGCTAAGGTAGAGTGTGTTTGGCATGGCGCGGCTATCTTGAGATAGTGTGGCTGGCAGGATTTTCCATTGGCACGGAGGTGCGGCTAGCATGGTTCGCATGCTTTGGCGCGTTAGGTGTGGCTGACATGATTTTCCATTGGCACGGAGGGGAATTAGGGTTTTGTTCGTTGTAACCCAAATTTGAAAAAATACCCCCTGTTAATTTCTGACTACATGCATTAAATGTCCTAATAAATGTGTCACCGGTGACATTAGGTTGTTCGGGGTTTTATAATTTTACCCTTTGTCTAAAAACCACCATCAACATTAAGTCCCCTTCTTAGCTCGGAACATGAGCTTTTTTGCGAGGTAAGCATAAGATGGTGACAAACTATCAGCAGTAAATCGTAAAGAGAATTGAGGAGGCTCGTCTGACCTTTTTTATAGATAAGATTTGGAATCCTTGCCTATGGCAGTTTTGCACAAATCTGGAAGCTGGCACAATTGGGAAGTCAGCATCATTGAGAGACAGGAAGCTGGGCGGCATTGAGAAGTTGACGCGAGTTGGGAAACTGAGCGTGCTAGCTGGTGGGACCGGCGCAAGATGGGGAAGCTGAGCGTGCTTGCTGGCCCGACTTGGGCGGTCATTGGGAAACTAGGAAGATGAGCGTGCTAGCTGGCGCGACTTGGGCGGTACTAAGATGTTGACACGATTTGGAAAGCTTGCGGTTTAGGGTTTGACACGCTGAAACCCTAATTAGCTCCCTTTGGTAAAATCGTTGTACAATTCGCACATGAACTCGGATTTTGACGTTCCACCCATCCACTCTGACCAGAAAAGAATTTCTCATACCCGTACGCGGGAATATTTGGCTTCTGAGGTAGTGTAGGTCGTGAAAACGTCTCGGCAGCGAAAATCAAGAAGAAGTCGGGAGGGATGTTGCGGGCCCGGGGTTTCATAGTCGCGCACTGGTCACCCTCTTTTGTTTTTCTGTCGTTTGTTTGGAGCCGTGCTTTCGTCTGCAGTGTCTCTCTAGTGGGTTCCAAAATTCACCAAACTCTGTTGTATTCTTGAGAAGTTGGGAAGATGCGCGACATTGGGAAACAGGAAGTTGGGCGTCCTTGGGAAGCTAGGAATTGGCGCGAGTTGCATGCTAGCTTGGTGGGGCCGGATTAAGCTGGGAAGCTGGTGCAAGTTGGGAGACTGACCAGGATTGGGAAGCTGTCCAGGATTGGGAAGATAGTCAGGATTGAGAAGCTTGCATGTATTGTGAAGATGGCGCCGGTTAGGAAGATGACACTTGTTGGGAAGCTGGCGCAGATTGGGAAGCTCGATCTTGCAAGGGAGACACTTGCGGTTTAGGGTTAGATACGCCGAAACCCGAATTGGCGCCCTTCACTAAAGTTGCTGTAGAATCCTCATTTGGAGTCGGATTTTCGATGTCCGCATATGTATCTTCAAGCCCAGGAAATTTCCAAGCTTTATCAAATAAGCTTTTTGAATTTTGAGCATGTTCAGGGGATGAAAAACGCGAAACAGTAAACTTCTTGGAGGTTTTCAGAACTTTTCCAGGTTGCGTATTGTCTTATGTCACCTATCCTTGCTCGTTCATCCGATTTCCATGAAATATTGACATGTTGTAGGTAACTTCCATGCGAAGAGAATGGTACATAAACCAACACTAGATTCCGCACCAATTGTTCCCAGTTCGTAATTGAACACAGGGCAGTGTAAATTTCCCTCAGTTGAGTTTGTTTAGAAAACGTGTTTCATGACTTCGGTACTTCTTGCATATGCCGTAGAAGCATAATAAGGAACTTGAATGACGTTAGTTCACTTACTCTCCTAATTTTATGATCGTACTTATTTTCCACGCTTGATCGATCCTAATCCCATGTAATCTTCGTATTAGGTGCTTAACAACGAAGTTGGGAATCATGGGTCCACTAGTACGAGCAACCCTGGAGTTGTTGACGATGAACCACTTGCGCCTTTAGGTGATGAAGTATTGATTGGTAATGCAATGGAAGTGGCAGAAATCCCAATTGAACCTCAGATGGTGGAACCCGAATCGAGAATAGTAGAAACTGCTTCGTCGGAGGTTGCCCCCATGCGCAGCCTACTCTCATTACATATCCTTAAATTCCCCGTTCACAGGATACGACATTATCCTATCATACTCTTCTGGATATGATAGTAGGATGCTCAAAAATTACTTAATGAAATATTCTGGTAGTGCAGGCTTGGGATCCTACGTGGCCTCGTGAAGTGTTGAAGGAATCCTCTAGACAGAGAGGTGATGATATTCTTGCACCGCAACCTTGAATAATAAATGACCTTGTTGTTAGTACGGATTTTGGTTGACCGTGTCTTCTAATCTTTGATAGTGAAGGGGTCTCGTGTATATCCTCAGTTCTCAAGTATGGTTTACATGTTTCCATCTTTGTAGTAATTGCTGCTGTGGTGAAGCTCTAGCTGGTATCAACGGATGAGCGGCAACAATTCTTGGTAGGAGATGTGATCAGAAGAGACTACAATGTTATGGTAACAAAGCAGGTTGTCTGGGATTGTATGGGCTTCCGTGGAAGTAAATGAATTGGCTGGATGTGACCATGATCCTTGACACGGGAGCGTGGTGATACGGCTCTTTGCAGGAAGAAGCGGTCTTGAAGTAGCTTCGGCTCTTGGAGAGGATGTTGAAACTTAGGAAGCTAAACGCTAAAGTTTCGGCTTCGGATCCTGAAGCAGCTTATGGAGAAAAAGCTGAAGCGGAGCATCTGCGTTAATCAGTGTGTTTTCAAACCGAACACCCTTCAAGTGAACAATGGTTAGGAATCCTGGGTTCCTTTATCAACCGTGCTTTGGTTTGGGAGCGGCTTCTCTGGTTGAAAACAGATTTTTCCTTAATGCAGTGCGGTTGAGGGCAGCAGATATGTCTCGACATTGTTCCTTCGGGAAACATAGAATATCACGTAAATGTTTCATCATGGACCGCACAATTTTGTGGGCGAAGTCCCCAGAAATCACGCGTCTCTTGACAGGAAGAGAGTCTTCGTGAACCTAGGGGATCGATGATTTGCTTCGATTTTGGAGAAGTCGTTCCTGATCTTTACGTGTGATGAAATCAGACTGATGATTCCCCACAGGGAGTTCGAGTGCAACGCTAGAAGGACGTAAGTTTCCAGCACTGGGTAAATGCAAGTTGCTGTTAAGATGCAAGATGGAAGTGCAAGCGTGACGTCGGGAGGACGCAAGTTGGCATTGTTGGAAAAGATGCACACTGGCGGCGCTGGAAAGGATGCAGGCTATTGTGTTGGAAAAGATGCAAGTTGTCGGCGCTGGAAAGATATAAGGTGTCTACGCTGGAAAGATGCAAGTTACCGGTGCTAGCCATTGAGCAGAGAAGCTAGCACTGGAGAGACACTATCTGTTGGTACTGACCAGGGTGTGGTAACATGGCCGGCATGTGCGTGCTACATGTTCGCCTGACATGTAAGTCTGGAATGTGCGTCCGGTAAGCGCGTATAGTAAGCGCGTCTGGCAAGCGCGTCTGGTGTTGTCTTGGACGCGAATTTTTGGTGCTGGAACTTTGGCTATCAAGTTGTGATGATAACGCGGGAGGCTTCTTTCTGTGGGATGGTGGAAACGATACTTGGAAGGCGTGCAGGGTGGATCATGGAATGCTGGTGTTAGCGGTAGCGTGGTAGCAACAAAGTGGGCAAGCATATTCTGGCTATGCACTCCAGCATTCCTCCTTTAGTTTGTTCTCCTCTTTTTTGTTGGTGCAAACCTTAGCCATAGGTATGCCTTCCATAAATATGTAGGAAAATAGTTCCACGAATATTACTGTAGTAGCGTCAGCTACTTCATGAATAGTAACTGGTAACCGTTATGATGCAAAGTCGGTACGCATGGTGATGTAACAAAGAGTTAAAGCTGAAACAGGCGGTCCTCCAAATGACGAATGACGTCTTCTCCGAGAAAAGTAAACCACTGTTGAATGGCTTCCTTTGCACTTCTATCTTCTAAAAATTTTCCGTTTTTTTTTTTGAAAGGCAAATGAAACACCTGGCTTATGGTTTTGATTTTCTGGATTTCTGGGTTGATAAAAAAGTTTTTTTTTTTTTTTTTTTTGTTTCTGGGTTGATAGGAAAGTGTTACCTATGAGGGTTTTGGGTTATTATTCGGGATGAACCGTTTTTGGATATGGAAGATATGAAAAGATGAATATGTGGTTCCTCTTTTTTTTTTTAGGGATGATGCCGCTTTTTGGTTATGATCGTAAGTGATACGAGCATCCCAATGAAGATATGGAATCGTGAACATTGTGTGTTGGTAGATGACATGGTACAGGACATAACATGGCTATTGGTTTTATCATTTCAGTGAAAACTTGAAATGGTAAACCATATATATTCTGTCTAGGCAAGACTTACTCGGTTTCACGGATCTCCTGATGATAAGGGGATCCTCGTGTGTAAGATCAGATTTCGCGGAAAGCACCACTATGATTGTTGAAATTCTCCTGGTCGTTTTAAGTTACTTGATGACTGGATCGTTTGCGTTCAATTTCTATGAAGTCCCAACCGTTTCATGTAGCTTCACGACTAGTAACCAGGCAGTCTGGTATCCAAGTTGTAGATCCCCAAATAGATTGCTTGCTTATATCGCTTTGATGCCTGGATCGAAGCATGAGATCGATTTATGAAAGCTGATATGTAACTGAAAGATCAATCCTCCCGCTGTGGTCGCCAATTATTTATGGGTAAAAATCGTTTCTTCCGATTTCAGTAAATTCGGTAGGTGAGTGAGAAACTGGTTCAAACCCTAAACAAATGTGCTGCACGTTGAGCACTTTTAGGTTCGAGAGATCAATCTGTACAAGTCCGGCCTAAACCAAGAAATGGCCATTCCAGACTTGCTTCGGTCACAAAGTGGATGAGAAGGGTTGATTTGGGGAGGAAAGCGAAGAAGGGTGTTGAGACCAGAGAGTTCTGGAAAGGTAGTATCTCGACTTGTATCAGAAAAGTAGAAGCTTAAGAAGCTTGCTAGTGATGGAAGCTTTTGAGAGAGCTTGAAAAGTGGCTATCTGATAGTGTTGTCTTTTTCCTGACCAAGACTTGTTGTCTGGTAAAAATAGGTGAGACCTATTTATACAAGTGAGATCGAACGTACCATGGCCTCATTAAGGAATAGAGTAAAGTCGCGGATTAAATAGAGGAGGTGGTAACCACATGTGTTTATGGTGAAAACTTTTTTCACCATCACTACCTTATTTAATTGACCGCTTTTATTCCTTTTCACGTTGTTCTTATTGCGAGCATAGTGTACGCTGCACGCTGTGACCGCCAAACCAAAACCCCAAGAAAGCATCCCCCAGTTTGTGTTGATGTCTCGAGTATTAGTCATACCTTGAGAGCAAGTGGCGCTGCTAGGGGCGCGTATGGCATGTGCCAATGGCATGTGAGGAATTCCTTTGTTGCGGGTTGCACCTTGAGCGCAAGTGGCAGTGCCAGAGCTGCTAGTGGCGTGTGTGGCATGTGACAATGGCATGTGTGGAATGCCTTGGTGGTAGGTTGTACGTTGAGTGTAAGTGGAAGTGCCAGAGCTGATAGTGGCGTGTGTGGCATGTGTGGAATTCCTTGGATCATGGCCTGGTAAGAAAAGCTACCAGCGAGCGTGTTGGCATGTGCCAATGGCATGCTCGGCCATTAGGGCCACGGTTTGGCAAGAAAATCTACCAGCGAGCATGTTGGCATGTGCCAATGGAATGCCCGGACATTAGGGCCACGGCCTGGTAAGAAAAGCTACCAGGGAGCATGTTGGCATGCTCCAATGACATGCTCGGCCATTAGGGCCACGGTTTGGTAAGGAAAACTACCAGCGAGCATGTTGTCATGTGCCAATGGCATGCTCGGCCATTAGGGCCACGTTTTGGTAAGGAAAACTACATGCGAGCATGTTGGCATGTGCCAATGGCATGCGTGACCAATTTGTCCTAGGTTGCACGGTTTGCAAGCCTATGTGCGGGCGCTAATTTGGCATGGCGTGGCTAGGGCCAAGGTAAGGGTGTTTGGCTTGGAATGACCAGCGTATCTAGGGCCAAGGCAGAGTGTGTTCGGCATGGCGCGTCTAGCTTGAGCTAGGTGTGGATGGCATGATTTTCCATTGGCACGGAGGTGCGGCTAGCATGGTTAGCATGCTTTGGCACGTTTGGTGTGACTAGCATATATAGGGCCAAGGAAGAGTGCGTTTAGCATGGCGTGGCTAGCTTGGGATAGGTGTGTCTGGCATGATTTTCCATTGGAATGTAGGTGCGTCTAGCATGGTTATCATGCTTTAGCGCGTTTGGTGTTACGAGCATAGCTAGGGCCATGACAGAGTGCGTTTTGCAAGCTGCGGCTAGCTTGGGCTAGGTGTGGCTGGCATGATTTGCCATTGGCACGGAGGTGCGGCTAGCATGGTTATCATGCTTTGGCGCGTTTGGTGTGACTAGCATATCTAGGGCCAAGGCAGAGTGTGTTTGGCATGGCGCGGCTAGCTTGAGCTAGGTGTGGCTGGAAGGATTTGCCATTGGCACGGAGGTGCGGCTAGCATGGTTCGCATTCTTTGGCGCGTTTGGTGTGGCTGACATGATTTGCCATTGGCACGGAGGGGAATTAGGGTTTTGTTCGTTGTAACCCTAATTTGAAAAAATACCACCTATTAATTACTAACTACATGCATTAAAAGTCCTAATAAATATGTCACCGGTGACATTAGGTTATTCGGGGTTTTACAATTTTACCCTTTGTCTAAAAACCACCATCAACAAAAGTGAAAGAAATTTTCTGCTTTTTCCATTCTTCTAATGGCGAAGCTTTCGCAATATTCATTATTTCTCTCCCATCAGTATATCTCGCGAAAACTCTGCTTAGAACATTGTCGTGGAAATCTTCTATAGTTTTGTATGAATGTATGATGGAGTTACAGAATAGATTCTTCGCATTTGCCCCAACTTCTATCACAAACGTTTCTCCTCCCTTTGTTGTATTCACTCTACGAATTTCTGGTGATGGCGGTAGTTGTTGAGACTGTGGATGTCCTATTAGAAAATGGTTTAATTTTCCATGATCTATCATTCTCAAGATGATTCTTTTTACATTCCTGCATTCATTTATTGAGTGACCATGAAAATGATGATAAGGACAAAATTCTCGACTTCGATTATTTGGGTGTGCCTCTTTTCCCATATTCCAGGGTACGGGTATGTCCTCCATCAAAATTATAGCCTCCCAAATTTTCTCTATGCTAGAATTTAGAGGTGGCATCTTAATTTCTTCCCATATTATCTTCTGACTTCCTTGACCTCTATAATAACTTTGTCTCTGACCACCATAAATCTCTTGCGGCTGATCAAGTCTCTGAATCTTATTATTTCCTCCTCGATTAAAAAAATTTCTTTCCCTTTCGAACTCTTCTTGATCTCTACTTCCCATAGCTACTAATTTATGTTGACCATCATCCATACTCTTTTCTTGCTTCACCTGCGAAGTACTCGCTACTATATTTATTAACCTGGAAAGTAGACTGGCGTTTGATGCAATTGAGCTGGTATTCGCAATAGGGTATGATTCCATCTCATTTTGTTTCTCCTCCAAAGCAATGTATTCTTCTTGCAATTCTCGCAGATCTGTCATTGAAATGGTATTCTTGATTATGAAGATTTGGACATATAACAGATTGGTTGCGAACATTGCATTAATAAATGACAAAATGAGATATCTCTCATCCACGCGGCCTACCATTTCTATGCACATTGTTTTCCACCTTATGGTTAGATGTTTTAAGCTTTCACCAACCCTTTGCTTTAATCCAAATACATCTTTAATGCCAGGTCGCGAAGAATTGTTACTTATATATGCTCCCAAAAATGTAGTCTGCAAATGATTGAAAGAAATTATAGCGTTCTTAGGTAAACCTTCGAACCATTTTAGCGCCTCGCCTGTTAAGATGGATGCGAAATATTTGCATAATACAACATCATGGTTTTCCCATTGCAGCATACACCTAACATAAGCTTTGACATGTTGAATATCACAAGTTGTTCCATCAAAAATGCTGGTTAACGTTGGAAAATTGCATGTTGGGGGTATTCCTCCTAATTGTACTTCTTGGGTAAATAGAGTTTTCGCAGCTTCTTCAATGGCCTCATCAAGTTGCCTTCTTCCTCCCTCTCTTATGTTATTTAACATTCCCCTCATTTCTTCTAACTCTCTCAAGATTTGTTCATTCCCATATGAATTTTGCTCCATTGGTCTTTTCAGTGCATCTTCCATTCTTCTGCGTTCATGTCTTTCTTGCATTGCGAGATTTTGTGCTTCTTCTTCAGCATCTTCATTTTGCCTTCTCCCGCGATTTTATTCTTCACCTCCTTCTTGAATTCGCAAATGATTATTCCTTCCATTTTCTCTTCTGCGATTTTCTTCATTTCTCACCGTTTCTCTTCGCTGTCTTTCTATTCTCCTTTGTATTCTATCATATTCCTCATTGATATTATCATTGTTGCTATTTCTTGCGCGTATCCTTTCTCGATTGTCATGATTATTCTGACGTATTGCTTCTTGAAACTCTTGTTTTTCCACTTCTGCTCTCAATCTTTCTCTTTCGCAAGCTAGACGTGCTGGTTCAGCATAATGTCTCTCAATTTCATCCTCAATTATTCTTCGGTTTCTTTGAATTTCTCGCTCATGTAATATTCTCCTTCCTTCTTCTCGATTTTCTTCACCATCTTGGTTATTTCCACCCTCTTGATTTCTATTATCACGTCTATCATCCACAATTTCACCACGCGGAATGTAGCGATCATTAATCATCTCTTTTTCTCCATAACGTTGCTCTTCATTTGGATTTTGCATTTCCTCTCGAATATTTTCACCAGCATTTCTCACAGGGGAATTTCGCCTTGCTTCCTCTCTAAATGATCTTGAACTTGATCTTGCAGTACTTCTTGATCTCCTATTTTGTAATCTCAAATTCTCCATTATTAACTCGTGGTTTTATCTTGTTAAATTCGCGCGTTCTTCCGCCTCTAACCTTGTTTCCTCTTGTATTCTTTGTCTTAAAGCCTCTACTGCTTCATTTTTGTCATCTCCATGAATTAATCCTCCAACCGCTTCTTGATCTCTTCCCTCTCGCCTTCTATTTCTTAATTGTCGATTTTCTGCTTCTTCTATTGAATCTGATCGCCAAGTATGCACGCTCACTCTGTCATAATCCATAGTTCTATCTTGTATCGGTTTTTGCTAATTCAGTTGTTGAACTTGATTTTCTCCATTATTCCTTGTTCTGTTGCTCCTTGTTCTTAATCTTGAAGATTCTCCTATTTTATTTGTCTCTTCTCCAGCAAGTATTTTACTCCTCCTTATGGTTGTTGGTTGTTCTGATGTATTTCTTCTTCTAGCCATTCCTTTAAATTTAATGTATTACTGTAAATAACATAAAAATCTTTTCCAAATCCTTAAAATTCTTACAAATCATAATTTCAATCTTTGCTCAGAAATATCCCTGTTTCTAGTGCCATTATGTAGTTGCAGGAATTCCTACACTACACCCCTCACCAGAATTCATAATAATTAATACATATTTGAATATTAAGAACAACACTTTTTATTGATTAATTCTCAGAAATATTACAAGAAATGGAAGAAATCAAGAATACAACCGCTCTCTTAAACTTTCTCTCTCCTCAAAACTTTCTGAACACTCTCAATTTGATCTCTCTTCCTGAATCTGTTAGTTCTCTTTATATAGGGTAAGTACATAGTAGATGACATCTAAGCTGTCCTTTTATTTCGGATCTGACTCGCGATATTCTCGCTACAGTTATAATGTTTATCCTCGCAGATTCTATAATCTTCGCAAGATCGTCATGCTCTTCTTGTGTTTCAATTTACGTCATCCGTTATGTCATTTTTTGAGTCCTTCTGCGACACTCGCAGTGTGTTGTTGAAGAGCTCGCAGAAATGTTGTTAAAATCTCGCAAGAGTATTGTTGTGGCGATATTCTGATCCTACAACATGTCCATAGGATCGGTTCCCCCTTCCCAAAAACCTGTTGCACATGTTCATAGGATCGGTTCCCCTTTCTTCCATAAACCTTGCTGCACCTCATACAAGGATCAGTTCCCCTTGTGATGCACTACACCTATTACTAGGATCGGTTCCCCTCTTCCTAGTAATAAGTTCAGACATACACAACCTGATCATACCCCAGGTGATTACTTAAGATCGGTTTCACTAATAAAAGTCATACCAATACATAATTCAGGCCTCATGTGAATAGTTTTACCAAGAACACAAATAAGTCATGAGCGGTTATACTAATCACACATATTGGTCGTTCATAAGATATGCAATGAAGAACAACCCCAATAATGCCTGGTGATTTCCTTTTCGGTTCACAACACATATCATGAACTTACTTCCCTAGAACACATGTAAACATTGTTCCCTAGGATGAAATCCTCACCTCATACCCATATATAATCACAATAGCATTCATACAATTATGTTGATGTCTATATACAAAGTTTAATGGTTAAGCAAGAAACTTAATATTGTATTCCTTAATACCATGTCTATCTAGAGTGTTCATGCTTCGTAGTTTATGTTTTCAATATGCACGACTTGGAAGATACGTTATGGAATGAAACAGTTCAAGTCAAATATCACTAAACTCAAGTGGAAGGATGATGTTGTCGTTGTAGCTCCGCATTTCTTCACTTATTCAAGTATTCGCAATACTTATAATGTCTCACCCTAATACTTTCAAGCTAACCTATACGAAGTTGACTCTAGTACATTTAAATCAAGCGACTCTTAAATGAGTTTTGCTACACTAAAATATGACAACCAAGCTTGACATACCAACGCTTGGTGGGTTCAACCGAGCAATGCTCTAACAATCTCCTCCTTTGTCAATTTTAGTGACAAAACTCTTACAATCATATGGATAAACAAATTACAATAATTCATTACACATACGCTTGATTCCCGCATCCACATCACATAACCTGCATTCATTCAATCCTCAAAAATACAGCAACTGCACTATAATAACAAAGCTTATACTCCCCCTAAAGGTAAGTAGGTATATTTTCAATCCGCACATCTTTGTTATCCCATTCATATGATATGTTACTCCCCCTTAGTCTATGCTTTTCCTCATTCGTTAGATAAACGTTCAAGCACCATCGTCATCTTCCCTAGTGACACCAATCAACCATAAATTGATACTAGCATCACTTGTTTACTCCATATATTTTTTCCCCTTTTTGTCACAAAAATGACAAAGAAGCGAACAAATAAAGGACAACACGAAAATGATCTTACAAATATCAAAATAGACTTGCAACCTGTTGAGTCAAGCACGAGGGTTTTACACACCATTTTGATAACCAATATCAAAACCTAAACTACAAGTAATTACGTTTTGATATGTTATCAGGGAAATAATTTCCCGAAGCAATTTTCCCAACTAGTTTAGCAAACCAAAAATCAACTAAGCAACTTAGTTCCTTTGCTAAACCGATTGTATAAATACAATCGCTTCATTCGATAATACCAAAACAAAGATAAACTTCATTTTTCTCATTAGGTTCTAATTATACATATAACTTAGACCTATAGATTTCAAACAAGCCAAATACTAGGTTAGTTAACTAGCATTTCCTTGTTTAGGCTTTCGCCTAGACTTGAATAACCGAAACCTCCACTTTGATAAGTCTAACTAAGATCATAATTAACTTAGTTTAGCTTATCCGAAATCGAATTGGACTAAACAACTCATCCCGTCAACATATTCATTCGTTAAGCCATAAATAATTCATACAAACCAATAAATCAACTTGCATAATTATTCACCTCAACCGGATACAATAGAAACAACATATATAAACCAAAGTTTCACTATTGCACCAAAATTTTGTAAGCTTAAACAATTGATACTACACAATAAAGCAAAATAACAATTGTTTTACTTAACTAGAAGCAATTGAATTAACATAGACATTAAAGAACCGCAATTGCACCAAATTTTGTAAGCCTAAACTATTGATATCACACAACAAAGCAAGATAACAAAAGTTTTACTTAACCGGAAATAATTGAATCACACACACATCCATACATTCATAATGGAATAAACACATCAATTGTACCAACAATTTCTTTTAAGCAAAAGCAATATATATATCGAATAAAAATAGGCTTTTCTTAAAACAGGAAAACAATTAACTAACAAGATTGTTACCTCAATTTCGCATCCAACTTCTCCAAATATGATTCCATCGCTTTCCTCTTCCGGGAGAATTGATATCGAAATACCATCATGTTGTCATTCTCATGCCAAAAACAAAATAATAACAACAACCAACCTTTACCAGATAAAGGTTGGAAATCGGTTTTAACAATTGCAAGCAAAAGTTTAAAATCATCGAAATACATATGGTTTTATGCTAAACCAAAACCGATTCAACATATTGTGACTTTTTCACATATTGTTTCTATAGGAATCCCTCACGATCCTTTGATAAATCTTACCAACATGGGATAGAACTTAATCCTACTAAATCAAAAAGTCACCAAAACCATAAGGGTACACAACATATTATGAGATCGAATATCAAGGTAATAAAACCGAAATCAAACATGCCATACACATACATAGCATATAAAATAAAGCATTAAATAACCGGCTATGTAAATCAAAAACTGTCACAAGAAAAGTTATAAATTAAATAACTTTATTCATAATAGTTTTATTCAATATACTTATACAATTAATGAAAGCAATCAAAAATTGATGTCTATTTTTCTAGATTAAGTATCATATCATATAACTTAATCTCTAGTGGTGCTCTTGTTGTTCGCCGATGTTTCTTCAGTGTTAAAACTGTTAAAGCATGTCTCAAGAGACTTGTCTGCAACCACTTCTTGTTTCTCAAGTTTCTCAACTTGAATTTTCATGTCATCTATTCCATCTTTAGTTTCCTCAATCTTATCCTTGAGCCAATCTTGGTTTCGAATCGTTGCTATGAGATTGGTTCTTAGTTCTTCAAAACCACGGATATAGTCAATCATACTATTAGAAAAACCCACTTGGTTTTGGTTGGATCTTGTAGATTGTAGGCCAACCGACATGACTCATCTTGTGATCCAACCGAACCTTCAGAATCATAATCAGACATGATTGTTGATCTGCTTCTTTTCTTCCTCACAATAGTGATTCCTGGACAATTTTTAACCTTTTGAGCCTCTTTATTATTGGTCTTTGAGACACTGCGAGTTATTGGAGGCATGTTTGGTTATATATATAAGATGATTGACCAGGGTATCAATATATTGAAGGTAATATTTTCTCTCTACAATGAGACAACTTTCGGTCTGAAAACTATCAGTAGAATCTGAAAATATTAAGAAATATATTTCGTTTCCTTTTGTCCGAACTTCTTAGTTTTATTCAGACATTCCAAATAAAACTTATCATGATGAACATGAACTATTTTGGATTTAAAACTATCCATAAAAACCTACAACTCTTTCATATAATCAATTACACAAGTTACATGTGCTCCAGATTTATTGTGCCATTCCCATCCATAAAAACGAGCACAGATTGGGATTAGAATGCACAATTTTGATACAACTAAGTTGTATCGGAATAAGCTTTTTCAAGCTTATATTGACTATCATAACCATAGTTCATGTTTCTCTTAGGGAATTTCTGCCCAATATATTTTCTCCCAAGACGATGATCTTTTCTAAATCTAGGGGTATGATCATGTGGAGAAACTGCACCGATGTGAGAATCTCAGAGACTGATAGAACTCTCTTAATTCTTTCAATGAGGTTTTCATAAGATTTTCTCATTCTAAAGACTTCCTTATGATTCACATCAGTGTGATTATCTGAAACAATTATTGGATATCCCTCATTGTTTCTTTTGACAGAGATTCTCTCTTTCCCTTACTTCTGGAATCGTTCTTCATCAAAATAAGAATTTTTTCGATATGGATGAGGAGGAATCTTCTTCCAGAAGTTATTATCAACTCTTTCCTATAATTTTGAGTTGATCTTATAGGGTTGTGGTATAATCTGTCTTTCTATTGAGGAATGATCTTTCAGTTTTTTAAGACAAGAAACTTCCTTCAAAAATTTTACCACCGTATGTTGAAAAAGTATAAGTTTCCTATCAAGTGACTGAAAAGTGTATTCCTTAAGATCATTATCATGGAATCAGTTCAAAGTTTACTTTGGACAATATTTCATTTGATCATCAGTAGATATAGAGGCTTGTTTCTCATCCTCTTCTGACTTGATGTAGTTTGATAAACTACCATCATCTTGATCTGTTTCAGATGTGACTAAAACAACAACATCATTTGTCAGAGTCATCAGACCTGTCTCTTTATCAAGAGAATTAACAAGAGCCTCTAATTTGACAGTGAGATTCATATTCTCTTCAGTCAGACTATTCAGTTAACTGTCTTTATCTCTGATCTCCTGTTTAAGAAGATTTGACTATGTTTTTAAAATCAACAATTTAGAAGACAGAGTTTTTATAGGCTTTAGGAGTTTTACCAACTCTTTATCAGCATCTTCTTTTTTATCAGAAAAAGACACAGATGTTTTCGCAACTCCTGGATCACGAGTCAACGAGGTAGTAACATCTTCAACCTTTGAGTAGTCATACTCTTGCTTAACGTTAACTGAATCAGTCATGGATTCAATTCTTATAGGATGGATCGCACCAAACATAGATTGTCATATCTTTTCGTGTTTGGCTGCTCTGATACCAATTGAAAAGGCGAGCGTACCCCAAATATAACTCAAGCTATAACTTTTCGCTCCTATAAGTCCTTTCCCCAAAAGTGATTGTCTATAGACTGAGTCGAGACAATACAACAAATTGGTTCACACTTTGTGTGATCGTCTATGGATATGAGATCGAGACAATACAACTACAAAGTGTGTTTACTTGATACAAAGGTTCGGACTTAACCAAACTCAATAGGATTCGCGTATCAAGTAAATAGGAATTAACGTTTGTGTAATTTACTTTAATTATAATAAAACAATTATAATGCGGAAATATAAAGTAAATGACACAGCAAGATTTTGTTAACGAGGAAACTGCAAATGCATAAAAACCCCAGGACCTAGTCCAGAATTGAATACAAAATAAGACAACTTCGTATAATTGAGACCAAACAACTAAACCTATAGTTCACCTAGTTCCGTTTGTATTCCCACGCCTCCAACATGTAAACAAGTCACGTACTTGGACCAATTCCTTTGGTTCGTATTCCAAACAGTAAAGGAACAACAAATCTGTTTGGTATCAACTCTCTTCAACCAAGTTATATGAATTACGCAAAGGTTCCCTTGTTTATCTTAACATAAACTCCTTTGTCAGGTTCCAAGATCTATCTTATGTTCAAATTCCCAAAAGCAATTGTTAAGATTAAGCCAACAACACTCTTCAACCAAGTAATATGTGTTGATACCGATCTTCCTCAATTAATCAATCCAATCTACCACAAGGATAAACCGATTATGAATTGGATCCTCTTTTTCCCAAACAAGTATTGTGCACACCAAAGATTATAAAAACACCAAGTAAGAAATATTCAATATTTTCTTTGTCTTCAAATATTCTTAGATCTTCAATAAACACCTGTACACAATCACTTGAATCTCTTGTGATCAATCATACACAGAATGGAATCTGTTAACAGTGGATTATCACAAGATCGTCTTTAGATCTAACAACAATCTAAAGATCCCCGTCGAAACCTTGAACTAGCTTGAGTGAATCTTATATCATAAGAGAAGATTCTCAAGCATAAACAAACTAGGTGAAATCAAAGTTCAACCACCGTTAGTCAATCAAATCAATACGAAAACTAAAGATAAACCGCAATATCTAGTTTACCACCAACGGGCCGCGCTAGAGCTTCTCAATCCCAAAGAATACTTTAAATTGAGTGTACATAAGAGATTTCACCTAATTATATTACTCTCCTCTCTGATAGGCTGCTTCACCAGTAACAAAGACAAAAGAGTAAGTCTAGGTTACGCAGGATTAGTTTGCTAGAAATGCAAACTCAAAGTATTTATAGACAAGGAAGTTTGGACACCAAGGAATTTCCAAAACCTAAAATATTCTCAAGATATTTTTCATTACTCCACCAAATTCGGTTTTCATAATTCCTTTGAATGCACTATCCAAAAATAATGATCGAAATCTCTTTGGAAAATCTTTAATTAGCAAATACACATTACTAATTCTTATTTTCCATATATAATTAAAAACCCTTAATTAAAAAGATTCTTAACTTATTTAAATTCGATCTTGGGATTTACTTCCTTCTTAGAAGTTAAGGAATATCTTTGAACAAAATAGAATAAGCATTAATGCACCGTGTTCAAAGAGTGATGACATCTTACTCTTGCAAGTCTTTACCATGCTTGCTTACTTGAAACCGATTTACCACACTTCCAAACAAGTTTAGAATTGGTTCATCTGACTTTTAAGAACTATGTGATTGATCAAGTTCCACTCAATCACAACTCATGGATTTAAGGTTCTACCAAAACAAGTTTGGTTCTACCTCTATGTGAGTACTGTGCATAGTTACACTAGCTTACCAAATATTCGTCTTATTTGGTACTAGGATCGGTTCCCCACATATATTTGGTATCTAAATTGTATGCACTGCACATGTCCATAGGATCGGTTCCCCCTTCCAAAAAACTTTTTGCACATGTTCATAGGATCGGTTCCCCTTTCTTCCATAAACCTTGCTGCACCTCATACAAGGATCGTTTCCCCTTGTGATGCACTACACCTCTTACTAGGATCGGTTCCGCTCTTCCCAGTAATAAGTTCATACATACACAACCCGATCATACCCCAGGTGATTACTTAAGATCGGTTTAACTAATAAAATTCATACCAATACATAATTCAGGCCTCGTGTGAATAGTTTTACCAAGAACACAAACAAGTCATGAGCGGTTATACTAATCACACATATTGGTCGTTCATAAGATATGCAATGAACAACAGCCCCGATAACACCTGGCGATTTCCTTTTCGGTTCACAACATATATCGTGAACTTATTTCCTTAGAACACATGTAAACATTGTTCCCTAGGATGAAATCCTCACTTCATACCCATACATAATCACAATAGCATTCATATGATTATGTCGATGTCTTATATACAAAGTTTAATGGTTAAGCAAGAAACTTCATATTGTATTCCTTAATACTATGTCTATCTAGAGTGTTCATGCTTCGCAGTTTTATGTTTTCAATATGCACGACTTGAAAGATACGTTAGGGAATGAAACAGTTCAAGTCAAATATCACTATCCTCAAGCGGAAGGATGATATTGTAGTTCTAGCTCAGCACTTCTTCACTTCTTCAAGTCTTCGCAATACTTGTAATGTCTCACCCTAATACTTTCAATCTAACCTATACCAAGTTGACTCTAGTACATTTAAATCAAGCGAATCTTAAATGAGTTTTGCTTCACTAAAATATGACAACCAAACTTGACATACCGATGCTTGGTGGGTTCAACTGAGCAATGCTCTAACGCCTTCTCTAACAATATTAAAAAACTAACTCAAGGGAATATGCTACAATAAGAAAATATTAGTATCCTTGAGAATATTGTTAAAGAGGGAACAATTAGAGAAAAACGTTTGATTGAGACACACTTATCTGATTCGAACAACCTTCGTGTTAAAACAGAGAATATTTCTGCATCTCTTCACCTAGCCCAAAAATAGTTAATCTCCTTAACAAAGGAAAACACTGTAATGAGAAATTCTTCTATGTCACTCGCTAATTCTAAATGTGAGTCACATGAGATGAAGAAAAACTCATCAAAGGAAGTTTCTGCAAAAACTAAATGAGAGACTTCCAAACGGGACTTTGATTTGAAACACATATCTGTCTATCATTCTCTTCCACGAACTTGCTCATTATATGGAAAAGGAACCATAATGCTAAACATTGTTTTGCTAGGAAGAAACAGATCTCCGATCTTCAAAATCCTCTTCTATTTACCGTCAACCGAGTTAATCATCTGGTGGCAACAACAATGGATTATACTCTCACAGAAAACCAGAATTCTCATAATTTTTTTTTAATGATCACTCATTTCAAAATATTTACAGGGATCGTGTTTTTACCCATAGTGCAAACTACACCACAAAAACACATCTTCCTAGTGTCTATGAGAATAAAACTGGTAGATTTTAAGTCTAGAAGGTGGAGACCTATCTCAGTTGATACTCTGGAACCAATCTCTATAGGTCCTAGACTTAGTCATCAAAAGGTTCCATTTAATGGATTATCTCAAAGGGAAGTAAGAAATTTCTATGGAGTTAGAAACAGTCATGGAGAGAAAAGAAATATGAAGATAAGACTGACTGATGATATTCCCAAATTATCTCTAAACACTTATGGTGAGATCATATCTCATCCTGCTACCTAACTATAGGTGTTCTCATCCTTGTGTCTAACTTGAGAGTTACAAGGATATCTGTTTATGAGGTGCTCAAGTCTTAAGTCGATCACCATCCATTCTGTTGGTTTGATGTCTATTTTACAGATCGAGTTTTTCGGTTTCACTCTTTGTATCTAATATTTCTCTTTTGCTCCATCTAACTTGTTCAGATATTGAGCCCTGTTTAAAAGAGACATTTTAAGAAACAGTGTGTATTTCTTCTTGGGTCATTCTTGTTTCTGATATCTTCTCCTGGTCCACGAACGTCCAAATCTTATAGGGTTTCTTTCAAAGGTGTTTTTCCCTTAGTTGATAACATATATATTAATTGTATGTGTTTATCCTTTTCCCATAAAAGGTTGTTTATGGGAACCCCAGTTGAATCTCAAAAAGAAGTAAAAATTGAGATGGAAGAGGACTCTAAAGGATGTGTTTCTGTTCAAGATCTGTTTCTGAAAAAGATGCTTGAAAGAAATGAGTTTAACTCTTGGATAGGAGAATCTGTCAAGGATTTAATTCTAGTTCAGAATGAAGTTAAGAATGTTGCTAAACTTCAATTGCAGATAAACCAACTCTTTGATGGACAAGCAAGAATCCTTGATAATCAAAATTTTTTGATCAGAAACCAGAAGAAGGTCATCCTTGATTGCGTCAAAGCCATGCATCTTGCTAGCATCGTTGACCGAAAAAATAATGTTCTAACTCATGAACATGGTGTCTCTACGATCAAGAAAATCAAGGATATCAGTGGCTCCTATTTTGATGGACCTTTTCAAAGGTATGAAATAATCAAAGAAAACTGATTTGTTTAGGAAGTCTTCTTATGAGAATTTTATTCTTGTGTTTTTAGGAAGAATAACTAGATTTTGGAATAGCCATTATTGTGAGTACACATAGCTATGTCCAACGTTCTCATATTGCAATGTTTTTGGATTTATTTATTTAAATTGTAAAGTTGATTTGGAAGATAATGATTGCAGTATTAATCTTTATGGTTTTATATATTGCAATATGTTATGGGATATGTGTGTTTGCGTCCGTGAACTATTATTGTCTCATACGATGTCAAAAGTTATCTCTTTTATATTTTGTCTATTATATGTCTTTATATGTCTTTTATATTTTTGATATGAAAGTATTGATACAAGATCGATGAACTTTTGACAAACAAAAGTTTAGCCTATTATGTCAATTCATTGATGGAAGATAGGATAAAATCTTTTGTTTACAAATATTTTGTCTATTATATGTCATTATGCAAATAGTGATGAAGATATAATGAATCTTTGTATATTTCACAATATTGATCTTCCCTGATCCATATTTTTTGTATATACTGTGTGGCTCCATAAGTTTTCTTGTGTGATAATTTCCAACTAAACTAATCATAGATTTGTTTGTGGTTATTTTGGTTGTGTATTTCGATTAAATTAATCATGGGTTCTCATGTGGTTAGTTTGATTGAGAATTTTGGATACAAAATCATTTTTTTGTGATTTTAAGTGTCCAAAGAAATCCTTCTTTCTCGTAAAAGTAAGGTCGCTCTTGTTGTTCTTTCGGGAATGACATCAAATGGGGAAGAGTTCTTTTGAACTTGTGCTTAATTTTCATATCTTTGTGGGGAGTGCGGCTGTGGAATTTTTAGGGGTGATCTTGTATCTTTATAAACTCCTTGATGAATGCATTTAGCTTCGTCTTTATGATTGCATCTAAACAAAGTTGATATGTACTTTTCTTTGGTCTTGAAGCGTCACCGTGAAAATTTCATTAGGATCTTGTTTTCGTACCTTTGCCAATTTTATTGACAAATAGGGGGAGAATTAATATGTAGTTCACACTACAAATACATATGGTTTTCGGATCATTATGTAAGGGGGAGTGGTTTTCGTGTTGATACGAAAGTATTGACTAAGGGGGAGTGATACATATCACCATAATATTGATGTCAAAGTTGTGATATAAGAACTTTGATACTATGTAATAATACTATGACACTATATAACAATGATCGAGAACTTTTGTTTTCTCATTTTTATGGCTACTGATCTTCAACAACTATGATGCTGAACTGAACATCTATGGAATCATGGGAGTACTTGGAAAAGACGAAGTTTTCAAGTAATTTTGAAGCACCAAGGAGATCAAGCATGTGGACGAGAAGCTACAAAGTTTTATTATTTGGTAATCCATATGTATTGATAGTTTTATCACTAAAATTGACAAAGGGGGAGATTGTTAGAGCCTTGCTTAGTCGAACTCGCATGAGTTGCTATCTCAAGCATGTTTGTCAATATTAGTGATCAAAACTATATGTCTTGATTTCTAGTTTACTTATGACTAAGTCTCGGTCTAGGATAGTTAAGTATAGTTGAGCTCCAGAATCCATGGCGATTATCTTACAAAGACGAAGAACTACTCAAGGAACCGGTGGAACTTCATCCGACTAAAAGGTATGTGGATACTTGAACTAATCTATCACTCAAAAGTCTACTCTATCTCCTACTCTTGAGATAAAAGTCGTATAAGTATGATAGTTTTCATACATACACATTTGTTATTTCGAGCCGAGTTTACTCGCCTATCTTTTTCTCGAAATATGTGTTGGTAAGCTTTTGATTTAACCATTTTCATCTTTACCCGTGACGAAAGTCATGATGACTTTTCAATCTTGAAAATATCTTTGATGACCATAGTCGTGAATAACGATTGTTATAACAC
This sequence comes from Papaver bracteatum, assembly GCA_023529315.1. Lineage (NCBI taxonomy): Eukaryota > Viridiplantae > Streptophyta > Magnoliopsida > Ranunculales > Papaveraceae > Papaver > Papaver bracteatum. Next base: position 326,091 of record JAJJWX010001290.1, read on the forward strand.
TATAGAAGAATGTTCCAATGATTGAAATGTAAAGTTGAGAATACGCAACCAACTATGGATATAAGCATATATAGTGTGTTCACATATTAATGTGTAAATCCATGTGCCGGAAACCAAGTGTGTGCATATGTGTGTATGCGGTATTGGTGAAGGAAACATGTTGGGTATCTGCTGAGTTTGTAAGTTTGCAAACTGTTAAACCAGTCACCTTAGGTACGTGTACCCACGACAGTTTTCCAACCGAAAATTTCTGCTGAGTTTGTAAACTCAAATCCGGTAGCTATGGTACACGTACCCGTACGCATACCCAAGCTGGTTATATCTGTCAAATCGAAAGTTCATGAACTTAAACAATAAATCAATAAGGAATGCAATCTTTGAAAATCGTGGCTATATTGTTCATGAATTGATTCGAGTGAATCAAACCGATTTCGTTTCAATTGTGTCTATGTATAAAGATCTAAGCAATTGAACAACTCTTCAACTAGTTCTTATGAGTCATTTGAACTAGTTATGATAAAGATGAATAAGATTAATATGAAAGTGCTCATATGGCTAACCATTGGTTAACTATTCGTGAACCAACCAAATGTACACGTATAGGTATGGTTACTAAAACCTACATTTTATTTAAGTGTGTGACAAGCTAAGTCTCGATCTAACGGTTGAAAGATATTAGCTGGGATAAATCAAGTTTTTCATCTAATGGTGAATATTGAATGTTTTGTTACCAAGGTACCTTAGGTTGCAAACCATAATTTGAAAACTATATAAAGGAGACACCTAGCAATTGGAAAAACTAATCCCTACACCTCTTGTGTGATACTAGTTGGTTTGCTAGATTCAATTCTCCTTTATCCGTAGGTTTCTTCTTGGGACCCTGTCGGTTAACGACTTAAAGACTTCATTGGGATTGTGAAGCCAGACGAAACTACTTCTCTTGTAGTTGAGCGATCTGATCTTGCCATTTTTTATCGTACGAGTTCAATTGAATAATTAGCTTGAGATTATATCTCCGATAGGGCAAGATAAAAATAAATCACAAACATCTTCATCTCATCGTTTGTGATTCCGAAATATCTAGTTTCGCTACCATACGATTTAGATTATTGTGAGGTGATTGATAATTCTAGGCCGTTCTTCGCTAATATAAGTCCGGGTTATCGATTGGATCATGTTCACCTTGATTTTATCAAAAGACGAAACAAAACTCGTAGGTTTATCTGTGGGAGACAAATTTATCTATCATCGTAGACTTTTCTGTGTGATACAAATTTGTTTATTAAAGTCTTCGACTTTGGGTCGTAACAACTCTTAGTTGTGGGTGAGATCAACTAAGGTAATCAAGTGTGTAGAATCCTGCTGGGAACATAGATGTAATGAACACAACTGTACCTTGAATCAGTGTGATATTGATTAGGGTTTCAACTACAGTCCAGACCGAAGTTAGTTTGTAGTAGGCTAGTGTCTGTAGCGGCTTAATACAGTGTGGTGTTCAATCTGGACTAGGTCCCGGGGTTTTTCTGCATTTGCGGTTTCCTCGTTAACAAAATTTCTGATATCTGTGTTATTTCTATTCCTCATTATATTTTGTTATATAATTGAAATATCATTGGTTGTGCGTTGTATCGATCAATTGTGAAATCCAACCTTTGGTTGTTGATTGGAAATTGATCGATTCTTATATATTGGTCTTTGGTACCATCCAACTTTATTTCTCTTATATTTGATAAAGACTCGCAGATTTCTATTTGCTTTAGTATCGATCAAATCGAGAGATGGAGATATTAACTCCTTGATATACTTTTTTATTAAGATTGACTCTAACTGTCTAGTTGATTCTCTTAAAAGTATATAAGGGTTAGTCCATATAGATTGCTAATCGAAATATTGGGTGAGGTTGTTGGACCCCCGCTTTTTCACACATTATGCAGCTCAGTAGCCGAGTAGTGGTTAAGAGGAGGATTCTCATTTGAAATCGCTTTGAAATGTCTAGAAAGAGTATCCAAGATATACTTGTGATTAGTGTGAGTAACTCAATTGCGACCAGCGATAGCCACGATTCTATTTCTTCTTCTCCTATTCAAAGTACAAGAATGAAAGAAACTAGTGCTTCTATCTCCAAATTTTAGGTTATTATCTTTACATTTTTCCCCTTAAAGTTTCTCCTTAGAATCGTAGTGACTTTCTAACTATTTTATTTTGGTTTAGATTGTTTCATCAAGTTCCCCGTCAAGTTTACTTTGGTGAAGAAAATTTATTAATCTAAAGCAAATTTGATATTAGTCTGAATTTTTCCAAACAGTTCCTTGTTCAACTTAGAAAGATGTTCCTTAACTAGTTTAAGTTTAGTAACAACTCTAAATGGTGGTGATCTTGTGGATGGTTGTTCCCAACATTCCTGAATTATTTTTAATGCTTCTGGACATTCCTGAATTATTTTTAATGCTTCTGGACATTCCAAACACAGATTGAAAAACTTATAAGGAATACTTCTAATAAAAGCAGAGGGTTTAGATGAGAGGAGGGTCGGAGAGTGGTCAGACACAAGCAGAGGAAGGTGGGTGACAATTTCAGTTGGGTTAACTGAGATCCAGTATAGCTTTGCTAGCGCTCTATCTAACCTATTTTGGGTTTTGTTCGTTCATTTTTCTTATTCGACCAGGTGTAAATAAGCCCTATGAATCCTAAATCGAGTAATCTTATATCCTTAATAATGGATTATATTTTGCAGATAGAGTCGGGGTTAAATGGTTTGCTCGTATATGTCATTGAAGACGAAAGAGTGATATTTTTTCACCTATTACTAACCGTTGATGATCTATGTTATTTGCTAGTTATTCAAGGGGCTATCAGTCGTTGATGCACAATGGTTGTTTAAAGTTTCCATGGAGAAAAGAGATGTTATATTCGATCAAGAAGTTATTTATTAGATCCTTTAAAGTGACAGAAATGTTAATCATTCTTTAGGATTCACTTAGAATATATACATGCATAAAATAAAACCATGCGAGGTCTGATCCCCCATAGAGTCCAACGATAAAAACTAAAGTATAGTTAGAGAATCCACATGATTCAATGATTTTAGAGACTTTATCATATTTACACCTAGTTTCATACAAGAAAAGAAAATCAAGTTTATAGGATATACAGAGTTTGTTGAGATGGGAGGAGGTGGTTTTAGAACATATACCCTGGCAGTTCCAATATATGATATCCATGGTCTCAATAAGAGGAAGGAAATAGGCTACTAGAAATCAGACATGCGAAAGCAAACACACAAAAAAAAAGATGGAAAGAAAGATCGGAGATAACAACCAAGGAGGCGGAAACATATTTAAATATCCAGCCTAAGTTTAGAAAAAGATTATCTGAAAACTATACAGAATAAGAGAAAACATAAAAGGATAGCAATTAATCTAACATGAATCAATGATATCAAACTACAAAGTTACCTATAAGTCTGTTAAACTAAATTGATCCAAAAGATAACATGAGTCGATAAAACTGATATAAAAAACTATCCAACAACCAGTTAACCAAGTAATCTCATAGGATTCAATTGATATAATAGGATTCAAATTGACTAAGAAGATACCATATCAATTTCTCAAATTGTGAACATCTATATCTTGATAAGTTAGCAGAAATAAATATCCAACCAATTTGAACATTAAGAATTCAAACAAGGGTGTTGCCTCTATTTGTAGGAGCAATTAGTGAAGGAGACAAGAAGGGCACCACAAAAAAACAAAAGTAACAAACTAATTTAAAGTTTGGCATGTATTTTTCTTATCGATAATTTTTTTGGTACTGACGAGTTTTGAAGTATCATCATCAAACAATTTATCATAGAACTACTATGACATTGACTTTTGACATCAAAGTATAATCGTACTTGAAGGTGTAAACTATTACAGATATGTCCAAAATTGTATCAAGATTCGAAAGTATCCCTAACATATGCCTTGACAATAAAAACTAGTTAACTAACCTAGTATTTGTCTTGTGGATCAATTGAATATTCAAAAGTCCTTAATGATTAGTTCTATGAGTTAATTTGTGGATCAATTGAAAATTTTCCATGCAAATGATTATATCACTTGGGAATGTTTCAATCATCGAAAAAGAGAATTATAAACTTACTGAATTTCTAGTCAGGGTAGGTTGGCAAAGTCAGTTTGAAAACCTTAGATATATGAGATTCAGAAATACGGGAAGGTTGGCCAACCAGTTTGCAAACCACAAGTTTAGTTGGGAACAGTTCACGAACTTGGTTAGAGGACCGTGGTGAACTAAATTTTATATGTTGGATTAATTGGCTAGCAGTTGGCGAACCCAGTTCACAAACTGTGGTCGACTGAGTCATGGATTCTAGTAAGGTTGGCGAACTCGGTTCACAAATCGTTGCACCTTGACTTGTGAACAAGCTCTATGGTTGGAGAACCGTTGTACCAACTATCCTGACAAGTTTAGCAGATGCTCAAAGACTTATTATTTTAATATGTTTAACATTGCTATAACTCTCTTAAATACTTCTAAAACTTTATTTATTTATAAAACACTTATGTGTTTGAATCATGATTAATTTCTTAGGTGTTTAAATGAACATCAACTAGCTTTTAGGTTTTTGGCTAACTTTCCAAACCGAAACAATCATTATACACGGTTCTGTAACCGAACATATGTGTATAGTCTTCTATTATAGTTTGAAGACCTATTTTGTTTGCTTGATCCTCAAGTTATCTTAGCTTGAATTATAAGTTAACCATGGTCTTTGTAAACATAAATATAGTATCTCTGTCAACTGGGAAATTCAATCCCTGACACTTTGTGTGATGGATTGAAAAATCTGGACTTCCATCGAACCGGGTTTCAGATTGTCATTAACTATTTAATCCATTTTCTTAAGGAATCAAAATCCATCTAACAAACTCAATTGCAAAATTTTATGTAGCTGACATCATTAGTATCAAAGGACTAAACATAAAATAAAATGGAGTGACACAACTCACCAATAAACTCAAGGGAAAAAATACCCATTCACATGATGTTGAAGACTCTCAAGCTAGTTAGCACTCCATATCACGCCATAAAATGTCAAAGATCTTGTGATGCATTTAAAAAAACATGGCTCCATTAAGAAATCAGTCATATATATAAACATACTATTTTACATTAAGAAATCAACCATTAGTATCTTAGTACAAAATCCACAATATAATCCATTCAGTAACCATTCTTGTTATGTTGGTCGTTTTTCTATATGACCCTGTTGATGGTGGTTTTTAGCTTAGGGTTAAAATTATAAAACCTTACATCCGATATGACGTCACTCTGCAAAGAAACAGAGCCATGTGTGCTAACCTCTCCACTGGAAAATTCATTGAGCCGCTCAATATGCTTACATGAAATTTATCCAGACTGGCGAATCCTATATGTTCTGTAAATTTCAGCGCCTCGTGCATATTCACTTAATATAAGTTCCCCTGAATGCCTTTTATGCTATTGTTTATGGGTAAAAATCATTTCTGCCGATTTCGGTAAATTCGGTAGGTGAGTGAGAAACTGGTTCAAACCCTAAACAAATGTGCTGCACGTTGAACACTTTTAGGTTCGAGAGATCAATCTGTACAAGTCCGGCCTAAACCAAGAAATGGCCGATCCAGACTTGCTTCGGTCACAAAGTGGAAGAGAAGGGTTGATTTGGGGAGGATAGCGAAGAAGGTTGTTGAGACTAGAGAGTTCTGGAAAGGTAGTATCTCAACTTGTATCAAAAAAGTAGAAGCTTAGGAAGCTTTCTAGTGATGGAAGCTTTTGAGAGAGCTTGCAAAGTGGCTATCTGATAGTGTTGTCTTTTTCCTGAATAAGACATGTTGTCTGGTAGAAATAGGTGAGACCTATTTATACAAGTGAGATCGAACGTACCCTGGCCTCATTAAGGAATAGAGTAAAGTCGCGGATTAAATAGAGGAGGTGGTAACCGCAGGTGTTTATGGTGAAAACGTTTTCACCATTACTGCCTTATTTAATTGACCGCTTTTATTCCTTTTCACACCGTTCTTATTGCGAGCGTAGTGTACGCTGCACGCTGTGACCGCCAAACCAAAACCCCAAGAAAGCATCCCCCAGTTTGTGTTGAATTCTCGAGTGTTGGTGGCACCTTGAGTGCAAGTGGCGCGGATAGGGGCGCGTGTGGATGTACCAATGGCATGTGCGTAATGCCTTTGTTGCGGGTTGCACCTCGAGTGCAAATGGCAGTGCCAGACCTGCTAGTGGCGTGTGTGGCATGTGCCAATGGCATGTGTGGAATGCCTTGGTGGTAGGTTGTACGGTTTGCAAGTTAGGCTACTAGTGTGGGTTTTGGCATGTGCCAATGGCATGCGTGGCCAACTTGGATCATGGCCTGGTAAGAAAATCTACCAGCGAGCGTGTTGGCATGTGCAAATAGCATGCTCAGCCATTAGGGCCACGGTTTGGCAAGAAAAGCTACCAGCGAGCATGTTGGCATGAGCCAATGACATGCTCGGCCATTAGGGCCACGGTTTGGTAAGGAAAGCTACCGGCGAGTATGTTGGCATGTGCCAATGGCATGCTCGGCCATTAGGGCCACGGTTTGGTAAGGAAAGCTATCGGCGAGAATGTTGGCATGTGCCAATGGCATGCTCGGCCATTAGGGCCACGGTTTGGTAAGGAAAGCTACCAGCGAGCATGTTGGCATGTGCCAATGGCATGCTCAGCCATTAGGGCCACGGTTTGGTAAGGAAAACTACCAACGAGCATGTTGGCATGTGCCAATGGCATGCTCGGCCATTAGGGCCACAGTTTGGTAAGGAAAACTACCAGCGAGCATGTTTGCATGTGCCAATGGCATGCTCGGCCATTAGGGCCACGGTTTGGTAAGGAAAACTACCAGCGAGCATGTTGGCATGTGCCAATGTCATGAGTGACCAATTTGGCCTAGGTTGCAAGGTTTGCAAGCCTAGGTGCGGGCGCTACTTTGGCATGGCATGGCTAGGGCCAAGGTAAGGGTGTTTGGCTTGGGCCAAGTTAAGGGTGTTTGGCTTGGGCCAAGGTAAGGGTGTTTGGCTTGGCGTGACCAGCGTAGCTAGGGCCAAGGCAGAGTGTGTTCGGCATGGCGTGGCTAGCTTGATCTAGGTGTGGCTGGCATGATTTGCCATTGGCACGGAGGTGCGGCTAGCATGGTTAGCATGCTTTGGCGCGTTTGGTGTGACTAGCATATCTAGGGACAAGGCAGAGTGCATTTAGCATGGCGCGACTAGCTTGGGGATAGGTGTGGCTGGCATGATTTTCCATTGGCACGGAGGTGAGACTAGCATGGTTAGCATGCTTTGGAGCGTTTGGTGTGACTAGCATAGCTAGGGCCAAGGCAGAGTGCGTTTGGCATGGCGCGGCTAGCTTGGGATAGGTGCGGCTGGCATGATTTTCCATTGGCACGGAGGTGCGGCTAGCATGGTTAGCATGCTTTGGCGCATTTGGTGTGACTAGCATAGCTAGGTCCGAGGCAGAGTGCGTTTTGCATGGCACGGCTAGCTTGGGCTAGGTGTGGCTGGCATGATTTTCAATTGGAACAGAGATGATTAGGGTTTTGTTCGTTGTAACCCTAATTTGAAAAAATACCCCCCATTAATTACTGACTATATGCATTAAATGTCCTAATAAATGTGTCACCGGTAACATTTAGTTATTTGGGGTTTTACAATTTTACCCTTTGTTTAAAAACCACCATCAACATCTATGTTCTCCGGCTGAACTCTTAATGTTGATATGGCATGACGATTCGTGTTCACTCGCAGTGGAGTAGCACGAATCTCCAAGTATCAAGAATAAGATCTCTGCATAAGGTATTCAATCAGAAAAGCATGCTGCTCTCTGGCAATGAACTTAAAAGAGATCCGTGTCGATGCATAAATTAAATCAACCTTACTAACTTTCAGAAGTCAGGGTTTCACGCCTCGCGCAACATACTAGACCTTTCTTGTCAAAAATTAAGCCTAGGAAAACTAGGTAGTTAATCCGCCATGGATTAGCAGGTGCAAAAGCTCGCCCAGAATCAGAAAAAACTGGGAGCCGCAGCAGCAAAGGGAGGCATGGCCATGCCTTAGGCCAGCTGGCGCCACTTACCATTGGCCACGTACCATCCTAAACCGTCCCTATTTCCCTCAACCAATCAGGTCGCTTTAAATCCTCTGCAACGCACCGAAAATATGGCCACGTCCCAGCTTTCCGGACCCACTTCCCATCGACCAATCATGTCGCCCTAAATGCGCCACACCCATTCCGAATGAGGCTGTACCCATGATGCTTGTCTCCCCCCTTTCCATCGACCAATCGAGTCGCTTTAAATCCGCCACAGCGCACTGGAAGTGTGGCCATGCCCTAGCTAGCCAGCCCCACTTCCCATTGACCAATCAGGTCTCCCTAAATGCGCCACACGAATTCCGAACAAAGCTGGCCCCATTTTTCTTACCACCCCCCAATTCTTCCAAGGAGAATTCTCCCACAGTGCCATGGCCATGCCAATCCATGATTCTTCCAGGGAGAATTCTTCCATGGTGCCTTGTCCACACAAAGCCCTAATTCTTCCAAGGAGAATTCTTCCAACGGCGCCAAAACTTGGCCACGCCAAAACTTTCCAACCACGCAAAATCTTTCCAACATCGCCAAACCCTAACTTTGGCTGCGGAGCCAATTTTTAGTTTTGGCCATGCCGCAATGTCTCTGGCATACCACTATGCCGCGGATACTCTCATGCCGCCATGCCATGGCTACGCCACCGGCATGCCATTAGCATGTGGCCGACGCCACTTCACTATACAACAATATGTGTCCATAATCAATGGCCATCCTTCTTCATGAGATGCAATCTCAGCCATCCAAGTTCGCCAACAAACCGATAAGATCACGACAAGTTTTAGGCGACTAGCCAAGATGAGCCTAGCATTACATGTTATTTACCTACGGAAAGCCTCTCAATTTTAACTTGCCACACGTATAAAAGTGCTACATGTTTCCACGGAAACAATCAAGACATCAAAATATGTCACAAACTGGGGATGCTCATTAGGGTATTGGTCTGGCGGTTTACAGCGTGCGGCGTGCAATGCGCCCGTTACAAGAAAGTGTCATGAAGTAGGATAATTAATGGTGGTGAGAAGTAACGGTGTAAACAATTCATTTCCTTCATCATGGAAGAGTAACGACTGACGGTTACACGAATTCACTTCCTTTATCATGGAAGCATAAAGTCTGGCAGTTACATGTTACTCTTTTCTTCCACCACTTAATCGTTTCCACTTCCTACGAGACCAGGGTACATTTCACTATGACTTGTATAAATAGGTTTCGCCTATTTCCACCAAAAAATAAGTTTTGGTCGGTAACACACAATATCTAGAAATCACCTGGTAGCTTTCTATCCTGTTTACCTGTTCTACTTTATGGTACAAGTCATAAAAACACCCACGGTTCCAGAATCAACTATTCTGGTCTCAACACTTTCGTCGCTTCCCTCCCTAAGACCAACCCTTCTCATTCACTTTGTGACCGAAGCAAGCCTGGAACGACCATTTCTTGGTTTAGGCCAGGATTGTACAGATTGATTTCTCGAATCAAAAATACTCCCATGCAGTATATTGTTTAGGGTTTAGATTTTTTTCTCACCCACACACACAAAATTACCAAAATCGGCAGAAACGATTTTCACCCATAAACAATTGGCGACCACAGTGGGAGATTAATCTCTCGGTTACAAATCCGACTCTCGTTTCCATTATCCTACTGGCGAATGCCATGCATTTAAGCGCATCGTCCAATAAAAGAGGGGTTTCAGGAGAATTGCGTATGGGGACTAGAGATTCTCCATCTTACTACGTATCGATATAGAGATGTTCCACCGACAATAAAGAACGACCCGGGACTTCTCGTGGCAAGAAGGGCATTACGTAAAGACTCAGATTTACTACCTGAAGACTCCTGGTAAAAGACCCTAAAGCGAGTAAGTTTTCCAGGTGATGTTTACACGACCTATATTTTAAATTTCCACATTTATCATGGAAGCCGATGACCCAATCATCCAAAGATTTCATGTCTCTTCCTTTCTCATGCAATGTTCGCGGTCCTGAATGATTTTGCTACTTGCATTTGTAATTCAGATTTTTGACATATCAATTGATCAAAAACCATTACTCCAAACATAATCCAAAAAACTCTTATAAAAATCAATCATCCGTCAATCCAAAAACCAGAAAACCAAACCATAAACTAGGCGTTTCTCCTGCCTTTCAAAAAAAAGGAACCTAAGAAAAGAAGTTTAGAAAATAAAAGTATTCTGGTGTACAACTCCTCATGTTTATCCGGTACACTGAAGCCTCCAACCAACACATGATCTTCGTGAGGAATCAAGAACGGAGGATCGAAAGTGGCACCTGCAATCGATTCCGCGACCAGCAGGGATTCTTTGTCTACAATCGCGCCCGCAGCCATATGGGCGTTTTTCATCATCTGAAGCACAGCAACGTCTTCATGATGATCAGTTTCCATTTTTGGGTTGCTAACAGGTACGGTTTCCATGACTGGAGACACGGTTCATCTTCATTGCCGTAAATCTCCATCTCAGAGTTATTTTCGGAAGCATCCTCTTCCTGTAAATATCACCAATTAATCATTTATTCGGTATAAATAAATAAATGACCTAAAAAGAGGAGGGATGTGGAAAACTCACCGACTCATTTGTTGGCCCACTGGAAGAAGACTCGTTGTTATAATTAGAAGTACTCCTCTCATCATCGTATCTTGAGCTTTCTTCCTCCTCAGATTCTTTTTCGAGGGATTCAGTCTCGTCGCCTCATTTCTCAGAAGATGTCGTCCTTTGGTCACGGGCGAGTCTAGCAAAAATATTCGAGTCGCCAAGACCCTAAGTCAAAAGGAATAGTTAGCGATGAAGTGGAAAACTTATGCAATTAAACCAAGTCAGAGAATCATACACACCTGCGTGTTGAAAGAACTGAAGGTCACAAGAGTCGCTGAATCTGGTCGGAAACCGTCTACATGATTTTTTGACCTTCGCTCTTTCTTATGGAGACTGTCTGTACATAATCTAGAGGATTTTCGTTTACCCGAAGAAAGATATTTCAACAACTTATGCTTCACTAGAACCGCAGAGGAAGGTTTACCACGCGGATTTGTTACAACATCCTGTACGAACTGATGAATGGCGAGGAACTCTCCTTTCCAGAAGGTATTATATTTGGGAGTCATTACAGGTCTTCATTCTGAGAGTAAGAAAGGAAGGGTTTTACCTAGCGCAAGAACACTGGCATCAAGAGCAGCTGGTAATAATTCTTCCGGAGCGGCCGACTGACGAATAAATGGAACCCCTTGGTCAAATCCCATATGTCGGGCCGCCCTGTCAATATTATAAAGGACCACCTTGAAAGACCCCTGGAAAAAGGATGGCACGTGCCCAGTGGTATAGCTTCGCACGAATACAGTCTCTCCCACACTCATATTCTTTCCAGCAGAAAGCAAAGTCAAGTTCGAAACAACGACAAAAGTATTCGGCTGAACTATGGAGGCATGGTCCGTGGGCCAAGGACGAAAATTAACTGCATGCGAATTGTCAAGGAAATCAATGAGCTTTAGGCCAGCTCTTGGACGCCTCTCCAACCAACGGAGTATCCTAGAACCGCCATACGTATCAGGAAACAAAACTCTCGGGTTAGGAGCGTAATTTTTGAAATGCTCCCACAACCAAGCCTGGAGAAAAGCAACATGAACGTATGAGTCCACTTTCATATAACCATTTGAAGTATACATATCCATGACTATATGATCCAAATGGGTGTACAAAGAACCAAGAAACAAGCCGCCAATGGGAATCACAATGCCTTTCGCCAATTTGATGGCAAATTTGATAAGCCCCTGTCTTATCTCCTTCTTACCAGAACCATCGTTGAACATATCTCTAGACAGCCACAGATCTAAAACTACAGCAACATGGAGTGTATCATCTAGCACTAGATCTGACCCTGGCTTATCAGAGAACCACTCAGACACCCACCAGTTATAGAAGCACTTCTCCTCATAATTTTTTTCGAACATATCCCGCTGCTTTTGTGACCAAAGTGGAACGTATTTTTTCTTCTTCCTCAGATAAGATAAAATCAAGATTCCCGATTATCGGGAGACTCAACAGAACGGCTACACTTTCCAAATAAATAGTCATTTCACCCCACCCACATATAGTTGTGTGAGTTTCTGGGCACCACCTGGAGTATCGAAGGCGCCATGACAACATGCATGATTTGCGCCTCAGTTAAGTTAGCCTTTACGTGATCACGGCTCATCATGAACTTCATCCATTTATCATAAGAGCACAATGGCCTAAGGAAGATTTTTAAGTCTATCAGAGAAGCCAGATATTCTTTCTTCTGAAGAAAAAACCTCATTATACGCCCTGGGCAGACTGATTGGCCTTCTCCATCATTCTCCGAATCAGTCAGAATAGTTGCCATGAATTTGGGATGGGTCCTTGTAATTGTAACAGACTTCGTAAAGAACTCATCATCTGTGTTCGGTTTGGAGTTGTTGACACTCCTCAACGCGGCGACGAAACTACTTTCAGGTGAAATTTTAACAAAATTCCTTATGCTTTTGAAGTAACTACAACGAAGCAAAAGCAAAGGAATTACTACTTTGAAGAAAAGCATACATGGAGATTTTATCAAAGAATTTGGTGACCACAATCAAGGGTCAACAACACATTTTCTATGAAAATCTCTCTTTTGACCACGTGTCATGGCATTCACGACTAAAGGAATGAGGACTGCTCAACGAGATGCATGTGACATCGCAGGAAGTACGCTCTTGGCCGAAACTAGGCAATGCCGCAGGGAACATATGAAGCCATGGAAAGCATGACCTCGACCAAGTTACGTTTGGTCATGGGAAATATGCTCACGGCCAAAAGAAGAATGTTTCCACCACGAAAACTGTGTACACGTCCACAAAAGGAAAAAGAAACCCTAAAGCTAGGTTTTCATGAGAGAAAAACTAACTGCAGCCATACATTCACGCGCGCCTATTTTGCATAATAATTGGCCTCCTTACTATTGTGACAGCTAATATTACTACGATACTGCTAGTAGGGAAGAATCATTCATACAAAAGTATTTCTATGGGTTTATGGAGAATATGTTTATGGCTAGGGTTTACACTAACAAAAATAAAAAAAAAACAAAAATAAAACGTTGGAACACATACCTGGAGTGCGCTCGCCTACTTCTCTGCTTTGCTGCTAACACGGAAAGGTGAAAACAAAGCCGATATTTAAAAAAAAAAAAAAAATGAGCGACCCCTTTTATACACATATTACTTTGGAGTTTGGGTGGAAGAAGGTTTCCTTTTATAAGCACAACACTTTTGGAATAAGAATGGAGGAAGGTTTCTCGTTTAAGCTACGCATGAAAGAAGGAAGCTGGGCCCACAATGTTGGCGTTCCATGGCGCTAATCTCCACGGCCAGGACAACACTACGCCAACACTCCGTGGCCTCATATTTACCAAGCCAGCTGCACCACGACCATGCCATAAGTCCGCGTCCAAGCTAGCAGCGCCATTCTAAGCTGTTCGCGTCATCAACCACTCCATGACAAAGCTGTGCCATCCACCAGGATATAGCTATCGGCCCTTTCGAGCCAGCCATGCCGTCGGCCTTTCCAAGACAACACTCCATTGGCCTTCCCAAGCCAGTTCTCCATTGGCCCTTCCGAGCCAGCCACTCCATTGGTTTTCCAAGCTAGCTGCGCCATCGGCCTTCCAAGAAAGCCAACGCTCCATTGGATTTCCAAGCTATCCGCATCCATCTACCACTACAAGATAGTTGCGCCATCCGCCATGCCAAGCTAGATGCGCCATCCGCTATTCTAAGTCAGCCCCACCAGGCCTATTCCAGAAGTCCACGCCCAAGATAATAGCGATATTCTGAGCCAACCACGCCATTGGCCATTCCAATCTAGTCATGCCAATCGGCCCTTCAAATCCATTCGCGCTACTTGACATTCCGCAGCATTATCTCCGCTCGTCCAAGGTTGAAGCACCATTTTCACTGTTCAAGACAACGTAATCTCCACCGTTCAAAGACATGCGTCCGCCATTCCCAGACTAGAATCACCATCTTCACCACCCCATGGACCAAATTGGCACTAATGTTCCGGGAATCAAGACTCTACGACGACACCCCTGGTCGAGCCATAAATGCGCCAAGTCGTCAATACAAAGATTACGGATTCCTCATTCCTTCCACTAAAAGTTAGTTGTAATTCCCTGGAAAACTCTTCACGTCTTTCCCCCTTCGATTTTGCTCTTGACCGTCACCATCTCATGTTTACCACGAAACAACGCCATTGTTACGTGCTAAGCAGGGGACTTAATGTTGATGGTGGTTTTTAGCTTAGGGTTAAAATCGTAAAACCTTGCATCCGATGTGACGTCACTCTGCAAAGAAACAGAGCCACGTGTGCTAACATCTCCACTGGAAAATTCATTGAGCCACTCAATATACTTACATGAAATTTATCCATACTGGCGAATCCCAGATGTTCTGTAAATTTCGGCGCCTCGCGCATATTCACTTAATATAAGTTCCTCTGAATACCTTCTATGCTATATTCTCCAGCTGAACTCTTAATGTTGATATGGCATGACGATTTGTGTTCACTCGTAGCAGAGTAGCACAAATCTCCAAGTATCAAGAATAAGATCTCTGCATAAGGTATTCAATCAGAAAATCATGATGCTCTCTGGCAAGCCTGGAAAAACCATTTCTTGGTTTAGGACATGATTGTACATATTGATCTCTCAAATCAAAAGTACTCCCGTGCAGTACATTATTTAGGGTTTATATTTGTTTCTCACCCACACACCCAAAATTACCAAAATCGGCAGAAACGATTTTCACCCATAAACAGACCCATAAGCCAAATTTAAATAATTAAGTCTCTCTGCATCCAACCACAAAATGGGTATGAACAAAATTAGAGGAAAAACCCAAATTATTAACATGTGAATCTTAGTTCACAAACTTGGTACCATAACTTATCGATTTACACAATTCAGATTCATTAACATGGAAATGATGAAAAATGGAGACATCCCATTACTTAATATGAACTGAATTTAGAGTTAAATCATCAAACTTTTACAAACCCTTTAAGTGGGTAAACCATAGTTTACGATGCTTACCATAACTTAAAATTCAAGGATGTAATTTTAATGAAGAATACCTGATCAAAACATGCATGCATCGAGTACAATACCGCAAACCAATCGATTGCGATCAATCACAGATCAATTGAGTTAAATCCTCAATTAAAATTTCTTCAAACATAAAAATAGTTCATCAACTGAAAATAGGGATAAAAATCTTCTTAATCTTCTTATGCCATCATCAACTTTGTGAGATTATATGTCCATCGATCTTACTCATTTCAATTTTACAAAATTTTATGCCATGTTCTTACTTTCTTTTATTTCTACTCGAGTCCGAGAAAAAGTAGAGAAAGGAAGAGATAAGAAGGAAGAAGAAGAAATCTCTCCCCCTTCTTTTCCCAGTTTCCTTGTTTTTTATCACTATAATGGAAAGAATGAAATTCCCTGGCATGCTCACTATTTGACATGTGTATGGTGAGGGGTCCAGCTGCATGCAAATAATTTAAGCACCCAAAAGTTTTATCAAGGTAGACTTTCTCTATTTGAACACTAACACTTGTTATATAAGCAACCTCATTTTTCTAACCACACTTGAGTATTTAAGTCTTAGGCATTTATGAGTTCACCTGACTAATGGGTATAGTTAAACCCGAGCAAAAAAATTTAGACTCTTACACCATTACCTCTTTTAAATAACTTTGTCCCGAAGTTCAAAAAAAAAATAGTTTAGAAGCAAAGAAGAATACTTGTAGTCGAATTACGGCAAAAACTTTGACTAGTCCAAAACTCACAGTCCCGAATGAACCGGAACTGCTCTGATACCAATTGTGACGGATTGAAAAATCTGGACTTCCATCGAACCGGGTTTCGTCCCACTTGGAAAATTCCAACTCTCCAATACGCCACTCGAGAAGTCGGACCTTCAAATTTTTCGAATTCTTCAAGCAAACATGCCTTTATAATGGCCAGTTGACGTTTCCACCAGTTTCATGGCCGGCCAGTTGCCACTTCCAAGATTTCCATGTCCAATTGCCACTTCTACTATTTCCATGGCCAGTTGTCACTTCCACTATTTCCATGGCAGTGCCACTTCCAATACTTTATATGGCCAGTTACCGATGTCAAGATTGCAATCATCTCCAAATAAATGGTGTGAACTGCGAAGCAGCAACCAACCCTTTTCAGATGATATGACCAACCTTGTGGAGTTGTGCTAAACCGCATGGCGGCTGCCTACGTACCCTCTCCGTTGCTCGAAGGGATCAAGCACGACCGTAGTTCGTCAGCTTTTTATTTAGATAGTATGAACTGTGGTAGCAACTATATCTTGTTAGATGATATGAACTACCTATGTAGTAATCATCTCTTATGACAGATAGTATATATTGCGTGGAAACAACTATCTCTATCTTACCAATTCTCTATTAGTATTATTTTTAATAACATAAGCAAATGTGCTAATTGTAAGTATGCCAGTACAATATAGACACAAAGATTTAAGGCAATAATATATGCTATTCAAAACCAGCTAAACTAAAGATGACTCATAATTTGAACTATAGTCTTACAAGAATCACTTATTTGATCATGCCTTAAAAATTTAAAGGAAATCATTTCTTTCAATATATAAACTACAAAAATCCATCTCTTAAGACTCATTATCATTACTGCCTACTCTAAATTTTCTTAAATTAATGCATCCATCAGCCACCACAATCCAAACACACACAATAGTTGAGCTTTCAAGTCAAAGCATTTAGATATGAATCCACTAACCAACTAATCTATCAATCAAGAGTATAAAGCATAGTTTGGCTAACTTTGCCTATGTAAGTGGTGGTCCAGATTTCATCTCCTAATAGATAAATCTATGGTTTTGGTATGGTCTCATGAAACACTATATCTCACACGCGTGGCGTTTGGTTAATGAGAAAACCGTTTGTCTTCCAAAGATCCCAGAATTACCAATATATTAAAAAAAAAAATTAATCTCATTCTTATTTTCTTCTTCCACCCCTGAATCTGTATTGCGCTGGATCCAATTCGCCGAGGTAAATCAAATGGTAGATATTTTTTAAACATATTCTAAGTCATCATCTATTTTTATTTATCGATTTTATGTTTGGAAAGTAACACAAGTGTACGAAGGTACGAGAGAATTGCTTGATTTCTTCCCTAAATTCAAACCAATTTATTTTATTTTTTGTTTACTGTTGTAATTATGTTTATGGTTGTTAGATTTATCTTGGGTTTAGTTTGAATTTTCTTATCGAGTTTTTGCAATATTTTGGGTGATTGAATTTTTGCTTTTGCAGATTGGTGAACAATCTGGGAACAATAGCAATCCATAAACATAACAAGTTAAAGATTTCATGGGAGCGTTACAAGCTGGTAGTTTGGATATGCATAATGCTTGAAATCTTCGGAAGTGGGGTTTATAGTGTTAGCAATTTTTTATTGAGAATGGTTTTGTATTGCTAAGAATTAAAAAATTTAATTATGTTTTCTTAGTGAAAAATTGATTTACTGAATGAAGATCAAAATATTTAGAATCACTTCATTTGCATGACGTACTGGCTACTGCAAAAAACATATCCAGGGACATTGGAAAAACTTAGATCAAGGGTAAGTTCCTTTGCTTTATCTTACTCAGGTTGAATGATGTTATTGTGTATTTTATAATTGCATCATTGTTATTTCGACGTCAACATTACCAAGTAGTACTATTCATGAAACAAATTATTTTTTCTAAGTTAAATAGTCACATTCTCACAACATGAGTCTAAGGTCATGGATTTGATGATTTTGAATGAATGAACATATGCAGTTTGCAATTTATACTTTGGAGTACAGGGATTGATAACTTGATATATCTGACGTAGCTACTGTTTATGTCTTGATTCTTATGGAAACTTTCCTTAACATGTAGGCAGTATTTGCAAACAAAATTTATAAACAAGAAAAATAGTTAATATGCAAAAAAAAATAAAAAATATTGAGGTGGTTGTATATATTTACTTACTTTTCACCTTCACAGGTTGTGGAAAATTTGATTCATATTTCACAGGAATTGTTCCACTGTGCCTTTTCCTAGCGATATTTTGTACAGTTAAATGGAACCTTCAAATGACCAGAAAAAATATTAAAAGTATTGACTCATAAAATTCAATTTGCGGGGCACTACTTCCCTGTCCTATTATGCTTGCATTTTTTTTCTTTTCTATAGCTTACATCCACGTGATTAACGTGTGAACTTTCTAATGAAATCTACTTTCTATTGGATATATGCGGTGTACAAAGGTTTCTTTGATATTTATTTGCAAATTTGGCTACTTTGGAAAATGAACTATGTATGTTACAAGGTAGTATCTCCAAGTTGGTTCCTTGGATTTGTTGTAGACGGTAGTAACACCTTGGTGAATGGAAATGAATATCTATGTCGTTTTTTTTGAAACTTCAAGTATTTTGGTGACTTTCGCCCATTCTTGTATACTTTAAGGGTTGGAGATCAAGACCCTAATAATCGTCATTTTTAATATAAACTGATGTTTGTGATGAAAAAAAGTAAAAAATTTATATGTTTGATTACTAAGCGGATCTGTTTTAACATGGGATTATTGATTTGCTTGCTACCAATTTTAACAGAAGCGAAGGCGTTTATCAAGTGTAGGATAAGTTAGCTTCATAGCTTCACTAAGGCTCTTGAGATATTAAGAATAAGTTGTCTTCTATAGTCTTTTATGTGCTAACACTCTCTCTTATTTGCATAAAGCCATATAACCTTTTCTTTCACATACACGTTTTTTTTTTTTTTTTTTGTATAGCTTATGTCCATGTTAGTATTTAGTACCATTTTACTTTATAGATGGTTGCAGCTGCTGACGGCATTGAAATCACTCTTACAAGATCTAAGTTGACAAGGCTGTATTTTTATAGCTTCCTGATCGGTATGTAATTTCACATATTCGATTCACCAAATTTATTGTTATTTTGACACATCTAATTATCGGATGTTGGTTGTTTTATGACGGTTATCCTAATTTATTTTCAATGAACATCCCCCTTTTTATTACTGATACAATCAACGTAATTAGGTTAGTTTTTAGTAAGTTTGTTGGTTCAATGTTTAGTTCTTAGTATTTGATTGTAGGTGCTATATTAGAGGAACCTAAGTGAACATGCTAGCTCCTTTATGCATAACTTTGCCAGCTAGCCTTTGTTTTTGTGAACTTCTATTATTGGACCTCTGATAAAAGCACATGTTGCAGATGAATTCGGATACATAGTCTCTTTGGGATTTTTTAGAAATATTTTTATCCCATTAGAGGTATATAGTGGTACGCTTTTGTAAAATTCATATATACTCAAAATGTAGTTTTGCAGTAATTGTTTGATCGGCTTCAAACACACAAAATGACATGCAAAATAGTTTGTTGGAAGATG
Organism: Papaver bracteatum; assembly: GCA_023529315.1. NCBI lineage: Eukaryota > Viridiplantae > Streptophyta > Magnoliopsida > Ranunculales > Papaveraceae > Papaver > Papaver bracteatum. The sequence continues at coordinate 345,764 of JAJJWX010001290.1, forward strand.
AGTTAAAAAAAAAAAAAAAAAAAAGGTTGGAGGTAAGTACTTACTTGAAAACATAAGCGTTGTTATTTCCATATAATTGAAAAATGTTGCAGGTTACAAATAGTCGGGTCCCTAGTTAGCAATTCGGGGTACGGGTAGTAGTTCGGGACGGCATACGCACGAGAATTATACGGATTCAGATAGATCGGATTCGGTCAAAAATCCGGTCAACGGTTCGTTATTCGGACAGTAGTTCGGAACGGCATACGTACGTGTATATTCGTTTTATAAATGTGAGTTCGGCACTTAAAATTCGGATTACATAAATGATAAATTAATAAGTATTATGATCTTATTACGAAACTAATTTTATTTGTATATGATTTATAAGATGAAAAAAAATATTTTAGCGTGATTATTTAACAAGAAGTAAACAGTTTAATCGCATAAATGTATTATAAAACGAGTTTATAGATTTTTAAACAAAAATTAACACATAAAACCTTGGTTAAACAACTATCAATAAAAAATTTAACTGAATAATTGTATTTAAATATAAAGTATATTCAAAATCAAACAAAAACCAAGCAACAAATCTCTGATCAGAGAATTACTTATGGGAGAGCGAGGTGGGGTGCGAACTAGGTTCGAAGTTCTAGTTCGGAAATATCATTCGGATTCGGTTAGTTCGGATACGTTCGCGAATCATTCGTGAGGTCCATATAATCCGGGAATTAGGTTCGGAGTTCAAATAGTTCGGAAGTATCATTCGGATTCGATCAGTTCGGATATATTCGGGAATCATTCGGGAATAATTCGGAGAATTACTAACTAGGGTCGGGTCCCGGGGAAATGTACTTGAAGGAATAAGACTTTCTTGCATTAAGCAGATTGCCTAGATCAACTTGACAATTCCAAAGTGGTATATATGTGAGATACTTATTTTTTAAATAGAAGGTCATCCTGTAACACTATATTGTAGCTACTCAGCCTACTCTTTAAGTCTCAGAATTCTTCCCGATTGATCATACATATCTTCCGATGCCAAAGTTTGCTAATTCTAGATGATACATGTTCCCGCCTACTTTCTTAATTTAATACCCTAAATTTTTTGTTCATTCCGCATATGATCTGTTCAGTTGGGAATTTGAAGCGGCTTATGATGCTTATTTATACAAATAATAGTGTAGCTCAATGGATACTGTAGCTACTCTAGGGGCTTAGAATTCTTCCCACTTGATTATAAATATCTTCCACAGCCAGAGTTAACTAATTTTTTGTTGAGACCTGTTCCTGTTTATTTTCTTTGTTTGATACCCTAAATTTTTTGTTCATTCCACATATGATCTATCCAGTAGGTAATTTGAAGCAGCTTATGATGCTTATTTATGTAGGTTCATGAATTTCCTGAATTTGATGAAACTGAAAGAAGTTGACACAGAGGTTCATCCGGACATATTGAAATATGTGAAAAGACTCCTTTTAGCCCAATGGAGAAATTTTAAACCAAGATGGAAGAACCTGCAGCTGGAGGAAAACAGACCAAACCATGAAAGATCAAATGCATGTCCCTAAAAAGGTTGAACATTTTCAAAGTAGATGAAAACCCGATACTCTCTCTTTTGTCACATTTTAATGCACTGTTGAAATTGTGCATTATTTTCATCCACCAGAGATGTGTGAAAAAAAATATCTTCCATAGCGCAACTTCTAACAGCAGGTGTTTCCTCTTTAGTTGTGATTTTCACATTTATGCTCTCTGCTAATTGCATATTTATAGTTCCAAATAAGCCATATACTATAATTGGTTGATTAACTACAGTTCCTTTTTATATTTGGAAATTGGTTTCAGTTATGTTTATCACTTTTTAGTCAGGTTTCAATATTTATGGTAATCGTATCCTACAAAGCCCCTGTGGAGCCTCTCAATTGAGAACAAGTAACAAAAACATTGATCCAAAACAACCCCTGAAAATGTTAGAAACTAAGGAATCCAAGTATACATTTCAGCCTCAAGTCCAGCCCGTGCCGTTAGCCCTAGTAGTTTATAAAGATAAACATGGATTCCATTTTCATACACCAAAATTAAGGTATTAATTAAGGTGCAAAGGAATACCCCTCAAATGGAATAAAGCCCGTGGCTCTTTAGTTGTCGCTTACTGGTTGCTTAATTTTCCTTCTATAGGCATAAATACTTTACTAGTTCTTACTCCAGAACAAAATGTAAACAGTTTTTTGGCTAATTAGCCCTTGAATTTGAATTCTTGGGTCTAAAAGACAAGCAAAATGGGTATGGACGGAATTATGGGAAAAACCCCAAATTGTTAACATGTGAATCTTAGTTCCAAAACTTGGCACCATAACTTATGGATTTACACAATTCAAATTCATTAACATGGAAATGATGAAAAATGGAGATATCCCATTACTTAATATCAACTGAATTTTGAGTTAAATCATCAAACTTTTACAAAGTAAACCCTAGTTTATGATGCTTACCATCACTTAAAATTCAAGGATGCAATTTTAATGAAGAATACCTGATCAAAACATGCATGCATCGATTGCAATACCGCAAACCAATCGATTGCAATCAATCACAGATCAATTGAGTTCAATCCTTAATTAAAATTTCTTCAAACATAAAAATAGTTCATCAGCTAAAAATAGGAATAAAAATCTTCTTAATCTTCTTATGCCATCATCAACTTTGTGAGATTATATCTCCATCGACCTTACTCATTTCAATTTTACAAAATTTTATGCCATGTTCTTACTTTCTTTTCTTTCTACTCGAGACCGAGAAAAAATAGAGAAAGGAAGAGATAAGAAGGAAGAAGAAGAAATCTCTCCCCCTTCTTTTCCCAGTTTCTTTATTTTTATCACTGTAATGAAAAGACTGAAATGCCCCTCTATGCTCATTATTTGACATATGTATGGTGAGGGGTCCAGCTGCATGCAAATAATTTAAGCACCCAAAAGTTTGATCAAGGCAGACTTTCTCTATTTGAACACTAACACTTGTTATATAGGAAACCTCACTGTTCTAACCACACTTGAGTATTTAAGTCTTAGGCATTTATGAGTCCAGAATTTGACTAATGGGTATAGTTAAAGCCGAGAAAAATTTTGGACTCTTACACTTTGTGTCCTAGTTGATTCTAGAGTCGCCTCTATTGACCTTTTAGGTTTACAACTAAAAAGACTTCGTTTGGAAAATCTTGAAGCTGGGTCCGAATATCTTTACCTTGATAGTTTATGAATCCTGATATTTATTTTATGTTATTGAGGTCCAGATAGATATCTAAAGACCGATCTTAGTTGATCTTTCGACTATTATTCTTGAGAGGTGGTTAAGAATACATGATGCTTTTCGGGAGTCGTAAGTTCCAGATTTGTGAGATTTGCTAGCTTGCTATTGCAAACATATTTTCACATCTTGTCAAATAGGCTTATCTGTTATAGGCAGACTGGTATCAAAAGTATTCACCTCGGCTGAAGAAACTTTTAGTATGTAAAGGACGTCATCTAAGGGAATCAAGTGCGTAGAACCTTGTGGGGTTCAAGAGTAGTAAGGAGTGCGACTGTAATTGAATCACTTGGAAGGTGAATTCGGCTCAATTGCATTCCAGTTCAAAGTCCGCTTAATCGCAATCGATTACAAGACTAGTTTATTGTAGAATTCGTATTTTGAAAAATATATAAGAAGTTTAACAACTTGGTAGAATTATGATTGAATTATTTCGATACGACTAGATTGACCTTGGATATTTATTTTTGAGATCGTCCAAGTACTCTGCTTAACAATTGGGTTCATGGACCTTGTGTCTATATACACACCGATCGAGTAGAGGTTGAGATATTAACTCTATACATATTTCCAATGATCATTAAGTTGTACTTCTTGAAATTGTGTTAAGTTTTGTCTATGCAGGTTGCCGAACTAAAAAGTTGTGTGTATTTGGTATCCCCTGCATTTCAGGTCCCCCCTTGCAGATCCATCAGTGTTGATTTTGATCTAATCCATAGAGGGGGTAGACCACCCGATGTTGATTTTCGTCATTGTTTTGGTGCTGGATAATTGGTTATCGAAAGTACATGAGGTATGACATCCATAGCCCAATAATATTTTTGTTGTTGTTTTAATGCTCTAGCTGTATTTTCTCTGTTGTTGTCTTCTTTCGCATGTATATATAAGGTCGTTCCTTGCTAGACATAATGTTCAGGAAAAAAAGGCGTAATAGTTGAGATTGGGGACGATTCTTGAAGGAGATGAGAGATGGTTGTTTGAGGAGTTATGATGATTATAGTACTATAGTTGGGATTTGGAAAGTATGGAATCCAAGATGATATCGTTATTGGGCAATGTAGGAGCAAGTGAGCAGCTAAATTCGAACCAGAATTACACTGAGGGAAAAGGTTGGAGTTGGTTAATTGGATGCGATTATGGATTTTAAAGGTTGGTAGACCGTCATTAATCGCTTTCCGCAAGAAAAGCTAAATTTTTGGTGGACATGGTAAGGTCCACAAGAATTTGGTAACCGATAGGTTTTTTTGATGTGTTTGGTTAATCAGTTGGGTTAAACATTTGTATCCGGAAGCTATAGTGTACTTTATCCTGGGGGCTATCTTGGGATACGTGGATGTTTATGATTTTTTGGGCTGCAAGATGTGTTAGGTTGTTTATTTTATCATTTATCCAGGTATGAGAAGCATGATCAATGATATCTTCTACCATCTGGATGGGGTAACATTGCGCTAGGTCAAGGTTCAGGAAGTGCGGGATCCAATTAGCCTGGATCGGGGTTGTTAGACCATTCTTGATGTGATGAAATATCAATTGCTGGACGGTAAGCACAAAAGAAGCCAGTTGTCTCCATTGTGCACTGGATGAAGATGGTATGGTGGTATTTACTCGGAGGTTGTTGTTTAAGATATTTCTCATTGCAAATACTTATATCGGGTCGCTCATGCAAGATCCATATTTATGAGAAGTGTCTTATTATGCTCACTACTTTTTCTGATGCATACTCCGCATTCATATATAATTTCAGTTAATTTATCCCGTCCTATATGATAATTTTTTTCCCCGAAGAATCATGTCCCGAGAAGAAATCCCTCGTGATACGATCTATTTTTTATGAACATTGGGGAAAAAAATTGTGTTTGCATAAGATGGTTTGATGTAGGTGCTAGGGATGCTTTTATGAGTATTAATCTTCCTGCCGGGGTTAGGCAGTTTGTCATCCATCCTTTTGCTTTCTGCCCCATCCATTGAAGTAATGATGCAAAGATGTGTTTATATATATAATCTCTCATGTTTAAATTCGACCCCTAGATATATAGGGGGTAGGACGTGGTTGGAATACCAAAACTTTGTTGCAAATCGTTCACTTCATGTGCGTCCAATCGTGGATGATGAATGATTACTGATTTGGATAAGTTAATCACGTGGCCCTCTGACAAACCGTAGGAGTGGAGTAGATTCTTGAGATTAAAACTACTTTCAGCTGAATATTTATAAGTGATGATGAGGTCGTCAACATTCATTAAATGGATAAGGAGATATGCGAAGTCCTTCTACCAACTTCTGCGATTGAAGGTTTCCTAGGTTTGAAGATAAAATTTCAGCACATATGATAGAAATATAGGAAAATAGTGGGTCCTCCTGTCTAATACATCTAGTTGGGTTGATGTATTTGTGTGGTGTACCATTTATGTTGATCAAATATGTCACTATTGTAACACAAAACATGAAATAATCCACAAATAATGATGGGAATCCCAATTTGGTGAAAGCTACTTTGATAAAACCCCAATCTAAGCTGTCACATGCCTTTTGAATATCCAATTTGAGATATAGTTTCGGGTCTGTAGTGAGGTTTGAAGATTTGATATGGTGGAATAACTCTCCAACAATTGATATGTTATCATGAATTGATCTTTGTGGTATAAAGGCACTCTGATATGGGCTTATCAGGAAAGGGAGGAGCGACCTAATTTGATTTACCGGAATTTTAGCAATGATTTTATAAGTGACGTTGCAAAGGACTATACGTTTGAATTGTGAAGGTTTTGATGGATGGTCAACTTTGGGTATAAGTATAATGTTAGTGTGGTTCATGAGTGGGTGAAAATTATATTAAGGCAATTGAAAAAGCTGCTGACCTTAGCTATTAATTGAGGATGGGTAGTTTCTCAAAAAACCTTGAAGAACTTACTGGTGTAGCCATCTGGGCCAGGAGCACTCTCATAATTTATGGAAAAGAGCGCTTGTTTGATTTCCGTCGGAGTTACCTCTTGAGTAAGTAGGTCAATTTTGTATGGGAGTTAATTTGGAGGTGATTGCTGCAGAAAGGTCTTCATATATAATTGTGGATGAAATTGAGTATTATTCAGTATAATGTTCAAGAATAGGTTGAACCACATCATCCTTGTTATCGATTCAGTTGTTCTTCGAGTCTTAAAGTTGTTACAGCCTCGGTGAATGGTTTCTTTAGTATGGAAGAAGGTAGTGAACTAATGTTGTTATTTCCCTATTTGAGCTATTGGATTGGGTAGCATATTGATGTGGAATTATTTTTATCTGAGCCGTCGATTTCTTGATCATAGTAGGGAAATGACCAAATTTTTTTCCAAAAGAGATTGACGGGTTGTGATGAGTTTTGAGTATATCTTTTTCTGAGACATAAAAAATGCAAATTCTTTTGAGTGCAAATGTTTTTACATATATAATACTTAGTCACTCTTAGCTGTGAGCCATGATATTTAGTCAAATGAAAACTCTCTTCGTCCCCTTTATAGCCGGAGTAGTTGAAATCTCTTAAAAATAATAATTTTGGTTTCACAAAAATCCATTGTTTTTCCTATGCTATTTATTAGTTAAGGGTATAAGTGGAAAAAAACTTCTTGGAATTAGATTTCCACCTATCTAGCGAGACAAAAAAAAATAATCATAACTCCGCCTATATATAACCTAGCATTTTTAGGGGTGGCCCCAAAAGAATTAGGGGCGATTTTTTTATTCCCAACCAAAGGATGGTGTTATGGGATGTCCTAATGGCTTGGGAAGTACCTAAATACCCTTGCATAATTGGTAGTTAAATATCGTTTATAGCAACCGATTATTACTTTGTTCCTCTCAAATTAAATTCGGGCTACTTCAAAAATCGGTAGGTAATAAACATCCCTAGACTACCTTTTATGGGTGAAAACTATTCCTGCTAATTTTGGTAATTTGGGGTGTGGATGAGGAATGAATTTAAACCTAAAACAAATGCACTATGAGTGCTTGTATATTCGAGAGATCAATCTGTGCAAGTCCGGCCTAAACCAAGAAATGGCCGTTCCAGACTTGTTTCAGTCACAAAGTGAAGGAGATGGGATTGATCTTAGGGAGGGAAGCGAAGAAGGTGTTGAGAATGTGAAGGTGGTGGCTATGCAGGACTTGTATCAAAAGGCTGAAATGGCTTGCAGGATGTAAGCTATCAGTTCCGGTGTTTGAATACGATTGAATCAACACTTGATTCTGTTGTTTGGACTTGTGTTGTTGTTGAAAATAGGGCGGAGAACCTATTTATACAAGTCCTTTAGAATAACCTTCGTATCTCGTGGGAAGTGGAGAAAGTGGAGTAATGGAGTAGTGTGTTGGTGTCACACGACCAGGCTTGCCCACTTCTCCCATTATCACTAACCGTCCATGACTTCCTGACACATTCTTATGATGGCGCGTTGTGCGCTGCACGCTGTAAACCGCCAGACCAATACCCCAGTATGTATCCCCCAGTTTGTGACATGATTGATGTCTCGAATGTTTTTGGAAAACATGTTGCATGTTGTTGTGGCTTGGCAAGTCAGGCTCGGGAAACTTGCTAGCTTGGTGACCTTCGACGGTCGAGATTTTGCATCTTGAGAGGAGGGGCAACCATTAATTGTTGCACTAGAAACCCTAATTAGCTCCCCTTACTAGAATCGTTGTAGAATTCTAGTACGGACTCGGATTTTGATGGTCCGACCCTCCATTCCATACGGAAAAGAATTTCCTATCTCCCAGTGCGGGATTATTTAGGTTTTAATCTCTTTCGGGAGGAGAAAACAGCCCGAAAGCAAAACCCAGGAAGGAAATTGATAATTGTGAAGTATCGTGTGTATACTGTGCAGGTACTGCATTGAGTATATCTAGCATGGTTTGGAAGTTGCGAATTCAAACCCTTCCTTGACCGACCACATGGTGTGGTAGAGTGGTGGATGGTGATCACCATGACTCCGCACTGACTAGTTAACTCTGACCAGGGATATATAACCGAGCTGGTGAAGTTAGACGGATGAGATGATCTTTAAGACACTCATCTGCGACACTTGGTGGAATTAGGGTTTCGAAGGAGGTACGCAAGCACTGCTCTTCACCCTGACCGAAACCAGACTTAGGGAACTATCCTGGACTGGCCGATCATACCTATGTGTAGATGGCGTGACGGTGTAGGCGCTTATACCTACCGTCCCATAAAAACGTGATCTGAGCCACCCAATTCGTCCGGCGAAGTTGAGTGGTCGAGATCGAATTGAAACAGAAGATTAGTGCCGCAAAAGCCGTATCCCATACCAACTTCGGGCGGGCGTTCCAAAACGACCAGGCTTGGTCGGTCTTGGTCGACTGCTCCAACGTATAGGTGGTAGGCTGGTGTTCACGCCTATGTCTTACCATCCCATGAAAACGCGATCTAAGCCACCCAATTCGTCCGGAGAAATCGAGTGGTTGAGATTAATTTGCAGCTTGGGAGGTGCAACCACGCATGTTGGAGCGGACGATTTGGGGATAGACAGGCATGGCATGCCTTGGACGATTAGGTGAGGGGATAGACGAGTCCACGGTGGTCATGTTGACATGACCGGACCTGCTTTGATATAATTTCGGACCCTCCGTTCATGCCGGAGAAGATGGACGCTCGTGATTCAAAACCCTAATTTTTGGGTTTCAAAGCCGTGCATCATGCTCCATTCAGGCGCACAATTTGGAATGACCAACCATGGTTGTTCCTGAACGATTGGTCAGGTATGTAGGCGGGCCTGTGGTGATTGTATTGACATACTCCGTGCCATTTGAATCTACATCTGCAACCTCCATCTATACCTGCGAAGATGGATGGTTGAGGCTATTTTGAGACACATGTAATGTGCCGCAAACCCTAATTTAGGGTTTTCCATCCATACTGCTATGGTTTGGATGTTTTGGAAAGCTAGGCCAAGGGAGGCCGACCATGCGGGTTCCGCGTTGGTTTGGCAGGTATTCTATACCTGCTTTGGGGTGATGGAATCGATCTGGGCCATCCAATCAGGCTGGTGGAGTTGGATGGTCGTGATCATATCCATACTGATACGGTCAGTCTGGATGCTCAATCGGGCTAGTATAACACACCGAGAGGGGCTCAATCGGGCTAGTATAACACACCGAGAGTTCAGCCTGTACGGGTATTTCGTACATGGTTTCATTATAATGCTTGGAGGTTCGTGTTGATCTTCTAAGAGCAACACTCAGTCATCATGCCGCACTGATAATGAGTACAGGAAATACAAGGCTGTTGCGCATTAATTAATAATGCTGGAAATTCACATGGTATATGGGATTGTTGCTACATGCTCCAACCTGGATGAATTTCGTATTTTATTCACAAAATGGGATTGTTGCCACATGCTCCATCCTAAGTGAATTAATAAAGTGAAGGAGTATCCATCACTCATTAATGGCTTTATCTTTTACAAGATGTTAGCGTACAATTTTTTGGCTTTTACAATTTTAGCCTTTAAATGAAAATCCACCATCATCATTAAGTCCCCTTCCTAGCACATAATGGTTACACTATTGTGTGGTAGGCATGAGATGGTGACAGTTAAAGATAAAACTAACGAGACAAAGTTAGGTGTTACCAGGAGAGACGGGTCGTCCTGTCCTTCGAGCATGTCATGTTCAAGAGACGTCCATGCGAGCGTTCCCCTAGCATGATGTCGGTCTTGCCTGCTTTGATGGACTGTTACGTCTGTTTCGTTCGTAGGGCTATTGCTCCTGCTTTATTGAACGTGGGATTAATGTGCCTGCTTCGGTTAAACGTGGGTCCACTGCGTGCCACATGCCTGCTTTGTTTGGGGCCGGCTGTGCCTGCTTCGACAAATATGGGGATGATTGTGCCTGATCAAGTGGGACCGCTGCATGTCTGCTTTGCTTGAGGCCGGCTGTGCCTTCTTCGACCAATATGTGGCTGGTATTAAGTGGGAACCGCCGCATGCCTGACTGAATGTCGACCCTATGTTTCGAATGAAAACCGGACCTGTTGCGTGCGCCTACTTTACTCGAATACCATCCTTATGACTTTGATCAACACCAGACTTGAAACTTGAGCAATACCGACTTGATCAACTCCGGACTTGAAACTGGAGCAATACCGGACTTGTGACTTGATCAACTCCGGACTTGAAACTGGAGAAATACCGGACTTGTGACTTGATCAACTCCGGACTTGAAACTGGAGCAATACCAGACTTGTGTACTCCAACGTGAATGTGTGTTCTTTCATGTGTGACTACACATCTCACACGCTTTTATACAACTACTGACTCCTGTCTTTTATTGTGGAATAAAGAAAAGCACTCCTGTTGAGATGTCTTCTGGGGATAATGTTGGTGCCAAGTCAGGAGGTGTTTACAGCTTCAAAGATATATTGAACATTGATGACGAGTTGTTCACCGCGCCCCTTCAACTATATGAAAATATTTGTTCCACAAGATAACCCTTCTCCTATCGACTCTAAGGTTCTCATGCCCCGCTGGGCTCTCATGAAGGATGGATGAGACGTATATTGAGAAATGAGTACATCAAAGATAACTTGACCAGAGCGCAGATTATTGATCTAGCTTGAGTGTTGAAACGGCTCGAGAGGATGTTAAAGTGGCTTCTGGTGCGAACGTTGAGGTGGATCCTCGAGAGAGTGTTGAAGCAGGATTCTGAAGCGAACGTGGGTCCCGAAGAGAGCGTTGAGGCGGCTCTTGAATAGACCATTGAAGCAGCTTCTGCTGGAGGGAGCGTTGAAGTTGATTCCTCTTCAGTTCGATTTACCCTTGCGAATTCCATGCTTCTTGACTGACCATCTCTCTTGTGTTGAAGAAGTCCTTGACTGACGGTGAAGGAACTTCATGATGAGCCTCAGTCCCCAAGCGTGGTTTACATGGTTTGTTCGTAGTGGTTGTTGTCGAGCCAGGAATATCTTGGACGTTGTTTTATTATTGTGGGAGTCGTGCATGTGGTACTGGAGTTGGATATGGAGGACGCGTAGGATGTTGTATCTCGGTAGTTTTCCTCTTGCTGCTTCAGGGAACTGCTTATAGAAGGTTGAAGGTTGTATCGCATGTTAGTGAGATATATTCCCCTACGAACATTATGAGGCTCTTCATTACCGGCAGGCCTGGTTATTTCTATTAGGGCATATGTCATTGTAGATGAGCGTTCAACATCTCCAGAGGATGCGCAGATTCTCCAACATAGCATGATAGACATGTACCACTGTCTGATAAAGTGACTCGCCCAGATCTTGTTCGATATGACGCATGTATATCGTTATCTTCTCGAGGATTCTCCCTTGAGGTATCGGCTCCAGTGGAAGATTGTCGTCATAGAGCGTTTATACGTTGCACCGGCATTCTTTAAACCAAATGGCGGTATGGTAAAATAAAAATTTCAGAGAGGAGTTCGAAAAGCTATCTTACTTGCGTCATTCTCGTACATACTTATCTGGTTGTAGCCGCTACATCCATCCATGGAGGAGAATATGCCATGTCCGCCGGTTGCATCTACTAACATGTCGATGTTAGGTAGAGGAGGATCATTTTTGGAGCAGCACCTGTTCAAGTCTCTATGCAACACCTGATTTATCCATTTTCCTCGTGTCTGAACTGTAACTGTTTAACCGATTTGGATCCAGGTATGACATGTAGATGATGGGTGACCAATCCATCATTTCTTCATATCTCCAAGCGAATATATCCTGGTACTCTTTGAGAAGTTCCACGAGCTCCGTTCGTCTATACGTACATAAGGTTGAGCTGATGGAGATAGGCCTAGGAGATTCCTCAACGATTTCAATCTCATCAGTTGTGGACTTGGTGCCACCTTGCAGCTGTTGTGGAGAATCTAGCATTTATTCTTGTGTTTTGTTGCTGTTGTAGCATTCAATTGGGTGAGAGACTGGGTAACAGTCTCCCCTGCTAATTTATAATGGCAGCGTCGATATACCGTTTTCCATTTCTGGTTACGACTCACCACAAAAGTTCGTTCCCTCTTTGTGTGAACGTGGGTCGTGGCTTCACAAGATGGAGAAGAATGCTTCGTCAGCAAAGATGCATCATGGGTACTAGCCCTCAATAATGCAATCCGGTCTTCTTCCTGAATTTATGCCCACGTGGGGAGTGGGATGCAACGAACTTGTCTGATTCTTTCCGCGGAGCTTCTCCCGTATGTGCTGGTTTGGTTTCCCTTAAAGTCCTTCATTGTGGTAGGCTTCCGTACGACCTTGCCTGGGAGAACCTTGGATGTCCTGAGAGTCTTGAGAGTAATCACATTCGAAGACGCTCCTGTGTCGATAAGGGACGTTTTGAACTCTGAATCCTTGATGCGTGCAGTGACATGTAGGGCACGATTGTGATCTTCCTCTGGTTGATTGCAACAAAATGTCTCCGCGCGCTGATTCTTCGAGAGGTGTGAAAGTTCGCATAAACTTTCCACTAGAGAAACCGCTTTCCGATCCACCGGCCTCTGGTTCATAGTGAAACTATTGACTTGAGGAGGATCGTTGTGAGGATCAGTCCCCAGTGTAGGAGTCACCATGACAGAACTGCTCATATCTGATGTCGATTCTTTGATCATGTCCATGTAGGTACACACCGCTGAAGTACCTTCTCTGGTGCATTGAATGCGTTCCTTGTTGTCTCCAGGGGCTGTCGCGGCTCTTATGGCAATCAATTAGTTAATTGTCTTAAGAAAAGTGAGTACCTCTTTCTGAGTTGCGGCCATATCCGTTTGAGTCTTAGCAAGAACTTCACGCTTCTCCATCAAGTCTGCAATGGTAATGGGAGATGGTCATCCTCTCGTGCCTCCGGCTCCTCGTCTTGATGAAGGAGTGGAAGTTGTTGCTATGGTGACTACCGGAGGCATTACACTTGAGGAAATGCCGAGATTCGCGGCTGCTCTGGCTCTGGTGATGGGAGGCGTTACACCTACTGGAATATCTCCTTCTCCGCTAGTGTTGGTGATAGAATTGACGGCTCCATGAGATGTATTGACCACGGTAGCTCCACTGACAGGTACATCGACACCGGGAGTGTTATCCACACTAGCTCCATCAGAATTGATTGATGATCCAGACCTGAGTCCCACCATCTTGAAATGAATTATTGATTGAATTGGTTCTAAGATCTACCCTTTTTGAAGTTGAGAAAATCGAATCGGATTTCGAAGAAATTGACTTTACGACCGAGAGATCAACCTCCCACTGTGGTCGCCAATTGTTTATGGGTGAAAACTATTCCTGCTAATTTTGGTAATTTGGGGTGTGGATGAGGAATGAATCTAAACCTAAAACAAACGCACTGCGTGGTGAGTGCTTGTAGATTCAAGAGATCAATCTGTGCAAGTCCGGCCTAAACCAATAAATGGCCGTTTCAGACTTGTTTCGGTCACAAAGTGAAGGAGATGGTGTTGATCTTAGGGAGAGAAGAGAAGAAGGTGTTGAGAATGTGAAGGTGGTGGCTATGCAGGACTTGTATCAGAAGGCTGAACTGGCTTGCAGGATGTAAGCTATCAGTTCCGGTATTTGAATACGATTGAATCAACACTTGCTTATGTTGTCTGGACTTGTGTTGTTGTTGAAAATAGGGAGGAGAACCTATTTATACAAGTCCTTTAGCCTAACCTTCGTATCTCGTGGGAAGTGGAGTGATGGAGTAGTGTGTTGGTGTCACACGACCAGGCTTTCCCACTTCTCCCATCATCACTAACCGTCCATGACTTCATGACACATTCTTATGATGGCGCATTGTGCGATGCACGCTGTAAACCGCCAGACCAATACCCCAGTATGTATCCCCCAGTTTATGACATGATTGATGTCTCGAATGTTTTTGGAAAACATGTTGCATGTTGTTGTGGCTTGGCAAGTCAGGCTCGGGAAACTTGCTAGCTTGGTGAACTTCGACGGTCGAGATTTTGCATCTTGAGAGGAGGGGCAACCATTAATTGTTGCACTAGAAACCCTAATTAGCTCCCCTTACAAAAATCGTTGTAGAATTCTAGTACGGACTCGGATTTTGATGGTCCGCCCCTCCATTCCATACGGAAAATAATTTCATATCTCCCAATGCGGGAGTATTTAGGTTTTAATCTCGTTCGGGAGGATAAAACAGCCCGAAAGAAAAAACCAGGAAGGAAATTGATACTTATGAAGTATCGTGTGTATACTATGCAGGTACTGCACTGAGTATATCCAGCATGGTTTGGAAGTTGCGCATGCAAACCCTTCCTTGACCGAATACATGGTGTGGTAGAGTGGTGGATGGTGATCACCATGACTCCGCACTGACTAGTTAACTCCTGACCAGGGCTATATAACCGAGATGGTGAAGTTGGACGGATGAGATGATCTTTAAGACACTCATCTGCGACACTTGGTGGAATTAGGGTTTCGAAGGAGGTGCGCAAGCACTGCTCTTCACCCTGACCGAAACCAGACTTAGGGAACTATACTGGACTGGCCGATCATACCTGTGTGTAGATGGCATGACGGTGTAGGCGCTTATACCTACCATCCCATAAAAACGTGATCTGGGCTACCCAATTCGTCCGGCGAAGTTGAGTGGTCGAGATCGAATTGAAATAGAAGATTAGTGCCGCAAAAGCCGCATCCCATACCAACTTCGGGCGGGCATTCCAAAAAGACCAGGCTTGGTCGGTCTTGATCGACTGCTCCAACGTGTAGGTGGTAGGCTGGTGTTCATGCCTATGTCTTACCGTCCCATGAAAACGCAATCTAAGCCACCCAATTCGTCCGGAGAAATCGAGTGGTTGAGATTAATTTGCAGATTGGGAGGTGCGACGACACATGTTGGAGCGGACGATTTGGGGATAGACAAGCATGGCATGCCTTGGCCGATTAGGTGAGGGGATAGATGGGTCCACGGTGGTCATGTTGACATGACCGGACCTGCTTTGATCTAATCTCGGACCCTCCGTTCGTGCCGGAGAAGATGGACGCTCGTGATTCAAAACCCTAATTTTTGGGTTTCAAAGCCGTGCGTCATGCTCCATTCAGGCGCACGATTTGGAATGACCAACCAATGTTGGTTCTGACCGATTGGTCATGTATGTAGGCGGGCCTACGGTGATTGTATTGACATACTCCATGCCCTTTGAATCTACATCTGCACCCTCCATCTATACCTGCGAAGATGGATGGTTGAGGCTATTTTGCGACACATGTAATGTGCCGCAAACCCTAATTTAGGGTTTTCCATCCATACTGTTATGGTTTGGACGTTTTGGTAAGCTAGGCCAAGGGAGGCCGACCATGCGGGTTCCGCGTTGGTTCGGAAGGTATTCCATACCTGCTTGGGGGTGATGGAATCGATCTGGGCCATCCAATCAGGCTGGTGGAGTTGGATGGTCGTGATCATATCCAGACTGATACGGTCAGTCTGGATGCTCAATCGGGCTAGTATAACACACCGAGAGGGGCTCAATCGGGCTAGTATAACACACCGAGAGTTCAGCTTGTACGGGTATTTCGTACATGGTTTCATTATAATGCTTGGAGGTTCGTGTTGCTACGCTAAGAGAAACACTTAGTCGTCATGCCGTACTGATAATGAGTACAGGAAATACAAGGCTGTTGCGCATTAATTAATAATGCTGGAAATTCACAGGGTATATGGGATTGTTGCTACATTCTCCAACCTGGATGAATTTCGTATTTTATTCACAGAATGGGATTGTTGCCACATGCTCCATCCTAAGTGAATTAATAAAGTGAAGGAGTATCCATCACTCATTAATGGCTTTATCTTTTACAAGATGTTAGCACACAATTTTTTGGCTTTTACAATTTTAGCCTTTAAATGAAAATCCACCATCAACACTACCGATTGAACAGTTAGAGAAACTCGAAGTTTCATATTTTTTTTGCAATTTCGAATTTAGGGCATCTATAATAATCGGTAAAAAATGGACATAGATAAACTACCGATTGTTAGAGTTAAGAAACTCAAAATTTGGTGCGTTTTGAAGAAATTGAATTTGGGGCTACAACCATAATCGAAGGATAAATGAATTTATAAACTACCGATTATGAAATATGAAGAATTACAATTTTTTTATTTTTGGAGAAATTTGTTTTTGGGGCGACTACCATAATCGGAGGATGAGTGAATTTATAACCTACCGCTAATGAAATATGAAGAATTACAAAAAAAATATTTTTGGAGAAATTTGTTTTTGTGGCGACTACCATAATCGGAGGATGAATGAATTTATAACCAACCGATTATGAAATATGAAGAATTACAATTTTTTCATTTTTGGAGAAATTTGTTTTTGGGGCGACTACCATAATCGGAGGTTAATTTTTTTTATAATAATCTACCAATTGTAAAAGATGAAGCAAACCAAGTATTTTAAGTTTGGAGAAATTCGTATTTGGGGCGACTTTGACAATCGGTAGTAAAGTAAATTTATAAAACTACCTATTATAAAAAATTAAAACTTTTAATTTTGGGGTTTTTCAGAATCGGTAGTTTTATATGTCCACAAAACTACCGATTATAGATATTTTGGATGCAGTATCTTATAATCGGTAGTTTTATTACTCCATTATCTACCGATGTTGGGTAGTTCATGGTATTCAATGGAAGCAAAAATTGATTTTTTTGGTTTTGAAACGGATACAAACGCATACAAAATGGGTATTTGAGTTTCTTAACACAATACATGTATGTTTGATGCATCATTAGCTTTGATCTCGGGTGGTTCTCTGTTTTCTTCGATTAAAGCGTCGTCTAGGGCTTCCTCTCCAATAATTAACCACCGATTATCAAATTATCTACCGACTATTTTTGTAAACTACCGATTCTTGCTTTGGCTACCGATTGTTGAAGGGCATATTAGTCATTTCAAAAAATAAGAGATAAAGGGTGACTACGTTTTACGTTTGGGTGACCTTATTTTATTTTATTGATCGCCCCTAATTTTTTTGGGGTCGCCCCTAAAAATGCTAGGATATACAAGGGATGGAAGGAGTATCATTTAAGAACATTAAATTTTCTGATTTCTAATAACTTTAGCATCTCAAGGAGCAACTTGTTTACTTCGAAAAACAGAATGAACAAAAAGTTATGTTAGGAAAAGTATTTGAAAACGACTCCTAAGGCTTATTCCTATGCACATGCCAAACTCATGTATTTGGCATATATGCACCCACTATGGGTATGCCAAACTTCCAAACTCATATGTCAATATGTTATTTATGGCATATAGGCATACACGACAGAGTTTCCAGCGAGCGATAGAGTCTTGGTCGCTCGATGGTCTTCAAATCGCCAGCGACAGTCAATCTATCGCTCGCTAATATGATAATATCTCATCAGATCTTCATCTAACGGCTATAATTTCCCCCTATATAAATACCTGATTTTAATCTCATTTCAACTCACATCAGAATTTCTTAATCTCTCAAGAATTTCTCAATCTCTCTAGAATTTCTTAATCTAGAGAGCATGGATGATAATATGAATCTGGCTGAGTGCATGGAAAACCATCGTATTATCCAAAATCGAAGAGCCGCTTGTCGTGCAATTATAGACAGTGAAACTAGGAGAAGTCAAATTAGGAGACGTCAAGTGAGGCAAAACCTAATATTCAAAACTGCACAATGGAGCCAGTATTTTATCCCGAACTATCGTAGGAAAGGATTTTTGTTAAATTTAAAGAACAAACAATGAACCTACGCGGTTGTAGTGTTTCAGATTTGGTTCGGCGCTTCGATATAATTAGGAAGGAAGTTACTATGTTTTTTGCTTTACTTCAGCGAGAAGTTCCAACCTTGAGAAGTGGTGAAACCACGATGTAATTTCAGAAAAGGTGTCATGTGGAATATCGTCGCATCTACGGGAAAAAAATTCATTTTGAAAGTTACTTCGAGATTTTAAGATATTGTCCAAGATTTATGTTGTAATTTCTCAATTGTCCACTTTTAAAGTTTTATTATTTTAAAGTTTTTTATATTTTTAATGAAATGTAAATCTAAATATTAATTTAAAATATAGTTTCCATTAATCTAAAAAAATAAAATTACATTTCACATATCAATGGGAGTACGGGGTATGGGAACATTATACAAATCTTGAAATACGTGTGATTGATATTGTTGATGGAATGGTTGAAATGATGATGATGTTGAGGCAATTGGGGTATAGAGATTTGTTTGCCTAACTAATCCTATGTTCACACCACCACATGGAGTCAGTATGTCAGGCTGCAAATGACTAAACATACGTGTAGGAGTTGTATCCATGCCAATGTTTTCTTCAACACCATGTACTGCTTGACTTTCTAACACCATGTTTGGGGTTGAACTTTCAGGTACCTCCTCCATATGACAACGTCTCAATCTCTTTCACCACTTTGCTGACTTCCACGACTTTGCTGACTGCGACGACTATGCTGACTGCGACCACTTTGCTGACTTCGACCACTTTGCTGACTTCCACTTGGACTCAATCCTCTACCAGTTCCAACACTTGGACTCATTCCTCTACTAGCTCCAACAATGGGACTCATCTCAAACATCATGTTTTCCCTCAAACTTTGCATCTGTTCCAAGTGCATATTCTGAATTCCCTGAACAAGAGCCTCATAATCGTTACACCGGGTCTGATACTCCAACTCTGTAGCATTGACCCCGAGGTATGGATAAGTCCGAGTAGGTTCACTTGAAATAATTGGATAAGTAACAATCTCTCCAGATGTGCTGGATATAGTCTTTACTTCCCAAGAAAATGGTTGCATGTATGACGATGAACTTTGAGAAGGATATGAAAATACGTCACCCGTCTCTGGTGGAGGTTGGGAAGGAAGAAATTCATTGTCAAATGGAAACCTACCTAAAGCTGGGAAATCCATCCGACCCAAACTTTGCGGTTGCATGGAAATATTTGGCTTGAAAATAGTATTAAACCAAGATAGGTACTCATTTCTGTCCATCGACTCCTGGATCAATTCATCAGCTTCTTGCCAGCGATGACCTTCCCTTATCAATTTGAAGTAATCGTCTGCTGAAACATCTATACTGGTATAAGGGTTGAAAGCTATCATTGATCTCCCTTGCAACAGAAGAAGTTGTCTTTCACCATAATACCAAACACCCTTCTCAGAAATAGGGCTATATAACACCATCCTTCTAAGGCTTAACTCTACCATTGTCTGACCTAGTTCTTCTTAGAACTCAGGTACTGCTTCATATGGCTGTGATATAAGGTTATGGCTTGTTCTACTTAACTGTTGAATCTTATGAACAATAGCAGCATGTTGACCATCTTCAATGTGTGCAGCTTCCCAATTCTCAGAATCATACTTCCGTATGATCGGAAATACATTTATATAATTCTTAAGACAAGGTTCCGAAACAAGGAAATATGTATACCACCAATACTAAAAATAATAACATTCAACAGGTTAATAACTTTTTCATATGAAAATGACAAATAAATACATAATGTGAAAAATATTGGTTCTTACCTCCAGAACTCCCCAAAAAGCATTAAAATTATCTTTATCACACGTCGAGTTATCACTTAGGGAAATGTAAATCTCTGATAAAATCGCAGTCCCCCAATCATATGTTGGTGCTTGCTCTAAATCTTCTAATGCTTCGAGAAACCCAATTAACACTACTGAGCTAGCGTTTGGAAACGAACATTGGCCTAGTGTCCACAATACAAACATGCGTTCTAGCTCCTCAAAATGCTCGGGGATCAAATATTGATCACCAGCTTCCCTGTTTTGATTCATTCTTACAGCATAACGCTGGAGAAAAAAAATTCAACCCAGACACCTACAACCCATACGATTTTATTTGTCTATGTGTAGGATTTCCTTGTAATTCAGTTGAGTATAAAGGAAGTCTTTCTTTCCATATATCTTCTGATAACCACTTTTGTTTATTAAATGGAAGTAAGTTCCCTTGGCATGGAATTCCGGTTAACATGTATAAATCTATCAATGTAACTCCTATTAACAATAATTATTCATAATTAGAATTTGTTGATTTTTATGAAACAAAACACATAATCTAAAAATTAAATTACTAGAAAAGACTGACTTACCACACTCAAAGTCCTTGAAAAAGAACGTGTTTGTAGTCTTCCACCATCGTTCTAATATAACTTGAACACCTTGAGTCCTGTGGTTTCTAGGTTGCATTTGATATAGATGTTGCCAAGGATATCTTCTCACTCTCTCTTGAACAGCAGGAGGAAGTAATTTAAAAATTGTACGTAACTCAGTCCATCCACCTCTTAGATGTATAGCGTTACATCGCCCCTCATTATCAGAAAGGTGATTAGAGAATACACCTTCACCGGCTACTAGTCTAACATTATTAAACTCATAATTTGTATCCACAACAAAACTTACTCCACTGCCTGGGGTACTAGTAGATACTTGCCCTTTTTTGTTTCTTTTTTTTCTCTCCATATCTGTTTAAGATAATCTTTTTTTAGAACAAAAGTTTAAAGAAAATCAGTGGTTTTCAGAAGGTTTTCAGAAGAAGAATTGAGAAGAGTTTAGAAGAGGTGGGAGTATAGTTGCGATATTTATAGGCGTCAGAAACTCGAACGGTGTCGATATTGATTATATCGACAACGATATAGTGAATTTCGAGAGATATTGTCTTTATCGCTCGAGATATTATGAATATCGTTCGCTAGGGATTCGATCACTCAGCGGTTTCCCCATAGTGGCGCAAATGGTTTGGCATGCCAAACACTTTTTTTTGGCATGTGTGTAGGAATAGGCCTAAAAACAAATAAATTAGCAGTAGAATTTTATATTCATGCTAATTTTCGTTTTGACATGTAATAACACTAATTTGGGACTATGTCCAACTTTCCCTAAAACGAGCAGCAAAGCCCAAAATGGGTTGGGCAAAAAGCTCAGGTAAAAAGCGCCTAACATTTCAGGAGACTTGATTGTAATCAACAACAGTATCCAAAAGTGCATCATTTGAATCTATCTATAGGAAGGTGCAATTTTCACACCTAAATCCAAATCCCATCTTGAACAAGTTTAACAACAAACTCGCCAAGTGATTGGTATTTGAGTCTTATTGAGTATAAACATTATTAGCAAACACTGGATCCTCAGGTTCTCACACTGATGGGGAAATAAAACAGAAACTGTCATGAAATGAAAGTTCTATGGAGCTTATACAATTGGCCACATAGGAGCAGGAAGAGGATTAAGTGTTGCAACATTTAGGTGCACATTTCTAGGTTTTATTTGAAGAGCAGGACTAATAGCAAGCAACCCAATGAAACAATCCAGTGGAACTCTCATCCCCCACACGTTGATCGACTCGAGCTTCTGCAATTTATGTACAAGTGCTAGTAGCCCGCTTTCTGTCACTTGGCGACAACTCCATAAAACAATTGTCTGCAGTGAAAGATATAAAACAAGTTAAGGTAAGGAGAAAATATAAAACTTGTATAATAAGCTAGAATCAAGATATTGGCTTTGTATAAAAGACCCAATCTGCAGTCGTAAGGATTCCACACAAACTCTAATTTAGTTTGGAAATTGAGCTACTTCATTAGCAAAACCTGAAAATAAATATCACCAAGACCGTTCTCATGGTAGATCCTCAAACCTTAAGCATATTCTCACCCTAATATCGAGAATATAGGCTAAACAAGGCCGGAAGATAACAAACCCAAAAAACTGCAGACCTTTTGCATACAGTAACAAAATCTGAGATCACATTTATATAATTCACCTTCAAATGGGGACAGCAATTTGCAATTGCTACCAAAGATTCATCAGTAATAAAAGTACCACCAACATTCAGATGTTGCAAAGAATTGGCTCTCGAGACCTGAAAAAAGAAAAGCCGTGGAATGAAAAAAAAGAAAAGAAAAAGAAAATGGAATATAAAGAGAAAATCAAACTGCTATGTAGGTTCTAGGTTCTAGCTCTAAAAATTTAACAATACAGTTTTCACACAAGAGAGTGGACTTGAAATTCATGGAAAATCACAAAATGAATTTGGACAATCAATCCTGTGCACACTCCACATTGAAAGTAGGAACGAACTCACATATCCACAACTTTGCTACAACAATCCTGATACATCCATCCTATTACGTATTTAACCAAATATCCTTCGCAAGCAGTGATTTTCGGCATGTGACAGTATATCCACCAACCCCAAGGTTTCAATTCAAGTCCTATAAAACGCAGTTTATTCAGGTAAAGTTGTAAGTTACTCACCAGCTGAATTACACCTCTATCTGTGATCCCTGTCATACCCCACAAGGATATCGATGTTAGGTTGCTGATGCACTTAACCGAGGATATTTTTTGCAGCCCATCATCAGTTATTTGGCATCCCCAGCAGCTTCTTGAACTGGAGTCAAATTTAAATCAGATAGAGACGATTATTGCAGTGTAACATATTTGACATATTAGAAAAATGGGCATGTAAAATTCTTTGTTCGGCTTTGCAAACTCACAATAACCAACAGTAAACCTATTCTTAAGGCTATCACAATGAAAATACCAATTTTGAAGCATAAACCCGTGGATTTGTTTAGTTCACGGAATATCTCTTAACATGCCCCCAAAATGGCTTAAATTTTGTTGCATAAATTATCTGAGAATTCAACTGTTATAAGAGACAAGTATCTCAAAAGTTTATCAGTATAATCCCTCTTTGAATGCTATGCATCCCAGAATTTCCAATGTGAAAC
This sequence comes from Papaver bracteatum, assembly GCA_023529315.1. Lineage (NCBI taxonomy): Eukaryota > Viridiplantae > Streptophyta > Magnoliopsida > Ranunculales > Papaveraceae > Papaver > Papaver bracteatum. The sequence goes on from JAJJWX010001290.1 coordinate 368,795, forward strand.
CCCAACATGACAACATCGATCGACAGCATATGTTCTACCCTATATCAGTTACTATCAAAATGAGCATCTTCAGGCCTCTTTCTTGTTATTCTAGTCTTGGTCATACACTCTTTTTTGTCCAAATGCTAAGGGGAACGGCAACCCATATGCTGAGACTTCCGCAGCTCCATCTAAGATATGAAAATAAAAATTCAGCTAGCTGATTTATCTACGATTCCAAAGTCCAAACCCAAAATTCAGCTAGCTGAGTTTCCACTCAAAATCAGCTAAAATGGAGCACATCTCAAAAATATGACATTAACTTTTACCAACTCAGCTGGACAAACATGTTTGGACAAAACTTGCTGAAGTACAAATAATCCTAGAAAAAACGTCAATATTTTGTGAATCTTCCAATTCCAGGCAAACACGAAACAGGATTCTTGTTGAGGATTAATTAATTTAAGAAAGCTGGAATTTAGACTCTGATCTTACCCAATAATTTTCTTAAATAAAAAATTGTAATCCAAGAAGTTGATTAAAAAAACAGGGTTACAAAAATTACTGATCAACTATCTAAAGAAAGAGAGAGTGAATTACATATCAAGCTCCTTGAGGTTGTAAGCATAACGCACAAGACGAACAGTAGATTCATCATCCATTTTACAACCAGAAAAACTCAAACGTTCTCTTCCAGCTAGTGATTGTCTCACTGCTTTTCTCCATTTCCTACATACCCCGCTCCCCCTGAATTTTTTCAGTAAAAAAATGAAAACCCATCAAACACCAATCAATCAACTCCATCATCAAAATTAATAAAGAAAAATAAATAAAAATAACTTAAGACTTACTGAGCCAAATCAGTAAAAGAAGATGTGAAAAGAAATATATGAGCTAGAAGATCAACTGGTAATCTCTCGATTTCCGGCTCTTCTTCCATCATCATATGATTCATTTCTTCCCTATATCTCTGACAGATTCTCTCAACAATTTGAGAGATTGATGATGATGAACAACAAACAAGTCAGCAGCTTATAGCTTAGACTTTGGAGAGAGAGAGAGATACTGAGATTGGCGGGACCAACAGTTTATTATGATGTGGTCATTTTTTCATCATCCTATTGACATTCTAATAAGTTTGGAATCTCTATGTTGTTTGTAGCTGAATATCTTATGGCTCCATATACAGTATTTGTTTTTCTCTTTAAAAGTGTTGATTTGATGTGCCTAAGGTGTGAATAAAGTTGCGTGACGAAATGTAATCTAATGAAAACTGATTTGATTAATTTAATTAATTGATTAATGAGAATGAAAGATTCTTGGTTTTAATTGGGTGTACGTAATGTATGTATGGACAAGGTCAGTTCACAGGAAGCTAAGTATGTGAAGGGATCCAAAATTTGATCGTCCAAGAAGAGTCACAGACTCACAAAGCCTTGAAACTTGGAAGTTTGTTATTTAAAAAAAGTGATTAGCTTTTTCACTGTGTACGCAACCAATTTTTGCACGGGATATGAATTACGAAGTGATCAATGCAAAGTTTGTGGACAAGAAATTGAAACTACAGAGCATATATTGCGGGAATGCTTTTTTTGCAAAGGCCATCTGGACTGCAACACCAGGTGCCGGGAGAAGTATGCAAGCTGATAACACAATAGTGCAAGAATGGATACAAAGTTGGGTTTAGTAATGATTTCCGCAAATTGGACAATGGCTGAATAGTAAAGATGGTAAACTCGGCCGGGGAAATCTGGAGAGCGAGATGTCGATGTGTTTTTGATGATATCAATATTCAAATTACTTCTCCGATTCATTCGGATTTTTTATACTTGTGTTTGATCTTCACTGGTAATTCCTTCTCTTCCCCTTGTCGGAATTCATGGCCTTGTTCTATCACAATATGGATCTTTGTTGTTTCTTGAATTTGTACTTGACCTCGTTGTAACCTTAACTTACTATTAATGAAAGGCTTACATACTGCATAGCTAGTAAGAGTCCCTTGCATTCCGTGGCTTCTGCATTTAAGAGTCCATCAGCATGTTCACATCTTGCCTGGATAAATTCTCCTGCAAAAGAACGACAAATTAGTCCCGATCCTGATTTGTTGGTGGTTTCCATCTAATAGTAGAAACTGATCTATGTGTATCGTCAGATACAGAATGGGGTTGTTCTATCATCTTCTCCCCTGTAGAAGCATGGTTTTTCCGGAGTATAATCCAACAGTTTGATTGATTGTCTTCGTCAGACAGAGATGCTCCAGTAGAGTGATTTGCACAAATTTTCTCCTTGAACTTGTGGATGAAGATTTTGGCGGCCGGAAACCATCGTCGACGAACTTGAGTAGGTTATGTCTAAAAACGATGTTTGTGAACTTATCTTTATAAACTAAGGAATGCAATTACAAACCGTGGCTATATAGTTCATGAACCAATTCGAGTGAATCGAATCGTTTTTGCTTCAATTGTGTCTTGTGTAGTACATTAGATTTCCTTGCAATTGAACAACTCTCTCTAACTAGTTCATTTGAGTCACCATTTGGTTAACTATTGTTGAACCAACTAATGTACAAGTTTGGGTACGGTTACATAAGCCTACAAACGTGCATTTCATTTGTGTATAATAATCTATGTTTTCCAACTAACGGTTAATAAATATTAGCTTGAATCTAATCAGGTTTGCATCTAACGGTGAATATTGAATGCTTTGTTACCAAGCTAACATTGATTGCAAACCCTGATTTGAAAGACTATATAAGGGTGAATTATAGCAACTGGGAAACCTAATCCCCACACATTCTATTTGATGCTAGTTGTGCTAAGCTAGAGTCGATTCTCCTTTAACCTTTGGTTTCTTCTTCTAAACCAGGTTAACGACTTAAAGACTTCATTAGGATTGTGAAGCCAGACCGATACTACTTTCTTATAGTTGTGTGATCTGATCTTGTTGTTTATATCGTACGAGTACAATTGTAATAATTGGCTTGATATTTCTATCTCCGATAAGCAAGATAAAAAGTAGTCACAAACATCTTCGTCTCATCGTTTGTGATTCCACAATATTTTTTTTCGATGCGTCGATTAAGAATGTTGTGAGGTGATTGATAATACTGAGCTGTTCTTCGAGAATATAAGTCTGGTTTATCAATTGGTTCTTGTTCACCTTGATTTATCAAAATACGGAACAAAACTCGTAGGTATATTCGTGGCAGGAGGATTTATCTATTACCGGAAACTTTTCTGTGTGATACAGATTTGTTTATTAAAGTCTTCGACTTTGGGTCGTAGCAACTCTTAGTTGTGGGTGAGATCATCTAAGGGAATCAAGTACGTAGTATCATGCTGGGATCAGAGACATAGGAGCATAAATGTACCTTGGATCAATGTGAGATTGGTTGGGGTTCAACTATAGTCCATACCAAAGTTAGTTTGGAGTAGGCTAGTGTCTGTAGCGTCTTATTACAATGTATGTTCAATCTAGACTAGGTCCCGGGGTTTTTCTGCATTTGCGGTTTCCTCGTTAACAAAATTATGGCGTCTGTCTTATTTCTTTTCCGCATTATATTTGTTATATAATTGAAATAATACTGGTTATGCGTTGTTCAATCAATTAGAATATTCGACCTTTTGGTTGTTGATTTAAATTGATTGACACTTGGATATTAGTCTTTGGCACCATCCAAGTTTATCTATCTTGTATTTAATCGAGACTCGCAGTTTGCTTGAGTAAGATTTAAATCGAGAGATAGAGATATAAACTCTTTGATATACTTTTATATTGATTGAGTCTAACTGTCTAGTTGATTCTCTAGAAAGTATATTGGAGTTTGTCCATACAGATGGCTAAGCGAAATATTAGGTGTGGTTGATAGACCCCCGATTTTTCAATTGATATCAGAGCAGTCAAACACATTCAAGACCTTGTAAGTCTGTGTTTGTAGCAATCTGACTTTATGGACAGATGTGCACAATAAACGTACCACCAGTCTTCGATGGCTCTAATTACTTATGGTGGAAAATTGTTATGCGAGCTTTGCTACAAGCGCGTGATTTTGAATCATGGGCATACATTGTTAATGGCTATGCTCCTCCCGCTGTGGCAGTTGGAGATCTAAACGTTCCCAAGAATATTGGTGAATACACCCCTGCCGAGATACTTGCTGCAAAGTAAAATTCCGACGGTTTGAATGCCATCATATATGCCATTACCCCAAATCTTCAGCACCATGTGTCTAATTGAACTAAGTCGCAAGAAGCTTGTGAAATCTTAGAAACCGTTTTTGAAGGTAATACCAGTGAGGGAAGCTAGTCTTGAAAACCTTAATTCCGATTGAGAAAATCTTTGTATGGCAGATGAAGAAACATTTGATGAGTTTAATCACAAAATGTCTGAAATTATTAATGCATCTTTTGCATTGGGTAAGACTATTTCTGAAAAGGACATTATGATGAGAATTCTCAGATCGCTTCCAACTAGATATGATTCTAAGAAGCATGCCATAGTTTAGGGAAATAACCTTGATAATCTCTCCAGAAATACGCTGGTTGGAAAGCTTAAGATCTTTGATCATGAACATTCATCCAAATCTAAGGATGTTGCGTTCAAAGCACTAAAGGACACTAAATAAAAGTAAAAAAGTAAAAAAAGTGTATATCTCTGAAGATGATCACTCTGATATAGATTCATCAGATGAAGATGTTGAAAAATCAGTCTCAATGATCACAAGACGGTTTAGGGATCTTCTACTGAAGAGAAGTAAACGGTTCTCCAGAGATAAGCCTAAGGCATCAGTCAAACCTCATAATCGTGTTCCTCCTAACAATAGGGATATTGATGAAACTGATGATGATGATATGCCTCAGTGCTTTAAGTGTAAGGGATTTGGTCATTTTGCAAACGAGTGCCCAAATTGTAGAAAATACACTGGGAACAAAGGTCTTGTGGCAACTCTTGATGAAATGTGTGACAACTATGATTCTAATGAAGACGAGAAATCAAGTGTTCCACTTCTTTATGAAAATATTGATTTTGATAATTGTTGCAATACATACATCAATCTTGATATTCTTTCAGAAGATAATCCAACCATTCTGGAAGATAAAGTTGACCCATCCTTTGGAAACTTTGTTTGTAATGTTTTAGGTTCCATTATGTGCCTAGCTGCTTGCGCATCTCAAAAGCCTGATTTTTATCCTAACTTGACATGTTCTTATTGTTCTTTAAAGGGTCATGAACTTTCAAGGTGTTACAAGTACAACACCAACAAAGGCACATCAACAACCTTCAATGAAGAGAAAATCATTTAGCAAGGAAGCTTAAATTTGCTCAGAAAACCGCCGAGGTATGTAGGATTTTATCTTCGTCTAAGAAATTAGTTTCCAAGGATATGGCTAGACCAGTTGAGAAGAAGGTATGGTCAAGTACTTTTGATAGACAAAAGTCTGTGGATTCCTCTCAAGAGGAAAATGGTGGACAAATTGTTGTTCACCACAACGCAACTTGATTGTGTTGTTTTTGAAATCTTGTCTCATGTGGGTGATCAAAAGAGACAATGATTTTGTATCCTCTGGGCTTTAGGAAAAGTTTTTTTTTTCTTTTTTTTTTTCTTAGATTTTTTTCTTTTTTGTTTATCAAACAAAAGAAAGGGTACTATCAACAATTCTACTCTTCATATGGTTGAGAGTTGGTCGTGTACGAACCTTTTTAAAGGTTTCGAAACCTTAATTACATTCATTTTTCCTTCTCTGTAACCTCTTTTTATCTCAAGACTACTTGTTGAGCAAATTGTTATTTCCTCTCACAAACCCATATGTTTATGGATACTCCAAGCATGATGTCTTCTGATGAAAAGGATGTTAATTTGATTGCTAAGCCATCAATCATGAAGGAAAAATAAAAATCTCCACTAGCTCCGACATTGAAAAGAAAAAGAAGGAATGTAAGGAAGCCAAGAGTCATTCCTTCAAATTCTCAGAAGTTTTCTGATGTTATTGATGAGTTGAAAGAGATGCGATCGGAGATTCAACAAATTAAGGCTTTTGTGTATAAGACTCATGAGATTCAGAAGGCCCTGGTTCGAAAACATCAGCCAAGAAGGTTTATTGATATAAACTCCTATCTTAATGAACTTTTTTATGGGTGGAAACTGTTTCTGCGGTTTTTGGTAAATTTGGGTGTGTATGGATGAGAAACAAATCTAAACCCTAAACAACTGCACTGCACGGGAGTGATTTTGATTCGAGAGATCAATCTGTATAATTCTATCCTAAACCAATAAATGGCCATTCCAGACTTACTTCGGTCACAAAGTGAAGGAGATGGGGTTGATCTTAGGGAGGGAAGCGAAGAAGGTGTTAAGATTGTGAAGGTGTTGGTTGTTTATGACTTGTTTCAGAATGTTGATCTGGCTTTCACAATGTAAGCTATCAATTCTGGGTGTTTTCTGAATATTGTGACAACATTTGGTTTTTTATGTGTTGTTTGGAAATATGTGAAGGACCTATTTATACAAGCCATTGAGCGCAACCCTCATCTCATAGAAAGCGGAGGAGATGAAGTGATGGAGTAGTGGGGTCGTGTAGGAGTGGTGATTGTTACACGATCACACCTTTTCCCACTTCCCTCATCATTGTTAACCGTCCACCTTTTCCTGACACGTTCTTGTAATGGCGCGTTGCACGCTGCACACTGTAAACCGCTAGACCAATACCCCAGTAAGTATCCCCCAGTTTGTGACATGCTTGATGTCTCGAATGAGCGGATCGTGGGACCCACCGCAGAAAATAACATACAGTGCTATTAAGTTAAATAACTAAGTTATTCAAGAAATCGATATTTATGAAATATTGTGTATGTTCGATGCATGTAATGCATCGGAAACAATCAATATGTGCGAAGCATCGCTGTTTTAAAGCTTAACCGAATAAGTTGCGGATTAAGCGTCTTAAAATAGTAGCATGCCTAACCATCTTCGAGTGATTGTTTGGAGTCCACATGGACAAGCCATCCCCTGGTCGATTACTCCCTGTGGTAGAGTGACGGACGATGATCATCAAGGTGCTTTATTGGACGCTTAACCCTTAACCTAGGCTTTCCAACCAAACTGGTAAAGTTGGACGGACGATATGATCTACGATACATATTTGCGACCGTTGATGGGATTTTTGGGTTTTTAAGAGGTGTGCAAGCATCACTCTTTGGCTTGACCGAATTCAAGAATGGGCGTTATTTTTTGTGGGACCGACCGGGCATGCGTGTAGACGGCCTGCCGGTGTACATGTCCATACCGCTTTGTCTCATGAAGGTGCGATCTAGGCCACTCAACTTGTCCGGCAAAGATGAGTGGTCATGATCGACTTGCGACAGATATCCATTGTGGCAAAGGATTTAGAGGCCGCGCGACATTCCACCTTTTGGCGTGCGTTTCGAGTCGCCTGGCTATGGTCTACTTTGGCCGGCCAGTCACACGCATAGGTGGGCCCACGGTGATCACGTTAATGTCCTCGGGACCTTTCGAGTATATATCTTTACCCTCCGTTTTGGCTAGCGAAGATGGATGGACGAGATCGAACTACGACAGATGTACATTGTCGTAAACCTAATTAGGGTTTTGAAATAGTCACGTACACGCAAGTTGGGCCAAACGAATTGGCAAGATGCACTTCTCCTTTGGGAGGCCGATCATGTGGGGCCCACGTTGGGCTGACGGTGAACATATGTGCACCTTCCCAATGGTCCTAGGTGAGATCTAAGTCATACAATTATGCTGGCTAAGTTGGATGGTTGTGATCAATTTAAGACACTAGTGGAACTTCGGCGACACTTTAAAGCATCATTCCAACCATGTTTTGAGCACACGTTCCGCTGCTCTATGATTTTGCCGCGAGAAAACCGACCGGGTAGGGGTAAAGTGGGCCCGCCAACGTATGTGTTGGTGCTTCCCTGATCACTCACGGGATGATCTAATCCATCCAACCAGGCTTGCGAAGTTGGGCGGTCATGATAATTTTAAGACTGCTTTAAGCGGCCTTGCTCGTTCGAGCCTTTCCCAAAACAACGCGGCCATCCCTCTTTGGGGCCGGCGTTTGACGGGCGTTGGGAGTGTAGTGTGGTGTTCGACCGGCTAGGGCATAAGCGGGCCTGCCGACGTTCATCATGGTGATCGCATGCTCCTGCTAGGGTTCGTCTAGCTGGTTAAATCATGCGGTCAACTTGCGTGGCTGTGATCTTTTCTGAGACTGATACAGACATTCCACATTTCCCCTAAGGAAATTAAGTATGCTCGATCGGGCTAACCAAAGTGCGTCGATGCGAGACTCTCTCTGTCAGAGAGTGATGTAGCATGTGCGAGTACTTCGTGCATGTCTCAATATTGGCACGGAGATTCATGCTACTCTGCTGAGAGTGAATACTCAGTCATCATGTCATGTCAATAATGAGAGTTCGACTGAGAACACATCACGGAAAATACTAGGCAAATCATGCATTAATTATTAGTGCTAGTAAAATTCACAGAATATTTGGGATTGCTGTTGCACACACCATTCTGGGTGAATTTTGCGTATTTATTGAATTGCTTCGAATAAATAAAGTGAAGAGGTAATCATCACTTATCGAATGGCTCTATCCTTTGCAGGATTCCAACTCATTAAGTTTGGTTTTACAATTTTAGCCCTGAACTAAAATCCACCATTAACATTAAGTCCCCTGCTTAGCACGTAACAGTGGCATTGTTGTGGGGTAAGCATGAGATGGTGACAGACAAGGATGAAAAATCAAAAAGGAAAGACATGAGAAGATTACAAGGAAAATTCGATTGACCTTTGGGAAGAGGCATGCGCAATCTGCAATCTTTGTGCTGGCGCGCTTCTGTCTTGGCCATGGAGTACTGGTGTCATGTTGGTGCAGCGAGGCTTGAATAAAAATATAAATGTTGAGGTGGTAGAGCCCTCAGCACTATAATGTATTGAGGAAGTATGCATGACAACACAGTAGTGAGTGTTGAGGAAGTTTGCCTGGAAACATAATGGTGAGTGTTGAGGAATTTTCACGTCTCAACACTAAGAGGAAAAATGTGTTGAGGCAGTTTACCTGACAAAACAATGGTGAGTGTTGATGAATTTTCATGTCTCAATACTAAAAGTAAAAATGTGTTGAGGAAGTTTACCTGGCAACACAGTGATGAGTGTTGAGGAATTTTCACATCTCAACACTAATAGGAAAAATGTGTTGAGGCAGTTTGCCTGGCAACATAATGGTGAGTGTTGAGGAATTTTCATGTCTCGACACTGAGAGGATAAATGTGTTAAGGCAGTTTGCCTGGAAACAAAGTGATGAGTGTTGAGGAATTTTTACGTCTCAACACTAAGAGGAAAAATGTGTTGAGGAAGTTTTCCTGGCAACATAATGGTGAGTGTTGAGAAATTTTCACGTCTCAACACTAAGAGGAAAATATGTTGAGGAAGTTTGCCTGGCAACAAAGTGATGAGTGTTGAGGAATTTTCACGTCTCAACACTAAGAAAAATAAACGTGTTGAGGTAGTTTTCCTGGCAACACAGTGATGAGTGTTGAGGAATTTTCATGTCTCAACACTAAGAGGATAAATGTGTTGAGGCAGTTTGCCTGGCAACACAGTGATGAGTGTTGAGGAATTTTCACGTCTCAACACTAAGAGGAAAAATGTGTTGAGGCAGTTTTCCTGGCAACACAGTGATGAGTGTTGAGGAATTTTCACATCTCAACACTAAGATGATAAATGTGTTTGGGCAGTTTGCCTGGCAACACAGTGATGAGTGTTGAGGAATTTTCACTTCTCAACACTAAGAGGAAAAATGTGTTGAGGCAGTTTTCCTGGAAACAAAGTGATGAGTGTTGAGGAATTTTCACGTCTCAACACTAAGAGGATAAATGTGTTGAGGCAGTTTGCCTGGCAACACAATGATGAGTGTTGAGTAATTTTCACGTCTCAACACTAAAAGGGTAAATGTGTTGAGGAAGTTTTCATAACAATACAGTGATGAGTGTTGAGGAATTTTTACGTCTCAACACTAAGAGGAAAAATGTGTTGAGGCAGTTTTCCTGGAAACACAGTGATGAGTGTTGAGGAATTTTCACGTCTCAACACTAAAAGGGTAAATGTGTTGAGGCAGTTTTCCTGGAAACACAGTGGTGAGTGTTGAGGAATTTTCACGTCTCAACACTAAAAGGGTAAATATGTTGAGGCAGTTTTCCTAGCAATACAATGGTGAGTGTTGAGGAATTTTCTCGTCTCAACACTAAGAGATTTAAAATTTATTTGATATGCCTAATAAATAAAAAACATTTATTTTAAGGATAGTTACTTAGCTCTATCTCCGCTAGGCATGTCCTTCATGCATGATTGGGCCTTGAGTGGATCAGGCTCTCCCGTAAGTAAGCAGCGTGACAAAAGTCCCCATGTGTAATTATCCTGAGCTTATTTTCTCATGGAAGATGTGCTTCCATTGCATTCGCTGGTAAGGCGGTGTCTGCATTTAAACTTATAAACCTAAAGTAAGCTTCAGTCCCCTAGTATAGCTTACTTTGATTGTACTACCTTGAATGCACGCCTCTGTGATTTTATACAAGCTTATTGTACTCTCCTGGATGCGAAGATGGGATGCTTGGAACATCACATGAACGAAATATTCTTTGTAGTGGTTGTTGCCATGGTGAAGCTCTGGATGGTATCAAAGATGCATCATGGGGCTTAGCCTTCAATGATGCAAGTCGGTCCTCTTCCTGGATTGACGCCCACGTGGGGAGTGGGATGCAATGAACTTTGTCTGATTCTTCACGCGGAGCTTATCTTGGTTCAAACGATTCCACTCCACATATTGGTGCGTAAGGAGACAATGATGAAGGAATATAGTAAACTGTTGCAATCTTTACAATGTTCTACGAAGCGGACACAGTAAATTGTTGCAATCTTTGCCCGACTCCGAACTGTGGGGAAACCCAGACTCATCTTTTCTTTGAATGTTATTTTGAAAGATATCTATGGAACTCGATTGTGCAGGTCTTCCGCCATCCAATAAACTGTACGAATGTTCAATCAATCTTCGCTTCTGTCAGATGCTTTGCAGGCTGCTCACAAACTAAGAACCTCCTTTGGATATCTGTTGCGAGCTGTTTCTGGCTGATTTGGTTCTGTCGAAACAACATAAGGTTTGAACAACGAGTTACTGGCATCAATCAGGCTATCACTAAGCTACTAAATATGATTGTAGATCAAGTAGACACGGTGGTGGGTTTTCTTACTACACTTAGGAGGACAAAATGGTTCTGGATTTCCTAGGAGTCAAGCGCATCACTCCGAAAATGCCTAAAGCAATTGTGGTAAAATGGTTGCCTCCGGCGCAGGGTTGGTTGAAAGCGAACATTGATGGCTGCTCCTTTGGAAACCCGGGCCCTTCGGGTTGTGGTGTCATTATTAGAGACTACAAGGGTCTGGTCAGAGGTTGTTTGGCGAAAAATTTAGGAAGAAGTAACTCGGTGCTTGCCGAGATGTGGGGAGATATCTACGCTTTGCGCTTAGCTCAAGTGAAAGGTATCAATAGGATTTGGTTGGAGTGTGATTCTACTTTTGTATTACAGGCTATCATTCATCCGGATTTGGTTCCTTAGACGCTTTCGACTCATTGGGCGAACTGCTTGAAGTACGCTGCTTCGATACAGCTAATTTGTATGCATATTTTTCGTGAAGGAAATGCGGTAGCCGATCTATTGGAAAAACATGGAGCAATGGTGGAGTCGCGTTGGTGGTCATTTGTGCCTGATTTTACAAGACGGAAGATTGGAATAGACAACTCTGATCTTCCGTTATACCGCTTTCGCAATATGTAATCTTGTTTTTATTTTGGATTTATTTATTTGCTTTTTCCCACTTTTTTCGCTTCTCTTCCTTCTGTTGGGAGGTAATGCCTAGTCCCCCTCCTTTTCTTTTCTTGGAACTTCAATAAAATCTTTTTTTTGCCTAAAAAAAAGGATGCAGGAATACAAACGACCTCTTAAATCACATTAGTCTTCAGGCATTGGTGATACGTCGAGGGTACAATCTTATTGTCATGAATCCATGGTCTCCCCAATATCATATGGTCGTCCCGCTCATTTTCTATGACTTTTAATTTCACCTTTGATTGGACGGGCCCTACAGATAAATTCAGATTGACATACCCGTACGTGTTGGTTTATTTTCCTTCAAAGTCTATCATCGTGGTAGGTTGTCGCACGATCTTTATTGGGCGAACCTTTTCCGCCTTAAGTGTCTTGAGAGTAATCATATTCAAAGATGCTCCCGTGTCGATGAGGACCCTTTTGAACTCTGAATCCTTGAAGCATGCAGTAACGTGTAGGGCCCGGTTGCGACCTTCTCCCGCTATCATGTTTTCTTCTGTAAATATAACACTACTCACAGACATCTATGGTTTTTTTGAGTCTTCTGGACACAAAGGAGTTAAATGCACATCCAGTGCTATCTGGTTGATTGCAGCAAATGTCTCCACCTGCTGATTCTTCAAGAGGTGTAAAAGTTCGCATAAACTTTCCACTAGAGAAAACGCTTCCTGATCCACCAGCCTCTGATTCATAGTAAAAATATTAACTTGAGGAAGATTGTTGCAAGGATCAGTCCCCATTGTAGAAATATATGTGACAGGAGAACCGCTCATATCTGATGTCATCTTGATAAGGAGATCGAGTATGACGTTTATTGTTTCTTTGATCAGGTCCATGTTATTCATGTGAATCTCTTGCACCCGTTCTAACTCGATCAATGTTGGGATTCTTCCGGTTACACCATCAGATATACCGCTGGGAAGAGGGATATCTTTATTGGAGGAGCTTCGACCGGGATTTAAAATTGTTGGAGGAGTCCTAAGACCAACCATTTTGAAAATCAACCAAATGGGATTGGGTATTGAAGAAATTGAGTTCACAACCGAGAGATTAATCTCCCACTGCGGTCACCAATTGTTTATGGGTGAAAACAGTTTCTGCGGTTTTTGGTAAATTTGGGTGTGTGTGGATAAAAAGCTAATCTAAGCCCTGAACAAATGCACTGCATGAGAGTGCTTTTGATTCGAGAGATCAATCTGTACAATTCTGTCCTAAACAAAGAAATGGTCGTTCCATACTTGCTTCGGTCACAAAGTGAAGGAGATGGGGTTGATCTTAGGGAGGAAGCGAATAAGGTGTTGAGATTGTGAAGGTGTTGGTTGTTTATGACTTGTATCAGAATGTTGAACTGGCTTGCACAATGTAAGCTATCAATTCTGGGTGTTTTCTGAATATTGTGACAACACTTGGTTTTTTCTGTGTTGTTTGGAAATATGTGAAGGACCTATTTATACAAGCCATTGAGTGCAACCCTCATCTCATAGGAAGTGGAGGAGATGAAGTGATGGAGTAGTGGGGTCGTGTAGGAGTGGTGATTGTTACATGATCACACCTTTTCCCACTTTCCTCATCACTGTTAACCGTCCACCTTTTCCTGACACGTTCTTGTAATGGCGCGTTGCACGCTGCACACTGTAAACCGCCAGACCAATACCCCAGTAAGTATCCCCCAGTTTGTGACATGCTTGATGTCTTGAATGAGCGGATCGTGGGACCCACCGCAGGAAATAACATACAGTGCTATTAAGTTAAATAACTAAGTTATTCAAGGAATCGATATTTATGAAATATCGTGTATGTTCGATGCATGTAATGCATCAGAAACAATCAATATGTGCGAAGCATCGCTGTTTTAAAGCTTAACCGAATAAGTTGCGATCGTTGATGGGATTTTGGGGTTTTTAAGAGGTGTGCAAGCATCAATCTTTGGCTTGACCGAATTCAAGCATGGGAGTTATTTTTGGTGGTACCGACCGGGCATGTGTGTAGACGGCCTGCCGGTGTACATGTCCATACCGCTTTGTCTCATGAAGGTGCGACCTAGGCCACTCAACTTGTCCGGCAAAGATGAGTGGTCATTATCGATTTGTGACAGAAATCCGTTGCCGCAAAGGATTTAGAGGCCGTACGACATGCCACCTTTGGGCGTGCGTTTCAAGGCACCTGGCTATGGTCTACTTTGGTCGGCCGGTCACACGCACAGGTGGGCACACGGTGTTCACGTTAATGTCCTCGGGACCTTTTGAGTATATATCTTTACCCTCCGTTTAGGCTGGCGAAGATGGATGGACGTGATCGAACTACGACAGATGTACATTGTCATAAACCCTAATTAGGGTTTTGAAATAGTCACGTACACGCAACTTGGGCCAAACGAATTGGGAAGCCGATCATGTGGGGCCCACGTTGGACTGACGATGAACATATGTGCACCTTCCCAATGGACCTAGGCGCGATCTAAGCCATACAATTATGCTGGCTAAGTTGGATGGTTGTGATCGATTTAAGACACTAGTGGAACTTCTGCGAAACTTTAAAGCATCACGCCAACCATGTTTTGAGCATACGTTTCGCTGCTCTATGATTTTGCCGTGAGAAAACTGATTGGGTAGGGGGAAAGTGGGCCCGCCAATGTATGTGTTGGTGCTTCCCTGATCACTCGCGGGATGATCTAATACGTCCAACCAGGCTGGCGAAGTTGGGCGGTCATGATGATTTTAAGACTGCTTTAAGCGGTCTTGCTCGTTTGAGTCTTTCCCAAAAAAATGCGGCCATCCCTCTCTGGGGCCAGCGTTTGACGGGCGTTGGGAGTGTAGTATGGTGTTCGACCGGCTAGGGCATAGGCGGGCCTGCCGGCGGTCATCATGGTGATCGCCTGCTCCTGCTAGGGTTCGTCTAGCTGGTTAAATCATGCGGTCAACTTGCTTGGATGTGATCGTTTCTGAGACTGATACAGACAGTCCACATTTCCCCTAAGAAAATTAAGTATGCTCGATCGGGCTAACCAAAGCGTGTCGATGCGATACTCCCTCTGTCAGAGAGTGATGTAGCATGTAGGAGTACTTCGTGCATGTCTTAATATTGGCACGGAGATTCATGCTACTTTGCTGAGAGTGAACGCTCAGTCGTCATGTCATGTCATGCCAATAATGAGAGTTCGGTTGAGAACATAGCACAGAAAATACTAGGCAAATCATGCATTAATTATTAATGCTAGTAAAATTCACAGGATATTTGGGATTGCTGTTGCACGCACCATTCTGGGTGAATTTTGCATATTTATTGAATTGATTTGAATAAATAAAGTGAAGAGGTACTCATCACTTATCGAATGGCTCTATCCTTTGCAGGATGTCAGCGCATTAAGTTTGGTTTTACAATTTTATCCCTAAACTAAAATCTACCATCAACGGAACCTTATGTTCCAATGGCTGCTGACAACAAGGAGTTCGGGGACGATAAAGAATTCTTTAAAGGTCTTATTGCCTACTAAATCTTTTATTTTTCTTGTTTTTGTTTAGAAGAATAACTAGAGTTTGGAATTTCCATTATTGTGATTACACATAACTATGTCCAACGTTTTCATCTTCATGTTTTTAGGTTTATTTGTTTAAATTCTAAAACTGTTTGGAAGATGATTATTGCAGTATTAATCTTTATGGTTTTATATATTACATATAATATTGTTATGAGATATGTGTGTTTGCGTCCGTGAACTTGATTGTCCCATACCTTGTCAATAGTAAAGTCGTTCATGAGTTGATATGCATATATTGATAAAAGAAAGAATTGACTTTTGAAAAACACAAAAGTTAAGTCTATTATGTCAAATTTTGATGGAAGATAGGTTAAAATCTTTTGTTTTCAAGGATTATGTCTATCTTATGTCATTGTGCAAATGATGATGGAAAATAGAATGAGTCCTTGTGTATTCCGCAGTAATTGATATTCCCTGATCCATTTTTTTGTACTAGTAAGGACACATGTGCGATGCACATGCTTGAATTTTTACTCATCCAATAATACTAAATTCATGAATTTTTTTCCTAAAACAATAATTTAATATTCTTATTTGTACTCGTTACGTAGATGATTGAAAGAGCTTTTCAAATATATAAATTTTAAAAAAATTCGGTGTATATTTTGAAAGATATTAAATTTTTAAATTTTTTGATCTATTTTTAAAACAATGGTATTTATGTAAATATTTAAAAAGTAGGGATAACTAAGTAATTTAGGGGGTCTCCTACCAAAAAGAGCTCTTTTCTTTATATTAGTAAGATTACTGTAAGGTTCCATAAGGTGTCTTATGTTGAGCTCTATCGACTGAGTCATTGTTTTGGCATAGTTGTTGTTCCATGAGATACTTTGTGTCGAGCATGACCAATTAAATAGATTACTTTTGGTCGATATTTATTCACCCACATTGGATAACTCTCCATCTCCAGGATCCAGAGTTCTACGAAATCAGGGTTTTGAATTACGATAATTCGATAAATGTTGATAACTTGTATATTGATCCAACAATCAATATTTTAATTTATATTTAATATTTGGTCCTGCCACCAACATTTTTGCTCAACTGAGCAATATGGTTCGAACGAAAGACCATTCGATCATTCATGACATATTAGATCAGGAATCAGAATTCTACATAATTTAGCAACATCTGTCGAATGCTTGACATATCAAAATAAGTCTCATTGGATGCTCTTTGATCCAAATTATCAGAACATCATGTTAGAGCACTGCTCGGTCGAACTCGCAAGCGTTGATATCTCAAGTTTGTTTGTCAAGTTTAGGTGATCAAAAGTATAAGTCTTGATTTCTAGTCTACTTATAGCTATGTCTCGGATTAGGATAAAATGTGTGGTTGAGCTTTAGACTTTACGGCTTTCATCGATTGAAAACGAAGATCTACTGAGGAGAGCTTGGAGGAACTTCATCAACAAAAGGTATGTGGAGACTAAAACTTATCTATCGCTCAGAAGTCTATTATATTCTGCCTCCTATTGAGACTAAGTCGTATAGATATATAGGATTTTATATTATACACATTTGATATTTCGAGCATGGACATAAGATTCCATACATGATCCAACGCATACCTAATCAAAGTAGTTCTACCAATTGGATTCAAATACTTTGATTTCCAGCCTTGCATTCTATTTTCCATCTTTACGTAAGCTCTTGAAAAAGTGTTAGAGCTAATTTTGTCCCATTGAAGAGGCATTCCAAGATACTTATTTGGGTCCCTAGAAACTTGTATTATTGCCTTTTCCATTCCACTTGATGTAGAAGTGAAAATTATTGGTTTAACATCACTAATCGGGTGTCTGGTCACCTACAAAATTCATCACGAATGATTCTTAAATTACATGTATTCTTATAGGAGACTTTAAGAAAAATAATGCAATCATTGGCATACAGGGAGTGTGTGATTATAGGTGCACCCCAAGCTTTATAAATATCATTTTTTTTCTTCTTAGGTATCTTATGGGTAATTCTAGAAAAGACTTCTGAATTATAAATAGAAGAGAGGATAACAGATCCCATTGTCAGAGGCCATGAGCAGAGTTAAAGCTCTCACTAGGGGAATCATTAATTAAAAACCGAAAAGAAACAAATTACAAATCACAACATAGTAAAAAATGGACCTACCGCGCACAAAAGCATGTTGATTTAAAAAGATAAGTTTATTTAACAATGGCTGAATCGTATTAGCAATAGTCTTCATGATAATTTTCGTAATGAAATTACATAGACTTATATGACTATATTCCTTAATTATGATAGCTAGGGAACCTATTCTTCGTAATAAGGGTAATAGAAGTTTTGTTAAGTATAGGGTCAAGGTACCAAAATTGGAAGAAAATTGTAATCAACTGATCCACAAAATATCCTCCCTAAACTAGTACTTGGCCAAAAAATAATCATGCCAAGTTGCTTGGTAGCCTTTATAATTTCACTCAAGTTCATAGTTATTGTTAATTTGACATTTTTAGTTATGAAATCAAGTGACTCTATATGGGTCAAGGTACCAAGTTTGGGTGTAATATTTTAGTATCAAAACCCATATAGAGTCACTTGATTATTTACTAGAGTCAACTTCGTTTAAGTTAGACTAGAAAGTCGAGGAATGTTGAGACGTATAAGTATTACTTTGAAGACCTGAAGAATATGAAGAAGTAACGACTGAAACGAAGACATCATCCTTCCTCTTGAGGTTAGTAATATTGAATTGATCTTGTTTCCATTCCTAATGTATCTTTCAAGTCGCTTTATATTGAAAATATAACATGCGAAGCTATATATATATATATAATACTCTAGTGATTAGACTTGGTCATAGCATTATGATCGAAGTATAACGCTTATTTTTTGAACTTCGTAAATACGACATCAACATAATCTATGCATTTAGTTACTTGATTATGTGAAGGATATATGTGTGATTTCATCATATGAAACTATGTATTATTACATTGGTTTAAGGAAGTAGATGTATGACCTTGTTTCATAACCGAAAGGGAAAACATAAGTGTGTTGGTCTGGTTCTTTATTGAATATCATTTGGATGACCAATACAAAATGACAAGGTATAACCTATCTTGACTTATGTTGAGAATCAAGGTATAACCAGTCATATATTATAGTGTGTAGGAAGTTGTAACCGGTCACAAGCTAATTTGGAAAACAAGGTGTAACCAATCACAAGTTTTTTCATCACATCTTCTTCAATAAAACCTTACCTCTCAATATTTCTTTTATTTCTTTTTAACACTTACACTAAGTTTAGTCAATAAAAATTAATAATTAATATTAATACTAATCAAATAGAGGGGTTACCCATTATGAAAAATTGGTGAATATGGGACTTTATCATTTTACTATTCAATGACCTTATTTTATCCTATTCAGTAGGACACAAAAGTTTCTTATATGCCCCGAAACAGGTTCGAAATTTTCAATTATAACCTGGTTGGGATTAACCATTTCTTGGATTTGGAATGGTATTTGTAGAGGTTTAAAAATTGTCAAACAATATGCTTGTTGGGAAGTTGGAGATGGTAAAACTATCAACATTTGGAAAAATAGATGGGTGCCAACTATTATTTCTATTATTAACAGTCAATATTCTTATGGCAATGTAGTTCATGTTTCCCAATTACTTGACAATAACTCTAAATTTTGGGATGTGCAGGTCCTTAATGCTTTGTTTGATCGTCAAACTGTGGAGAAAATTTTGGCAATTAGA
Organism: Papaver bracteatum; assembly: GCA_023529315.1. NCBI lineage: Eukaryota > Viridiplantae > Streptophyta > Magnoliopsida > Ranunculales > Papaveraceae > Papaver > Papaver bracteatum. The sequence goes on from JAJJWX010001290.1 coordinate 387,943, forward strand.
ATTCCTTTTGAAGGGAAAGACTACATTAGATGGCATCGTAACCCTAATGGGCAATACTCTGTAAAATCCGCATACAGAGCTATACTGAACACCAGAAGTCAAGCCTCTGGTTTTAACAATACCATTTCAATCTCGTTGAATCACTTTTGGAAAACAAATTTACCTAATAATATTCTTCTTTTTATTTGGAAATGTCTGCAGAACTGTTTACCTTGTTAATTCTATAATATCTAGACATTGTATCTCTATTGATACTATGTATCCTCTCTATAATGTGAATAGTGAAAGCATGCAACACTTGTTTTCTTGACTGTAGTTTTTCTAAAACTATTTAAAATGCAGTTGGCAGAATTCCAAGGCAATGCATGATAAACTTAAACTTTAAAGATTGGTTGATCAACTTTTTCAGGTGAATAATCAGAATGGCGTTAGTAAGTTAACGCTTGAATGGTGTAGTTTTGTTATGTGGCAAATTTGGAAAGCACGATGTAGGAAAGTGTTTGACGATGAATATGCTACTGTCAACCAAGTTGTTTATCTGATTAAAGTTTATTATGCAGATTGGCATAGAGCATTAAATAAAAATCTCATTCCTAATAACTCGCATGTGGTTCAACTTAACATGACTTGGGAGAAGCCCGACTTTCCTTATGTTAAAGCAAATTTTGATGCTGCTTTTAGAGAAGAAAAATATGATGTAGTAAATGGTCTAATTTTAAGGACTTTTGCAGGTGAAACAGACGGAAGTAGATGTTACATGATGAAAATAATAGATCCAGAACAAGCTGAAGCTAAAGCTTTGTTAGAGGCAATTATATGGGCTAGAAGAAAAGGAATACATAATTTACGTATTGAAGGAGATTGTGACATCATTATTCTTGCATTGAATAATAGCTTAGATTAAATAAAATGGATAATCAGAAATGTAATAATTGACTGTCATAGCGTTTTAAATTTTTTTTTGAAAGTTATAGATGCACTCATGTGCACTGAGATAAAAATCAGGTGGCTCATGCATTGGTGAAGCACAACATTTCTATCATCTCTAATGAAGAATGGGGTAACGGTCTTCCAGCTTGGATAAGCATGTGCATGTGTATTAGGGATAACTCTTTATAACTCTCTTATTATCAATATTCAATAAAATCTTTCATACAGTTACAAATATATAAAAAAATTAACCATTTCTATACACCACGCTCAAGCCCATATTCTATCAGCCACCGGCCCAAACTTATACTCCCTGCCCTTTCTTCGAAAGCTGTTTTTAGGCATACGTAATTGTTTCTGGGCATACTCAATAAAGCCAAAAAGGGATGTCAAATAACAAAGTTAGAAGGCCCCTTAACCAAAATATTTTTTAATGGAAAATCTGCCCTTTATGTATTAGTGTTAGTAATTAGGATTAGTGATTAAAACTTTTGTTTAGTGATTAAGAATTTTTTTTTTAGAATTATAAAGTGAGAAACTTTTGTTTATTAACCAGAATTTTTGGGGAAAAAAAGTTTTTATTGAGAAGGAGGGAAGGAGAAGGAGAAAGTGAGAAACTTTATTTCTTGATTCAATGGAGGATGAGGATGGTGATTATTCATCTAAGAAACCTAGGAAAATACACATCAACTACAACAATGATTCCCAAATAGTTGATTTCTTAGATTATGAGAATGAGTTTACTCAAGCTCAAGCTCAAACTTACACACAAACTCAATATGATGCTTTTTATGAGCCAAATCCAGATGATGAAGACATTGATGAGGAACCCAATGCTTCTAATACACATGTACACTTCTATCATATGCTTAATATCACTTTTATAGCTCGAAATTATGAAAAGTTTGTATTTTTTCATTGAGGTTCGGCGAACCAGGATGAGGTTCGTCGAACCAGGATGAGGTTCGGCGAACCAGGATGAGGTTCGGCTTACATCTATCAGCCAAACCAACCCATTGATGAACAATTCGTCTATCTGAAATTGTTTACGGACAAGCCGAACATATATTTTCCACTTCCAACTCATTTGCTAGACACTAGTTCGGCTTGTAAAAAAATTTCATAGAAAGCCGAACCTATTCCTGAGAGTTCTGGAATAAAAATGTTAATGGTTCGGCTTATATAATAAAAATCGTATGAGCCGAACATATCATTAATAATCTTTGGGTACATAATTTTTTAATGGTTCGGCACATATTTAGAATATCGTATAAGCCGAAACCTCTGTATGTACAAGGTTCGGCACATTATATGATTATCGTATAAGCCGAATCTAACTATTAATTTTCCTTTGTTGTATTTAACCTTGCGATATTCTTTATAGATCGCGCTTGACGGACCTGTATCGATGGAAAATCAACCTGATCCAGTAGATGTAATTCACGAAGATACTAAGGATCACTTCCAAAATGATTTGGTATGTAAGAACTTGTTGTTTACCTTAATGTTGTTGGATTATTCCGAAGTTTTTCTTACTAATTATAAGTGTTTGAATGAATGTAGAGATGGAAAACCAAAACCCGAAGCACTGGCTTGGGCTGAGGAAAAAGCGATGAAGATAAATTGTGTACTAGTTAAAGGACAACAAATATGAGGGGATCGGTTTGAATTGATTTGTGAGCGAAGTGGAAGCAGCGATAGCAAGGTTAAAAAGGGTTTTGTATATGTTGGGAAGACCGGGAGAAAGACGAAGAAAACAAAGTGCCATTTAAAAATCGTTTTCAACCTCAAGAACAAGAAAAAATATGATGAATATTGGGTTATGAATAAAGAAATTTGTTGTAGCAGGAAATCCCACACTACACCCCTCACAAGAATTCATACAATTAAGTCATTTTAAGATGAACTATCACAATCTTTATTGATTAATCTTCTGATTTTTTACAAGAAAGGAAAGAAATGAAACTAAGAAATTAACCACTGCTCTGGACTTTCTCTCTCCTAATGACTTGCTCAATACTCAAAAAAGATCTCTCCCTCCTTATGCCTATTCGGCTTCTTATATAGGATAATTACACAGTGGATGACAGCTAAGTTGTCCTTTAATTTCGGATCTGACTTGTGGTGTTCTCGCAAGAGTTCTAATGTTAATCTTCGCAAACACTCAAGACTTCGCAGAATCATCACGCTTTCTCTCATGTTTCTTCCATCGTCATCTGTTACGTCATTCTTCAAATCCTCCTGCGACATTTGCAAATATGTTGTTGGTTAAACTTCGCAAATATGTCTTTCTTGCGATATTCTGATCCTACATATTGCTTCTTCTCATGTCTTTTCTGCGAATGGGAGAATGTCATGAGAAACTGTTCTTCAAAATGCCGCAACTGTTCATCTTTTCATATTCTTCTGTACTGACACGATTCTGAATTTTGTTACACGTATCTCTTCTTCCATCCATCTCTTGACACGTCTTTTTCAACCACTGTTTTTAACTGCTCACGTCCACTCTTCGTATAAATGCACTTACCTTCTCGAGAATTTCTACTCTCTATATATATTCCCCTTATTCTTCTCTTCTCTTCTTTTTACTTTCTTCTCAGCAATCTTACTGTTCTTCCGTAAATTCCGCTTCTGCTACTGTATTTTTTCGTGATTCTTTTTCTTTTGATTCGGCGCAACATGATATCATATAAATAAGACGATCCTACACCCTTGTAAAATTTATGGAATTTTAACAATAATATTCGGCGTAACCCTAATACTATCGAATACACTGAATCTACACTTATGAATTGAAACATATATTCGGCGCAAAATGGTGTCATACAAATAAGTCGATCATGTACACATGCAGAATTCATGAAATTCAAACAACATTTATTCGGCGCAAAACTAGTACTACCATACAAGCCGATCCTATACACATGAAAAACTTATGAAATTGAAACAACATTTATGAAATTCAAAAAACATTTATTCGGCGCAAAACTAATACTACCATATAAGCCGATCCTATAGAAATACAAAATTTATAAAATTCACACAACACAAATTCGGCTCAAATCTAACACCATAGAATAAGCCGATCCTAAATATAAGGCTATGTGTCATTAAGTTCGGCTCAAAACGGATATGCATTTTAAGCCGAGCCGTTCATATGCACTTTCAGGCTTCAGTTTCAAGAACAGCTCGGCGCACGTCTAAAATTAATTTTGCGCCGAACCATACTCTGTAACCGCCGCACAAACATGTTTTTGACGAATTAAATCTATCATACCAATCAAAAACATCAAATACGAGATGAGTTTGTAAAACTTACCTTCTAATTCTCATTTTAGGTGTTGGTTCTTCAATTTTTTCTTCCGGTTCGATTTGTGGTTGGATTTCACTTTGTTCTTCAGTTTCTAATTCTTCATCTTCAATTGGTTCTTCAGTTGGTGCTTCAATTGATCTATTAGAACGCGTTACATTTTTATGACGACCCATTATATAGTAGAGTTTAATCGACGATTATCAGTTTCAACGCGATGCGATGAAAAAAAATGGTTAGGGAGGCAGAGAAGGGGAGGAAAAAGAAGACTTGACTTCTTTTTGTTTTTGAAACTGATTTAGATAAGTTGTTTTAGGTTTTTGTACTAGGGTTAAGGGGTAGATTAGTAATTTAGAAGGCTTAAGGGTATATAGCTAATTGACCTACCCATAGGGTGCCCCTTATAAGGTCACCCTATTATTTTGTATGCCTAAAAAGATTTGGATATGCCTAAAAACAACCTTCTCACTCAAGAATCAATCCTGGGAATCCTGTAACTGCCAACTTCGGTAACTTCTCTCTCCTTTCTTTTGGTGGTTAGCTATTACGTTGTTGAGTTGTGATGTCACGCGAATACGCGCGTGACAGCGAAAATGAACACGCACCTTATGGCCATTGGATTCATCTTCTCTATGATTCTCAAATACAGATCCGGATTTGATGCTATATCATTATTATAGATGTTTTATTTGTCTTTCAAGTCCCTTGTAATTTATGAATTAATTGTTACGTAGTCTTCCTGTATTTACTGATCTAAACTCCTGCGCAATGATCAGAAAAATAAAAACGAAAACTCATGGCCAAAGAATTATCAGAATTCGTTTTCCTTGAATAGTGGGTTTTCAAGTTGTTGCAGTAAGCTTCCACTAAAGAGCGCGAATTAAAAATATTGTTAGTACGAATATAAAGATCGAGTTAGGGACTTAGGGTTGTTTACCAATTTAAAGATTGGTTTTGTTTTAAGGTGCAAAAAAAAATGTTTTTGTTGGAATGCATGTAGGAATCACATAGAAATTATTAAATTGATATTGGTTTTTGAAGTGGTTAACCTAAAGTCATCAGTATGATTTAAGTAAATCAGGGAACTTGCAAGTTCAAATTTTTAAATTGAATCTTAGGTATTTAATCATATTAGTAAAGAATGTTTCATAAAAATCTGATTAAACAAAATAATTCAAATGTTTTCCAGTAGCTTTCTTATCATGGTAGGATATTTATAACTTCTTCAAATATCTTCAGAGCTTAATGGAGAAAGAGATAAAAACTAGAAAAGTATTACAAAACCAATGAACTTTTATACATATAGCATTCTAAACGAGGGCTTGAAAACAAATTAAAATTATATACTCCCTCCGTCCCACTATTAAGTGACCTATTTGATTTTAGATTTTGTCCCACTAATAAGTGACCTATATCTCTAAACAAGTAGATATTTCTAAAATTATCCTTTTAGTAAATTATAAAAAATATAAGAAATATGCATAATTTGATGGGCGATCCCCGCAGAAATCCAATGATTTCCATTTTGCTTTATAGAAAGACAACTTTTGAGTCAACCACAGTTGACGGACAGAGTCAACTGGGTGTTCCTGGTTGGCACATAATCGGTGAGCAATGACATTCCAATCCCTTATGTGGTTAACTTTATTAAACCCGTAACGATGAACCCGATGCCCAACTTGCCTAGCCCATAATTTCATTTTCGTTCTTCTTGTTCGTTGGGTAAAAAACCTAGCATAGAGTTTCTGTAGGTTTAGATTGCACGGAGTCTCGATGTTAAGTCGCTAATTTCAGGATCTCCAAGATGTCAAATATGAACTTTGAGGGTTTGGGTTGTGGTGGTGTCTCTTTTGATCGAGTGTTTGTGATGTATCCCCATGATCTCCAATGAGAATCGGTATTGGCGGTAGTGATGTAGCCATGCAGGCATAAGTTGGTAGAGATTTTTGAAACAAAGAGCTTTTGGAGAGGTATAATCTTAGTCTAGAATAATTTTATTTGTTATTGATTTCAATTCAAAGCTAATGGTATCTGACTTATTCTTTACCTATAATCATTAATTGAGTGTGAATATTTACCGGAGTAGCTGGCAGTGATTGAAAATTTCTTTAATTTGAATACAGTTAATGGAGACTTGACAATTGAATACCATGGTACTTATATATCTAAGGTTTTTTTTTTCTTCTAGATTTTAATTCATTTAGCATCGTCTTTACTGGTCCTCTGTGCTTCGACGGGTGGTATGATTGCTTAGTCCATCAAATTGCTGAGTTCCTCAGATATCAGAGTTAGATACATATTTCTAGAACTACCAACTTCTGCGAAAGTGCCATTATCTCTCTTTGTTTGACTAATATTATCCCATTTCATATCTCATTACCTGCATGTGGGAAGGCCCAGTACGGTTGCAACTAGATTTGGAAACGAGCTTGGCATTGAAATATATTCTGTTCTTTTCTTGACAGCTAACTTAAGTAAGGACTAATTTAAATGAATTGGATAAAATGACTGATTTTTGAGATATGTTGCTAGTGATTATGCAATTAAAGAAAGATCTAGATTTTTCTGTTTAATTATTTTGCTATTGTTCTTGAAGTTGTTTTATGATGAATCATGATGATAATGATGGGTTAATTACAGTATAGTTTTTTTTGTTGAAATTACTTTGTTTTGAATTAAGAGAGTTCTATTGAGCATAGAGTTTACTTAGTGTAGTATAAATGTTTAATAAAAGTCCTTCTTTCCCAATAGAGCTCTTTAGTTAAGTGTGATTCAGTTGTATTTGATCTTCCTTAAATGTTTTTGGAGTCCGAGTATTTGAGAACGTCATTTTATTCCTTCATCATATACTCTTTATTGGCAGGTATCCAGCCATAAATCCAAAGATACGTTCACCCCCAAACATAAAAAATTAACCTAAAACAATTTAAGTTATTTAATGATTATAATTTGCATATGAAGAGCATAATTATACTGCCAATGAGATCTTAATTATGAAGCATTGTGGTTTATATCGCTTAAACAACTTTAAATCTAATAGACTTATTTAGTAGTGCTTCATTCATTTTGGTTGTTTCTATCTTCTTAACAGCAAAAAGATGGAATCCCGTATCCCATCCTTAAAAATTAGTAAACAGAGAGACCTCATTCACTTATGTAATACTACTTGTTCTAACATACAAATTTAACTATGATAATTTGGCGCCTAAGAGTTGGGTAAGTACTCCAGCTGGAACGTAAGGTTAAGATGTAACTTGTTATCTTCTATTAGTTTGTTTTATTAGAACATATGTTTTTATTTCCTTATCCAGTCATGTGAGCAGCAACTTCAGTAACCACCCCTATCCCACCTCACTTCCATTTCTTATAACTTTCAATTAGTTGTGTATATGTTGTTTTCTTAGAAGAGATGAAGAATCATTTAGTGATAAATTTAATTTCATTTGATTCACTAGTACTTCAGTTTTTTCACTCTGAACTAACCTCTGTAGTAGGTCTTAATCTGCATCATACTAAGATTCAAATGCAAACACATTTTTTTCTGTCATTTGATTCATTTTTCTGACAGCCGTGGAAGTTAATTTAATTTTCTGATACCCGTGTTGTTTCTCATATTTTCATATAAACATACAGTTTGGGGGAGATTTGTAAAGGCATAGAAATCATCAAGTGTGGAAGTTAAGTTCATCTAGTTTTATTCCATAATACCATCTCTTTGTGAAGGTGCTAGCGTTTAAGAATTTTTCTAACCATGGTTCATCATGCGGGTGGTTTAAGCACCTACGAGCCTCCACTTTTTATCTTCATTGTTTTAGGATATGGTATCATATGGTGGAAGGTAAGTTCATTTAACTAGATACTTGTTTGCTGCTTGAATGATGTCTTCGAACCTTTGAGCAACTGGCTAACTGCATAAATACTTAACCAAGAATTTCCAAGTAGTTCATGATGCTTTCATAAATCTGGCATCCCTCGTTATTATGATTTACTGTTACCTATAGAGAAATTTGTATCTCTAGTCAATTCCAGATTGCCTTGAAGTGTATGGTAGTCCATATTTATAATATATCTGAGAGTATTATATTAATTGTATTATTTTCTGAATGAATTGTTACTCTATGAATCCCTTCTTAAATAGGTGATAATTAGTTTGTGTTCATTGATTGGTTTCTGTCTATGATGTATACTGTAATTCCCTGTGTTTTGAGTATCGACTCTCTGACACACATTTGCATTTATATGACCCTTAGAATCAGTTACCCATTGTAATAATACGACCAACAGACCAAATTACCCAATTATTTTAGTGATCTCCTTATAAGGGGTTTCCGATTTATTTTACACAACCTATTCAAAGGAGTACCCAATTTATTTTGTGCGACCTTCGAAAAACCATATATGTATATTCGTGCCCTTTGAGCAAAATCAATTTGGCTAGAGCTATGGTATTACCTATTATTCACTAATTTTTCATCAAAAATTGAATATACAAATAAAAATGTGGGTTATGATTGATTTACTCATTATTACCCATAATTTCTCTTTGATACTTATACTACTGTGGTAAAAAAAAATTAAAAGCAAGTTCTAATGCAAGATGAAGAAATGAGAGTAACTGGGTGACTGAGGAAGCAAAAAGAAAACAGAATCAGAGCAAAAAATACTGAGGTAAACGAACTCGCTAAAGGAATTTTCTATTCCAGTTTCAGTTCTGATCGTTATATGTTGTTCTTGTTTTTCCCATATGGTTTTCGGTGGTTAACTTTGCCTTTATTTTTATTTATGTATATATGTGTGTATGTTTAACTCGTCAATGCATCATATTCTTCCTATCTGCCTCTCTATATCTGTGTATTTGTATATGTTCGGATTCAACTCCATTGATTTTTGCTTCTTATTCCATAATAAATAAATAAGGGTTTATAAGCCTCATTTACTCTTACAACTTATGGTGCATTATCGTTGGAACACTTTTTGTTCTCTCAAACTACTCTATGTTTTGTGAATATGATCCATTATTTCACTAAAGTAATGGGAAGACTATTCGAAGAAAATCATCATCTTCAAATAGAGGGCGAAAACACCTCAAAAGTTGCAGATAACCATAGGCCTTTTGCAGAAGGTGGTGAAATTGACACTACTAGCATTCTTCCTAAATGTCCAGGATTGGCATCAAAAGAACCATCAACCAAGTATGATGATACAGACACACGTATTAAAAAACTTAAAGATGATGACACTACTAGCAATTCGCCTAGTATGACACTACTAAATTCGTGATATGTAACGTAGTAGTGGAAATAATTGGATTTGGTTTAAAGTTCTATGAAATAGGTCTGCCTGGAGATTTGGGGTACCATATATAACATGGTATATATATATGTTGTAGCCAATTTTAAGTTGTTCAATTCTACAAGCTTCATCCTGCGGCAGCATGGGATATCTTTCTCTATTGCGTGTATGGCGCGGTTGGTCAGAGCTTCATCTTCCTCACCGTCAGTGGTTTTGTTCTCTAGCCACCATCACTTGCAAGTTTGTGAGCATCATTTTTTTCATCACTGTTGAGTGGTAACCTGCTGTAAATGGCCGAGTGTCATAATGGTCTTTCCGAGTCTTGTAAAAATTCCTTGAGACGTGGATTCGCTGTTGTTAACACTCTTGACTAAAAATTATAATGAATTCTTCTTAGTTCTTGAAACATCAACTCAAACTTGCATATATGTCCTAAATTCAGCATAACGTGCAATGTTTTCCTCCTCCTTCCAGTTGGCATGTGAAAGTTGTATTTACACTATTGGTTTCCTCATCTCCTCGTATAGTTTGGTAGAAGTAAGAATCAGTTGCAGACTTGTTCACTCTATATTAAATCCGGGTTATAAATACTACCCATATTTCAAACCCGATTGAAAGAATAACTATAGTCGGCCCTATTAACTATGGTTAAGGGGTAAACTAGGATTAAAAAAAACAAAACTTACGAAACATGGACGGACAACCGATTTTGCCCGTCTAAGAAGCAAATTTCAAACCTTGTCTTTCTATAAAATAAAATAGAAATCTTTGGATTTCTATGATGATATCCCTAATTTGATAGGCATGTTTATATTCGTTACGTAGGTGTTTTAAAATGCTTTTCAATGGTATGAAGTTTGCGAACATCCGTGAAATATCTTGAGAGATAAATCATTTCTAAATTTCACTAATTATTATCCATAAGGGTATAATTGTAAAAATTGTTTAAAAGTATTATTTTTCTTGCTTACTTTAAAAATTGTGCAAACTTAAACTAGGTCACTTAATAGTGGGACGGAGGGAATATAATTTTACAGCTGGCACCGAGATAGGTGCATCTCAGAAAAATTTAAATCCGACGGTGGTATGGTGCGACCTTATTATTGCTATCACGCGCGCATTCGCGTGATAGCACGACTCTACGTTGTTTTACTTTTTCTTTCTCAGGAATTGATCATGAATCCAACTAAATGATTCATTTATCTTGTGTATTCAACGGATACAAAATTCTCCACCCAGGTCCTTCGAATGACAAAGACGGCCCAGAATTTACGGTTTCTGTCTTTTTGTGTTCTTTATAGCTGGGCAAGTTGTTGTTATTTCGGAAGGACGAAGCAATTTTTCCCCAATTGAAAGGTCAGACTAAAAGGATTTTCATTTCCTACATTGATGTCTTCTTTATTACACTTATTATAAATTGTTATCAATTTAGGTCAGATTTGATTAGGATTTTTACCCTAGTTGAATCAAAATTCTCCATTAGACACTGTTAAAGCTCTTGTTGGGTTGGCCTGCATTTTGAGTTAAAAGGTAGAAGTTTAATAGTGAAATTGGTAAGTTTAGGGTTCACTGCTTGCTGAGTAAAAGTACTTGCCAGAACGTTGATGAGATGACAATCATATGACCACCCCCACCCAATTTGCTGGCTCATTTCCACCCCCAATATGTGACCGCCATGCCTGATGGTTGATGCCACCACTTGGAGCATAATCCACCATTAATAATACGCGCTACCACCCAAGCACTTTGAGTTATCTCAAACTCCACCTAATGACCATGACATAGCAACCTCCGCCAGCAAATTACATCTTTCTGTGCTACAACTTCACTTTCAAATGACCATATCGACACCCTCATTGTCCTTTTTTATCATCACTACCATCGTTGCATCTGCACCACCACCATCACACATCATGAACTGCATGTTTTTATCTTATGGGCAAAAGCTAAATCGTTTCATATTTATAACTTATAAACTGTTAGAATTTGGTATCGAAACTAGAGTAGAGACTAAGAAAACAAGAGAAAAACAAACTGACATGGTTAATAGGTCTCTCATTGTATTCATTGATGGAACAATGTCTGTTTGTACACAGACAACATAGTTACTATATGTTATCCAACAATCATTAACTTCTTGGTGATGGAGCTCGAGTTCTCATTTGGTGCCGAATTGCCCCTTTAGGTTTCATGAGAAATACAGTAATGATCTTTCTCATCTAGGATTCGGGATCACTGATTTGAATGTGGGTATTATCTTTCTGGTAGATGTGCATCTCTAATAACTGTTCTATTACTCGAAGTTTCAGCTACATACACACCAATTCCGAACCATATTTCCTCTGTAGCATACATGCTCTCTCAGTTAATAAGAAACAGCTAAACCAAATGGACACCATAATCCCTGTCTAGTATAAATGTTGTTGTTTTTGTGTGTACTTGCATTTGCACTGCCATCTGTTAACAAGAAACAGCTAAACCAAAGGCACTACCATACACGTTTTCATGGGGATAAGTGGTAGTCCACTTGTATTTACACTGCCAATCTGGCCCCAAAAACTTGATCATTTTTACGATGCTTCTTGTCTTCCCATATTCACTCTTTTACGAGATTTTCTGATATTTTGCATCTACAATCACATTACTCTCATACATTCTCCACAAGATGCTTTATCAAGTTTTATAACTATAACGGTTACACTGGTTCTGTTATTTATTGCTGCCGATAACAAAAAAAAGTGCAGCAGAAAATAGCTGGTAAAATTGACTGGTAATATTGTGACTTGTGAGTTGTGGTCGTCTTGATAAAGTTTCCCAATCACCTTTTTCTGTTTTCAATCCTCTCTATTTTTGGTGTCTTTTATGGAAGGCGTATGTGTCTGGTTATACCTGTAGTTTGTAACTTTAAGGAAAGGGACCAAAGCATTGCAAATTTGATCTTTAAGTCTCCTCTTTTGAGGCTAAGAATGGTTTTAAGATATACTCCGTCTGTTTTAAGAAATTGTCAAATTGAAAAAGTGAAAATATCATTATTCCTGAAACTAAAATAATACAACATATACTTGATTTTTTTTTGAAAGCTATAAATTGATGTAACAAGAACGAAGAAACTAATACTATAGAATTTTTATTCAACCAAAGAAGTTTGCTTTTAGTTTTACTGAAATGATTTTCTGTTTTGCAGGAAACCATCAAAGTCATGATACGTTAGTTTATGGTGGTAAGTTTCTTGCTCCATCTTTTCAGATTGCAGAAGTGAGACTTTCAACACAAGTTTGAAACAAGAGAGAGAGAGTAGTGAAGAAAAGTCTTCTGACAAAAGCTAAGAATCTGTTATGCATTAGATAATTGAGAGATACTAGTTAATGCCAAACAGGGTAAAAATGCTTGAACCCATTGCAAACATCGACTTCACCTAACAAGTCTGTTAGGTATGCCCAGACAAGTCCCGCTTGCTATTTTATCTTTGTTGCTGCTGGTCCTAATAATACCCCCCTGATTAGGTTAACTTCAGGTTGTAATTTCATTGTTAATACCGATTAGGAGAAACAGTCTCGGCATTTAAGCTTCATTACTTGAGGAAAAATGAAATACCATTGAATTTACATAGAGGATTTAGGTTTGAAGCAATCTTTATCATCATCCATTATGTACATTGAATTTGAATTTGCAACATTGATTTAGCTTCATGTCTTTGGAAATACTATAATCATCACTAGCATTACATGTGAATACTCTTTAAAACATTAGGCTCCTATCAATAACATTTTGTATAGGCGTTACTATCTGCTGGAGCATATAAATTAGGGTCCATGGATTTACTTGTGAGGTAAATTTCTCCACCCACCTGATATAAAAATGAACCCCATTTGTTAGCCAACCACATAAACCGTTGTTGTTTATATTCAGACCCCTAAAAAGGAGAAAGTTAGGCAGTCTATTGAAGAAGGATTGGCGTTTATTGTGGCTGTTTAATACTAGTATTGAAGATAGAAAAGCACCAAAGACCCACCTTTTTGAAAGGAGAAGAAGAGAGGAGAGGAAACAAAACAAAGAGAACCCACGAGAGAAAGAAAGAGAGGTAGACAGACAGAGAAGTAAAGGGACCACGAGCAAGGTATGAAAGCAATATCATGAACAGAAGTTATTATAGAAGAAGAAATTGTAGTATTATTAACAACAAAGTTATGTGATTTTGCGTGTGAAACTAACAATGAAACCATTCAAAGTAAAACAAAGAGTGGATAAGAAATGACAAGGAAAGTAAAAAAAAAGATGGGGAATCAATAAACTAAGTGCTTGTTTTTTCTTTGTTGTTTTTGTAATAGTGCTTGCTGGTGTAGGGTGCATCAACAATTGAGAAGAAAAGAAGAGAAGAAAAGACCTTTAGGTATAGAGGTTGATAGTACCAATGTCCAATGTCATAAACCACCACTACCACCTCTTGGATTAATCAACCCTATAAATTGACTTGTCTCTACTCTCCTAATCTATATGACTTTATTTACTTAAGATATCTTATTAGATTATGCATTACTCAATAATGTTAATAATGGGATAATTAAAGCAAAACGTCATTGAAATACTACTATATAAAATAGAAATGCGAATAGGATCAAATTCTCAACTTTCATCTCCTCCCCATTCCCATCCATATTTTCTTCTCCTCCAAATCCAAATCCAAATCCAACTCTTTATTGTTGGAGTTAGTGGGATGTCTCCAACACCCAACATTTTTTTGTTTAGTCGTGGCTTTTATTATATCCTTCAGATTCTAGATGAGAAAAAGATCCTCAGTAAGTAAAAATTAACATTTAGTGGTGATTGGTTAGAGGAGAGCCAGCCAGCTGATAGACAAACTTGACCATCTAGCTTTCTTTGTTTCTTTCTTACTTTCTTACTAAATTTTCTTCTAAACCCTTTTTTATTATTTATGTTTATCCCCTCTGATTTGAGTGTCATTTTGTATTTTCTTCATCTAAAGATTTTTTCTTTGAAGCGTAAAAGATTTGACACTTGATTTTAAATAGAAATCTATTCACTCACATGTGCGTGCATTTGTCACGTAAAACACAAAGGTAAATTCAATCATGAAAGATAAGAATATTAATTACTGAAGGAAATTATGGAAAGAAATTGCAATTTTAAATTTTTGTTTGGACGAAATACAAAATAACTCCTAATTATTACACTCTCTCTATATTCATTTGTTTCATTTCATTTCCCATAAATCAGAAAATTACTGTCCCTCTAATTTCTCCAACTTCAACCCCCCTCTCCTCTACCTCTGGTGGTCTGCTCTCTCTCTTGTTCATCTTCTTCAAGGGTTCCTTCTACTTTTCTCCTGACGATCCATCCATTGGTCGATCGTCTTTGTTTTCAACTAAACCTCATCATCTCATCAGGTAGGTTTGTGTTATACGTTTCTTCATCGATAGATGAGTTGTTAGCTGCTTGATTGATTAGCAATTTAGGTTTTATTTCTGCTAATACCTTTTCAAATCCAAACAGTGATTAGGGGAAACAAACTAGTCTGGGTTTAATTTCTTTTGGGTTTTTCTTTTGATTTTTCCCCATCTCTGTGTTTATCTTTTTTTTTTTTTTTTGTGATTTTGAGTTCTGGGTTTGATTTTCCTCATGGATTTTAGGTAAAGTTTACATCTTTGGTGAAAATAAGATCGATTGATTTAGAAATGAAAAAAACGAAAGTTGGGTTTTTTTTTTTTTTTTGAGGTTTGACTCTTGGTAAATGGAAAGGGCTTTGTTGATGTTTGCTTCATTTTTATTTCCTCGTTTGATGATTAATGTAGATATTTCTCATGCATGCAGTTGTTCTTGTTTATGTAATTGTGAATCCTAGCTACAGTTTAGACTTTGAATTTCACACTGTGAGTGTTCATGATTTGGGATTTTTTTAGGTGTTTGAGCATCTGGTACTGATGCACCCATCTGCCTATATGCTGAAGGTTGTGATAGATTTCCTGGCGATAGTTTCATTGCGAGCCTGCATTGTGTTTAACACGCTAATACCCTTTTAGAGAAAAAAAATAGTCTGTTAGGAGTCTGGGTTTCGGATTTTCATTTCTTATGACTGAACTGTAGGAAGATGCCTTTCTGGAGAATGTATATGATTTAGAATTTTCTGAATCTCTCCACTTCATTGCTTGCATATAAAATTTGTTACAGTGATAATGTTGGTCCTCAATTTTAACTGCATGAGTGTGTTAATGTTGGCATTCTAATGAAATAATTTTTATTTGTTTACAGGTTGCATGTATTGGGTTTGCTAATACAGCATTGTCCGTGAGTTACTGATTGTGGTAATACAATCTTTGCCACCTTCTGCTAACTTTTCGGAGCATATAAGCCTCAATGCAGGGACAACGGAGTACCCTTGATTCTTTTACCGATACATTTGGGCTTGACCATGGAGCTAGTTCAAGTAATGCTGGTATGAATCAGCAACTATTTTGGAATGATGTGCTCAATCCAGTAGAAGGTGGTTATCAAGAATGCCCTCCAACCTTAGGTGAAGGTAGTGGAGATGTAAATGTGATTGGTCATGAAGGAAGGAGCTTGAGCAGTTGGAATTTAGTGGAAGCTAGTCCAAGTGACAGAACACATGGCCATATGGTTCACAACGAAGCAAAAACAGAACATTTGTGGTCAAGAAACCATGCAGGATCTGGACCCAGTTTAGAAGAAAGGCGTCTTGAAGCAGCAAATACTATGTCTTTGGGAAGTGTTCATCTAAACTTAAATAACAATCTGTTGGGGAATGGGTCCTTGTTCTCACAGGCATCCAGCTCTGATGAGATCCCACAGAACTTAAACTTAAATGCAGGATATACAAGCAACAATGCAGCTGGTAGTGGTGGGTTTATGGAACCAAGTTTACTTCATTCTGCTGCAAGCTCTGATCATTTTGGAACGTCTTCGGGAAGTGGTGGATATTTGGTAGACGAGGGCGATGCTAGACCTGGCTGTTCATTGGATGGTCGCCGTTTATCCTGCAAAAGGAAAACCCTTGAAGGAGGAGTTTCTGGTCAGTCATCATCCTTAGGAGGAAATTCCAGCCGTTATCAGCAAGCTGAAAACAGTTTATGGCATTCTTTTCCTCCACGGTTTGATGCTGCGAGTAGCTCAGGCATTTCCAACCCAGCAATGACTCCCCTCACCTTAAATCTTCCAGAGGCAGCAAATCCACAATCAGTGGTTGGTACAAGAGGCGCAAATCCTGCGTTAAGTCTAGCAGGTAACGCTGAAACCTCGCACAGAAATTTCCGAGTGAGAACTAATTCTGCAAATCAACAGGATTTGTCCCCTTCAAATTTACCACCCACAGGCTATCCAGCAAGGCATTCTCATGGTTGGTCACCTCATCAATTATCTTCTAGAGCTCTGCCAATTAGTCAGTCTTTGGACCTTAGGCCACCAGTAGCCAACTTGAGTTCGGAGAGTCGGTCTCAGACAACACATAGTCATGGTTTGCCGCGAAATGTTCACCCTTTCGCTTTTAACGGGACTCCAAGTTCAAGGTCTGGCAGCTCTTCAAGCTCAACCCTCATTCCTGGAGAGAGGCCTAATGCATCACGAGAGGGAGTACACCTTAGGATGCCAAGAAATATATCAGAACATCCTATGTTTGTAGCAGCTAGTGAGATGGGAAACTTGGCTCAAGAACCAACTAACTGGAGTTTAGCCAATGGGAGTTCAACTACTCCTGGAAATTTGGCCTCTAATCCTCGGGTTGTGTCCAGCTCTGTGATTCATCCATCCCCTAGTTCCGCTTGGGCACCTCATCCAAATCCGACTTCCCAATATTCACAGAGGTTATCGGAAGTTGTTCGTCGGTCTTTGTTTCCGTCTGCTGGCTCAGAGTCTGGGGCACCTAGTAGTGCTTTCCCTCCATTACGTTCTGGTCCTTCTGCTTCCTCGCCAGAGGGGCCTCCTTCATCTGCAGCTGGTCAGCAGGGAAATCCACAGCCTTATTCAAGGTCAGCATTCTTGATGGATAGACAAGGTGATGGTGTTCCATTGTCCTTCCGATCTTTGGCTGCTGCTACCGAAGGAAGAAGTAGGCTGCTATCTGAGGTTCGTTTTCGACATGTATGTGCCTCTATCCTTAAACTCGGGTGTCGATTACGGTTTTAATTTTCAGTTACAGTTGCCTGCATAGTGCTTTGTCATATTTATGACTCTGTTAACTGTTTATTAGAGCATATACATGATTGACAACAAAAAAAAATCGTTAAGTTTTCTTATGAAGCAGTTTCATGTATTTATTCTAACTATAGCATGCTACACCCGAAACAGTATTCTGTTTTGTATTGGAATCATGGTGTTTATTCTCGTCTATTCAACAATTTTTAGCTATCAATGTACAAATATGACTGACATTAAGAGGCTTTTCACTTGCATCTCTTAAAATGCCTTAAATATTCTGCTTATAGAGGATATCTAGATTGTTCTTTTCTCTATCTTTAGGTGAGACGTTTCTCTGTGGGTACAATCTTTCTGAACTTACTTTTAATTGCCACTGTGGACAACCTATTGTGTTACCATTGTACAAATTCAGCCAATGAGCTTTATCAAGGAACAAAGTTTCACTAGTAACTTAGGTCTGCCTTGGGGGTTAGATTCTGAAGACAGTAAGAATAAGATTGTGATAACTGTCTGGTAATTATTAAATTACTACTTTGAAGAAATGCTGGAGGTAGATTAGTGGGCAGTTTGAGCCGTAATATGATGTTCATAATATTGCTCATCTTCATATACTCACTTCTCTACACCTTTATGATTTATAGCTATCATGAATAGAGATTTACTGTGGCCAGCATCTAGGTCTTAAATGTAGCTAACGATCTCATGTTACTTGCTATACAGATCCGAAATGTTCTGGATATGGTTCGCAGAGGTGGTGATGGCTTAAGATTTGAGGTATGTTATAAGTTTGTCATTATATTTGTATGTCTAACATCGCCATATGAATCGTCTATGCAACTTACCATACACTGTTAATCCTATCAAACATACCTTTTATGATTGATATTCATCTTAATGTACATGAAACGTAGCAGATTATTCTGGATGTATAGCTTGCTATTTTGATGGACCATCAATTTAGTTGGCTTTCATTGGTGCCAAATACACGGTTGAACCTTCTTATCAAGCATGCTTTTTTATGATTGCAATCCATCATCATTCTAGCTTGTCTGTATGGTCGGTCAGTTTGATTAGTTTCTATTTTAACTGTTTGATCTGCAATAATCAGTGTATCCTATTACTGTAGTGGTATCAAAGTGGCTTTTAGTTGGCAATATGTATTTACTTTTCTTGATTCTACAAATGTGTGGCCCAATTTTGTGAAAATAGCTACTAGGGTAGTCTTGTAATCTCATGGGAGGATGTTTTAGCTGTACAGAAGTTCTCTTCAGTTTCTATACAAATATTCTTTATGTATTTGATCCAACACTTTTCATGATATCGCAGGATGTTATGATCCTCGATCAGTCAGTATTTTTTGGTGTAGCCGACTTGCATGATAGGCACCGAGACATGCGACTTGATGTTGATAATATGTCCTATGAGGTAAACATAAATCTTTAGTTTGTGAACTTGCATATTTGTGAAATCTTTTATTTTTCTCAGCTTGCTCAATCGTTGATTATAGGAACTATTGGCATTGGAAGAACGCATAGGAGATGTAAGCACCGGTTTGAGTGAAGAAGTTATATCCAAGTGTTTGAAGAAACGGAAATTTTGTACAATCAGAATAAATGCTCCTTCAGAAATGGAACCTTGCTGTATTTGTCAGGTACGTGGTCCAATTTCCGTTGAAAAGCACTTCGATTTTTTTTCCTCTCAGATGATATCAATTAACAACCTTGTGTGAAATTCAGGAAGAATATGTAGAAGGAGATGATCTTGGAACATTGGAATGTGGACATGAGTTTCACAGTGGATGTGTTGAGCAGTGGCTGAAGCAAAAGAACTTGTGCCCTGTTTGTAAAACGACAGCGTTGGTTACATAGATTGAGAAGAAGTTGAAGAAAAATAAGCCCAGACTAATCTTGGGCTTCTCTTATCTTCGTTACTCCTCTACCCGGATTTAGATAAAAATGAGGATGAGACTCTCTCGCCTCTGAATATCATTGTTGTGATTCATCCAACACTTTGTTTTTTCTTTTTCCCTTGGTTTCATTTATCTATTTATATTAAATCTTCTTAGGGCATCTCCAATAGTGGTCTAAATGTAGAGGTCTTATTTAGACCTTAATTTATTAGGGTGTACACCAGTGGCAAAAGTTAGACCCATCGGCTTATAAACCATTTCTAGCTGTACAACGCTTAGTTTTAAAATTTTTATTATGTTGGGGGGACAAAATTCAACAACTTCTGTGAACCTTAGATTTGAATATCTTGGACGGCTAAGATGGTAGAATAAAGATAAAGAGACGGTTTGGATTAAGTGAAAAAAGACGCAGACTACTAGACGACCGGTACCCATATTATTCGTCGGTCAAGACTCAAAATTTAATGTCATTTTCATCTTTTATTTCCACTCGTTTTCCTCTGCCTTCACCATTTCTATCTCGAATTCATAAACCTTGTTATTAGATTTGGTGAATTGAATGGATCAAATCTCTCCTACTGTTCCTGTACCTCCTACTCCTGCTCGATTTAGATTTAGAAAACGATTTAGATTTAGAAAATGTATACAAAGTTTATTAACTTAATGAATTTCTTAATGTTTGAACACGAACTGATTTTCTTTTGATGATGGTCACACGAATGGATTTTGGGTTCTTTAATGTTTGTGGGAAAGCCTAAGAGAATGTTAAGCTAGAAAAATCATATTTTTGGACATTTAAAATACTGAATCAAGCATGAATATATCTCAAGTCTAAGATCTGAAATCTGGAAGGAA
Organism: Papaver bracteatum; assembly: GCA_023529315.1. Classification (NCBI taxonomy): domain Eukaryota; kingdom Viridiplantae; phylum Streptophyta; class Magnoliopsida; order Ranunculales; family Papaveraceae; genus Papaver; species Papaver bracteatum. Next base: position 408,405 of record JAJJWX010001290.1, read on the forward strand.
AGAGATGAGATTAAAAAACTATAGACAGATCTTAACCCAATTTTCTAACAACAGAAGGCACGAGACAAATTGAACTACTAATATCAGATTTTGAGAATATAAAAACTAGAATTTTCGATTTACCAGGGGAAGAACATGGAGAAGAAGAAGGAGAAACCTTTTTTTTTTTTTTGGTAAATTTATTAAATACCCTTAGTTTTGACACCGAATAAATATACTCTTATACAACAATATAAGTACCATTATCATTTAAATATTTTATCCAATAAAAAATAGATTTTTCTATTATTTCATTTCACCACCAACAGCACCGCCGCCACCACCACTCCACCACCACCACGACGAATCCGCCACCACCACCACCACTTACTAAATACAACCACCAATAACATTCCACCACCGCCACCGGCCCACCACCACTTACTAAATACAACCTCCGCCGCCGCCCCCCCCCCAAAAAAAATAATAATATTAGGTGTCAACAACTGAAGTTGATCCAAAAAATCAAAAGTTTAAAAATATTTGTCAAATTTGGTTGTTGATTCCATTTTTCCATTGTTGATACACAAACATTGGTTGTTGACTCCCTAAACTAAGGTCAATTTCTATTGTTGATATACAAATATTGGTTGTTGATTCCATTTTTCCATTATTGATACACAAACATTGGTTGTTGACTCCCTAAACTAAGGTCAATCTCTATTGTTTGTACACAAATATTTGTTGTTGACTCCTTACACTAAGATCAATTTCTATTGTTGATAAACAAATTTGGTTGTTGATTCCATTTTTCTATTGTTGATACACAAACATTGTTTGTTGACTTCTTAAACTAAGGTCAATCTCTATTGTTGATACACAAATATTTGTTGTTGACTCCTTACACTAAGATCAATTTCTATTGTTGATACACAAATATTGGTTGTTGATTCCATTTTTCTATTATTGATATACAAACATTGGTTGTTGACTCTCTAAAATAAGGTCAATTTTTATTGTTGATACACAAATATTTGGTGTTGACTCCTTACACTAAGATCAATTTATATTGTTGATACATCAAAATTTGGTGTCAACAACCAAAATTGATCCATATAATTGATGTACTAAAATTAGTGAACCAAAATTGATCCATATCTAGTATCAAAACCTTATTTGACTTATCGGAATTATGCATTTCTGCTACTTTTCCACCTAAAACTGACCAAGCATAAACAACATCTAAAAGACATATACTGATACAAAATATTTCCAATCAGGACAAGCTAAATGAAACAAGCATAAACATACACATAAAAAAAATCTACATTTCCCTATATACGATTGTTCAGAGTAACCATATATTAGTAAATAATGCATCAGTGTTGTAGCGCCCCCTAAGCTAGCAGCTGACTAATCCAAAAAATTAACTAAAAACAAAGGCACTAAGAATCCAAATTAAACACTTAAACTTTCAAATAAGAAATCTGCTACAAAAACTTAACCCCAAGCTAACCCCGCTCAGAAATATATATACAAAAAATCCTCTCCAATGATACATATAAAATAATCATTTGGTTTAGAATATACAACATAATAAACATATCAGAATATAATCAACTAACGAAGTTAACTTCTCGGAGCTTTCAGTAACCTAAGAATCATTGTCCAACAAATCGAAAGTGGGAATAATTAACATTTAACTTCTAAGTAATCATAGGCAAGAGTTGGAAAACAATACATGTTTTTCCGAAACATTAAACAGTGACTAAGTCACTGAAATAATCATACATGTATATGGAACAAACTCCTTCGGCAAACAATGTACTAATATGGTTGTGAACCCCTAAATACCGGCAATTCACACTTATATAGATATGGATGCCATCAAGACCATGGTGACCAACTCTAAACAATAAAAGCTGAATTAAAGTAGGTATAAATGTGAAGGAGCGTATCCTATATACCACAAGTGGAAATTCTCATTTCCCATAACAATTCATATCGACAACACATCACAAGTCCTTTCCAAATTGTGGAAAGATTCACAGAATTAACAAGATTGTCATAATGCATTTTAAACAAAGTATGGAATGCACGGACAGACAATGCATGAGTTTGTTAAGCATACATTTTTATAAAACCACAATAATGATTACAAAAGTGTCAAATGTATTCCCACCTCTTTTGATGACAACCACGCCTACCTCGAGATCCACGATCCACTGGTTTATCCTTTGAATCGATCGTTGTTAATATAGATTAACTGTTAATCATACAAGAAGTCTAAGAATCTAGCCAAAAGGCTCAACACATGAATCATACAAGTCTTTCTAATGATTTCTAGGCCCAATTAAGGTTCTACATCTTTTATTTATCTATCTTTAGCATAACTAAGGTTTACCAATTCAATTAGGTTGATTCTATAGTCCATCAACTAAGTCTTATAAATATCTACAACTTTGTAGAATAAGACAAAAGTTAATTCGGACCATAAGGGTCCAAATATTCAAAATATGAATACTAGGTCTAAGCCCAAGTCTACTAAACTGGCTCCTTAATCTAAGGCCCAGTCCAACTAAACCAACTAACGGTCAAGGGTCAACTAACAGTAAATGTCAATCGACAGAGTCAAGGTCCAGGGTCAATGGTCAGCAAGTCAAGACTAGTGACTCAGTGGGTCAAATCCGATTTAACCCGATTCGACTCAGTCAGAGGGACTAAGTCAGCTAGAGTCAGATACCTGACTAGGATGAATGGCACAAGGCCAAAAGCTCAAGCCAAAGAACACTACTTCACATTCATTGGGCAACACACCTAAACTCAATTATAACTTCTAATCCATTATCATTTCAATTTAATCTAACAACATCTAAAACTCCCATTACAATACTAACATATTCAATTTACTGAACTTCATAATTTAACTACAAAATCCAAATACAATCAAAGATTAAGCCAACCTGCAGTTGCAGCTTTAAGCTCCTACAAGAGATATTCAACTCCATACACTCATCAAACATCTATTCCTATACTCAGTCACATAACATCACAGTTCCCAACTTCAATTAACAACTACAACTCCCTCTCGCCAAACAACCAACCTCCCCATTCAGTTTGACCTCTAAAAGATTCCATAATCCCAAAACAGAATTGTACTCATTCAGTTCAACATCTTCATTATAACTAATCCACCGTCCACAACTTGTACCACCACTTGAAATCTAAACTGCAGTTACAACCCACAACACCATCTGAAGATCACAATTACCTCCACAGTAAACCATAACACATATCCACCTTCTAATCCAACTACACAGACAACACCTACACTATCACAATATCATTCCACCTGCAACTCAGTTTAACAACAACACTACGACTTATAACTCGGTACAACTTTCACAGCGTCAACACATGCAGCTCAGAACAACTCAACAGCTCAGACCAACAACCTCATTCTCATGAACTGACATTCCAAATGTCACCACAGGCACTACTAATCCATTACATACAGATTACCACTTTCATTACATCAAAGACCACTTCCATTAATACAATCCCAATCAAATAACCATTTCAGCTTGTACCACAATCCCATGTCCCTAGTAATTCAACACCATCACCTAAGTCTTGAATCACTTCATTTACCACCATCACTAACTAACTCATATCATCAATTTCATTAAGAGAAAAAGCTAAACCATACACAGCAGACCCAATCAAGAAACTTCAATCTTAAACTCAAATACACACAACTTAATAATAAATGAATTCTGAAATCTTAAGTTCAATTTACCCTTTTCTCCCGAGTCTTGAATCAATACCAACAATAGCTTTCACACCTTCTTACTATAACACAATCAAACCCTTACTCTTTAACAACTTCAATCATGAGCTTCAATCGATCTCAGCTTCGGAACCTGACTTCTTTAATTTCTAATTACTCTTCATCCGAACCCTAATTCACTCAAACTGTTAAAACCCATCTCAAATCAAACTTCTAACTTATCAATTTTATCATCTGCAACCTCCCTGAGTTGTTCTTATGAAACCCTAATTCAACAATTCTTCATGAACAATTCCATAAACTCTAATTAACTTCAACCATTTCCTCAATCATCTAAACCCATCTTCAATTATCCTTCTACAGTATCAATTTCATCTTTTGAATCTTCCCTACAATTATAGTGAAACCATAACTCTTCACAGAATCATTAATACCTCGATTCTTCTTCAAAACAACACTACAACTTCAATCTTGCAATAACCATTTGATCTTCAACTGTTAACTTATCTATATCCAAATAAACCCAACATCAAACTCAAACCCTAATTATCACAGAACACTTCTCTTCATCTCAATCGAGAATTATAAACAAACCCAACTATGAACTCATCAACAGCACACTTGAACGATTGGTTTCACTAATTTTCTGTAAGGTTTTCTCACCAGAGATTTCTTCTCTGAATCGCAGGGAAGGAGAAGAAGAAGAAAGAGATAAATGAAAAGAGAAGAAGAAAGAAGAAGAAGAAAATAAAGAAGACTTATCTTCTCGACAGGGTGTAGATAAGGCTAACGATAATTATAAAGGCACCCAAGAATTTGATATGGGAAGCCAGGTCGGTTTGACTATAAAATAATTAATCTTCCCTTCATACTCATCCGGTGATTTCTTCTTCATCCGATGTCCGAATGACACGTTCAAGTAGTCCATTTCGCATAACTTCTCAAGTTATATCTAACGAAACTAGTTTTGTATCTAGATCGTTGTTAGATTAATTTCTAATAATTATCGTTCGAGTTAAACTAATCGAGTAATTAACGGCTAGGACGTCTCTTGACTGGTCTAATAGCGTTGACGAGCTTGAGGGTCCTTACATTCTCCCCACCTTATTCATTTTCGTCCTCGAAAATAAATCATCCTTCTGGTCTTCAAAACTCCCCACCTTATAGAATAAATCCACCTCTTATCCAAGCGCAAAACAAAACGATAACAAAAGCACAAACCTAAATGACTTTCCACAACTAAAATTTATAATTTGTAGCTCTAGGTTCAATAGTCTAATTTATATTTCATAAGATGATTGTCTCTAAGCTCATTATGCTGAATTAATTTCTAACAGATGACTAGGTTCAAATTCTTATTACTAAATTTCTACTTCAATAGATTAATGGTCCTAACTACGAAAGAGAGTATTCTATCAGTTCTAAGTAATGTTCAGGATCTATCAGTTCACTAATAGAAGCAAGTTTCCCTTCAATGCCTAGTGATACAAGAATGCAGTTGCCCTGTCTAGGTTTGCGACGCCTGACAATGCCTACCTACGTAACAAGTATCACCCGAACACATTAGAAATACCAACCTCATTATTCCCCAGTGCTGGATTAACTAGGTGCAAACTTATTACGATTTATTAAGTATTAATTTATTAAGATTATTTAGTCTTTAACTTCTATCTTTTCTGGTGTAATTCTGATAAATTTACTTCGTAAAATATAAACAGTTCACATCATTTTAAGTAATCTAGTTATCTAAATTATTTATTTTATTTTTATCTATCATTATTTATTTATTTTAATGAAATCATATTTTAATTCCATGTGAAACTATATTATTATAACAATTTTTTTTTTAAGTTCATGCACTATTTAAGAAAAACTGAATCTTATAACCATTATCCAAATGTTACTATTATTATATTTTAACATATTATTTTCACTGTATCTATTTGTTTATTTCAATACGTGACTGTGACTTGATATAAGTAAATAACTGCTAACAATTTTTCATAGTTGTTCGGTATTAATATTTCATTAGTATTATTATATTTATTTCTTATTTCTTAGACCGATAAAAGTTAAAGTTTAATTATATTTTGTTAATATTAATACTAGAATTGATTTGATCTAATTTTATTTCCTTAAGTTTATATTATTGTTAAATACTCTTTAAGTTGTACTATTAATAAAAATACATTTTTCTATTACTATCTAATAATTATTATCCAAAAGATATTTACAATGACTCTAAATTTTATAATAATTAGTATTACATAGTTATTATTTGCTTATTTTACAAAAAAAATATTGTCTTAATTATCTTATCATTTTCATTATTCTTGAGTTAATAGTCCACTTGGTACACTAAGCCTTACTCTTCTAAATACAACTCTACATTCACGTAAAGATTGATTTTATAGATTATATTTATACAATTTAAATTTGTGTAATATATCTTTGATAATTATTGACTTTGGTAACTTAATATGATTTAGATTTTGAGTTTGCATAAGATTTTTTTTTTTTTTTATTTTAAATATATCTTAATAGTATTTAGAGTTTGATATTAGTAATAAGTATCTTGTTCATAGATAAATTTACTCTCCTTTAAGTCTAATTTTGTTCTAAGCATTCATGTATTATAAATATCACTTCATGTGTATAATTTAGTGAATCATTTATTGGACTAAAGATAATCTAGGTGTAAGATCTTTAACAAGTTTAGTCTCTATTTTATGCCTAATATGACCTCACGTTCTTAATCTTACCTAATAAGTCTTATATTATCTATTTGGTTTGAACGCAAAACATATAATTCTAATTATTATTATTTTATTAGTTAACTTTCCAAAATTTAACCGTAAATAAACACGAATAATTTTCCATCCTAATCAATATTTTATCGCTATATCTTTGTATATTTGTTAATGAGATTTTAATTTAATTTATGCTCAATATAATACTAATTGAAATTCTAACAGTTTAAGTTCGTCATTCTAATTTGTTTCCATTTCAAAAGATGACTGAATCTATTTATGAAGAAGAATCCTATTTGATATACAAATTTATTTTCTTTTAATCCTAATATTACAATAAACGTCCGAATACTATTTTTACTATTTCACGTATACTTGTTTCATTTTGAAGATTTATTGGATCATTTGTTAGCCTAAATATAATTTTACTACAAGATTTCTAACAAGCTAAGTCTTTTATTTTATATATTGTATCCTCGTGTTCTAAAGTCTAACAGATGATAAGTAATATTTTAACTATGTGGAAATTTCTGAGGAGCCCAAGATTGGTTCCTCTCTCTTCTAGAAACCCATCAATAAGATGGCATATATCTGTAGCCCAAATTACTAGATGTACGGTTAAAAACTATAGTTTTAGATTTGATTTATATTCCCACATTTTCAGATGGACTAAATTAACCTTAACTAGTTACATATTTATTAAAAAAAATAAAAAAATTCATTGATTTGGTTTATGGTCAATTAGTGCCGTTTTTTGTGGACGCTATCTATGGGCAGTTAATTTTTAGTCTCGCCGTCCCTAGGATACCAAATCTAGACGAGGCTAACAAGCTGTTGTTCCATTTTTAGAAGATTTTGACGACTTTTATTTGCAGTGAAAGCGATTATATCGGAGGTTTTTCATCACCATCCTTTTTCACGTTGTCTTTCTCACCGTCGCCATTTACAGAAGGTTCTTCATGAGCATCTAGAAAAAAATTCTTCGGTGAGGAGATCGAAATTCGAGGAGCTAACAAGATATTTATGTTCTTAGGCGTTTAGCGTAGTTGCAATCTCTGTAACCCTACGCGATTAACAGGATATTTGTATAAAACAGGGTAATCAAGATGGTTTAGTAAATAACCGCGATTAACCCTAATGATAAAACATCTGAAATCATGGTCGTGTAACGATGAGAAATCAAGAGATAGTAAAACGTCTAGTCTTTTTTTTTTTAATTAATTAGGGTCTTGCATGATAGAGTATTAGTGATACTTTCGATTATCACAAAAAACCAAATTGGATATTAATTACAGGTGAAAAGTGCGAATTTCATAAGATTCAACTGAATACTAAAGGCGACAAATGCGATTATCACCAGTTTCGATCCGGTGAAAACTGGAATTATACCATCTGACGTATATTTTAATTAAATTTTGCATGTATTTTTTCTAGTTAATAGAGGTTTTTTTTTTTGTTAGCAAAATATTATTGAGAAACTTAAACGTTAAACCTCCCAGAGGTTTGAGTTACATTATCAGTACTAACATGAGGAAGGGAGTCAATACAAAGCCGATTGAACAGCGTGTAGGTGATGTTTGTTTCAGTATATGAGATAGTCTTGCCCGTTCATCCCTCCTTTTCCAGAGCATCTGCAACTTCATTCCCTGTTCTGTTTGTGTGAGAAACTTCAAAAGAAGTAAAGTTCTTCGCTATTATCTTGAGCTCATCCAGTTGGTTCATGCATTTCCACTCTAGTTTCGCATTTCCTCCTCCCATGTATTCCTTTATATCCTGATTATCCCCTTCCAAAACTATTCTTGCGATTCCTTTTTGTAGTGCCCATCGTGCTGCTTCCTTTTCCGCCATGATAGCTGATGTATCCAATGTTGATATTGTTTGCGCCGTTCCGAATACTCCATTATGATCTCTGTCTAAGAAACCCAACCCTACTGCAAGTTCCCTTTCTTTGTACGAGGCATCGTAATTGATTTTTGTCTTCCCATTTCGCGGTAGAATCCATGGTTGTTTTGCCTTGATTTTTGTTATTCCTCGGTTGTTGCGACCCGTCTTGTTGAATGCTTTATTTTGCACTGTTATCTCATGCTCTATTTTCTTGATCAAATCAGGAACCGATAGTTTATTCTCTGTGAACACCGTGTCACACCTCGATTTCCAAATGTTCCACGTAACAATGCCACACTCCGCTACCCACTCTATCATGTTCTCCCCCAGTCTAAAGGGTTTGTAAACCAAGTTTGTATCCAACTAAGCATACTTTGTTCGTTTCCTAACCTGTAGGCTCTACCTAGACCAAACCAAATAGCCCTAGCATACGCACATTCCATCAAAAGATGTTTATCAGTCTCCCTGGCCGAGTCACACATTGGGCACCTATCTATTTCCATCTCTATTATAGCTGCCAATATATCACGAACTGGCAGGCAGTTTGTGGTACATCTCCAAAGAAAGAGATTAATTTTTGGGGTAGTTTGAATACCTCAGATCTTTCTAAGAGGGTTATTAGACAGTTAACTAGCATTCCCCTTATCCAGATAGTCATACGCCGATTTAGTAGTGCAAATCCCTGTCTTGGTCAAGCTCCATCTATAGATATCCTTCCCATATAATCTTGGTCTAACACACCTAATGTGTTGTACAATCTCAGTTTCAAATATCTCATGCAGCAGCGCAATGTTCCAGTCATTTTTGTTGTAGTCCCACAAGTTTCTTATTTGACTAATACCCAATTCCTTGACCCTCGCCGAGTCAGAGCTAATTAAACCATTTATACCGAGAACCCATCTTATGTCCCAAATGTTAGATTCAGAGTTCAAAGGAAGATCCCACACACCCTGCTGCTTAACATTTTCGAGTCCTACTCTTATTCCATTCCACGCCACCGATCCTTGTTTCTTTGTGCTCCCTCTCACTGGGCAGTTTTTAGGGAAGTATCTTGCTTTGTATATTTTAACCCATAGAGCATCTGATTCCGATATCATTCTCCAGGCTAGTTTAGTTTGCATTGCTTTATTTACCAGTTTTAGTTTTTTGAACCCCAATCCCCCCACCTTTTTTTTTGTCATAAATCCCCAAGATTTGATATAGCAGCCTCTTTTGCCTTCTTGTTTTCCCCACCAAAAATCTCTCTGCAAGCTAGTTAAAGTATTGATCGTTTTCACCGGGATCGGGAAGCACACCATTTGTTAAATAGGTATGGATTCTAAAGTTGATTTGATTAAGACCAACCTTCCCGCCTGATTTAGCGTCACATTTTTCCAATCCCTTAATCTAGCCTTAAACTTAGCTATCAAATTTGCTAAATTTAGATGTCTATGTTTTTGAAAAATAGAGGTGCACCCAAATAAATTTCCTTGAAATTCAATTTCTTCATGCGAAGAGATCTAGTTAGAGCTCTACACAGTCTAAGATGAAGATTTGGGGTATGAAATACTCCCGATTTTTCCAGATTTATCAATTGTCCCGAAAAATCTCCGAAGTCCTTCAGCAAATTCATCAGATTTCAAGATTCTCTCATATCCGCCTTGGTGAAAATTAGGATATCATCCGCAAAAATAAGGTGATTAATGGAGGGGCTATTTCTAGCAATCTTTATTCCGCGGGTTTTCTTTTTTGCTTCCGCATTTTGGAGCATGTGAGAAAGGAATTCCATACAGATTAGAAACAAATAAGGGGAGAGAGGGTCCCCTTGACGAATTCCCCTAGAAGGGAAGAAGACATTACCAGGCGAACCATTCAGCAGAATTGAAATAAAAGTTGTACTAATACACTGATGAATCATAGTACACCAGTGATCAAAGAATCCCATCTTCCTAAAAAAATTTACCAAGTAATCCCATTCAACCCTATCAAAGGCTTTGCTCATATCTATCTTAAGACCCTGATATCCCTTTTTTCCTTTTTTTCTCTTTCTCATAGCTTGAGTGATTTCATGAGCTATCAATATATTATCTGCGATTTTCCTACCTGGGACAAAAACATCCTGACAAGGAGATATAAAAGTATTGAGGTGGGGTTTTAGGCGATTAGCCAGGATTTTTGAAATTATTTTATAAACCGTATTGCATAGGCTTATGGGTCTGAAATCAGCCGGGGTTGTTGGGTTATCCTTTTTTGGAATGAGGGTGAGGAATGTTTGATTTAACTGTTTTAGAAGAAAATGAGTTTCGAAGAAGTTTTCACAAGAGAGATTACTTCTTTCCCTACAATGTCCCAGCTTTTTTGGAAGAAAATAGCAGGATACCCATCAGGTACCGGAGATTTAGAAGGAGGCATAGCGAATATAACTTCCTTAATTTCCTGATCAGTTGGGGTAGCAACTAGACTATCATTTATCTCATCAGTAACCCAGTTAGAGGTGAGTTCCAATATTTTCGCCTCTTTTTCCACCGATTGGTTTCCCTCCGAAGTAGATATTTCCATAAAATGGATTCTCAGAATTTCTGCCACTTCCGATAGTTTTCCTTTCCATTCCCCATTTGCATCCTTCAAATTTGAAATTTTGTTTCTCCTAAAACGGTTAACCGTTTTTATATGGAAGTAAGCTGTGTTCATATCCCCTAGTTTGATGTCGTTATCTCTCGATTTCTCTTTCCAGAATTGTTCCTCTATGCTCTTCCATTTTTCCAGTTCCATAACCAGATTTTTCCACTTCATCCTTGTTTCCGCATCATGGTTGGATTTCTAGTAACATTTCTCTAGCTCTATCTTAACTGTTCTAATTCTCTTTGTAATATTACCAAAAATCCCTTTATTCTAGTCTTTCAGCCTTAATTTTAGATTTTTTAGTTTAGAAATAACTCTAAATCCCGGGGATCCCGGTATGAAGCTCTCCCAACATTCTTGAATCAGCTTAAGGCAAGTTTTGTCTTCAAACCACATTGCTGGGAATCTGAAGGGCTTAAATCCCATCATGGACTCGCGGTTTAATCTTAGGAGAATAGGGCTATGGTCCGACCCGATGGGTGGGAGATGAGAGAGAAATGACTCAGGATAGGTGACCAACCATTTCGGATTGGCGAGCGCCCTATCAAGCCTCTGTTCTATGTTTCCTTCGGTTCTATGGTTAGACCAAGTAAATTGATTTGTTCCTTCAAATCCTAGATCCATCAATCATGTTTCACCTACTGTTTCCAGAACTTCCGTCACTTACGAGTTCTGGCCTTTGGTTCATCCCAACTTCTCCGAAGGATCGAAAACGACATTCAGGTCCCCCAAAAGGACCCACGACATTTTTTCGGCCCTACGGGCCACCTTTTTGATAAACTTCCAAGGTTCAATCTTAGTCCCATGGTACGGGCTTCCATAGTAAAAAGTAAACAGATTTTCTTTTTGAGTACACTCATCCATAACAAGAGCATTTATCATATTCTTATTACTTTGAACCACTTCAAGTTTGACATTTTCAGTCCATCCCAGGGACAGACCACCAGCACTACCCACTGGTGGGACTAACCACCAGTTTTGTAGATGACACCTTTTAAACAAAGAGATAACAGAGCTATATTTAGCCTTTGTTTCAGACAGGAAGACTATCTCTATGGAGTTAGAGAACACTAAATCTACCAAAGTATCACGTGGTAGTTTCTTAGCTATACCCTGTCCGTTCCAAGCCAAAGTTGCTACCATTGAAATAGCTTTCGTATTCCGTAAGTATTGTCTAGTCACACCCCACCCCTTAAACTCTACTTTTCCACCACCCTTTTCTATCCTACGGAACTCTGAAGAATCACGTAAAAGACTACCCCTTTCACACAGCTGTTTCTGTGCTATAGTCGTAATCCCATTTCTCTTAAGATCAGAAGTATTATCAGAGAAATTGTCCACTATCCACTCACTTGAGAGAATAAAACTCTTCTTTGCAGACCAAACCGTAGTAACTATCAAATGGATCTTAAAAAAACTATATCTCCTTATGTTTAATGCACCAAATTTATTTATATAGGGAGTACAAGAAAGTAAACAAATGTAGCTGGTAGTCCTAGTGGGAGCTAGCCTGATACAGATACACAATCTAAACCTCCTATTTAGAGCTATGGAACTAGAAATTAGATACAATAAGCTTAAGATAACAGTGCAAGCAGCGGTCTCTGTCTTGTTAACTTGTTTTCTTCCTTTTCCCAAAAAGTTGACGATGCCTTCCACTGAACTATTCTTTATAGTGGTTAACACACTTCTTTCCTTTATATTTCTACTAATCTTACTGCTTCTTATCAGTTTGCCTTCTTCTCCCTTGATAACATACTTAGAGTTTTTTATCTTCACTTGTTGTAACCTATTCACCCCTTTGTCCTCATTATCCCCGTTCTCGGTCCAAATCTCGTAACCCCACTGCAGCTTTACTACAATCACATCACATGTAATCACAGTTGAGTAAAGTTTAATATGAATTTTCAAACATATCTCATTCTCATTCTTTATCGTCGGCCTACTGATCAGGTTTATTTTTCCGTTAACCGTTCTACCTTTGGTGCCCCGAAAGAGAACCAGATGTATCAGAGTTAAAACAAATATTTTTATTTTTTAAAGATGTTTAAGACTTTCATCGCTTGTACAAGAACTAATAGAAGCGTAAAGTTTATAGCGATATACCTGAGCTGGTGAGATACCAGAGTGTTCGAAGCAAGACTCAAATCCATCGATCTGAACATTTTCAGTGGTTTCAACTAGTTCGACAGTTGCATTAGCTAGAACATCAAGGTTCTTCGAGTGAACTGGGTTGGCTAGAGGGTAGAACTGGTGGGGAAGGTAGTTCACCGATATTTCATCTAGAAGAGGTTGTTGATGTATGTCCTCCATCATTAGATTGTCCATCGGTATCGTCTTCTTAATTCTCCTCGGAATCTTCTTAACTCTTCCTTTTGAAGCTTTATCTTGTTCCATAACCTCATTTAGATCATTAAGGACCACATAATTTTTCGTTTTTGGTGGAGATTTACCTCTGCCTCTAGCATTTCTTGGGAGTGGTTGTTTCTTGCCTGGGACTGTAGTCGTATAATCCCCATCCATAATCTGAACTCTCTTTCCCTTCCCGGTAGTTGTTGCTACTGGCAGTTGTACTTCTTATCCAAATATGTTCCTCATTATCTGTTTTTGTATTTCTAACGCTTCTGGGCTAGTCATCTCAGAAGCTAGACCAATGGTGTCTGAGTAGTGAGCTTCAAATGATTCTCGGATGTTTTTTGAAGATGAAGTAGCCAGCTCGATCGGAGTACCTATCAGAATTGGTTGTTGAGTGATAATGTTAAATAAAAAAGGGTTCGAATCCATCCACGGTTGTACTTGCTTTGCCTTTTCTCCTTGATCCACTGCATAAGTATCAGCCTCCATTATCAGTGGTGCGAGGTTGAGCTCTAGATCTGAGTTATTGATTTGAGTTTGATGAGTTGGATCATAGAAGCCCGGTCCAAAGAACGAGTTGGGGATAACTCCTGGTTCGGCAAAACCCGGCGGTATGGATAACGATTCAGGCAGTATTGTTAACTCAGCTTCCGAGTTGATTGGGAAACTCGCCTGAGAACTGAGAGACGAGTTGCCGATTCTAGAATCGTTCTGAGTATTGATCGAGAAGGGGATAGGCTGATAATTCTGGGTATTGATTGAAAATGGAATCGGCGGTGGTATAACGAGTTGTGTACCTGAATCAGAACTGCTAGCTTCTCCCCATAGATATTGCCTTAACGGTGCATAATCATATTTAGGCCTTTTTTGATTGTTTTGAAGATCCATCGGTGAAGTTGGGCTTGATTGCCGCTCTCTTATTCTTGTATTGATTCCCATACCATCACTATTGTTGTAGACTTGTTGAAGGTTCTCCATCTGAGCCGGCACAACAGGAAAAAATTCCGGTATAGTCTCCTGCAAGTTTATCTTGAAAGCTGGGATGGTGTTGATTAACGGCTGTGTTTGAGCGCCATTGATATGATCTATAAGCTCTTGAGGAATGGGGTTAGCATCACTACATCTTGCGGTCGGGTGATCAATTTTTCTGCACCTAGAACATAGTCTTCTAGGCATCTTATCAAACCACAGGTCCACATTTATTTCCTGTTCTTTTATCGTCATCTTCACATTTCTGGGTAAAGTTTTTTGCATATCCATCTTCACCAAAGCACGTACCGATCTGCGTCTATCATCCGGAAAACCATCTTTCGGGTCCATTACTTTCACTTCTTCTCCAATTCTTTCAGCTATTTTCCTTGGAATCTCGTTGAAGTGATGATGTGGTAGCAGTTTGTTGAGGTTTGCCCACATGTATTCATATCTCATACAGGTTTCCGCCGGATGAACAGTTCCATTATTCATTCTTATTTGCATCAAGTAACCCTTGAAAGGCCACAAACTTCCTCTTGCCACGAAACCCACACCATCTCTTGAGTTTAAAGTTATTACCATTATATTTTCTCCCCTATTCTCACAGAGCACATGAAGAACAGCTGGTTCATAGGAGAGACCAAAAACTTCCTTACAGTCAGCATTAATGGTGTTTTGAGGGTACATATATGGACAGTTGAGCTTGCATATGACCATCTGCTGGAGGTTTTCATCACACTTAGAAGCTGTTTCATCATCTATCACCAGAGATGGCTCTAGATTTTCCATAAGGTTAAGATTGATTGCTAGCTTAGAGGACATAGAAGAGATCTCGTCAGTAAAAGAGCTTGCCATTTTTAGATGAAAAAAAATCTGAAGATAAATTGTGATTTCTATGATTTGTTTCCAAAAGTAGCATAGACAGTTCGACAGTTTCTGCATCATTATATCGATGTAGATCTTCCACAGTAACCATATCTGCATTCCTACCTCCATTAATATCATTGACTGGTTACCGCAACACATATGAGCTGAAAAAAGTCCGTGGGAGGGTATTGAATGAAGGTATGGGTTGCCGGATTTTCTGGGTTGCTGGATTTTCTTGGAGTCAATAGATTCAGGGATTTATTGTCGAGAACAGAATCCACAAGTACACAGATGTATCACCGAAAGGGAAGTAAAACCACTGAAGACGTGCAGGTTGACAAGACCCTTGTCTCACAACTCCACCCTGTTTCTCAACGCTCAGGTAAGAAGTAGTTAGTTCATGAGAAAAAGTTAAAAAAATCATGAAGCAGGTGAAGAACTAAATGCAAAAGAAGAACCAGAGATATATTCACCAACCAAATCAAACTAGATGACGGAATTAGTAAAAAGCCAAAAACAAAGCAATAGGATGAGAAGTAAACTAAAAAGAAAGGATTTAAAACAAGAGAAGGAAATGAAGAAGCGAGTATAGAAAAACCAGATTAGAGGGGTCATAGAAGATGAAGATCCACAGATAGCGCTCACAATAGAAGATGTTCAAACCCTAAGAAAGTCATCAGGAATGGCCAGAGTCAATGAGAGAAAAAGTATTCTTTTAACTTTTTTTTTAATAAGTAATATTCAGGTAATAGAGGTTGCGTTGTGAAGTTATTGATTTGGGAGGGACGTAATTTCTACTATATAAAACTAGATTTTCTTCCCGTGCTACGCCCGGCCGGCTTCACAAACTTGGTTCACCAATTCAATCTACAACTACAAATACAATGCATCACTTCCTCTTTCTTTGAACCATATTTTTCATTTGGTTTAGCTCGGCTTCGCCGCGCCCAGTCCCGATATGATTTGGTAAAGCAGGGCTTCGGATTCGCCTCGTCGAATCCCGACATGATTTGGTAAAGTTCGGCTTCGCCTCGCCCCGATTTAATTTGGTAAAGCTCGGCTTAGTGGCTTCGCCTCGCCCAATTTTGATTTGATTTGGTAAAGCTCGGCTTCGCCTCGCCCAATCCCAATTTGATCCCCATGCATTAAACCATCTTATTTTTTTAACAAAATTGGCATGTCATAAATTTTTGATTTAGTGTGGCTCACATTTATGTACAAACAAAGTATCACATAAAGATAAAAAATATTACAACCACGCTATATGTGGTTCGGTATTTTTCATGGTGAAGGAGAAATGCATTTCCAATATCAATGAGGCAGATACTACGGATCTCAAGCTGTAGCGTTGCACCAAAGAATTAACACAAAACTATGAGTCACTTGATAACAATATCCATTAATTCATATTTCTGCAATAAGCAAAAAATCTGAACTATTAAGATCAAAATTAAGACCAAATCAACCACCCACACTATAATAAATTATAAATACTTGGAAAAACTTGACTAAATCATAAATTTATGAATAACTAAGCTAATATCTAGCAAAAATAAATCCGGTCAAAATAGTACTTAGCCCCAAAGTCCAGCTTGAATAGAAATTAGACTTGGACATGTTCTAACTTTCGAATTTTTCTCAATAATGTCTCTGATCTTGTAGTTGTCTAAACTAATAAGGAAAAAATAATTTCAAACATTGTGAAATTGGTTGAACAATATTCAAAATTGTCAATAAAAGCAAGGTTTTAGTATATTTCCAACAACACAACTTTTAACTACGATTATGAATTCATAATATAGAGAGATTACAATCGTCTGAACTTGAGCATTGACTTCATTAGTTGCAGATACTCTTCGTTATTAAATCGCTCCTATCCCTTTTCTACTCGATTCCTTAATTGAAAAACGTGGTTCAGTGGTATGTAAATAAGCAAATATTCATAGCATCGCATAATTTAAATTTGAAAAACTTTAATAACACATACCATGATTGAGATTGTCGCTGCCTTGCCCACCTCCTTGTCCCTAGTTAGAATATCCACATTTTCAACCTTTTTATTAGAACAAAACTTGGACCAATAGATCAAAATGCAATTTCATAAATGACGGTAAATACAAACAATCTTAACTTATGCGCTTGATAAGTTTTCCACTGAATTGATTATTTACATGTGCCAGGCACAATAAGGAATTTGGGGCATACAATATCAGAGTAGTGTGACAAAATTAAAAATTCAAATGAGCGTACCTCTTGCACTTTTTTGTTGAGTTGAACCCACATACAACCTTCATGATTATGAAACTGCTAATATATACGTCCATCACAACAACAAGTGATTATGCATTAATCAACTGTGTGGAGCGTTTATGTAATCGCTACACTTCTTGAGAATATGATCAAGTGAATTACTTCAAAAATATATATAGAATGCACCCCACAACATCACATTTTTGTGAGTTAAAATCAATGAAGATTATAAAAAATGTATTTAGCACACATAATTTTCCACTGTGTTATAAATCTATACAGCTAAATTTATCCCACAAGCAAAATTGTGAAGGGAGGTTGCCTAACAGCCTAAGTGGACTTATTGTTTCCAAAGTACAAATTAAGACTTTTTGCACAAATGAAATTGTAATTGAAGCCAGTAACACACGAGTCTAATGCACATGTAACAAACAAATCTTTTAACTTACCACACAAAGCCATTTTCCAGAAGTATCGACCATGTGGTTGCATCAGTATTCCATTGGGCACTTCGTCAATATTTAGTAAAAATGTAGGAGGAGCAAATCCCATTTGCATACCTGTTAACATGCGAGTTTTCTCTGTAATCATCTAAATAACTCTTGGACTACTATTTACAATGGCATATATATTTGGATAGAGTCGCAAAGTTGAATTTCAACCTCAAAGCAATCAAGTATGTATAAGAGATCAAACAACAAACAAAAGATTAATGTGGTTCTTCCTCATGAGATACCAGTCTTTACTAAGGAGGTCCAGAAAGTACTATCAACCCAAACATAACATTTCCTTAAAAACCAAAACTGTATCCACCACCATCATCTAACACTACTATAAGCAACAGAACCTCTAGCTTCAACCAAAAGCAAGAAGACATCTACAACAACAACACCAAGACCACAATCAACCTAAATAACAACACCATCACCTGAAACTAATAAACTACAAAAAAAAAAAATGTTGGATAGAAAAGCTTACCAAAGTGCACGAAATGTTCTCATCTGCAAGAAATTTAGAGAAAGAGAATGAATAGCTTTATCTATAACATCACCTCCATGCTCTCTTTAAAATCACCATCACTTCAACTTCTATGGAATTCCCAGAGAATTAAGGTTAGCTCGTTTAGGTAAACAAAAAAAAAACAAAAAAAAAAGAGAAAACAGCGGGCTAAAAAAAAAGTATATGCATTGTAATTGTGCTCTACTTTTTAGTACCCATGTTTTCAAAACCAAAACCAAAAGAAGAATATTGGTGTTCCAATTCCCATCTTACACCTACAAATTATCTCAACATGATGCCTAGGTGCTGTCAAAATATATATTTACAGGATATCATATGCATACAATGGTACAACGAAAGATCAAATTCATATCAAATGCACGAATTAATCTTAAATTAAAACTAAAAATGTGCTTCATCCTTTACCTGAATGTTACCACAATGATGCATGTGAGCTCCTTTCTCCAGATGAAACTCCAAATGCAATTAACAGTGACAGTGAATCTATGGATTAGAGAGCAAAATCAAAATTAAACAAAAACAAAAAAGAGCAAACCCTATTCTTTGTATGATCGGATTTGATAACCCATGCCTACGAAATAAAAAACCAAAATAATATAATGAACAATTTTTTTTATAAAACCACACCTACAAAACAACAAATCATAGAAACTCATATCAAAGAAGAAGTAATCCTAACCTTCGGAGTCGAGAATGGGGAAGAAGTAGGAAGACACAAAAGGGTTAGAATTAACAATCATGTAAATAAAGATAACCTTAGGAGCAGCCTCACTCTTATAACCTTTAGTAGAAATATTCTTGTCATTAGAGACATCAGAATCTGAAGAATCAAAAGAAATTCCCTCTTTTACAAAATGCATTTCCTTCTTATCATCTTCTACACCAACGGAAATATGATGAGAGTCCATGTTCTTACTCTCCAATACATCCTCTTCCATCAGATCATCCCCTGGACTTTGATCTAAATTTAGTTTTTCTGAAGATCCACCATCTGCACTATCAATGTTTTAGCTAGGGTCAACATTAATCGCACTGTGGGTATCATCTAGCTCACACGGACTAGGCTCATCCAGTGGATGAAAAACCCCACATTTAGGAGGAACTTCATTGGATTATGGTTCCACCATCTGTGGATGAAAAACTTTGGGTTCTAAATTGAAACCATTAGCATTCAAAGAATCCTTTAGTACATTCTGTTTATCAATTGTTATAGAATCAGAAGAAATAGAGTCATTTACTTGAAACCCTAAAGTAGGGTCGGCCTCAGATACCTGGTTATTTGAATGAGAAGCAGTAAAAACAGCATCATGAGGATCCTTTGAATCCTCATTCTTTACATGATTTTCATTCGACTCCTCGTTCTTGAACTTTGTCCGGGTAATCACCACAGTTTCATTAATCGAGATACCGTTTCCACTAAACCGAATGAACTACAGACTCCTCATACATTCCTACAAAACTGATTAAATCCTCGCCTTGAGCTCTACTCTTATCCAGATTTTTGAAACTCTTATCTACGTCAACAACAGATGCATTCTCATCGACTTCTTCAGTTCTATAACCATTGTGATACCCAACATCTTCAATGGTTCGAGTCTCCGTGCAGTTCACTTTTACATATCCTTGTTGATCATCATAGTCAACAATTGTATCATTATCTACCTTTGAAGCAGTCTCTACACCATGAACCCTAATATCTTCAACCATTTGAGTCTCCATTGGTTTAGCTACGACATTCCGTTCTTCATCAATTTGAACAGTGGTTCCACTTTCATCAGGATATTTGTATAACCTTAGGGTTTTTTTTTTTCCTCTCCGGAAGTTTACGTTCTTCTGTATAACCTCAGGATATTTGTGAAAGAGATTTTCACCGGATTTGTTTCACCGAAATCGCACCTGTAAATAAACCGAACAAAGAATAATTAAAAGAAAAAAATCAACGATAAGAACACAGTATACAGAGAGAAAAAAGGAGGAGGAATAAAGAGAGAACTTAGAGAAGAAAGAAAGCGGCCGGAAAACCTGTGCTTAGGGTTTGGTTTGTGTTTTTTTGGTTTTATATTTTGTGGCCGAAATTTGTGTGGGAATTCCTCTTTTTTCTCTTCTTTGAGGAAAAATGAAACGGAGCAATTCTGTGCGAGGGTGAGGGTCACCGTTCAACGTGGAGCCTAAGGACCTTAGGCTTTTAAAGGAGTTCTATAACCATTGTGATACCCAGCATCTTCAATGGTTCGAGTCTCCATGCAGTTCGCTTTTACATCTCCTTGTTGATCATCATAGTCAACAATTGTATCATTATCTACCTTTGAAGCAGTCTCTACACCATGAACCCTAATATCTTCAACCATTTGAGTCTCCATTGGTTTAGCTTCGGCATTCTGTTCTTCATCAATTTGAACAGTGGTTCCACTTTTATCAGGATATTTGTATAACTTTAGGGTTTTTTTTTCCTCTCCGGAAGTTTACGTTCTTCTGTATAACCTCAGGATATTTGTGAAAGAGATTTTCACCGGATTTGTTTCACCGAAATCGCACCTGTAAATAAACCGAACAAAGAATAATTAAAAGAAAAAAATCAACGATAAGAACACAGTATACATAGAGAAAAAAGGAGGAGGAATAAAGAGAGAACTTAGAGAAGAAAGAAAGCGGCCGGAAAACCTGTGCTTAGGGTTTGGTTTGTGTTTTTTTGGTTTTATATTTTGTGGCCGAAATTTGTGTGGGAATTCCTCTTTTTTCTCTTCTTTGAGGAAAAATGAAACGGAGCAATTCTGTGCGAGGGTGAGGGTCACCGTTCAACGTGGAACCTAAGGAACTTAGGCTTTTAAAGGAGTTAGATGTGGTTTTCACATGTTTGTAATTGATCCACCCAAGTACATGGTATACCGAGTGCGAAAAAACTTGAAACACATCTGTTTCATAATTTGTTGTTGCAGCGAGTTGTTCAAAAGCTCCACAACAAAAGTCTTAGATCCTGCTTGTCATTATTGTCCTCGCTTAACAAGGTCGAAAATAATATATTAAGATACTCGACCTTAACCAACATTTTTCGTATTTAACTGCATTGTCCCCAATGGACCATAAACGTGAATATTAGTCGTTGTAATGCAGAGCACACTTTTGAGAGCCCCTTAAGCCCATGCTATCTGGGTACAAGTAACAAATATTGTTGCCGAAGTGTTGATGACGAAGGGAAGAAAAATATCTTATTACTAGACATTTCAGGGAGCTCGGTCCACAAACATACAACTGAGCAAAATTGTGTCAAGCTCCTATAGTTTGTGAATCTCTCATATTATGTTACTAGATATTTCAAATTATCTTAGCGTTAGAGTTCAGATCATACAGCTCGAACCAATTTACAAACCATATTTTGTTGGTCTATGATCTACGAACTCTATTTGCAGTGAAAAATATGGTTTGCATCACCTATTTATAATGTGAAAAATTGAATTCTCACAATATTATCACGTGAAATATCCATCCATCAAAAATTTGTTTCTAACTCATTATCACTTTGTGGTCCCATAACCAGTCCACTTCCAAGGTGGTAGCCTTCCATCGACTCCCTGATACACACAAATAGATTAATGAAACAATGATCTACGCAAAAAAATAAAAATAAATTCATTCAAGTATCTTAATTACTAAAGCAACAATGGAATATTAACATTATTGTACACTAACATTGCTATGATCTCTGAACAATACCAGTTGAACTGCCATCTTGATTATTTTCTTCTAATTCTTCTTTAACACATCATCCACTTCCCCTTTACTGATTGCATTCATAATAGCAACCTGAACTTCATATCTCAGAAGTTATATTTCATATACAAGTCATTTCTACCGGCGGTGACTTTCCATTCATCAAGTAACCTGCCTTCAGTACTATTCTCATTTAGTTGCAACCCATATATAACGGCCATGTCTTCGAGAGATGAGTGAAACACATTAGATCTTGCAAAAAGTTTGTCCGTCTTTCATTTTAGTTAATATATGCTAGTGCACTAGCGTTTCGACCCCCTGGTTACTTTTGGACAATTCATTTGTTGTGAAGTGATTCTTCGTTAACACTAGCATTTCCAAAATGAAGTTGATTCAAGAGCTTCCATCTGTTTTTCATCTAGCTTTTGTGCCTTCTCTTCTAGGTCTCCAAAAAGGTCCTGTAAAGGCCAGCAGATATTTTTTCTAAAAAGCTTTGGGGATTTACATAAGGGAAAAAAAAACATCATATGCTATTGGTTAAACAATAGAATGCAAGCGAAACAATCATATCAACACACCTGTAACTAACATGCGAGGAAAATAACTTATAGTTTAGAATATAAAAGACCGAAATTAACTCTAAAAGCTTTGCTGATTCTAGATACCGGATCAAAAATACATTCACTAATTGATGATTACAACTTAATATGAATGGGATGATAACGACAACTATCACTAATTCGGTTAAGTGAAAAGAACAATTATCAATTGTCTCACCTATTATCAATTATCAAAGACAGTGAATAATAAAAACAAACTATCACTAATTCCTTACTAAACTTATGTCTACCATAGTACATTTTGCCGCATATAGTATTTTCAAGTTCATGGAAGATGTCATGCAAAGGACCGAAATTTGCTCTGAAAAGCTTTGTGGAGTCTATAATGGTTTAAGAAAAGGCATTTATTAATTGGAAATTATCACTAAATATGCTTTGGATGATAACATCAACAATCCCAACTTTAGTAAATGAAAACACCATTTAGCACATCATAATCTAGGTAAAAGTACATCGATCTATCACAAAATCAGGGGATGGTAACGAAAACATCACAATTTAAACGAAAGCACAATTATCACATCAAAAATCAAGGATAACGACAACTATCACGATAATTATCACATGAAAAATAAGGAATAACTTTATCTATCACAATATTTTGAACTGAAGTGTTATTTACCTGTTTTACTGCCTTTACTTGTGTCGGGTTTAACACCATCTTTAGTTGTTGTTGGGTCTTCAATTTTCGTTTTCTTCTTCGGATTCTGGAAATGGTCGTCGGAATTGGTTTACCACGAAGTTTCGCCATCTCTTACTTATCCCTTTCAACAAGAATTACCCACAGTCATGAACATGATATTAGGGTAAATCAAAAATTGGTGATTAATTTGATCATCATGGAGTAATTAATCAAAGCCAAAAAGAAACACACACCCAAATATGATCGCCCAACAAGAAAGATTTATCAAACATAGTTTCAACAAAATCAGTCAATCGACCAATAAAAAAAAAAAAACACAACATTTAATCCTTGAACCTACCCAATCATGGAAATCCCATTAAATCAAAAATTATCATACAAAATAAACATGCATGGTGATAAATTTACTTTCTCTAAGAGTAGATAAGTTAGAAGAAACCTTAGAAATCAATTTGAAAACAGTGATAATAGGCTTTCAATTTCTGGATTACGCTAAACCGTGAAACTTCGACAGTGTCAGTTTTCTCTGGCTGTTTATTCAGCTTGAATATAGACGAATCAAATGAAAAAAGAAAAGATGATACGGCTGTGATAAGTGAGAAGATGGCGGATCGATGGAAACAAGGTAGGCTTGATTGTTGGGAATTTCCTAAATTCTTGGTATTTGATTTTTTCACCGGTTCCAAATATAGAATATGTAAAGTAGCAAATATCATTAGTTCCTAAGAATAATATATTAGAGAGAGTCTAGTCCATTTGACCCAGTCAAATGTTTGTTTGGTCCTATTTGGTAATATAAATTATCATTTGTTCCTAGGTTGATGTCATGGATGATGTAAATGTCATCTTGTGTGGCAGAAATACACTTATATTATTGTTTGGTCCTAGAAAATAATGATTTGGTCATAAGTTGATGTCACAGTCCTTTATTTTTTGAGCCAAGGGCAATAAAATTACCTATTCCATGGAAAGGTGCAGCCACAGTCCAACTCTTTGAAAACTAAACAACCATGTGCTTGTCTAACTCAGTCCAACTCACTCAGTGATCCATCCAGCTCAATACCCAATCCACCCTCCCCATTTACAGGTGCCCAATTAAATATATACGACCTATATTACAGAGGTACCCAATAAAAAATTTCAGCCAGTCGTTCCTAGTACCCAATAAAATTTTACGGCCAGTCTTTCCAACTAATTTTATACGACCTCTATTACAGAGGTACCCAATAAAAGTTTTCAGCCAGTCATTCTTGGTACCCAATAAAAAAATTCACCCAGCCTTTCCAATTAAATATATACGACCTCTATCTTGTGGGGAGACCAGTGAACAGCCTTGAATGGCAATATTACAGAGGTACTAGTAACGACTAGCTATACCAATTGACCTCTCATTGAGTTTTTCCTTTTCTTCTTCAATTACGGACTGTGAAAATAGTTTTATAGTTAAAAGAATGAGATACAATTATCTCTGTTGGTTAAACCTACAACATATTTTTATCACGGTACTAATAACGTATTGGTTGGTCAAGTTCTGTTTCGGTTTGTCTGAATTTGTGGTGATGACGTACACGGATTAGTTAACTGGGAAGTTCAGTTACGCAGTTGGTGGTTCACGAGTTCTGAAGTGGAAGTTCTGTGAAGAACAAAGATGTTGTAGTTGTTTAGAGTTGGTGCTGAATGATGAAGGCTATGTATAGAGCTTAAATGTGTGATCAAGTGCAGGAAGGTGCAACAGACAGAAGAGCTGGTGGTGTTAGTATTTTGAACAGTAGAAATTGCAGTCGGTGGTGGTGGCTGCAGGACATAATGGAGATTGGTTGTCGTGGATGGTTACGAAAAGGAAAGTGGCGAACTTAGCCATGTGTTAAGGAGACTCAGCGAAGATAGAAGAATTGATTTGGCTATTGACTTAGTTAAGGAAGCTAACTATAGCCGAGATGAAAAATAGTTGATGGTGTTCTGTCCTGATTTTGGCAGAGTAGAAACGCAGAAAGTGGTGCTGGGCTTGAAATCGGTAGGTATATGTAAATTGGGAGGGTAGATTGGGTATTGAGCTGGACGGATCACTGAGTGAGTTGGACTGAGTTAGACAAGCACATAGTTGTTTTGTTTTCAAAGAGTTGGACTGTGGCTGCACCTTTCCATGGAATAGGTAATTTTCATGCCCTTCGCTCTTATTTTTTCTCTCTCTTAATAAAAATAAATAAATAAAATTTAAAACTTACATATCTTTTGAACCATATGTCTAAAAATGATAAATTTTATATATTCGGAAAGCCCTCGACGATAGCTTTCCAACGAGTACCATTGTCGCTATGTTTCGGAGCTTTTAATTTTTGCCTTATTTTTTAGCTATAAAATGAACTATTATACGAGTTCATTCTACAAAATGAACTACTTTGATGAACTATTATACAAGTTCATTCTACAAAATCAACTATTTTAATCATGCTAGTTAGTTCATTCCAAAAAGTGAACTCTTTGGATTAAATAACATACGAGTTCATTCTACAAAATGAACTATCATACGACTTCATTCTACAAAATGAACTATCATACGACTTCATTCTACAAAATGAAGTGGTATAATGAACTATTATTACGAGTTCATTATACAATATGAACATCTATCACAGGTTCATTTTACAATATGAACACCTATCAAGGGTTCACTCTACAATATGAACTACCGTTTACGAGTTCATTTTATAAAATGAACTACCATAATGAACAACTATTATGAGTTCATTTTACAATATGAACTACCATTTTTAATTACTATTACAAGTTCATTTTACAATATGAACAACTATTATGAGTTCATTCGAAATTAAGAACATCTATCACGAGTCTGTTCTTCAATATGAACTACCATTGCGACTTCATTCTTCAAATTGAACAATTACTATGAGTTTATTCTACAAAATAAATTGCTAGTGTATACGAGTTCATTCTACAAAATGAATTGCTAGAACTAGAATGAACTACCATGTTACAAAATAGTGTTCATTCTCGGAATGAACTACTATTATACCGAAAAAATTAAAAGCTCTGAAACATAGCGACAATGATATTCGTTGGAAAGTTATCGTCGAGGGCTTTCCGAATCTATAAAATTTATTAATTTTTGACATATATTTTGAGAGATATTTAAGTTTTAAATTTTTAAATATTAAGGTTAGAAGGAGAGAGAAATTAGTAGAGAAAATAAACAAGTAAGAGAAACCATTCACGTGAGAGAAAAAATAAGAGAGAAAAGGGGTACTTTAGATATTTTAATAATTATGGACCAAACAGTAAAGGTGTTTGACCAAAGGACTAAACAGACATGGACCCACCTAAAAAAGGACCAAACGATATTTTTCCCATATCTAAATGGTGGGTTTGTCATAAAGAATTTTTCTTAAAAGGGCTAGAAATATTTTCCCATCTATTAGTTTTAAACGAAAAACATATATCCCTAATTTGTAATTAATTTGATTTACAAAGCTTAATTGTAAATAAGCGTTATTAATTTTCCATAATTATTTAATCATAATCATTATTTTAATCCTTATATATCCTTATTGAGATTTTAGTTAAGTTTGATATAGTACTAATTGATAAATGGTAACATTATTTTATTAAAGTTATTATTACTGTTATTATCATCGATGGTCGAATTATTATTCCCAACTACTCTTCCAAATATTATTGAGTACCCAAAAATATTATTAACATTTATGTGATTATAAATTATTGACCCTATTAATTATTACCCCCTATTAATCATTCCAGAGAGACCAACTAAAATCAGATCTAACTTAGTCAGGTGAAAATTCTCGGTGGAAGGAGAAGACAGGGATGGTGCTCTAAGATTATCCCTATGGATCATTAAACAGTTTGCTCTTACCTCTTCATACACAATCCCACTTTAATGATTTCTTACTTTTGTCAGTTTAATTCTCATTGTTTTGTTTAGATCCTTTTAAACATTTTTTTCCGTTTTCTTTTCTGCTAATACTTTTTGTTTTTCTGACGAGTTAATTCTCTCCCATGAGGAACTAATTAAGTGATGTGTAGTGCTCATTCGTTTAATCTCTAGCGATCCAGTGGTGGTTATTTGGGAGCAGTGGTACGGGGGTTTTTCATTTAAATCTCCTTTGAATCAGTGGTGATTTTCTTTACTCTTGGTATGGAAATATTCAGATTGTCAAGATATTATGGCATGCTAGTTTCAGTGGTGTTACTAGTTTTCAGCTCATATATTGTAACACACAAAACAGTGGGTTTTGCTACCATTCATCAACAATTTCATCGTGATCAAAACTCAACAATCATGGGGAACTGGTTCTACATCCATAGAGCCAACTGCAAATCTAAGTTGTACGAGAGTAAATTTGGAAACTCACCAAAAGAAAAGGCGCTCATCAAGAATTCAAAATTTTTTTTTGGAAACTCACCAAAAGAAAAGGCGCTCATCAAGATTTCAAAAAAAATTGAACTTCACTTACCATTAATAGAGCCAGGAATTACTGCGCAACTCTCGGGGGATAGTTGTAGAAATGATCAAAAGAAAAAGTTTATGTGTAGGAAATCTACTCATGGAAAAAGAAACAAAAATTCGACAACTAGCAGTCTAAAATGTAAGAAAGGTAAGAAAAAATTAATAAAGCCAGAAATTGCTGCACAAATCACGGGGGATAATGGGAGAAATGGTCAAAAGAAAAAGTTGCTTTGTAGAAAACATACTCATGGAGAAGCTATTATTAATTCGACAACAAGCAATATAAAATCTAAGAGGACTGGGCTTCCAACACAAAGCAGTCTCTTCTCTCTAGAAAAAACAAAAATATGTCGCAGAGCTCAAAACTTCAGTTAGCAGCTATCACTAGAAAAATGAAGGAGACTGCTATTAATTTAGATAAAACAAGAAGTCTAAGAAACAACTTAATCTCGGCAAAGGAAGTCAATGAAGCAGCAAACAAATGGAGTAATAGCCTCATTGGGAAAATCATTGCAAAGGATGATATGGAGTTCGAAGAAGTTCACAAGGAGGTGAACATATTTTGGAGGAGATTCCGTAAGTTTGAGATCAATACAATGGGACGCAATCTATATGTTTTCAAGTTCAAGAATATGGATGATGTAGATGCGGTCTTGAAGAAGGTACCTTGGCTAATCAATTCACATCTGGTGGTGCTGAAAAAAATATGACAATTCAATCCCTCTGAAGGATTATTCGTTTACGCATCAAGTTTTCTCGTTGATAATGAATGGCCTAATGCTAGAATATATTGACAGGGGTATCATAGATTAAATGTGTAAGGATATTGGAAGAAGGATAGATGAAGACTCAAAGCCAGGTTTCACAATCAGGGGGAGAGTAATAACTGCCAAGATAGAAGTGGATCTGCGTAAGCAACTTAAAAGAGGTGTTTGGCTCTTAACAGCTGCTAAAGAAAAAGTGTGGATTAAGTATCACTTTGAGAAACAGCCGAGAACGATCTGTCAAAAATGTTTTGTACTGGAACATAACGAGGAAGATTGCGAGCAAATTGCCTAGGATCTTTTTGTATACCGCATGTCAGAAGATCAGTTTCAGGAATTCTATGCAAAACATGCACATAAAGTCGCAGAAATGATGCAGAGTGAATGGGGTGGAAACGGAGTTGATGGGCCTAATATTAATGGGCTTGACAAACCGGAAGAAGAAAGACCCGACTGTGGATACTGTCGAAATCGGTTAGGATCTCTAAATATCTAAAAATGGGAATCACATGGAAATTATTATTAATACAAGTCGCCACCCAACTTAGGGAGTTGGGACCCAATTGCACTGGTCTAATTTTACAGAGAAAGGTTCGGGAATCAAGATACGGGCTAGGAAGGTGTGAGGCACCTAACCCGTCCAATCCGAAAATCAGCCTCTACTTTATAATTGGGATACTAGGGTTTTGATTGCGAAAAATATATAAATAAACAATATATAAAATGTGCACAATTTTCTCCTCCAAATATCAAACCATGTTTATTGTCAACACATCGTCGAATACATGAAACTTATGAAAGAAGGCGCAAACCTGTTTTCGCCAGCAGATGATTGAAATGTTACTTAGATTAATTAAGAAAGCCAACTATGATGCAGCTGCCGCAAAACCGTATCCAAGACTCCAACTCTATTGATTATTCTAACAAATTTTTTCCTCATAAATTTACTTCTATCGATTTCTACCAAAAGTTTTTCCTCCCCCTTTTTATTATTATTATTCCTCCATTTTTTTCTTCCCCCTTTTCTCTAACAAAGACACCCTATTTATAGCTTTCTTCCATCAACAATTACCTTAGGATTAAAATGACCTAAATCCGATGGCTCTTATTAAAAATCTAGATTCTCTAACCAAATAAATCATTATTATTTCTAATTAATAAAAATCCTCCAAAATTATTTTAATCACCTTTACTAAAATAGCCAAATATTATTTAATCTCAAGATCTTGCTAAAACGGAATGTCTTGCGGACAAAACAAAGCTAAAGTGTCGACATTTTTATTCATTTTGCTATTAGAGGATCGTCTAACTTTGGACCTGTATTAGTCATGAATATCCTAAAAATGGATACGAATTTGGTGACTCTCTGGGACTTAATTAATTGTCCATTTGGACTACAGGACTAGTGGGTACTTAGTGGATCCAACTCACTCGGACTACAGGACTATTGGGCACTAGTTTTGCCCAAGTTATGGATGATTATTTTTGGACCTTAACTGCGGACACGAACGGTGTTTGCCTAGACCGTATTTCGTGGAAGTACGACTTCAAATGGTTACGAAATTAGGGTGTCTACAGTTGCCCCTCTTTGGCAGAGGTTTGCGTGCAACCGAATGTCAAAGCCGAACACCCAATTTCGTACTGCCCCTCAAAAACTGTTGAAATTCCCTTGAGTTGTCCGGTGTGACACTATTGAGTTCATACGGATCATCTCTAAGTATTTAATTTTTACGCATACGTATACATCTCCATGACGAATTAATTAAGTCAAGAAATTTGTAATTGTTGCGTTGCGAAAAAAAGAAAACACTTACTACTAATTATAACGATTTTCTCTTGCATACATCCTCCTTTTTAATTAATTATGCCTGAGTATGGAAATTTTCTCCCTTTGGTGCGACTTCTTCTTTTAACCTATTTGAGATCCAATGAGTTGGAGGCTATGCTTCATACAGGAGGAGAATGATTAGTAGTACGTGCCTTTATAGAAAATAATCCTAGAAAAAAAAGTCTTAAAGAGAGACACAATAAAATACAACTAATTGCATGGAATTATTGCCTCAGACAATCTAATTTTTTTTTTTATGTTTACCTAGATTTTTCCTCATCGGCTTCCACACAACTAGAGGTTTTATTTTATTTTTTAATTAATTTTTTTTTAATAATAAATTTTAATTTTTTCTTTCTTTTTTCTCGTCTATAAAATTGAAAACAATAATACCTGATTATGATACATAGGAGCCAAACTTCCTGATTTACTGTATAGGGAGGGAGAACACTGGTATTATGCCGGCACCGTCGAATTTTCAAGAGTCAATCTGACCATTTCCAACCATCCCCAATTGTTTGATGTTTTGCCCAAAAATTCCCGAGTACATATATGCTGGCCTACCTTATTTTATCCTTGTTTCATCATGCGACTTACCACTCTTTTCTAACTCCTTCAATTGTTGACCATTTCTCCTCGATGTTTTTATTTTGATTACTTCAAATGACGACCAATTTTCTCAAGTGGATGTTTATTAACTACACAATCTTTTTTTTTTTTTTTTGCTTCTCAAATCTATCCGTTTGGACGTCCGTTGCTCATAGAACTTTAGGAGATAGTATACAAGACTAGTGATGACATACATACAAACATATCTCTCTCTATGACTTCAAAAGACTCATTCGACTGACATGGGCCTAGTATAATGATGGCGGTGCCCCTGACACTATAAAACTGAAAATAATGATTCTTGATTATTTTATTTTTTGACTGACTCTATAAGAGTATAAGACTGAGAACAATAGTTTTTTATTTGATTTTTTTTTCTTGTTTTTTTTGACTCTTTTTTTTGACACTGTATGAAAATAAAAAATCTTGATAATTTTTTTTGGACCGACTGACTTAAGGGGCCAAACATGATGACGACTCTGCCCCTAGATTATGACACTATGAGAGAGATATTGGACTTCTAAAAAAATTTTCCTTAAGTTTTATGAGCGTTCGCCGCCCTTAGATAGATTTGAGCACTTACCTAGGTATGGTATTTCTTGGGTCGAGTAACACTTACTGGGACTGGATCATGTTGGCTGCCCCGATCAAATTGTTGAACAATTCTTCTATTTTGTATGATTCTTGGATCTTCTCGAAATTCTGCTTGCTCCATCTTCTTGAACTTTATCTCTGAAAAATCATTCATTACCTTCCGATTAACTGTATTCTTGAACCTTGTGCTGGGAAAATCACTCATTGCCTTCTTGAACCTTTTGCTGTGAAAATCATTTGATGTCTTCTGATTAATATATTTCTTGAACTTTGTGCTGGAAATATTATTCATTACCTTCTGATTAATTGTTTCCTTGAACCTTATGCTCCGATTATTATTCATTGCCTTCTTATTATTTTCTTTCATGAACCTTCTGTTGGGAAAATCATTCACTTCCTTTTGATTAATTGCTTTCTTAAACTTTATGCTGGGAAAAACATTATTTTTCTTTTGATCTATTGCTCCATTATTTTTCAAATTTAATAACACGTCCTTGTGAGATACCATTTCCTCAAGTAGTGGATTCGTCTTCTTGCTTTTATTTGGTGGAAAAATCTCATCTTCATGTATTTTGAATCTTTCTTGCTTCTTATCATTGGCCTTCCACATCCATTCTGGTCTTAACTGCAATGGTTTCTTTTCAATTAAATTCACTACTTCTGTCTTTTGTGTTGGCACATTCTTGCACTGTATCCACATTTTGGTCTCATTTATCTTCTTTCTCTGAGGTGCCCTTAAATGTTGATTTTCCTTGTTTTGATTGACAAACTTTACTTCTTTATCCGGTTCAGGTTTTTCTTTTTGGTGGTTCCACAGTCCCCACGGTTTGCCAGTATTCTCACTGCCTTTATTTATGCCGAGTATATTGTTCTCCAAAAT
The DNA here is from genome assembly GCA_023529315.1 of Papaver bracteatum. Lineage (NCBI taxonomy): Eukaryota > Viridiplantae > Streptophyta > Magnoliopsida > Ranunculales > Papaveraceae > Papaver > Papaver bracteatum. Next base: position 441,005 of record JAJJWX010001290.1, read on the forward strand.
ATTTTTCCTGCAAACAAAATCTTTTTGGGTATTTAGTTTTTCAATTTTTTTTGGTTTTTTTGAAATATTTTAAAAATTAGAAATAAAAGAAGACTTATCTACAAATTCAGGTGTTTCAAGACCTTTAATTGGTTGGATTAACTCAACAGAATGAGTTAAAGACTTACCTGACTCGGCCTTTATTGTTCTTACCACTTTTTGTTTATCCTCTTATCTAGTCTTCAACCTGGGTGATGGTTGTGTAGGAGGCATTGTATTTTTATCCCTGAGATGAGGTGGCTTGTAAATGAGTCTGCTTCTTGCTACATTTTGAACTTCTTCACCACCCTCAGTTCTAAACGGATTCCACCTTGTAGATGAAGATTGATTTTTTGCATGTACTGGTTCAGTAGGTAAGATATCTGAGAGGTAGACTGGACTCGCGAGTGGTTGAACGGGATGAGACAAGAGCTCTGAAATATGCACAGGCCTAACAGGTGCGGTCTGCTTTGGTAGAAGGTCAGATATATGCATAGGCTCTGCTGGGAATCGGTTGGAATTTAGCACGTTCTTCGGTTGCTCAACTCCATAATAATCTGGCATTAATTCAGATAAAATAACAGGACGATTAGTTGTTGAATTAAATGAATTCACAGTTTTTACCTGATCCGTGAAGAGTTCACTGATGTGGATGGGCCGATTCATCGCAGTTTCTTGCTTATAGATTGAGTCGACTAAATTGGTTTCATTTTCCGCAAAGACAAAATTGACCATGGGTTCCCTTTGATGATATTGCAATGGGTTTGTATTCAACTGCTTTGTCTCCCCGTAATTCCTTTGTGGACGTCCATATCTTCCCTGATTCCAGTTCTGGCTCTACCCTTGGTGTAGTCCTACAGGTGATGCAATTACTGATGCAACTGGTACATTATTCACTTGACTATCTTCAGTAAATGGGTCCCTTCCCCAATTATTCCCATTAGACTCCTCTGGGTTGGTCAAACCTTTTATTCTTCCCGTGTCCAATGCATTTTCAATCTGTGAACCCACCTTCCATAAAGAGATTAATGTTGGATGGTAAGACAATATCAGTCGATTCCAATATTCATAGTTCAAGCAGTTTATTATCATATCAACCATATCTTCTTCAGTTAATTTTCCATCGAGCTCTAATGCCTTGGTCCTCCAACGTGGAAAGAATTCTGTAAATGCCTCATTGGGTTCTTGTTTGACCTCCTCTAAGTGTTTCCGAGCAAACTGAATTTCAGGAACCCACATAAACCGTCTCACAAACATATCGACCAAATCTGTCCAAGTCGAAACTAGACTTGGGTCTATCTTCATCAACCACTTTAAGGCCATCCCGGTCAAACTTCTTTGGAACAATTGGACTAACAACCCATCTTTAATACCTAATGGTTTCAAGTACCCAACATACATGCGAATATGGGTTTTCGGGCACCCAGTTCCATCATATATGTCCATATCCAGAAATGTGAAGCCTTGAAGAAAACGGATATCGGGATAAGGATATATCCCGTGTGTATCTACTGTATCCTCACCCATTTTCTGAAAGGTCCTTTCAATCTTTTTGAGCCTCTGGGATAACTTTTTTTTGCGTGCCCTGGTCTCTCCCATTTCATCAAAAATGTCATATTTAACATCATCAAAAATTTCCTCTTCAAAATTATTCCTTTTAACCTCTTCATAATTATGATTATTTTTTTCATATCCCATATCAGCCCCGACATGTTTTCCTGTAGACTTAGCAATGGCCTTGAGAGTAAACTTCTTGGTCTCGGCTTCCAATTTTGCGAACTTGGTATCCAACATCTTTTGGAATTGTTCGCGCAACCATGACAATGCCCCAGTGTCGATATTCATTTCGGATTCTATAGTCATTTTCCTATTTCAAAGGAAACAAAAAAATATATATGGTAACATAAGGGTGCTTATGTCTCGGATTTTGTGCAACAATGAATGCAGTTTACAATTAATGCACGTGCATGCAGGTTTCACTAACTCTTAGGTAGGATTGGGTCACCTTAGCGGAATATACCTCAGACGTAGTCGAAACTAGTCTTCTTTGGTACTGGCTAAGGATTGTGGTGGTTCGGCTGATAACGTCCAGTAGGTTCAGCTTACTAGCCACGGATTTTCCTAAAATCGTACTCGGACGATGCAAAATGAAAATGCAAGATGCAGATGGGTGCGTGCAGTGTGTGTGTGCAAACACCGAGTAGTGTAAAATCAAAACCATAAATTCCCAATTACGTTTCAAGTTAGATTCTCAAATCATGGATACCGTCGAAATCGGTTAGGATCTCTAAATATCTAAAAATGGGAATCACATGGAAATTATTATTAATACGAAGTCGCCACCCAACTTAGGGAGTTGGGACCCAATTGCACTGGTCTAATTTTACAGAGAAAGGTTCGGGAATCAAGATACGGGCTAGGAAGGTGTGAGGCACCTAACCCGTCCAATCCAAAGATCGGCCTCTACTTTATAATTGAGATACTAGGGATTTGATTGCGAAAAATATATAAATAAACAATATATAAACTGTGCACAATTTTCTCCTCCAAATATCAAACCATGTTTATTGTCACCACAGCGTCGAATACATGAAACTTATGAAAGAAGGCGCAAACCTATTTTCGCCAGCAGATGATTGAAATGTTACTTAGATTAATTAAGAAAGCCAACTATGATGCAGCTGCCACAAAACCGTATCCAAGATTCCAACTCTATTGATTTTTCTAACAAATTTTTTCCTCCTAAATTTACTTCTACCGATTTCTACCAAAAGTTTTTCCTCCCCCTTTTTATTATTATTATTCTTCCATTTTTTTCTTCCCCCTTTTCTCTAACAAAGACACCCTATTTATAGCTTTCTTCCATCAACAATTACCTTAGGATTAAAATGACCTAAATCCGATGGCTCTTATTAAAAACCTAGATTCTCTAACCAAATAAATCATTATTATTTCCAATTAATAAAAATCCTCCAAAATCATTTTAATCACCTTTACTAAAATAGCCAAATATCATTTAATCTCAAGATCTTGTTAAAACGGAATGTCTTGTGGACAAAACAAAGCTAAAGTGTCGACATTTTTATTCATTTTGCTATTAGAGGATCGTCTAACTTTGGACCTGTATTAGTCATGAATATCCTAAAAATGGATACGAATTTGGTGACTCTCTGGGACTTAATTAATTGTCCATTTGAAACTTCGGATTAGTGGGTACTTAGTGGATCCAACTCACTCGGACTACAGGACTATTGGGCACTAGTTTTTCTCAAGTTATGGATGATTATTTTTGGACCTTAACTGCGGACACGAACGGTGTTTGCCTAGACCGTATTTCGCGGAAGTATGACTTCAAATGGTTATGAAATTAGGGTGTCTACACCGACCAGAAGAAAAATAAGAGAACTAGAGACGAAGAAATTGAATAAAACTATATTCTTCTGGAAAATAACTCTCAAACCAGTTCTCAATACCCTAACCCTACTCGTGGTGGAACAAATCAAATGAATGGTAGAGTTTGTTACAATGAGAAAGGAGCCATAACATCAAGTGGAGACGATCTGACTATGGTGGATGTGGAAAGTGGAGGAAGAAATGAAAACCCCTATATGCTCCCCGCAGTGGAATCACGAATGAGTACTGCAGATCAGGTTTGAATTTTTTTTAATCCTTTTCTAATCACAAATTTCAGCTTTCAGCCGTTAAATTACTATTCTCGAAGTTTAATTTTAGTTAATTGCAGTAGTGATTTTAGGGATTTCACTTATTTATTATTGTGTTGGGTCTTATTTAAATCTAGGGTTTTAAATCTGTTTTATCTGAGTAGCATCGAGGAAATTAGGATAAGAAAAATTGGGTTTCGTTGTTGGAGTAATTGGCGGTGGAGAATTTGTTTTGTTTCAATTTCTTTCACGGTTCCTAATTTTGTCAATCATTTCAGTATGAAAGTTCTTGCCTGGAAGGTTCAAGGCTTTGGCAATAAACATACTAGACAACATCTAGGAGAACTAATTAGATCAAATGACCCAGATATTGTCTTCCTGTCTGAAACAAAGACCATGAATGGAAAAATGATCAAATTTACTTACAATTATAATTACATGAACTATTTGTATGTAAATCCTATTGGTTTATCAGGAGGTCTATATCTCTTTTGGAAAGATGGTATCCACTTAGACTTAGTTGATATGAATAGGAATTTCATTTCAGTCCTAGTCAATATGGATTCTAGAAGCGGACATACCCTGATAAATTGTATGTATGGTGCTTTGTATGATGAAGGATGGGTTAATCAATAGAACTACTTATATAGTCTTTACTCTAGATACAACTGTCCATGGATTATAATAGGTGACCTAAACTTTGTTATTAGGCAAGGGGAAAAAGTTGGTGGCAACTTAATACCCCAAAGTCACCTAGATGAAGTGAATTGCAGATTAGATCAACTTGACCTAGTAGATTTGAACTACTTAGGTAATCCATTCACTTGGAGTAACCATAGGAGTGGAGATTCGTTAATCCTAGAAAGACTAGATAGGGCATTGGCTAATGCTGACTGGTTGAACTATTTTCCTAATGCAATTATCTATCACCTAGCTTGTGTGGGTAGTGATCATGTGCCTATTCTGCTTGTTAGTTGTAGGGAGAACAACCCTACTAAAAAACCACATAAATTTAATCGATGTTGGTTGAGTGATAATACTTACAAAGATGTTATAGCCCAACATTGGGCTGCTGGTGTGAATGGTTCACATGCTTTTAAGCATGCTAAGTGTTTGAAAAATGTGAAACTTGCTCTGATTGATTGGAATCGTAAATGTTTTGGTAATTTCCAAAGTCATATCAATGATATTCAAAAACAAATTGATGATGTCAAACTGAACATGAATAGTACTGAAGATGCTGGAAATATGGCTACATTAGAAGAGTCTCTAAAACATTGGTATGATGTTAAACAAGACTACTATATGCAAAGAGCCAAAGAAAATATATTGACCTTTGATGACAAAAATACCAGGTATTTTCATGATAAGGTTAAATTTAGAAAAAAAAGAACATAGATTGAATGTTTGCAAAGTAATATTAGTGTTTGGTTAACAGATAGGAATCTGATTGCTACTGAACTTAGGGATCACTTTATTAAAATAAGTAGAACTACTAGACCTCCTAGGGATTCTACCTTACTAGATGTACTCCAACCTTGTATCTCTGAGTCTAAAAATGATGTTTTAATTAGCATTCCTACTGATAAAGAAATTAAGGATATAGTTTGGCAAATGCAGTCTTGGACTAGCCCTGGTCCAGATGGGTACCCACCTGGATTTTACCAACAAATGTGGGATACTATTGGTGAGGACACTATAGCTATGGTTAAAAGTTTTTTTAGTTCAGGATATCTACTTAAGCAGATGAATCATAATTTTATCTCTCTTATTCCTAAAAATAGCTCTCCAAAAACAGCAACCGATTTTAGGCCAATAAGTCTAAGTAATGTGAGCTACAAAATTATATCGAAACTATTAGCTAGTAGGCTCAAAACTGTAATGGACAAATTTATTAGTCCTTACCAAGCAGATTTTCTCTCTTCTAGGAAGATTACAGATAATATATGTATAGCGCATGAAATGGTTGATACTATGAGGAAGAATAGAACCAAATCAGGGCTAATGGCAATTAAGTTAGACATGTCAAAAGCGTTTGATAGAATTTAATGGCAATTTGTGATTGATATTTTGAGGAAACTTGGTTTTCATGAACATTGGTGCAGGTTGATAGACCAATGTGTGACAACTGTGTCTACATCGATTCTTTTGAATGGCGCCCTAGGTGAGGTTTATTATCCTACAAGGGTTCTTAGACAGGGAGACCCCTTGTCACCTTATCTTTTCATAATATGGATGGATGTTTTATCTAAAATGCTTATTATTACTGAATCTAAAAATGAGATACAAGGGATTAAGGTAACGAAATGTGCGCCGTCTGTGAGTCATCTATTTTTTGCTGATGATCTGCTTGTTTTTGCTAGAGCTAATGTGAAGGGAGCTAGGAATATGGATAATATGCTAAAAATGTTTAGTAAGTACTCTGTACAAGCTATAAATTTTGAGAAATCGGGTATTGCTTTCAGTCCCAAAATAGACCCTACAACCAAAGCCAATATAGTGAACATTCTGAATATTAAAAATCTAGGTCCGCAAGATAAATACCTAGGTGTACCTCTCCTTATACATAAGGATAAAAGGGAAACTTTCAGTCACCTTTTTGATAGTTTTGATAGGAATTTGTCCACCTGGAAAGGAAAGTATGTGAACCAGTCTGGTAGGACAATCCTAATTCAATCCAATCTAGGGACCCTAGCATCTCATCATTTGGCTGTCTTTCCTATGCCAAAGAAATTGACAGATAAAATTGATGGAATTCAGAGAAGGTTCTTTTGGAACAAAAAAGGTAACACTAGAGGTATAAACTTGAGGAAATGGGATAATATTGCTAAACCAATAGAACTAGGGGGTTTAAATATCAAGAAAACAGAATATCTAAACACGGCTCTATTAGCTAAACTTTCCTGGAGAGTATTAATTGAACCTGATGCATTATGGGTCAAGATCTTTGAACATAAATATTTCCCAAATAGTAATCCTCTGCATGTTGTTAAGGAAGAGTCGGTTTCTTGGGTTTGGAAAGGGGTTTGTCGAGGGTTAGAATTAATAAGAAGACATTGTTGTTGGGAGGTTTGGGATGGTAAATCTATAGAGATTTGGAAAGATAGATGGGTTCAAAATAAAACTGAATTGCTTGATTCTTCTTTTAGTTCTACAAATATGAAAACTGTGGATCAACTAATCCTGCAGGATGAAGGTAAATGGAATGTGGATAAGTTAAGATTACTTTTTGATAGTGAAACTGTTAAAAGTATATGTGATATAAGAATCCCAGGTAATGGAAAAGACATTCTAAGGTGGAAACCATCTTATAATGGCCTCTTTAGTGTTAAGATTGCTTACAGAAGTATAATGGATGAGGTGTATGGTCAGGAAATCGATGAGTTTCCATGGAAAAAATTCTGGAAATTGGAACTTCCTCAGAAAATTAAACACTTTCTGTGGAGCTGCATTCAGAAATGTTTGGCAGTTAGGAATAAACTAGCTAGGTATGTTCCTAATGGTACTAGCATTTGTCCTTTGTGTGAAAATTGTGTTGAAGCTGTTAATCACTTGTTTTTTAAATGTCAATTATTTAAAAACTTGTGGTATGCTATTGATTCTAATATTGCTGGGTCAGTTGATGGTAAACATGTTAAAGAACTGTTCACTGGTTGGTTGAACCAAAACAACAATGTCAGTTTAAACATCTCTAGGTGCATCAGGTTTGTAAGTTTCACCCTATGGAACATATGAAAACTACGATGTGCTGTGGTATTTGATAAGGCTAAAGTTAACACTGTCAGTTTTGTGAGAATGGTAAATCATGACGTTAATGATTGGGTGAATATTCTTCAAAAACAAGGAACTAGAACTGTTAATACAATCACAGTTAGGAATAGAGTTCCATGGCACCTTCCAGAGGAAGGGTTTGAAAAAGTTAATTTTGATGGCTCTTTTGTCAAAGAAAGTAGACATATGGGTATAAGACTAACTATGTTCTATGAATCAGGAAATTGTGGAGGTGCAGTATCAAAAGCTAGGATAGCCCAAGATGAAGAGCAGGCAGAGGCTTTTGTGGCGTTGGAAGGAATATTGATGGCGCAAAGAGCTAATATTCAATGTCTGCACTTGGAGGGAGATTGTTTAAACATTGTGAAAGCGATTAATGGAGCTGTGGGTACTGTGAGATGGACAAATAATAATATTATTTGTGAATGTAGAACTTTATTAGGATCTTTTCAGAGTTGGAAGTGCACTTTTATGCGTAGGGAGTCAAATGAGGTTGCTAATTGTTTGGCCAAAAAAGCCAGATCAACTAGAGAAACCCAAATTTGGTCTCTTCATTTCCCTATTTGGTTTAAAACTTTGGTCAGAGAAGAACTGAGTGTATCGATTTAAGCATTAATAAAATTCCTATTTTTCTTATTAAAAAAAAATAAAAAATTATTGACCCTACGTATAAGTCAAGGTGCTTAATAAGTACATACGTAACTTCCAAGATTTAGCAATAACGTTAATGTCACTATTTTTAGTATTGGATTGTCTACGTGTTCATACTTTTTAGATTAATTATTCTCAAATCCATATTAGCTAAAGTTATTGGTGCACCCTACAATTTTTACTTTACCATACATAACAATTAAACAAACAAATCAATCAATCAAATAATTATTTTAATTATTGATAGCTTTTAGTGATTAAAATTTATCTCACAAACCCAACCCAGTTCTAAGCTAATCTAGTTCACTAACTGGCACTGGCTATTCCTATTAATTCCCGTATAAGATCTAATTGTGAGCTCTGATACCAACTTTGTAGCACCCCCCTAAGATAGCAGCTGACTAATCCAATAAATTAACTAAAAACAGAGGCACTAAGAATCCAAATTAAACACTTAAACTTTCAAATAAGAAATCTGCTACAAAAACTTAACCCCAAGCTAACCCCGCTCAGAAATATATATACAAGAACTCCTCTCCAATGATACATATAAAATAATCATTTGGTTTACAAATAGAATATACAACATAATAAACATATCAGAATATAATCAACTAACGAAGTTAACTTCTCGGAGCTTTCGCTGGGCAACTCTGATCTGTCACTGAAACTGAAAGTGGGAATAATTAACATTTAACTTCTAAGTAATCATAGGCAAGAATTGGAAAACAATACATGTTTTTCCGAAACATTAAATAGTGACTAAGTCACTGAAATAATCATACATGTATATGGAACAAACTCCTTCGTAAAACAATGTACTAATATGGTTGTGAACCCCTAAATACCGGCAATTCACACCTATATAGCTATGGATGCCACCAAGACCATGGTGACCAACTCTAAACAATAAAAGCTGAATTAAAGTATGTATAAATGTGAAGGAGCGTATCCTATATACCACAAGTGGAAATTCTCATTTCCCATAACAATTCATATCGACAACACATCACAAGTCCTTTCCAAATTGTGGAAAGATTCACAGAATTAACAAGATTGTCATAATGCATTTTAAACAAAGTATGGAATGCACGGACAAACAATGCATGAGTTTGTTAAGCATACATTTTTATAAAACCACAATAATGATTACAAAAGTGTCAAATGTATTCCCACCTCTTTTGATGACAACCACGCCTACCTCGAGATCCACGATCCACTGGTTTATCCTTTGAATCGATCGTTGTTAATATAGATTAACTGTTAATCATACAAGAAGTCTAAGAATCTAGCCAAAAGGCTCAACACATGAATCATACAAGTCTTTCTAATGATTTCTAGGCCCAATTAAGGTTCTACATCTTTTATTTATCTATCTTTAGCATAACTAAGGTTTACCAATTCAATTAGGTTGATTCTATAGTCCATCAACTAAGTCTTACAAATATCTACAACTTTGTAGAATAAGACAAAGTTAATTCGGACCATAAGGGTCCAAATATTCAAAATATGAATACTAGGTCTAAGCCCAAGTCTACTAAACTGGCTCCTTAATCTAAGGCCCAGTCCAACTAAACCAACAAATGGTCAAAGTGACGGTCAAGGGTCAACTAACAGTAAATGTCAATCAACAGAGACAAGGTCCAGGGTCAATGGTCAGCGAGTCAAGACTAGTGACTCAGTGGGTCAAATCCGATTTAACCCGATTCGACTCAGTCAGAGGAACTAAGTCATCTAGAGTCAGATACCTGACTAGGCTGAATGGCACAAGGCCAAAAGCTCAAGCCAAAGAACACTACTTCACATTCATTGGGCAACACACCTAAACTCAATTATAACTTCTAATCCATTATCATTTCAATTTAATCTAACAACATCTAAAACTCCCATAACAATACTAACATATTCAATTTACTGAACTTCATAATTTAACTACAAAATCCAAATACAATCAAAGATTAAGCCTACATGCAGTTGCAGCTTTAAGCTCCTACAAGAGATATTCAACTCCATACACTCATCAAACATCTATTCCTATACTCAGTCACATAACATCACAGTTCCCAGCTTCAATTAACAACTACAACTCCCTCTCGCCAAACAACCAACCTCCCTATTCAGTTTAACCTCTAAAAGATTCCATAATCTCAAAACAGATTTGTACTCATTCAGTTCAACATCTTCATTATAACTAATCCACCTTCCACAACTTGTACCACCACTTGAAATCTAAACTGCAGTTACAACCCACAAAACCATCTGGAGATCACAATTACCTCCACGGTAAACCATAACACATATCCACCTTTTAATCCAACTACGCAGACAACACCAACACTATCACAATCTCATCACACCTGCAACTCAGTTTAACAACACCACTACGACTTATAACTCGGTACAACTTTCACAACGTCAACACATGCAACTCAGAACAACTCAACAACTCAGACCAACAACCTCATTCTCATGAACTGCCATTCAAAATTTCACCACAGGCACTACTAATCCATTACATATACATTACCACTTTCATTACATCAAAGACCACTGCCATTAATACAATCCCAATCAAATAACCATTTCAGCTTGTACCACAATCCCATGTCCCCGGTAATTCAACACCATCACCTAAGTCTTGAATCACTTCAATTACCACCATCACTAACTAACTCATCTCATCAATTTCATTAGGAGAACAAGCTAAACCATACACAACAGACCCAGTCAAGAAACTTCAATCTTAAACTAAAATACACACAACTTAATAATAAATGAATTCTGAAATATTAAGTTCAACTTACCCTTTTCTCCCGAGTCTTGAATCAATACCAACAATAGCTTCCACACCTTCTTACTATAACACAATCAAACCCTTACTCTGTTAACAGCTTCAATCATGAGCTTCAATCGATCTCAGCTTCGGAACCTGACTTCTTTAATTTCTAATTACTCTTCATCTGAACCCTAATTCACTCAAACTGTTAAAACCTATCTCAAATCAAACTTCTAACTTATCAATTTTATCATCTATAGCCGCCCTGAGTTGTTCTTATGAAACCCTAATTCAATAATTCTTCATGAACAATTCCATAACCTCTAATTAACTTCAACCCTTTCCTCAATCATCTAAACCCATCTTCAATTAGCCTTCTACAGTATCAATTTCATCTTTTGAATCTACTCTGCAATTCTAGTGAAACCCTAACTCTTTACAGAATCATTAATACCTCGATTCTTCTTCAAAACAACACTACAACTTCAATCTTGCAATAACCATTTGATCTTCAACTGTTAACTTATCTATATCCAAATAAACCCAACATCAAACTCAAACCCTAATTATCACAGAACACTTCTCTTCATCTCAATCAAGAATTCTTAACAAACCCAACTATGAACTCATCAACAACACACTCGAACGATTGGTTTCACTAATTTTCTGTAAGGTTTTCTCACCAGAGATTTCTTCTCTAAATTGCAGGGAAGGAGAAGAAGAAGAAAGAGAGAAAATAAAAGAGAAGAAGAAAGAAGAAGAAGAAGAAAATAAAGAAGACTTATCTTCTCGACATGGTGTAGATAATGCTAACGATAATTATAAAGGCACCCAAGAATTTGATATGGGAAGCGAGGTCGGTTTGACTATAAAATAATTAATCTTCCCTTCATACTCATCCGGTGATTTTTTCTTCGTCCGGTGTCCGAATGACACGTTCAAGTAGTCCATTTCGCATAACATCTCAAGTTATATCTAACGGAACTAGTTTCGTATCTAGATCGTTTTTAGATTAATTTCTAATAATTATCGTTCGAGTTTAACTAATCGAGTAATTAACGGCTAGGACGTCTCTTGACTGGTCTAATAGCATTGACGAGCTTGAGGGTCCTTACAAGTGTAAAATTCTCTTATGGCTCAATGTACGCTTTTAAAACAAGAACATCAAATTTACTATCAAGACAAAAAAAAATCATTTGAATTCATAGAGACAAATAAGAAATGTCTTTGCCTTAACACCTAATAGTATGAACATGACCAGATGTGGTAGTTGTCCTAATTGAAATTAACTTTTTGAACACCCACGTATTATGCTAAGTATGAGCATAAAGCTCTTGATCCTTCTTTAAAATTGGAGCATTCCTAGTCTGTGTTTTTGCAGCCAAAATCCACCCGCTGCAGCCAAACAACAAAGGATAACATTTTCCTGCAATCAAATCATAAAATCAAAGGTAAATTTAAGAAACTAAAACATGTTCCATCTAACGCAACAAAGAACGATTCGTAAGCAAAAGAACATTCACACAACAAATGTTAAGATTTTCCCCATTTCAGCTGCTTCATTCTCCTTCCACCACCACCACCACCATCATTACTACAATAAGAGTCACCACTATCACCTACTGGTTGCAGTGCAACAAACATCCACCACCACAACAAGAACAACACTCACCAACATTATTGCTGCAACATCCAATACCACCTGCTGTAATAACACCTTCCACCACCACTACCACCACCATCATCACCACCACAACATTAAATATTATACATTAAAAAATCAAAAATCTCTACAAATATCATGAAATTAAACCATATGAAAAATAAATTACTTGTAAAGATGAGTTCTTACTTGTTTGTAGATTATATGAACCCAAATTGATCACTAAATCCATTTCAATGAAATTTTTTATCCCAAATCAGTAACATCGAGAAGTAATAAGAAAAGAAATCTTAGATTTGTTGTTAATAATGGCTTTCGAGTTTTATTTCTGAACCGGGTGATGATTAGTGGAATATAATTTCGATCGAAATGAAAAAAAAAACAATCGAAGAGAAAGATGAAACCAACTACAGATCTCTCAAATCCCACAAACACCTAACTATAATCTTTCGCGAAATCACACGAACAAAAAACTCATCTTTTTTTTGTGGTGGTGGCGGCGAAGGCGATGGTGGTGACGAAGATGACTAACAGACGGAGGAAGAGAGAGAAACATAAAATTATCGGGTCTGAGAATGAGAAGGAAATAAGTTATGCATTTAGTGGAGAATAGATATCATCGGAGGGTAAATATGGTATGCCAAATTTAGTGGATTTGTTTCCTAAGAACGGAGGGACATAATTAAAGTTGTTAAGGGTATTTTCGAAGGTCATGAATGATGAGGGACATAATTAAAGTTGTTAAGGGTATTTTCGAAGGTCATGAATGATGAGGGTATTTATAAAATTTCCACTTTTTTTATCCGTCCGACTTATTAGTAATATGGGTCACGGGTCTCCTACTAATCCGCGTGTATTACCAACAAATCTTAGCCTTTTATATTTATTGTATCCAATCATCTCAACCGTCCGCATTACACAATCGGATGGCTAGGAGAGATAGTCCGATTTTGTCCCTCCAACACTGTCCCTCGATACCCCTCATACTTGTAAAACCAAAAGTACAAATTAAAATTATGGTGCTAGTATGATCTTCAACAGATATTCCCGATCAAATTCCCACATACCACATATAATAGAAACACTATAACTCGAGGAACAATTCAAGATTCTAAAGTGGAAACAAGACTGAAGAAGAGTACAGAAATCAGACTGACAATCCAAGTTTGAAGAATTCTTATCTTAAATCTTAATGGTGTGCTTGCCACTCAAGCTTGAAATGTAAAGAAAAATGTTGATACAACTACATGCAACACTCTTACTGGGACTAGGTACATAGAGGATGTTGAAATGGGTGGGACCGTGGGAGTGAGGGAATGCAAACTCAACTGATATAGGGAGCACTCTTCAACTCATCAAGAGGGTTCTGCAAAACTGGTAATATCTTTTCTGAAACATAAGGTTTCAAAGCCAACTGAAATGCAATATAGCTCTCTCTCTCTCTTTTTTTTTGTTTTTTTTCGAGAATAAAGACTAGAACTTGATCATCAAAGGTTGCCCTAGGCAAGGATATGCCTTCAATGTTAGCCAAAATTACCAGCACAATAGGAAATACATAGGAAATAAAATTGAAAATTTGGAAAAAAGGACTGGCTTTTGTTGCCTCATTAAAAACCTTGTCAAGAAAACCCATTGTGGTAAACCCTTGGCTAAGGAAAAGAGTGCAACGCCGAAAGTCCATGAAACTATAGAAAACTACCCTACAAAGAAAAAGAAAAAATCATTTGATAATTCCTCAAGTTCATTGAAAATTTTCTTTCTCCACCGGTACGTGATGAGCCGTCTTCTAATGTTGGTCGTATGTATGTTGCCACAAGCAAGTTGTGGAAGATGAGTGTCTTTACTCGCGATAAAACTATCAATGTATGGTCCTGAGCGCTTCTACCAATCGCAAGATTAACAAAAGTGTCATGATGACTTGTCCAGAATAAATAATTCGTCATCTTGGCTATTGTAGATGCCCTTTTAGGCTTTTCTGCAATCAAGAACTTATAAATATCAATGTATGGTCTTGAGCGCTTCTACCAATAGCAAGATTAACAAAAGTGTCATGATGACTTGTCCAGAATAAATAATTCATCCTCTTGGCGATTGTAGATGCCCTTTTAGGCTTTTTTGCAATTAAGAACTTATAAAATGAGAAATGTATCTCCAAAAAAATAAAGTAAAAAGGTCATGGTTTATAAAACCGCCCCAGATTATTCATAACCAGCATTGATTTCAACATCATGTTGTTTCACAAAATTACATGATTTATATGGGGATACCATTCCTACTAAGGGATGCTGCCGTTTCATATAGGACAAAAAAATCCCACCGATCCTGACCGTTGGATCGATAAATTAAATGGTATCAGCCCCTAGTAGGACTGGTATCCCCTTTATAAAGCGTGCAAGATTAGTCATATTTTTCAAAAAGAAAGAATTACCAATGGCTACACTAAACTAAACAGAAGAGCAGACTAACGACACAACTAAAATTTCAAAACACAAATAAGTTTAAAACATCAGTTACCCACCAAAAATAATATTTCAGCTATCTAAAACATTTTCTAAGCTGTTTCAGAATACAGCTGATAAATGATAACTTGGTATGTAGTTAACATAACAAGGCCTTCTCAAATTTGGGCACTGATTCCGTAAAGGCACCACTCTCATAAACTTAGCTTTTATGACTAGTCGTACCACACTACTACTGCCACTGCAACTAAAGTACTGTTTACCAATTTGGACGGCTCACTTCCTAATCTTCATAGCTATTCTCCTATACCATGATCATAACACGGTCTCAAAACCATTTTGATTTTGATTGATTTGTGACTTGACCCAAAATCAACAACTTCACTTTTGATTGATAAATTACGTGTTGTAATTCTAAGTAAAAACTATTCACCCACGTATATCTAACGGATAATACTAGAGCAATATCACACATCCAGAATAAACAAACGACACGTATAAACATGCACTGCAAGCAACAAGTGTGGGAGTAGGACCATGCCCTGGAGATTTACAGAGGCTGATGATGAATGAGAAGACATCTAACACTATGACATGGCCGTAAAGATCTAATCATAACCGCTATACTCTCTAAGCAACACATGAAACGTATATGAACAGTCAAAATATAACTTGCTATCGTTCAAGATTCACCACGTATACTGTAATGATTCGTAATAATTTAGACTTGCCACGTTATTTTATGGATACAAAACACGGTAAACGTTTTAGAGACACTTATTCTTGCCAGAATGGCAGGATATGTTATGTTGCTGCAACTTACCTGTAGGCTGTAGTGGCTTCGCATGACATTTGCAAGCAGTAAGTCAGTCGTTAAGCTTTCTCAAGGAGTATATGTATCCCCGTCCAATCATTAATGATCGTATGTAACAGAATTGTTCCTTTCAGAGTCATACGACTATAAACCAAAGACTAAAGACTAAAAAACTAAGATAATTTAGTTTAGTCCGTCGAACGACGCTACCATGCAAGAGTAAATATGGTGGAGCGGATGTATAAGAGTTCGCCTGATACGGGGTGGTGTTATACGTTGCGCTCGAATGGGACGTAACTTTAAATTACGCCTGATATCGGGCGTAACCTGCGATTGCGTTTGTCGTGGGACGTAATATATAAAACCGCCCGATGAAGAGGCGTAGTTTGAAATTACGCCTGATGGGGCGCTGTTTATAAATACGCCTGATGAGGCGCAGTTGGAATATTCCGCCCGATGGGGCGTAGCCACTGTACACCGCTTGATGGGGCGTAACCCAATACAAGCAAAACCGATTACGCCCGATGGGGCGTAATACTGAACTATCAGTAGTAATTACGCCTGGTTGGGCGTAGCCTTTAAATTGTGCATGTTACTTCGTTGGGGCGTAACTCACATTTCCGCCCCACCACACACCCGTTACGCATGTTGGAAATCCTCTTCGTTTTCATCGATATGTATAGAATTTCTAAACCCGTTCTCATCTTCAACCTGTTTTTACTTCCTTTAACAGACCTTGTTCTCTACAGTTTTCGAAATTTCATCTTCACAATTAATTCCCTAGGCAAGAAATTAAGTACATATGAAAGATTAAGTTGAATTTATGCGTGGGATCAGGTATGTTATCTCAATCTCTTTTGTGAATTCAATTTGTTCATAAGAAATTCCACCAATACTGAATATCGTGCAATCAGATTATTTAGTTGCCGTGTTTTTAATTTTGCGTTGTGTTTTTACTGCAATGTCTAAAAATCTGTAGTGGGTTTTGTTCGAATTTGAATTTAGAAGTAAAAAAGAATTTAACCCTACCCGTACGCAGAACTTAATGTAATTGCATGTGAGTTTTGTTGATACCCTAATCTATGATTCATTATGTGTAGTTCATGATTACTATGGTTGATTAATGTTTGGTTAATTTGATGATTGTTTTGTTAGATTAATGTTTGGTTAATTTGAGGATTGTCATGATTGCTTCAGAAGGTAATTATGTTTATTCTATGTGTATAGATGTCGATTTCCAGGTTCAATAATCGCATAAAGACCAACAAAAAACAAAAGTTCGTAGCCAACGATGGTTATAATTTAATCTCTACCGGTCAAATTAGGGAGATTGATATTCCTGGGTTAGGGAGGTTTCCTGTCGTGGAAGATGATAAACCACACGCTTCTACGGATATCACGGATGCAAATAACAATAACTCTGAGTATACACATCGTGGTAACCTGCATTCGATCATTAGTCACTATAAGGTTATTTCTAAACTTAGTCCTAGAGTGAAATATATTATGAAAGAGCCGGATGGGATAGACTGTTGAACATGGAAGTGGGCGAATGTCCGCATGCCATGGTCGATTATATTGTGGAGAGGTTTTGGGATACGACGAATACTTTTCACTTTCCTTTTAGTGAGATGGGGTTCACACCTCTTGATTGGGTGATGTTGACATGAATGAGTATTGGAGATGGCATTCTTATTGTTCCGTATGATTCTCAAAAGTACCAATTTGAATATGTCCGTGATAATATTTTTCCAGATATCAAAGATGCCTCGCTTTGTCCAAAAAAGGCGTCATGGAAATCTAATTCAATAACAGTTAAATTTTTGGGTTCATATTTCGTAGAAGAAAAATTACGAGAGGCTGAAAATGATTCAGCCATTGCTCGTAGAGTAGCAACTGCGTATGTTTTGGGCCAATTTTTCTTTTCTAATGCAAAAAACTATATTGATGCGGGTTGGTTAGCTGCTTTTGAAGATCTTGATGCAGTTTCCACATATGATTGGGGTGGTGCCGCTTTTTCGAGGTTGTATGCCGCACTCCGTATAGCTGGTCGGAAGCGAAAGTCACTAAGCGGACCCTTCCAAGTATTAGAGGTAAATTTGTTTGATATACTTCTTCTTCCTTTCAATGTTTAATTTATTAGGTTGAGAAACATTATTTTATTTTTTTTGTTTTGTATTTTGATTTAGTTTTGGGGATACGAATATTTGGGCATATGTGCACCCGAGATAGTCCAACCTAAGGATGATCAATCAATATGGCCTAGATGTAGTAGGTGGAAACCAAAGAAGAAGGTGGTGGATATTGTTCGTTGTAGAACTTTACTTAATAAGTTGACCGCGGACCAAGTCACATGGCAACCCTGGGAATCATGCGGACAAATCCTTGAGTCAGAAATTGGAAAAAAAACTATCATGCTCTCAAGCACAAGGGTTATATTTGGTTGGAATGGCATTGTGAGTATTACTTAATGGTTTTTAAATGGGAATTATTAATAGATGGCAATAACACCGTTATGATAATAACATACTTACTTCATGCATATTCTCTTGGAAATTGTACAGTATAACATGTACCTGTTGGAATTAATTACAATAATCGAATGCAAATGGGAAATAATACTTAGATTACACTGATAGTAGTAACAAATAACTCAATAAACTTAGTAGAGGCACGTATGAGATACGCTGAGCTAAAGGTAATATTGCCTGCTACTCCTACGAGATGCTATAGCAATTAACAAATTACCTCCAGGATACAACTACTGTTAGTTCTCCTCTATGTGTAGCATACACAGAAAGATCCCTTAGAACTTGGCAGCAGAAATAAAACAAAATTACAAATTGAAACTCAAATAGTTTCAGAGAAATGTAAAAACTAATTTATGTTTCTGTAAAACAATTTCTGTAAATAAAGTTTAGTAAACTAATATTACGTAAACAAAGAAGTAGTTATACAAAATTATGTTTCAGTAAACTACAACTTGTTTCAGACAAGAACTGAATTTATTCGGGTTTTAAATGAAACGTAAATGAGAACTTAAGTTTCGAAAGCAAGCATAAGAGAAGAAAAGAAAGAGAACTTAAGTTCTGAGGTATGGTTCCAAATGAAGAAATTCATCTTGTATTTATAGCAAAAATTAGTTCGAACGTTTAAAGAAAATCTAAAGCAAAGACAAGATCCGTAAAACACGATCCGTAAAACACGCGTCTCGAACGTTACAAAAGTTTAAGGTAAAAGCAGCGTTAAAAATACAGTAAAACGCTTTTGTCGGAATTCAAAATTTTCGAGATTCTTCTCGAGGTGCACATGTGTTACACGGGTCGGACACCCAAAACCGAGAAGGCAAAGAATAAAATTCTTTACATGTGTGGGAGAAACGTGTGGAAGATTTCAGTAAAAAGAATGGGTCGGATATACCCACACCCACTCCCACTCCCACGCCCTCTCCCTCGCCCTCGCCCACGCCCTCGCCCGAGCCCGCGCCCGCGCCCGAGCCCGAGCCGAGCGAGCGTGCGTGCTTCTGTGCGAAGCACCGCGCGAATGGGAAAGGCAATAAGAAATGCAATAAGGTTTAGGCAACCTTGCCATAGTCTAGGGATTTCCCCATACACAAAGGTCTAAAGACCCAAAGGGCCATGCCCTTAAGGCTAAACCAATGCTATTTAAGTCTAAAACTCTAAATGTTTTAGTCTATATGGGACTAATGTTTTATTCATTCACATGAAAAAACATCTAGGGAGCAAAAGGTCTTGGGATCAAAACATGGTTCATGCATTTTTAATTAAATTTTAAAAACGTTTTTTCTAACAATCCCCCACATGAATAATAAAACATGTCGATAAAACATGATAAAACATAAGGCAACAAAATAGGCTAAGGTGTCCCAAAGATTGAACCTTAACTTAGTGAGAGGTTACCTGAACTGCTTGTTGATACGGTGAACGCAATGTCTTGAACCGCCAACAATGAATGCAATTCAGAAATAACAGCCACACTTGATGCCTCAACCGAAGAAAACAGCTGCCAAGCTCTTGCGGTTGTGCCCATTTTGGCCGTGGGCTAAAATCCCGGACTTAATGAATGTCTCTAGAGAATCAGCTCAAATTCTCATAGGAAGCGGCCCCACTTCCATGTCCTGCCACACCCCGCTTTAATCAAATCCATGGTACCCATTAAGATCGCAAAAGATCATCCTTAATTTCTGCAGGCAGCACTATCGCACGATTACACCATAGGGAGGGACAAAGATAGTGCTTTCTCAATATCACCATAAATTAGTTGTCTCATTGAACCTTGATCTTGGAAATCCAATCACAAGGTTGAGTATCCTTCATGGTGATTTATTCAATGAGCTTAAGTCCCATCCCCCTCGATGTAAATTTAACTTTCTCTCTGGTTAAGCCTTTCGTCAAAGGATCTGCAAGATTATCTTTGGATTTTACAAAGTCTATCGAGATAATACCAAAGAGAGAGAGTAGTTGTTTCACCGTCTTATGTCTTCTTCGTATATGTATAGACTTCCCGTTGTATACATTGTTCTTTGCGCAACCAAGAGAAGCTTCACTGTCACAGTGGATGGCAATTGAAGACACAGGCTTGGGCCAGAGTGGAATTCCTCCCAAGAAACATCGTATCCATTCATCTTCCTCTCCAGCTTTTTCCAAGGCTATAAATTCAGACTCCATAGTGGATTTAGCTATACATGTATGTTTGGTAGACTTCCATGAGACAGACGCACCTCCAAGCAAGAAAATGTACCCACTAGTACATTTGCATTCTTTCGAGTCGATATCCAGTTGGCATCACAATACCCTTCAAAGACAAAGCAGGATACTTCCCAAAACTTAAGCAATAGTTTGAGGTCCCTCTCGGGTAACGTAAAACTCGAAGAGAGCATTCCAGTGATCCGCCTGGGTTGCAAGTATACCGTTTAATCTACTCACGAGTAAGCAATATCGGTCTTGTACAGTTCATAAGATACATAAGACTACCAATAATGCGAGAATACTCAAGTTGATCAATACCCTCACCCTTGTTCTTTTTCAATTTACAAGTGGGATCAAATGGAGTAGACGCAGGTTTAGCATTTTCATAATTAAATCTATTTAATACGGTTTCAGCATAATGAGATTGACTAAGACTATATCCATCAGACGTCTTTCTGATTTTCATCCCTAAGATTACATCAGTAGGGCCTAAGTCTTTCATGTCAAAATTATCTCTAAGCATGCTTTTAATGGTATTAATAATATCAAGGTTGCTGCCTAATATGAGCATATCATCAACATATAGGCAAACAATAACATGAGAATCATACACAGATTTAATGTAAACACATTTATCAGATTCATTAACCTTGAAACCATTAGTTATCATAACATGATCAAATTTTTCATGCCATTGTTTTGGTGCTTGTTTTAAACCGTATAGATATTTGTTCAACTTGCATACTTTTTTTTCACAACCTTTTACAATAAAGCCTTCAGGTTGGTCCATATAAATTTCTTCATTCAATTCACCATATAAAAATGCAGTTTTAACATCCATCTGATGTATATGCAAATCATAAATTGAAGCAATAGCAATCAACATCCTAATCGAGGTGATTCTAGAGACTGGTGAATAAGTATCAAAGAAATTTAATCCTTCCTGTTGTCTATAGCCTTTAGCTACCAACCTAGCTTTATATTTATCTATAGTTCCATCTGTTCTAAATTTCCTTTTGAACACCCATTTGCAACCTATGGATTTACTTCCAGGAGGCAAGTCTACAATCTCCCAAGTTTCGTTTTGCTGAATGGACTCCCATTCATTTAATGAAGCTTCTTCCCAAAAAGGAGCTTCTGGAGAAGTCATAGCTTCCTTGTAGGTTTGGGGTTCAGACTCTACCGTAAGATTCAAAAAATCTGGGCCAAAACTTGTTTCAGTTCTAACCCTCTTACTTCTTCTTGGTTCAGTCTCTTGTTCTAGAGATTGGGGTTGACTAGTCGATGGAACATCAGAGAGATCATCATGGACCCTTTTACGAGGTCCAGACCTTAAAGGAAATATGTGTTCATAAAACACAGCATCTCTTGATTCCATTATGGTGTTCAGACCAATGTTATTGTGGTCAGAACTGATGACCATAAACCTGTGAGCATTTGTATGCTCAGGATATCCTATGAAAACACAGTCAATTGTTTTAGGACCTATTTTAGTTTTCTTGGGATGAGGAATGGACACCTTGGCCAAACACCCCCACACTTTAAAGTATGCATAGGAAGGTTGTTTACCATTCCACAATTCGTAGGGAGTTTTATCTGATTTTTTAAATGGAACTCGGTTCAAAATATAGCATGCCGAGAGGATAGCTTCCCCCCACAAGTTCGAAGATAACCCTGAACTTGTCAACATAGCATTTACCATATATATGAGTGTTATATTTTTTCTTTCGGCTACACCATTCGATTCAGGTGAATATGGTGCAGTGGTTTCATGAATGATTCCATTATTTTTACAAAACTCTCCTATGGGTATCACATACTCACCGCCACGGTCAGACCTAAGAGTTTTAATCTTAACTCCTTTTTGGTTTTCTACTTCAAGTTTATAAAACTTAAAAGCCTATAAGGCCTCATCTTTACTTTTAAGAAGATGAACCTGACAGTATCGTGAGTAATCATCTATAAAAGTGATGTACCATTTTCTACCACCTCTTGTTGGTGTTGATTTCAAGTCTCCTAAATCCGAGTGTATTAGTTCCAAAGGAACTGTTTTACGTTCAATACTTTTATTAAATGATTTTCTTGCATATTTAGATTCAACACAGATTTCACATCTTTGTTTTTTGTCAAAGTTTATTTTTGGTATGCAACCTAAATTAGCAAGTCTTTCTAGAGATTTGAGATTTACATGCCCAAGTCTATCATGCCAAATATGTGAAGAGTCACAAACATAAGCAGAAGAAGATGCATTAACATTCAATTTCAAATCAGATACACTAAGCTTAATCATGTTATCAGTAACATAACCTTTTCCTACGAATTTACCATGCTTAGAAATCACAACAGCATTAGACTCAGCAACAATTTTAAAACCTTTTCCTAGCAGGATGGTTTCTGAGATGAGATTTTTGCATATGTCTGGGACGTAGAATACGTCATTCAATGCGAGAGTTTTTCCTGAAGTTAGCTTCAGTTCGACCTTGCCTTTCCCCACCACTTTCGCGGTGGAAGAGTTTCCCATGAACAATTTCTCATCATCTCCTACTATGGCATAGGAGGAGAAAGCATTCTGAATTTACAGACATGCTTGGTGGCTCCAGAAATAAAGCCACCAGTCTCTCACATTAGTCATACTAGAGACAAGGTCGACTTCGGACACCATGCCAGTGAAATATCCAGAGTCCTCTACTATGTTTGCCTTATTTTTCTGTTTTGGATCATATTTGATCCTTTTAGGGGCCTTACAGTCTTTAGCCATATGTCCAGGTTTACTGCAATTAAAACAGTCGCCTTTGATGGTGTGCTTAGTGACACCACCTCTAGGCTTAAAATTGTTACCTCTGGGTTTTCGACGTCTGTTACGTCTATTACCCATTTTGCTGGATTCTCCAGGAGTTTTCTTTGAAGCAGCTTTATCGTCCAAAACATGAGCTTTGTTGGACATGTTTTTGCTCAGCATCATGCTCTTGTCCTTGCTTCACATAAGCTCCTCAACCTGGATCTTTTTGCCAAGCTCCACCATGGTGATTTCACGAGTCTTGTGTCGTAGCCTCCTCTTGTATTCGCTCCATGAGGGTGGAAGCTTTTCAATCACAGCCGATACTTGTAGAGCTTCATCAAAAGTCAAGCCTTCAGCAAGAATCTCGCTGATGAGGAGTTGAAGTTCGACGAAATGTTCTACCACAGACTTTTCGTCAGTCATGTTGTATTCTAAGAACTTAGCCATCAAGAACTTCTTACTTCGAGCAGCTTCAGCATGATATTTTTCTTCTAGAGCTTCCCATAAATCAAAAGCATTAAAATCTTCTTTTGCATTATAGAAGTCATACAAGGAGTCATCAAGACAGTTAAGAATATGATTCTTGCACAAATAATTCTTCATATTCCATCTGTCCAATTTATCTTCATTACCACGGCGATGAAGTTTTCTCGAGGGTTTTTCTAAAGCATATCCATCTAACCTTTGGTCGTTTAGGAAGAATAGCATTTTAGACTGCCATCTCTTAAAGTTCTTACCACTGAACTTTGGTGGTTTTTCTACAGTATTTTTTCCCATGTTCTTACAACAACTAATATTACAGTATTACAATATTACAATAAGGCACGATATTACCTTTAGATTGTTGGAATTAATTACAATAATCGAATGAAAATGGGAAATAATACTTAGATTACACTGATAGTAGTAACAAATAACTCAATAAACTTAGTAGAGGCACGTATGAGATACGCTGAGCTAAAGGTAATATTGCCTGCTACTCCTCTGAGATGCTATAGCAATTAACAAATTACCTCCAGGATACAACTACTGTTAGTTCTCCTCTATGTGTAGCATACACAAAAAGAACCCTTAGAACTTGGCAGCAGAAATAAAACAAAATTACAAATTGAAACTCAAATAGTTTTAGAGAAATGTAAAAACTAATTTATGTTTTAGTAAAACAATTTATGTAAATAAAGTTTCGTAAACTAATATTCAGTAAACAAAGAAGTAGTTATACAAAATTATGTTTCGTAAACTACAACTTGTTTCGAGACAAGAACTGAATTTATTCGGGTTTTAAATGAAACGTAAATGAGAACTTAAGTTTCTGAAAGCAAGCATAAGAGAAGAAAAGAAAGAGAACTTAAGTTCTGAGGTATGGTTCCAAATGAAGAAATTCATCTTGTATTTATAGCAAAAATTAGTTCGAACGTTTAAAGAGAATCCAAAGCAAAGACAAGATCCGTAAAACACGATCCATAAAACACGCGTCTCGAACGTTACAAAAGTTTAAGGTAAAAGCAGCGTTAAAAGTACAGTAAAACGCTTTTGTCGGAATTCAAAATTTTCGAGATTCTTCTCGAGGTGCACATGTGTTACACGGGTCGGACACCCAAAACCGAGAAGGAAAAGAATAAAATTCTTTACATGTGTGGGAGAAACGTGTGGAAGATTTTAGTAAAAAGAATGGGTCGGATACACCCACACCCACTCCCACTCCCACGCCCTCGTCCTCGCCCTCGCCCACGCCCTCGCCCGCGCCCGAGCCGAGCCGAGCCGAGCCGAGCGAGCGTGCGTGCTTCTGTGTGAAGCACCGCGTGAATGGGAAAGGCAATAAGAAATGCAATAAGGTTTAGGCAACCTTGCCATAGTCTAGGGCTTTCCCCATACACAAAGGTCTAAATACCCAAAGGGCCATGCCCTTAAGGCTAAACCAATGCTATTTAAGTCTAAAACTCTAAATGTTTTAGTCTATATGGGACTAATGTTTTATTCATTCACATGAAAAAACATCTAGGGAGCAAAAGGTCTTGGGATCAAAACATGGTTCATGCATTTTTAATTAAATTTTAAAAACGTTTTTTCTAACAGTACCTTGGAGAAAGGTGTTGGAGGCAAAACCATACCACCTTTTTGGAAGCTACTCGTAGGTTTTGTAAAACTATTTTCTACTTGTAGCTCTTGGAAATTTTACAGTATAACATGTACCTTGGAGAAACTACTGTTTTGGAAGCTACTCGTAGGTTTTGTAAAACTATTGTCTACTTGTATGGCCAAGAATATTTGCGTGAACCAACTGCTGGTGATGTTGAACTACTGCTTAACCAAAACAAAAGAAGGGGATTTCCAGGGATGTTGGGTAGTCTAGATTACATGCATTGGAAATGGGATAAATGTCCATAGGCAGAATCTGGGGCTTACACTGCGTATAAAGGGAGCGAAAGTATTGTGTTGGAGGCTGTGGTGTCTTATGATCTGTGGTTTTGGCATGCATTTTTTGGTATGCCTGGATCAAACAATGATATTAATGTGATTAACCGTTCATATATTTTTCGAAGTCTTGTCACAGGAATAGCACCACCAGTGAACTTTGTGGTAAACGGACATTCATACGATATGCCGTATTATCTAGGTGATGGCATATACCCAGAGATTGCTACTATTATTATGTCCATTAAACATCCTGAGGGGAAAAAGAAAATAAAATTTTCTGGGATGCAAGAGGGTGCACGAAAAGATGTAGAGCGAGGATTTGGTGTTCTGCAACAACAATTTGGAATCATCAAAAACCTGCAAGAATGTGGGATGCAGATGTGCTTGCATATATCATGAAAATCTGTATTATTTTACATAATATGATAGTCCAAGATGAGCGTATACCCGGTGACTGGACACACGTATATGAACAACGCAGGAACCCTACAACCGTTGATATATCAAGACAACATAGTGAAGCATTTTCCCCAATTAGAGCTGTGCAGCGTGTTCGTGCAATGCGTAACAAACAAACGCATTCGAGATTGCGTGATGACTTGATCGAACACATATGGTCAGAATATGGGGATAGATAAAAAAATTGGGCTCAAAGATAAGTGTCACTATATGCTTTGTTTTTATAAAAATTTAGGTTTATCATTGTCTTTTTTTTTTCAGTTTTAAATGTATTATCTTTTCTCTATGTACTCATCGTCATATTTTAATTAATTAATGCTAAGTAGTTTCAAAGGTTTTAAAGTTAATTCATAAGAACAAAAATAATATTAAAATCCAAATATTACATAATAAAGCAAGAATAATAATTAGTATTAAAACACAATTAAAATACTAAACCTATTAGATATAATACGCATATGCTCAAGATTGGTTTCTCTTATTCCGCACAATGTCCGCCTTTAGAAGTTCGAAGTACTCTCTTTGTAAGGGATCCAATTTATCAAGATCCTTCATCATGATGCGTAATTCATCATCTGCCGCTGCCTTAGCTTGTTTTACCGCCCACTCCGCTTGTTTTGCGGCAAACTCGGCTGCTCTTTGTTCCATCTTGAATTTTGATTGTGCTTCGTAATGGGCATTGAAATTTTGTTGTTCCTAAATAAGTTGCCCCATCATTTCCTCTTGGGCACTTGATTTTTCTCTCCCGGTTTTCTTTAGTCGTTTCGCTTCTTTCTTACCCAAATACTTTCCGCGTTGTCTTTTCTCAATGTCTCCTATCTCACTATCATTAATGCACTCATCTTGAGTTCCTTCATCATGCCCTTGCCCATCCTCTTCATCATTGTCATAATTTTCTTCATCGTGCGTCGTGTCGAACACGAATGTTGATCGTCGATTATATTTTATATTTTCCAACAAAATTGGGTAGCACTCTTCGTGCTTAAATGGCTTCCCATCATTACAATCCTTGAATCTCAGCCTTGCTTCTTCGAGCTATTTTTGTTTTTTTGTAATGATTAAGTTCATGTGCAAGGAAACAAAACAAAATAAGTTGTACTAAAATTTCGCATAAATTGTAGAAAACTTACCGCCTTTTCAGGACCCCATCCAGTATGATATTCTCCATCTATTTCCAACACTTTTGCATATAACAATGACACATCTTTACTTATTCCCTGATATCGCTTCTGCCATGAGCTCCAAGGCCTCTTCGGCATATTAGGTAATAGTTGTTGAATATCCAGTTGGATGCGAGTCCATAATTGGGCTTCTGATTGATCAGTTCCAACTGCGGGATCTTGAGATATTGATAAATGAATTTTACACATCGTTAAATCTTCGATTGTGGTAAAATTAGGACCTCGAGGAAGTCGTGGTGCCATTAACGGAGTCAAATGATGAAAACCAAAAACTAATACGAAAGACAATGCAATGAGTTAACTGAAAATGCTTTTAAACTGGTTTCAAAAGATAATGCAATGACTCTGTTTTTCTTGTGATGGTTAGGTTGAATAACTCGTCTGTATTTATAGATATACGGCGGCAATAGTTTTTAACTCCAACAGTCTTGAATGCCGAACGTTACAAACTTTCCAACGTTCAATTTTACCAACGGTGTTCTTATAAATTCAAAATTTCAAAGAAAACATGGAATTACATATTTGAAATTTCGAAAAACATACGTTAACTGGGTGAGAAATGGGGCGTAAATTTAAATTACGCCCCATCGGACAAAGCGTAGACACAAGTTGCGTCCCACTATGAATCGAGTAAAGCGTAATTTATTGATTACGCGGTTGGTTTGATTACGGATGGGTTGGTTTGATTACGCCTGATGGGGCGTAATTTCTTTATTCCACCTGATATCAGGCGTAACTTTGTGTTGCGTCCCGTTGGGCGTAACCTATGCTACCGCCCCAAGCAGGCGCAAATATTATCTCCGCCTAATACTGAGGCGTAACCTGCGAGTCCGTCCCAAACAGGCGTAGGCGTGAATTACGCTCGACTATAACTAAACCAAAGACTAAATATAGTCCGTTTTTTAGTTTTACTCTGGGATTTACTCTTTAGTCCGCCCCGTAGTGATTGGTTTTTCGACTATATTTTTAGTTTTAGTCGAACATTGTGGTTGCTCTCGGTCCGTATTGCCTAAAAGTGACTAGTCCGTACACGGGGCAATGCACACCATTTTACATTGAAAAAGAACACATTAGGGATCGGTTTTCAAGTAAACTATCATTTACAAACTGAGACTAATGAGTAGATTTCACAGATGTATCGGTCATGCATGATTAATGTATAGCGTCTGCAAGGAGGATAAACAGCCACAGAAGCAATTGGCAGCCGTTTATATATAACTAGGAACGGGGAATAGGGTGCAAGCTATAAACTAGAGCGTTAATGCGAAGGAGAAAGACAACCGTGCACTTATTGTTTTTGTCCATGAGTTGGTTGTTTGGAAGTGAAGAGTAAACAAAAGAGATACTCGAAAATCAGAAAAACGCCTGTCCGCAAGTTTTTGGCGATCGAGGTTACCGAGAGATCAATTATTTAGTGCCGGAATCCAGAGGAATATGCAGCGGCACCGCGGAACTGGAAAACTCCTATGGTTTACCGTCACAGTTTCTGCCTTGGCCGGATGATAAATTTGATAAGGAATATGTTTATCATGCACATTGTTAGCATTAATCTTTTAAAGGGGACACATCACACATCTCATTTAGGGATACCGCTGTCATTCAAAAGGTAATGAATGCAACAACATGTCAAATACTAGTCACAATAGGGTCCTACATACCATACTCTGTTTTGATGTTTTTGTTCTCGTCTCGTCTTCGAAATGGGATACTGGAGATTCGGAATCAGATTTTGAAAATCAATCCGCATCATGTCATTGGTCTGGACGACTCTGGAGGATAGGTATAATAATCCTCCGGAATAAAATCTTTCAAAATCCACCGTTTCATAAAAGCTCAATTTTACATAATTTATAGAAGGTATACCAGTTTTGGCGGTCGTAATACCATTTGTTCAATCATCTGTTGGATTTTTTTTGTCCTATATGCAATGGTATTAGCCCCGCAAAAACTGATATCCCTTTTGTAAATTGCATAATTTGGCGACAATGTTTAGTCTACCGGGGATAAAATCCCGTCAACAATACCGGGAGAGACAGATGATGTGAGACCCATTGTGGGTAACGCCCACCCCTGCAAATCCCTGTTGGGGTCTCACGTGGTTGTTCCTATCGGGATTTTTCATGGTACAGATTTTGTGTCAACGTAGCATCACTTGTAATTTTGTGTCCGTAAACTAAAGCTGAAACGACTAGGTAGAGAAGCCTAGCATTTTTAGGGACGACCCAAAAAAAAATTAGGGGCAACTTATTTATTCCCACCTAGGGACAAAAGATAAGGGGTGTCTATATACAGTAAAAGTATTAACCTAACCTTACTAGTTCAATTTACGTTTAACCCTTTAAACTTTAAATTATTTTACAAAAAAGAATTTCAATTTTTTTTTTTTTGTTATCCAAAATTAAATTTAAAAAAATAATAAAATATTGTTTTGAGAAATATTTTTTTTTTTTTTAAATAAATAAATAAAATGAATCTAGGTTTGGGAAAATGTATTTCTGGGGCGACTTCATAATCGGTAGATAACTAAATTGGCAAGACTACCAATTATAAAAATAAAAATTCAAAATATTATATGTTTGGGAAAATTCATTTTTTTCATAATCGGTAGATAATAAATTTGCCAAGACTACCGATTATAAAAGTAGAAAATTTCAAAAAAATAAATAATCTAAGTTTGGGAAAATTGATTTCTGGGGCGACTTTCATAATCGGTAGATAACTAAATTGATAAAACTACCGGTTATAAAAAGAAAAATTCAAAATTTTATATGTTTGGGAAGAACGCATAATTGGGGGATATGAAAACTAATTGGGGGATATGAATTACTTCCCCCAACCCATGGTATGTGTTAAGGGGTTATTTTTGGTTATGAAAATACTAAAATACCCTTCCCACAAAATAAAAATCAAAAACTTAAAATCAAAAAACAAAATCATATCCCCCATTTCCATCTCCACTTCTTATTAATCTTATTTAGGGGTAGAGCTTTGAAACCCAAATATTCCCCATTCCTTTTCAAATTCTAAACTCTCCCCACTCTATATCAAATTCTCTTCTCCTCACTTTGGAAACGAATTTTTTTTTTATTCGGAAGTGATGAAGATCATCTTTGAAAGTGATGATGACCATGCCGGAATTGATGAAGACCATGCGGTATCATGTTCAAGCATATGGTCTTCATCAATTCCGGCATGGTCTTCATCACTTCCGTTTTGAATTTTTCTGGTTTTAATCAGTCCACTGCCGGCATGGTCAGTTGATATGAAGATCATGCCGGTATTGTTTTTCGGCATAGAAAATAAAGCAACATGCTATGCCGGAAAAAAAAATACCGGCATGGTCTTCATATCAACTGACCATGCCGGCAGTGGACTGATTAATACCAGAAAAAATTCAAAACGGAAGTGATGAAAACCATGCAAGAATTTATGAAGACCATATGCCGGAACATGATACCGGCATGCTCGAGAATTTCCTATCAATGCCGGTAGTCAAGTGAAAAAAAAAATCAGGTTTCTGGATACTTTTCATCCTGTTCCGGCATAGAAATCTAAGCAAAATACTATGCCAAAACAAAAATTTGAGCATGCTCGAAAACTAGATTACCATCTCAAAAATTGCTCAAAACCGAAAAAAAAAATCAATATCCTGAAGATCAAAACCAGAAAAAAAAATTCCAACAATTTATGAACATTTCCAACAATTCCCGGCATGGGTTTTTGGTTGAATACCATGCCGGCACCAAGCTTTTTCAGCTGCAACAATGGTGGATTCAAAGAAAAAAAATCAATTTTTCAACCTCTTATTAGCAGTAATTCTCTCATCACAATCATCTTCCATTTTCAAAAAAAAAAATCCTCTCTAATATTTTTTTCCCTCCTTCTACTCTCACCCAAACACAAATAAAAATACACACTAATCTATCCACCAAATACTTAAGATTTTTACTAATTATTATTAACCACTAAACCTAATTAGTGAGGGGTAGATTAGGAATTAAAAAAATAACTACATAATGGGTGACCCAGAATTGCTATTGGGACTCCTATTTTGTCTTGTAGCTATATCCTCCAATTAGTTTTCATATTCCCCAATTACGCGTTCTTTGGGAAAGTTTATTTTTTTCATAATCGGTAGATAACTAATTCGCCAATACTATCGATTATTAAAGTAGAAGAGTTCGAAAATTTCAAAGTTTGGGAAAATTGAATTCTGGGGCGACTTTCATAATCGGTTGATAACTAATTTTCCAAAACTACCAATTATGAAAGGAAAAAATTCAAAATGTGGGAAAATGCATTTCTTTCATATTGTAAAGTCGAAAAAATTCAAAATTTTCAAAGTTGGGAATAATGTATTTTGGGGAGACTTTCATAATCGGTAGATAACTAATTTTCCAAACTAACGATTATGAAAGTAGAAAAATTCGAAATTTAGGAAATTTGGTAAAATTTATTTTTGGGGCTACTTCCATAATCGGTAGATATATAACTTGACGAAACTACCATTTATGAAAGAAGAATAATTAAATTTATTTGGGTTTATTGTATAATCTGTAGTAATTAAAATTGTCGAAACTACCGATTATATTAGGATTAATAAAAATTTAATAAAACAAATTCAAAACACTTTTTTTTTTGAAAAAAATATATTTTCGAAAAATAAGTAATTTCTCCTGATTGTAAACATAACTACAGATTTTTAAGGGTAGTTTGGCCATTGTGAAAAACGGGAGATAAGGGATTGCTTTATTTTAGGTTTGAGTGACCCATTTTTGTCTTATTAGTTGCCCCTAATTCCTTTAGGGTCGCTCCTAAAAATGCCAGGTTGAGAAGATGAAGATTTCTTATTATCAAAAGCTTGAAGATACAAACAGGTTTCCGTGTGACTAAATAGGCAGAAAATCCAAAACAGATTTAAACAAAATAATATCTTTCCTAACTAACATAATTCTTAAACATACAAAGATATACGAATCTCCTAATACTCCCACCTCAACATGGAACATGGAGATCACGAATGCCCAACTTGCGAAGAAGCATCTCAAACTGAGGATGACCATGAGGTTTGGTGAAATATCTGCAAGCTGAGCGGTTGTGTGAACATGAGAAGTAATGATAGTACCGGACTAAATTTGATCCTGTACATAATGACAATCAATCTCAACTTGTTTGGTGCGTTAATAAAAAACACGATTAGCAGCAATATGAAGTGCGGGTTGACTATCACAATAAAGGTGCATAGACCGAGAGTGAAACACACCTAGAGATTTCAATGATGCATTTAGAAACGTGATCTCACTACAAGTATGGGCCATGGAAAGGTACTCGACCTCAGCAAAAGAGCGAGATACTATGTGTTGCTTCTTTGTCTTCCAAGATATAAGTGAGCCTCCAAAAATATAAATTAACCAATAAGCGAATGACGACTAAGAGGGCAGAAGCCTAATTAGAGTCACAATAAGCAGTAAGTTGAAGAGCAATATCCTTGCATAAAACAATCTTTTGACCAGGATGACCTTTGTCACATAACGAAGAACTCGGAGAGCATCTTCCCAATGAGATACCCGAGGAGAATGCATAAATTGATCCAATGCATGCACCGAGTAACAAAATTCAATACGCGTAATGATCAAATAAATCAAGCATCCAATAAGATGACGATACTGGGATGAATCAAAATACAAAGGTCCATCATCAAGAGCTAAACGATGATGTTGATCAATGAGTGAAGAAGATTGTTTGGATCCAAGAAGTCCAGTCTCAGACAGAATATCCAAGGTGCATTTCCATTGAGATTAAAATAGACCATCAGTTCCTCGAGACATTTTAATACCAAGAAAATACTTGAGATTGCGCAAATCTTTTATATGAAAACAACGACTTAAATATCCAAGCGTTTTTAGGGGAGAATCCAAAAGAATTAGGGGCGACTTAATCGGTAGGCAAGTTCACAATCGGTAGATAGGTTCCGGGGCATTTTTTTAATGGAAAAACTACCCTTTACAATCGGCAGATAACTTTACAATCGGAAGTTAATCCACAATCAGGAGTAAATTTATTTTATTTAACTTCCGAATATAAAGTATCCCCAAAATAAAATCCTCTATCTTTTGAATTTTGATTATCCTATAATCGGTAGTAAATAAAGTTATCTTGACTCCCGATTAAAGTAGACATTTGGCTAAAATGCTGCCATAATCGGTAGTGAATTTAGGTTATTTAACTCCCGAATATAAAGTCTCCCCAAAATGAGATTTTGCAAAAATTCTCTATTTTTTGAATTTTGGTTAAGCCTATAATCGGTAGTAAATTAAGGTATCCTGACTTTCGATTATACAGTGGACCTCTTTACCGAAATCCTAGCATAACCGGTAGTCAAGATAGTTCATATAACTACCGAATATAGAGTCGCCCCAAAATGAGATTTGCCAAAATCATCTATTTTTTGAATTTTGGTTGAGCCTATAATCGGTAGTAAATGAAGGAAAATCCTGACTTCCAATTATACAGTGACTCTCTTTGCAAATATCCGACCATATTCGGTAGTCAAAATAGTTCATATAACTACCGAATGTAGAGTAGCCCCAAAATGAGATTTTGCCAAAATCCTCTTTTTCTGAATTTTGATTATCCTATATCGGTAGTAAATAAAGTTATCTTGACTCCCGGTTCAATTATTCTCGAGAATTAAATGACTGTGCCGGCAGTGGACTGAAAACCAGAAAAAAATCCAAAACTCCCTAGACGTATAGCGTGCCGACATTATATTCGTACCACGTCCGTGCCCGCACCGAGATTTTTCAACTGCATTGGTTGAGCCTATAATCAGTAGTAAATGAAGGTATCCTGACTTCCGGTTATACAATGGACCTCTTTACCGAAATCTTAGCATAATCGGTAGTCAAGATAGTTCATATAACTACCGAATATAGAGTTGTCCCAAAATGAGATTTTGCAAAAATCATCTATTTTTCTAATTTGGTTGAGCCTATAATCGGTAGTAAAAATAGTTCATATAACTACCGAATATAGAGTTGTCCCAAAAATGAGATTTTGCAATCGGTAGATAACTAAACTACCGATTATGAAGGGACATATAAGTATTTTCAACCTATTTTGTCTTTTTGTGTCGCCCCTAATTCTTTTGGGGTCGTCCCTAAAAATGCTAGGTTAAATATGCTTTAAAGGAAGCAATAGCAGCGGAATTGTTCCCAACAATAATTAAATCATCCACATAGAAAAGTACATTAATAGAATTCTTACCTCGTCGTAGGATAAATAGAGAATAATCAGCATAAGACTGTACAAATCCAAAAGTATTAAGAGCACCTGCAAGCTTAGCAAACCAATTTGTAGGAGCTTGACAAAGACCATACAAATTTTATGGAATCGACACACTTTACCAGGATAATTAGTCAAATATCCCTGAGGAAGTTGCATATATATTTCCTCATCAAGATCACCATGTAGAAAAGCATTGTGAACATCCATTTGATGTAACTGACAATCATGAGTAACTGCGACTGCTAAAAGTGTTATAACCAAAACCATTTTATCTACGAGAGAAAATGTTTCATGATGATCCACCCCTTTTACTTGTTTATTACCAAGGACAACCAAGTGAAAAGGCGAGGGTACCCGAATATACCTCGAGCTAAAACTTTTCCACCTATAAGTCCTTTCTCCGAAAGTGATTGTCTATGGACTGAGTCGAGACAATACAACTAATCGGTTCACACTTCGTATGATCGTCTATGTATATGAGATGGAGACAATATAATAACGAAGTATGTTTACTTGATAAGATGTTCGGACTTAACTAAACACAATAGGATTGCTATCAAGTAAATATGAATTAACGTTTACGTAATTTACTTTACATTATAATAAAAAAAAATATAATTGCGGAAAATAAAAGTAAAAGACACAGCAAGATTTTGTTAACAAGGAAACCGCAAATCAGAAAAACCCCGGGACATCGTCCAGAATTGAATACTCTCATGATTAAGCCATTATACAAAATCAAACCAACTTCGTATAGTTGAGACCAAGTAACTAAAACTATAGTTCACCTAGTTCTGTCTGTATTCCCACGCCTCCGACCTGTAATAAGTCACGTACTTGGAAAAATTCCTTTGGTTCATATTCCAAACGGTAAATGAATAAAAAATTTGTTTGGTATTAACACTCTTCAACCAAGTGATATGAGTTAGACAAAGGCTCTTCTGTTTATCTCAATAAACTCCTTCGTCAGGTCCTTATATCTATCTTATGTTCAACCACCAAAGGTAATTGTTAAGATTTTGTAATCAATACTTTTAATCATAAAGAATTGTATTGGTGCCGATCTACACAACTAATCAATCTAATCTACCACAAGGATAAACCGATTATAGTTGGGTCCTCTTTTACCGAAACAAGTATTATGCACACCAATGATTATAAACCCAAATCAGAAATCTTCAACATCTTCTTTGTCTTCAACATCTTCTTTGTCTTCAAATATTCTTAAATCTTCAATAAATTCCTGCACACAACAACTTGAATCTCTTGTGATTAATCACGCACAGAACAGAGTCTGTTAACAATGGATTATCACAAGATCCTTTAGCATTAACAATAGTCTAAAGATCCCTGTCGAAATTTCGATCTAGTTTGAGTGAATCTTATATCAGAAGAGAAGATTCTCAAGCATAAACAAACTAGGTGCAATCAAAGTTTAACCACAGTTAGTCAATCAAATCAATCGAAAACAAAAGATAAACCACAATTATCTAGTTTCCCACCAACGGTACTAATAGAGCTTTTCAATCCCAAAGAAGATTTTAAACTGAGCGGTCGTAAGAGATTTCGCCTAATTAGGTTACACTCCTCTCCGAATAGGAAGCTTCACCAGTAACAACACAACCGAGGAAGTTTGTTGTCACGAAGGATTAGTTTGCTAGAAATGCAAACTTCAAGTATCTATAGACAAGGAGGTTTGGCCACCAAGGAATTTCCAAAACCGAAAATATTCACAAGATATGCAATATGTTCCAAATTCGGTTTCCATAATTCCTGGAAATGCTCTGTCCAAAATATTGACCGAAATCTCCTTGTAAAATCTCTAACTAGTAAATGAACATTACTAATTCTTATTTTCCATATATAAAGTTAAAAACCTTAAATAAAAGATTCTTAACTTATTTAATTTCGATCATGGGTTTTTCTTCCTTTAGCTATTAAGGAATAACTTTGAACAATAAAAGATAAGCATTACTGCGCATGTTCAAAGTGTGCCGACATCCTTACTTTGTAAGTCTCTCTTTCATACTTACAACCTTGAAACCGATTCACCACACTTCCAAACAAGTTTAGAATTGGTTCATCTGACTTTCAAGAACTATGTGATTTATCAAGAACACTCAATCACAAATCATGGGTTAAACGGTTCTACCAAAACAAGTTTCGGTTCTACCTCCATGTGAGTATTATGTATAGTCACACTAGCTTTCCAAAATTCGATTGACTAGGTACTAGGATTGGTTCCCTACATATATATGATATCTAACTTATATGTGTTGCACATGTCCATAGGATCGGTTCCCCTTTGCTTAAAAATGTGTTGAACATGTCCATAGGATCCGTTCCCCTTTCTACTATAAACCTTTCTTCACCTCATACAAGGATCGATTCCCCTTTGTGATGTGTTGCGCCTCTTACTAGGATCGGTTCCCCTTTATCCAGAGTCGGTCTTACAAACTCACAAACTCGATCATACCATAAGGTGATTACTTAAGATCAGTTTCACCAATAAAATTCATACCAATACATAAGTTAGGCCTTTGTGAATAGTTTTACCAAGAACACAAATAAGTCATGAGCGGTTATACTAATCACACATATTGGTTGTTCAAAATATATGCAATGAATAACAATACCAATAACGCCTGGCGATTTCTTTTTCGATTCACAAAACAAGTTCATGAAGTTACTTCCTTAAAACACATGTAAAACATTGTTTCCTATGATGAAATCCTCACCTCATACACATACATAATCACAATAGCATTCAAACGATTATGACGTCGATGTCTTATCTACAAAGTTTAATGGTTAAGCAATAAACCTCATATTGTATTCCTTAATACTATGTCTATCTAGAGAGTTCATGCTTCGCAGTTTTGTTTTCAATATGCATGACTTGAAAGATACGTTAGGGAATGAAACAGCTCAAGTCAAATATCACTAACCTCATGTGGAAGGATGATGTTGTCGGTGTAGCTTCTTACTTCTTCAAGTCTTCGCAATACTTGTAATGTCTCATATCCTAATACTTTCAAGCTAACCTATACAAAGTTGACTCTAGTACATAATCAATCGACTCTTAAAATGAGTTTTGGTTCACTAAAATATGACAACCAAACTAGACATACCAACGCTTGGTGGGTTCAACCGAGCTATGCTCTAACCCAAGCGAGCCTTATACCACTCGACAGTACCATGCATCAGAATTATATAAAAAAAATTAAATCGATTTACAACCAATAGCCTTCTTCCCCGGGGGAAGATCAGTAACAAATAACACAATATTCTTGTCAAGAGCACTAATTTCCTTAGACATAGCTACACACCAAAAGGGAAGACGAACAACTTCAACATAATTGGTAGGTTCTTTAAGAGTATTAATCGCCGCAAAAAAAGGAGTATGATTAGCAGAAAAATTTGCACAAGAAACAAAGTTAGTTATGGGATAAAGCATACCAGAGGACGTTGACGAGTCAGGAGTGGAGGTGCTTCAATAGTATTACATACATAATTCCTTAGTCGAGTATTAGAAAACCGGGACCAAGCACTTCGTCGAACTGTCGTGTCAGAAGTGCCATTGTTAACTTCATGACTTTCTATAGCAGGAAGTACAACATCTAAAAACCCATTGTTAGGTATCCGAGCACTATCGGATGAAACAGGGCCTAACACCTTTTGTGAATTAACGTCATATGAGGCAAAAATGTTTGAAGTGTCGCCTGAAGCATTCTGTGAAGTAACGTCAGATGAGACAAAAAGGTCTGACACATTCTGAGTACCTGTTGTATCACCTGATACGTTTCGTGTACCAATTTCAGGAACACCACCTGTTACTGTTTGTGACTCATCTCCAGAAATGCCACCTGATACATCTGAACCAACAAGTATTGTGGTTAGACCCTTTTATAGACTCACAGTGACTCTGTTACAATTTGCATCAAACGATATTAAATCTGAATGTTCTTTAGAGAGCACTAACATGTCATCTAAGTATATAACTCAAAATGATAGTCTTCATTGTTACTATCTAACGAAACAACTGTGTAGGAAAATTTGTTTTCAAAGAAAACTACATCACGAGACGCAAAAAATTGTTTCGTTTCCAAATCAAACAATCACCAACCATTTTTTCCATAAGGATAACCAGCAAATATACAATGTCGACTTCGTGGATTTAACTAGTTTCAATCACGAGGAACACTACTTGCATAGAACAAAAATCCAAATACTCGAGTATGCGTATAAATAGTTTCGTGGATTTAACTAGTTTCTATGTAACAATTCATATGGAATTTTACTATTTAGCAAGCCTGGGCATGCAATTAATAATATAAGCAGCACTTAGGATGCACTCACCCCAAAACCGAAGAGGTAAATTTTCTTGAAATTGCAAAGCACGCGCCACATTCAATATATGACGACGTTTGCGTCCCACTTGACCATTTTTCCGTGGTGTATGCACACATGAGATTTGAAATTCTATTCCTTGTTCAGCAAAAAATGGAATCAATTGACGAAATTCCGTACCATTATCACTACGAACCTACTTAACTTATCTATCAAATTGTGTCTTAGCCATAACACAAGAATTCTGAAAATTATACACTACCTCAGTTTTATGTGCCATCAAATAAACCTAAACACAACAAGAATAATCATCGACAATAGTAAGAAAATAATGTGCCCCACAAGAAGACGAAGTACGATATGCACCCCATACATCACAATGAAATAAACTAGATATGTCATTATCTTTATTCTCACTAATAGAAAAAGTCACACTGGTTTATTAGCTTTAAAGCAAATATCACATGGTTTATTGAAAACTTCTGACAATAAAATTTATTCATACCAGGAAGTAAAGACGGAATCTTATTAGAAGGATGTCTTAAATGCCTATGCCATAAGTAATAATATTCTCCGGTAGTAACTCGATTTTCCATAATCTGCGCTCCATTATGGAAGATATAGATGTTAGAGCATTTATCGGTCGAACTCGCATGCGTTGCTATCTCAAGCATGTTTGTCAATGTTAGTGATCAAAACTACAAGTCTTTATTTCTAGTCTACTATAGCTAAGGTCTCGGACTAGGATCGAAAGTGTAGTTGATCTCAATAACTCCATGGAAATCATCATATAAGATGAAGGACTACTCAAGGAACTTGTGGATATTTATCGACTAAAATGTATGTGGAGAATTGGACTATCTTGAGACAAAACTCGTTTTGCTATATAAACTTAGATTATACACATTTGGTATTTCAAGTCTAGTATATGTCGCCTATCTATTTCTCGAAATATGTGTTGGTAAAGCTTTCTCTTTAGCCAAGTTCATATTTACCTAGTGACAAAAGTCATGTTAAGTTTTAATCACTTTGAAAATTGCTCTGACGAAAAATGGTTTGTGAATAACAACTACATAACGTCCTTTGAGAATGTTTCAATGATTGAAATGAGAGTTTAGACTATTTAATTAACAATTTGAGGATATAAGCATTGTTGTGGAAATACATATATGTATAATAAGTCCTTATTCCTTGAACCGAAGTTTGCGAACTTTGTTGATCAAGAGAACCGGAGAAGTGCGTGAGCTAAGTCCGCGAACTGGCAGAAGTTCTCGACCCGAGAATTTTTGCTGGAGTTTGTGAACTCCATCGGGGAACTTAAGTCCGCGAACCCAGTCCGCGACCTTGAGTAGGTTATGTCTAAAAACGATGTTTGTGAACTTATCTTTATAAAATAAGGAATGCAATTGCAAATTGTGGCTATATAGTTCATGAACCGATTCGAGTGAATCAAATCTTTTTTTCTTCAATTGTGTCTTATGTAGTACATGAGATTTCCTTGCAATTGAACAACTCTCTAACTAGTTCATTTGAACTAGTTATGGTGAAGAAGAATATGGTTGATTTGAAAGTTATCATATGGATAACCATTTGGTTAAATATTGTTGAACCAACTAATGTATAAGCTTGGGTACGGTTACAAAAACCTAGAAACATGCATTTCATGTGTGTATAACAAGCTATGTTTTTGATCTAACGGTTGATAAATATTAGTTGAATCTAATCAGGTTTTCATCTAACGGTGAATATTGAATGCTTTGTTACCAAGCTAACATTGATTGCAAACCCTGATTTGAAAGACTATATATGGGAGAACTCTAGCAATTAGGAAACCTAATCCCCACATATTCGGTGTGATACTAGTTATGCTAAGCTAGAGTCGATTCTACTTTAACCTTTGGTTTCTTCTTCTAAACTAGGTTAAAGAATTAAAGACTTCATTGGGATTTTGAAGCCAGACCGATACTACTTTTCTTATAGTTGTGTGATCTGATCTTGATGTTTCTATCATACGAGTATAATTGTAATAATTGGCTTGATATTTCTATCTCCGATAGGCAAGATAAAAAGTAGTCACAAACATCTTCGTATAATCGTTTTTGATTCCACAATATCTTTTTTTTGCTGCGTTGATTAAGACTATTGTTAGGTGATTGATAATACTGAGTTTTTCTTCAGGAATATAAGTCTAGTTTATCAATTGGTTCATGTTCACATTGATTTATCAAAAGACGGAACAAACTCGTAGGTATATTCGTGGGAGACGGATTTATCTATTACCATAGACTTTTCTGTGTGATTCAGATTTTTTTATTAAAGTCTTCGACTTTGGGTCGTAGCAAATCTTAGTTGTGGGTGAGACCAGCTAAGGGAACCAAGTACATAGTTTCCTGATGGGATCAGTTAAGTAAGAGCATAACTGT
Source organism: Papaver bracteatum (assembly GCA_023529315.1). NCBI lineage: Eukaryota > Viridiplantae > Streptophyta > Magnoliopsida > Ranunculales > Papaveraceae > Papaver > Papaver bracteatum. Next base: position 482,425 of record JAJJWX010001290.1, read on the forward strand.
ACCTTGGATCAGTGTGGGATTGATCGGGGTTCAACTACAGTCCAGACCGAAGTTAGTTTGGAGTGGGCTAGTGTTTGTAGCGGCTTAATACATTGTATGTTTAATCTGGACTAGGTCCCGGGGTTTTTCTGCATTTACGGTTTCCTCGTTAACAAAATTCTGGTGTCTATGTTATTTCTTTTCCGCATTATAGTTGTTATATAATTGAAATAATACAGGTTGTGTGTTGTTCAGTCAATTAGAATATCCGACCTTTTGGTTGTTGATTTAAATTGATTGACACTTGGATATTGGTTTTTGGAACCATCCAAGTTTATCTCTCTTGTATTTAAATTGAGACTCGCAGTTTGCTTGAGTAAGATTTAAATCGAGAGATAGAGATATAAACTCTTTGATATACTTTTATCTAGATTAAGTCTGACTGTCTAGTTGATTCTCTAGAAAGTATATTGGAGTTGTCCATACATATTTCTAATCGAAATATTGGATGTGGTTGTTAGACCCCCGCTTTTTCAATATACCATATCTCGTTCCTTACCGATACCAATCAGCGTCCTCGTAGTACGGTCCCGTATCACACACAATTTATCAGTCAAAATGACAATACATTTTAGATCTTTAATTAAAAATACTAACGAAATCAGGTTGCAGTGAAGATCAGGAATGTATAAAGCACGATACAATCTCATATTGTCTTCAAGCACCATAATGCCTTCGCATGTAGCAATTGAGTATGTGCCATTAGAAGTTTTATATAGGAATAACCAATTTTATATATCTTAAACAAAAACTCTTTACTTCTTGTCATATGTCTTGAAGCCCTTGTATCAAATATCCATTTACCAGAAAGCTTCTCCCTCGAACCATCATTATTTGAAGTTTTACACATTCCCACAATGGCATCCCATTGAGCATCAGTGAGGGTATTAACAATACCTAGTAGATCTTGTGATGAAAGTGAAACTCCACCAGACTTGGTATTTGTCAGTACTACATTAGCTGTAGCAGGTGACCACTTTCCACGGATAGCATTCTTCCCATGTTGACCGCTTCCTCTTCCTCTTGAGCCTCCTTTACCCTTAATGTCTTCATAACATTTAGGGAAACCAATTAGCTTGAAATAATTTTCAACCTCGTGACCTAGATTTCTACAGTGTTTGCAAGTTGGCCTCTTTATAGATACAGACGACGTGCCCTTACCATATCCCTTTGATATTTTCTGAGATTGCACCGTAAAACCCACATCACACGTACATCTCGTGTTTTTGTAGTTGTCTGATGTCTTCCTTCTTGAATAACAAGATCATATACGCGAATCAAGTTTGGAAGATGATCCTGTGCAATAATATGAGATCTGACGGTCCCATATACAACATCATCATATCCCATCAAGAACTGATGCACGCGTTCTTCTTCGTGTTTCTTATTCCAACGAGTAATGAGAGATCACGTATACTTACCACATATGCACATAGGTGGTTTAACATGATCGTTAATTTCTTCCTAGAGAGCTTTCAATTATCCATAATATTCTGGTACAATGTGTCCATCTTGCCTATATCTTGCTAGATCTGAACGTAACTGCATCAATCTTGGTCCATTACCAATTGAGAAATGCTATTTCAAATGATAGTTCTTTACCAGTCACAAAATAGGTCATAGTCGATCCGAGTGTTGGTTCAATGTATGTAAGAATCCATCCAATTAGCATAGAATTAACACTCCACCAATCTTCAATATATAAATCATCTTCATCTGCATGAGTAATTTTTCCATTCACAAAGGATATTTTATGTCTATCTCGAAAAGCATTCCACATCTATCAAGATTATTCTTCATAATTATCACCATTCAACTTCACCGGAGAGATCAACATACCTATATGATCTGAAGGATGTAAGAAATATGGTGAAGTTGAATCAACTTTTCGTTCACCTTGAGAAGTCGGTTGCTTTCCAGTCATGGTGATAATCTTTAACACAATTTTCTGAATTTGTTTTAATTAGGTTAAGTCTTTACTGGCTCTGATACCATGAAATGACAAGGTAGAGAAGATGAATATTTCTTATTATCAAAAGCTTGAAGATACAAACCGGTTTTCGTGTGACTAAATAGGCAGAAAAACCCAAAACATATTTGAAAAAGCGGGGGTCTAACAACCTCACCCAATATTTCGATTAGCAATCTGTATGGACAACTCCGAGTTATTTTCTAGAGAATCAACAAGACTCAATCAATAGAAAATATCTCAAGGAGTTATTATATCAATCTCTCAATTTGATTAACTCAAGCAAATATGATTCGCGAGCCTAATCAAAGAGAGATAACTTGGATGGTACCAAAGACCAATATCCAAGTGTCAATCGATTTAAATCAACAACCAATAAGGTTGGATATTTTAATCGATTGAACAACGCACAACCTGTATTATTTCAATTATATAACAAAATATAATGCGGAATAGAAATAACACAGACACCAGAATTTTGTTAACGAGGAAACCGCAAATACAGAAAAACCCCGGGAACTAGTCCAAATTAAACATACACTATATTAAGCCGCTATAGACACTATCTTAGTCCAAATTAACTTCGGTCTGGACTGTAGTTGAACCCAAACCAATCTCATACTGATCCAAGGTACAGTTATGCTCCTACGCCTATGATCCCAGCAGGATACTGCGCACTTGATTCCCTTAGATGATCTCACCCACAACCAAGAGTTGCTACGACCCAAAGGCGAAGACTTTAATAAACAAATCTGTCTCACACAGAAAAGTCTATAGGTAATAGATAAATTCGTCTCCCACGAATAAACCCACAAGTTTTGTTCCGTCTTTTGATAAATCAAGGTGAATAGGAACCAATCGATAAAACCAGACTTATATTCCCGAAGAATAGCTCAGTTTCATCAATCACCTCACAATAAACTTAATCGACGCAGCGAAGAAGATTATTGAGGAATCACAAACAATGAGACGAAGATGTTTGTGACTACTTTTATCTTGCCTATCGGAGATAGAAATCTCAAGCCAATTATTACAATTATACTCGTACGATAGAAATAGCAAGATCAGATCACACAACTACAAGATAAGTAGTATCGGTCTGGCTTCACAATCCAATGAAGTCTTTAAGTCATTAACCCGAATTTAGAGAGAAAACTCAAGGGTTAATGGAGATCGACTCTATCTTAGAGAAAACTAGTATCACACAAGAAAGGTGTGTGGGGATTAGTTTTTCCAATAGCTAGAGTTCCCCTTATATAGTCTTTATCAGGGTTTGCAATCAATGTTAGCTTAGTAAAAAAGTATTCAATATTCACCGTTATATGAAAACCTGATTAGATACAAGCTAATATCTCTCAACCATTAGATCGAAAACTTAGCTTGCCATATACACACGTACTTGACGTTTTGGGTTTGTGTAACCGTACCCAAACATGTACAATGGTTGGTTCAATATTAGTCAACCAAATGGTTAGCCAAATGATAACTTTCATATCAACCATATTCTTGTTCACCATAACTAGTCCAAATGACTCAAATGAACTAGTTAGAGAGTTGTTCAATTGCTATGAGATCTCAAGTACTACAAGAGACACAATTGAATCAAAAATGATGTGATTCACTCGAATCATTAATCATGAACTATAAATCCACGGTTTGAAAAATCATCCCTTAGTAATTTAAGATAAGTTCAAGAATAACGTTTTCAGACATAACCTCTTGAGTTCGCGGACTGAGTTCGCGGACTCAAGCTAACCAGTTGAAGTTATAAACTCCAGCAGAAATTCTCGGGTTTGAGAGCTTCCGTCAGTTCGCGGACTGGGTTCGCGGATTGCACATGAGCTACAACTTCAGCAGAAATTCTCGGGTTCGAGAACTACGCCAGTTCGCGGACTGAGTTGCTGCTCACGTTCCGGTTCCACTTGATCAACAAAGTTCGCAAACTTCGGTTCAAGTGTTAAAGACTTATACATATATATGTTGCCACAACAATGTTTATATCCCCCAATGGTTATATAGTCTAAACTCTCATTTCAATCATTGAAACATTCTCAGAGGGCATTATATAGTTGTTATTCACAAACTATTTTTCGTCAGAGCGATTTCCAAAGTGATTGAAACATAACATGACTTTCGTCACTAGGCAAAGATGAACTTGGCTAAAGCGAAAGCTTTACCAACACACATTTTGAGAAATAGATAAGCGAGATATACTCAGCTCGAAATGTCACATGTGCATATTTTTAGTCTATATAGTAAAACGACTTTTGTCTCAAGATAGGAGATAGAGTATATAGACTTTTGAGTGATAGATAAGTTCAAGTCTCCACATACCTTTTAGTCGATGAAGATCCACTAGTTCCTTGAGTAGTCCTTCGTCTTGTATGATGATCGCCATGGAGTTCTTGAGCTCAACTACACTTTCTATCCTAGTCCGAAACCTTAACTATAGTAGACTAGAAATCAATACTATATAGTTTTGATCACTAAGATTGACAAACATGCTTGAGATAGCGACGCATGCGATCTTGACCGAGCAGTGCTCTAACAATCTCCCCATTTGTCAATTTTAGTGGCAAAACTATTAATACATATAAAATACAAAAATTATATAAATAAACTTTGTAGCTCCTATTCCACATGTCTAATCTTCAACAATACTTGTAATCTTCGTCACTTCCAAGTAGTCCAATGATCCCAAAGGTTGTAAGTTTAATATATTGTTGTTGAAAATCCGTAGCTATAACAATGAGAAAAGCATTGGTTCTCAATCATTGTTATGCAGTGTCATAGTATTATTACACAGCGTCAAAGTCCAATTGCATCACAACTTCAACAAAAATACAATGGTGATACTTCACTCCCCCTTAGTCAATACTCCATCTCACTTGGAAACCACTCCCCCTTATATAATGATCCAAAAATCATATGTATTTGTAGTGTGAACTACAATTAATTCTCCCCCTTTTTGTCAATAAAATTGGCAAAGGTACAAGAACGGGATCCTAATGAAATTTCTTCAAGAGATATTTCATGACCAAAGGTAAATGTATTATCATCTTGTTTAGATGCAATCATAAAGCCAAGGCTAAATGCATTCATCAATGAGTTTATAAAGATTCAAGATAACCCCTAAAAATTCCATAGCCGCACTCCCCACAAAGATTTAGAAATTAAGCGCAAGTTCAAAAGAACTCTCCCCCATAAGATATCATTCCCAAGGGAACAACAAGAGAGAACTTAATATAATGAGAAAAAAAGGATTTCTTTAGACTCAACAAATTGCATACAAGTATGAATTTGGAATCCAAAATATTCAATCATATTAACCAAAGCGAACCATGATTAATTTGACTAAATATGCTCAACACAAGTAAACTTATGGAGACTTAATTCATCGATTAGACTATTCACAAGAGAACCCATAAATATTCTAACCGAATTACACAATTAAACTAATCACAAAGTTATCAATTCAATTGTCCACACTCGACATGAGAAAAATCTATGGAGTGCTAACTAAATAATCACCCAAGATGATTGATTTAGTTCATTTGGGCTCAACATAAGAGATTATGGAACCCCGACTAATATTATCATAAAAAATGACAACCTTAACCATACATGTACTCAACATGAGAGAACTCATGGAATACAAACTAAATAACCACACAAGTTGATTAATTTAGTTCTTAATGCTCAACATATAGCATCTCATGGAACAACCAACCATGCCAATAAAAAATCGACATTGTCGTATCTTTTTTTTTTGCTAAGTAATAATTTTATTAATAACCAAAAAGGAAAGCCAGAGTACAAAAGTATCAAAAGCTAAAAACAAAATATGAACAGAGGGTTATAGCCTAAACTTTCCTATAGTATTTTTGGATTTTATTTTCAATGTTGACAAGAAAAAGGGGTTTACAAGTATATATTTGTTGTTCACCCTTCTGTAACCTTGTTCCCCTTTTTTCAAATTCATTAGAAGAAAAATTGACCTCCCTGTAATTAAGCCTAAAGTCCCATTTACTAACAGAATCACAGATTTTCTTCCATCTTGATATAGCAAACCAAGGAACTTTTGCTTTTTCAAATGATGCTATTGCTTCCATTGAATCAGAACTGAAAATGAGCCATCTGAATCCATTATGCAGTGCCCATTCACCTGCACACAAGACTGCCATAATTTATGCATATAAACTTTTTGCCACACCCAAACCTCCTTCAATTGCAACTACTACATCTCCTTGAGAATTTCTAGCTATAATAACATATCCTGAGCTCCCTGGATTACCTCTTGAAGCACCATCACAACATAGTAAGAGTTGGTTTATCTGTGGAAGCTTGAAGTAAATTTCTTGAATAATACATACTTTGACCTTTCTAAATTTCAGTCCAAAGTATTTCAAGATTTGCAGGTCATAAGCAGAGTTCCACATTGTTTTCTTCATTCTCACTTCATGTTCAGTAGTTAATTTTAATATCCTTGTCTTTATGCTGTGAACATTGAAAGCTTCACCCTCATACACACTTCTATTTCTTTGGAACCACAATTCTTTGAGAGTTATAAAAGCAACATTCCTCCAAATTTCTCCCACTGCTAGACTCTTATTTTTTGCAAAACTAAATTTTTTTTCAAAAGATATTGGGTTTTTAAAATTAAAAATTCCACTTACCCAATTCCAAATTACTTCACTATAGTTGCAGGTCCATAATATATGCTTTAAAGTTTCATCAGAATTTTTACAGAAACAACATCTTGAGGCTAACTGAAATTTTCTGGTTTTCATTTTGTCATCTGTGGGACAAATATTTCTAATAATTTTCCATATATTGCTTGAAACACTAGGGTGAACTGAGTGATTCCATACCTGAAATTCCCAGCTCTCTTTTGGGTACTTTTTTCTGATACATTCCACAGCTGAAGAAACAGTGAACTCCCCTGTGATTGTTCCAATCTAGATTCTTTTGTCTTCCACCATATTTATCACAGGCAACTCAGAAATAGATATCATTTCTAAAAGTTCTGTAGGTATAACCCATTCTCCTTCAAATATTAAGTTTTGAACTTTCATTCTAGGGAATTGATTAAGATATATATTTTCTGGGAAAAGTTCACACAATGGATTTTCTTTTATCCAAGAATCATTCCAGACTGAGATTTTTGCCCCATTACCCACTATCCATCTTGTGAATTTTTTGACATCTTCTGAGATCCATTTCAGTCCTGGAAGAATAGAAGATTTTTTATAGTACCCAAACCATTCACCATTCTTATTTGAAAATTTTTCATGTAAGAATTTTGCCCATTCTTCTTTACTATTCTGTATTTTCCACCAGAGTTTCATAATCAGGGCTTTGTTCATGATTTCTAATCTTCTCAGACCAAGCCCACCTTCAGCCAATGGAGAACATACTTTGTCCTATTTTAATGTAATACTATTTTTCTTTGCAGGGTCTCCAGTCCAAAGAAAGTTTCTGATTATTTGTTCACACTCCTGAAGAACTCTTTTTGGCCATTTATACACTGACATGTTGTAGATTGGAATGCTGCAGAGCACATGTTTGACTAATATTAATCTTTCTTGGAATGATAAGAGCTTACCCATCCAACCAGCTAAATTTGCTTGAATTTGTTCCACATTATGCCATACATGTTGAGTTTTGATTCTTCCTAGAGTTAGAATGACTCACAAGTACTTATCAGGGAATGTGGAAAGAGGCATTCTACATTCATTAGCTATTTGTTGTTTTCTGAGTTCATTAGTACCTCCTATGAAACATTTACTTTTGGCTAGGTTGAAAATTTGACCTGAAGCTTCTTGATAATCTTTGAGCAGAGCTGCCAATTTTTTAACATTTCTTTTGTCACCATTGCAGAACAAGAAAATGTCATATGCAAAAAAAATATGTGAAGGTTGGGTACCATTTATTGTTAACATTGGTTGGAGATGTCTTGACTGAATCATTCTTGAGATTGTTCTGCTCACCAAATTTTCATCTATTACAAATAATAGGGGAGATAATGGGTCACCTTGTCTGAGACCTCTCCCTACTTGGAAATACCCCACAGGACCACCATTTAATAAGACAGAAATTCTTGCAGATTTCAGTAAAGTATGAAGCCAAGTGATCCCTTTTTCAGAAAACCCAAATTTTCTCATTACCTGAAGTAAGAACTCCCAACTGAGTGAGTCATAAGCTTGAGAGATGTCTAGCTTCATTCCCATATTTCCACCTCTTCTTTTAGTATCCAGTTCATTCACCAATTCTGAAGCAAGCACAATTTGTTCTTGAATATTTCTACCTTTTATAAATGCACCTTGTTGAGGAGAAACTATTTTCTGAATTATGCTTCCAAATCTTGATGTTATAATTTTAGTAATCACTTTAAAACTGAAGTTCATTAAACCAATTGGTCTAAACTGAGATGCTTATTTTGCATTCTTAACTTTAGGAAGAAGTAATAAGAAATTTGCATTAAAACCTTGTGGGATGAATCCACCTTTCCAGCAGTACTGAATAGCTGTTATTAAGTCTTTTCCAACTATTTCCCAACCATATCTGTAAAACCATCCTGAGAATATATCTGGTCCTGGGGCACTGTCTGGATCAAGATCAAAAAATGCTTTTTTAACTTCTTCCTGAGTTGGAATAGCATCCAAGAACTTATTTTCTGCCTCACTCACCAAAGGAGGAATATCTTGAAAGAATTCTTGATTATACTTCACTTCTTGAAACTCAAATTTCTCTTTAAAGTGGTTGACAAGAATATCTGCAATCTTTTGTTGGTCAGCAACAATGTTACCTTGATTATCTTCTAGCTCAGTTATTGCATTTTGAGTTTGCCTTAACTTTATATTTATATGGAAGAAATTTTAATTTGAAGCTCCTTCTTTCAGCCACTTTATTCTTGATTTCTGTTGATTTATTTCTTTTTTTTTGTTCAATAAGAATTTCCTGCTTTCCTCTTGCAGTAACTAATTCATTCAAAAGAGCAGTATTCTCTGGATTTTTATAAGATACCAAGGTAGCTTCCAAAACTTCATCCTCAGCTTGTTTCAGTTTTTTTTTAACATCTCCAAAGGTATTCCAATTCCAAAACTGAATATCTTTTTTAAGATTTTTTAATTTACTCATGAAAATGAAAATTGGATTACCTCTAATCATAGTATTCCAAGAAACTTGTATCTGTTGCCAAAACTCAGGGTGAGTTTTCCAAACCTTAAGAGCTCTAAATGGTATATTTTTAGGTTTGGGGATCTCAGCATTTGATCCATATAGAATTCCATGGTCTGATATACTCCTCACACCTACTTTGTAACTCCAACTAGGATACAACTCCAAACATTTATCAGTATAGATTGCTCTATCAAGATTACAAAGAATTCTTTTTTTCCCTGCTCTGTTATTACACCAGGAGAACTCCAAACCAGATTTAGGGGCTTGAATGAGACCACAATTATTCAAACAATCATTGAACTCTCTTATTGAAATTTTCAGGGGAGTGAGACCACCTTTTTTTTCTTCCACACTAGTAATAGTATTGAAATCACCTATGACAAGCCATGGTTTATTTAAAGAACTTACATTATCCAATTCTTGCCACATTTCTCTTCTGTTTATTGTGAGTGAAGCAGCATGTACACCAGTAATTATAACATCTCCAACTTCTACAGTTATTGCTTGTCTTGTACTTGATAGAATATTTGGAGTATTTATTGAGGAGTTCCAAATTATCCAAATATTACCTTTATTACCTTCACATATAATATGAATGAGATTATAGTGCATACCTTGTAGTTTTAACTTTTTCATGAATTCTGAAGAAGCCCATACTTTTGGTTCAGCTAAAATAACTAAAGAAGGACAGAAAGATTTAACAATATTTCTTAGTTTATCTTTGGCCTTTATTATCCTGAGGCCTCTTATGTTCCAATATAGTACTTTCATTTAGAAGATGGTTGAGAAGATGAGGTACTTCTCTTACCTGGAGCATTTTTACTAAAATTAGAAGTTAAGCTGGCAGCTTGATTTCTAGTTATCACATTTGGATTTTTTCCTACTTTTGTTCTTTCTGGAATATCTTCTTCATTCTTGGTACCAGAAGTAGATGCAAAAGTAATATTAGCAGGAATTGATGCAGCATCAACATGTTTTTCATGAACACAATCTTCATCTTCTTTAGAATGATGTTGGAATGCTGAATCCCCCATAGCAGGTTGCAAGTGAATTACATTGTTAATTGGTGGAGCACTTGAATCCATTGTAACAATTTTGTCAACTGAAAGTGTTGGGAATTCTATAGGAGAGTTAATAGAACCCCTGAACTCCTCATTCTGGTTCTGTAGAATGTGAAATCTCCCAGATGAAGAATTACTTTGAGAATGAGAATTTACTTCTAAAATTTCTTCATTATCACTTAATATATGATCATTTATGTGATCAATTATATGCTCTACTTCCTTATCAACTTGGGGGAAACATATATCAAAACCAATCTGAGTATGTCCACCCTTTTTCCTCCATTGTTTCTTTGGTTTCTCAACCAAAACTTCAGGTTCTGGATTTTCTCTTCTTTTAGCTCTACATTCAGAAGTAAGATGTCCAATAATTGAACATAGATTGCAGAATTTAGGCTTCTTCAGTATTTGAACAACTTGTTCAAATTTCCCATACTTTGATTCTACAAGAACTTTACTGGGAATCAACTTTGCAAAATCAATTTCAACCAAAACACTAGCATAGTACCCAATTTCTCTCCTGAGAGTAACTTCATCTACCATGATATCTCTCCCTAGCTTATTCCCCATCTGAAGAAGAATGCACTCTTTCCAATATTCAATGCTTAAACCAGGAAATGTCACCCATACAAAAGCCAAAGAAGTTTTTGTGATTCAGGGTTAAAATTTGGTTCCCATGGTCTTATTCGTATCGTGCTCAACATAAGATACACAATGGAGCCTTCACGGTAATACATAATAATATGGAACAATTAAGCTCTATACCGTGGATTACAACAACAAGTATTTATTTTATATTTCCATCACAATGTGACATAATAGACTTAATCCTTGAATCACAAAAGATTTTAACCTATCTTACATCAATAATTGACAATATAGGCTTAACTTTTGTGTTTTGCCAAAAGTCCATTCATTCCTTTATCAATATTTGCATACCAATACATGAACAACTTTACTTTTGACAAAATATGGGATAACCAAGTTCACAGACGTAAACATACAAATCCCATCAAATTATTGCAATATATAAAACCATAAGGATTAATACTGCAACCATCATCTTCCAAATAACTTTAGAATTTAAACCAATAAATCTAAAAACAAGAAGATGAAATCATTGGATATAGCTATGTGTAATTACAATCATTGCTATTCGAAAACACTAGTTATTCTTCTAAATAAAACAGAAAACATAGAAGATTTACTAGATAAAAAGAACCAAACAGAAAAACTTCGATGTCATACCGAACTAGGTTCAAATTGACAGTTCGGGACCTTCTTGAGCTTTAAGATCTTGAAGCTTGTGAATGGAAGCATCTTCTGTACTTGTGATATCCTTATTGGGAAGCTCTTTAACATGGTTTTTCATGAGAACAAGATCAAACTTAACCTTTTTCAACTCAGTTCTTACCACATCAAGACACTTCATTGTATCAACAAGTTGTTGCTTAGCTTTCTCAAATTCCATTAGGAAGTCAAGAACTACATCCGATGAAATCTCTTCAATTTCTTCTATATCCGAGAGTGAATCAGAGGATTGAGGAAGAGAACCTTCAATTTCAATAAAAGTTTCCTTTTCTTTATCGAGTTTGCAATATACCGCCTTATCAATGACATCATTAGTCAAGTCCAAAGGGCACGAAGAAGAATCCATTGATAACATAAAACCTAGAGTAAAAAGGTAACTCAATAGGATAGGTATACAAAGAAAAACTCGAGAGATTTAGGGTTACGGGATAGGTTTAAGGGAAAACTTGAACCGTACGTGAACCCGTAGGATAGTTTTTGACAAAGCTCTACATGGAAAAAAGAAACACTTTTATTTTTCAAAGGTATTTTAGAAAATGAACAATTAAAAAGAAAAAAAATACTCACAAACCAGTGTCTGAACAATTATCTTTCTAAAAACGATAAGAGATTATCTAGATAATTAGAGTCACATAGTTATGGAGTATGCATATCTTCTCTCACAACTAGACTTTTTGTATGTGAGAGATTCAACCTGTGATTAATTCACACAAGTATGAGCCTTTAGCTCATCAAATGAATATTATTCCTTTTTATCCTTCTGTCTTTGATATGTGCTCTTTCTAGAGAGATGAGACACTGCTTGATTAGCATACTTATCAGAAGGACTAAATCTAGGACCTCTAACAATAGGTTCAAGAGGATCAGAATAGATAGGAATCCATCTTCTAGATTTAGGTTTATCAGAAACATCCTTATAAGTACATGAATTGTTCTTATTAATGCAGCAAACAAGATTTCCAGAAAGAATTTTATTCCTGTGATGATATCTAAAGTAGAGATCATTCTCATAAGGTTTCTGATTTCTTATGGGCATACGATTCACTGCTTTAGTTGGATGACTTTCTGTTCCATTGACAGTGAAGAGAAGCAAATTACGAATCTTAGAAATTTGTTTCCTTCTTGCAAAACAATGAATATCATAGTGATTCTGTTTCCCACAAACAGTACAGGTTCGTATAGGATAAGCAATAACTGGCACCTGTTTAAACTTCATAGCCATATGAGAAGATTGGAAGTTATGCAAACTTTTCTTGACACAATCTTCTTCTGGAGAACATTTTTTCGTAAATGGTAATTGCTGAGAATTAGTCACAGAAGAATTTCTCCTTAGGACAGAGTTTTCCTTTTCCAAGGATTTACATTGTTCATGGGCTAGAGTAAGAGATGCACAAAGTTTCTCTTTTTCAACACGAAGTCTGTTGAGATCTGATGAATGAGTCTCGATCAAACATTTTTCTCTAATGGAGTCCTCTTTAAAAACTTCCTCAAGAGTACTAATCTTTTCCTGTTGTAGAGTAGTTTCTTGTAGAAGTTTCTCAATGTTCTTAGAGAATGACTTTATGATATGATAAAGATCACGTTATCGATTAAGAGACTTTTCAAATTCATCAATTAGTTGATCATGATTATTAAAATGAATATCTTCAGCTGTATGTTTTGAAATTCTGGTGAGTTCCTTTTCAGCTTCTGCCACAGTGTCACATGCCTCATGAGAGGGAGAAATATCATTATCATATTGAACATTCTTTCTACCTCGGGATTCAGAAGAATCGACTAAGGAATAATCCTTTGAGGTGTTTCCAAGACACTTGACATGGTTAAAATCTTTAGGAGACATTTTGGTATGTGCAACAGAGATTCCGTCCACAAACTCAGATTGCCACAAACATAGACTTGTAAGGTTTTTAACGTGTTTGCCTGCTCTGATACCAATTGAAAAAGCGGGGGTCTAACAACCTCACCCAATATTTCGATTAGAAATATGTATGGAAAACTCCGAGTTGTTTTCTAGAGAATCAACAAGACTCAAACAATAGAAAATATCTTAAGGAGTTATTATCTCAATCTCGGTTTGATTTACTCAAGCAAATATGATTCGCGAGCCTAATCAAAGAGAGATAACTTGGATGGTACCAAAGACCAATATCCAAGTGTCAATCGATTTAAATCAACAACCAATAAGGTCGGATATTCTAATCGATTGAATAACGCACAACCTGTATTATTTCAATTATATAACAAAATTGTAGTTGCAGGAAATCCTACACTACACCCATGATAAGAATTCACACTAATTAACACATTTTGGAAGATTAAAAATGACACTTTATTATTTGATTCTAAGAAATGTTACAAGTAATGGAAGAATATCAAGAATACAATCCCTCTCTTGAATTTTCTCTCTCCTCAAGAATTTCTCAACACTCAAAAATGCATCATCTCCCTTTCTGAATCTACTGGATCTCTTTATATAGGGTAGTTACATAGTGGATGATAGCTAAGTTGTCCTTTAATTTCAGATCTGGATCGCGGTGCTCTCGCGGTGCTCTCGCGGTAGTTATAATGTTAACTCTCGCAGGAGTTGCAACCATCGCAGAACAATCACGCTCTTCCCGTGTTTCCTGTTTTCGTCATTCGTTACGTCATTCTTTGGATTATTCTTTGAGATATTCTGTGACGCTCGCAGAGTGTTGTTTTAGAATCTCGCAGAAATGTTGTAGCAATATTATGATCCTATATCTTGCCTTTCCTCATGTCTTCTTCGCGGAGTGAAGAGGATATGAGGATCTCCAACCCTTCATAATACCGCAACTCCCTGTCTTTCCGCGTTTTTCTTTCGACAACATTCCGTGAATTTAGTTTGACGGCCTACACGTGTCGTGAATTCCCCCCTTTTTTTACTAGCATATCTTTCCTTAACAGGTCATCTCCTTTTGCATATAAAAGGTAGAATCTGGTTACAAAACTAATTTTATTCTTTTACTTTTCTATCTTCTTCGTCTCTTCGTCTATTCATTATGTTTTCCGTCTGCAACTTTCTTCTCTCAAAGATTCTTCTGCTACTGTTTCCATGGAGTCATCAAGGTATCTGTTCTTCTAATGCTGTTAAATTTGATCTTTCTTACTTAGATTATGTTCATCATTAATTATTTGATCTGTTTTTATCTGATTTTATATATCTCCCATATTGTGTCTTTGCTTCAGCAGAGCCGTTCCCAACACCAGAGTTGTAGTTCAAAACCCTAATCTTCGGGAAGATTTTCAACAAAAACCCGTCGAAAATAAAAGGAAGTCTGCGAATAATAAGGTAGGAAGAAACATTTGTCTTCTTAATAACAATATTGTTTCCTCTATTTCTTATCTATATTATTATTCGCAGGGTAATGAAGATGCTGCTAGACCTCGCAAGAAATATCGCAAGGCCAAATCTCTTGAGATTGATATTACTATTCCCAAATTTACATCTTCAAAACCTGTTTCTACTACTTCGCAGATAGAACCTCCATCCTCTATTTGCGAGAATGTTATTATCAATACCCCCAATGCCATCAATCCTCCAATAAATGAGACTCCCATAACTGTTATGAAAAATTTTTCTTCTTCTCATATTTTAACCCCAACTGTTACCTTTCCGGACACTCCTCCTCCTGATGATGCAACTTTCATAAATGATTCAAATCTCCAGCTCGCCATCATTACTACTTCACCCTCTACACCTCTTCCCTCATATAAAGAATCATCAATAGGGGTTGATGCTGCTTTTAGAGTTCTGTCTGACATTTTAGATGATGCCAGAAATCTTCCACTGACCCCTTCAAATACGATGTTTGCGAGACTTTAATCAAATATTTTGGTTCTGACCGCACTGCTTCGCAAGCGTCTTTAGAAAATGAAATTGAAGCTCTAAAGAGAAGTCTCCAAGTCAAAACTTCAGAATGTGATATCCTTGGTCACAAGCTTCGCAACTCTTCATTAGATTGCGAAAATC
Organism: Papaver bracteatum; assembly: GCA_023529315.1. Taxonomy (NCBI): domain Eukaryota; kingdom Viridiplantae; phylum Streptophyta; class Magnoliopsida; order Ranunculales; family Papaveraceae; genus Papaver; species Papaver bracteatum. The sequence continues at coordinate 497,978 of JAJJWX010001290.1, forward strand.
TTCGCAATAAAAACAAGGAATTAAAAGGTATGTTTCTTTTGCCTCTGCCTCTAACTTTTCTGTTCCTGTATATTTTCATCTTTTCTGTACTCAATTTCCTTTTAAATATTTGGTGTGCCTATTTAGCTTTAAATCACAAATGAGTAATGAAGATATTTGAATTAGAATCTGCTGCTGAAGAAGCCCGCCCGTGTTGAGAGAGATTCTTGGATGGATCAATATAATAGATTAGATAATCTCTACAAATACTCAATCGATCAAATAAATAATCTTACCAATGAGAACGATCAATTAGTGCAAAAGCAAAATCTATTAAATAGCGAAGCTACTCGCCTCTCATATTTGTTAACTCGATCTAACTTGGCGATGAAATCTTTATCAGATGAAAATAAAACTTTATCTCAGGAGAAACGTAGCTTTTTAAACAAGATGGCGATCTCCTCGCAGCAAATAAATGATCTTCAGAAAATGTGTAACGACCAAGAGCAATCTCTTCGTTTACTAAAAGATGAACTCAAGGAAGTAACCCAATCTTCTGCCGCTGAGAAAGATAAACTTATCAAAGGCAGGCTAACTCTAAGTTTAAAGGCCATTAAACTCCAAGATCAATATTCTCAATTAGAAGAATCTTACTCCTTATTATCAAAAGAAAACACTTATCTCCTCTCCAAAGAAGAAATTATAAAATCTCGCCTGAAGGGTATAGTTGGAGATAATTTCGATGATGCCATGAATCAATGGGAGAATTGTTTCTTAACATTAATTCAAAATTTAACTTCTCAAAAGGATGGTAGTCATTTTGATTGCCTTAATTTTTAATTTTTCTATTTAATTTCTGTTATATTTCTTGCGAAATTTTACTTGAATGTTTTCTTGTCAACTTCTGTTTCTCGCAGAATCTGAAAAAAGCCTTCATTCTACCATTTCTGATCTAACTGAAAAATTGGCTAAAGTTCGCAAAGAAAACGGAAAGCTCATTGCCCATCTTGTTCAATCTCGCGATCGTACTGAGAGGAGATATGACTACCTTGAATACTACAAAAATATAGAGATTGGAAATCATGATAGAGGTTTCCTTTGCAAGGTTCATCTTAATGCTGAAGTTCTTGTGAATGACGTTCTGTTATCCTAATCTCTTCCTCCAGTATCCATTGATCCTCTATAAGTAGATAATGATGAAATTCCTTTTCCTATCGATAATGACCTATACTATGCTACTGATGAAGAAAATGAAGAAGATGAAGAATATATCTCTCAAGAAGACCTAACAGAAGAAGAAGATAGTCCTTATAGAAAAGTATCTACCGGTGGTGAAGCAATTGCTGGAGAAAAATTAGGTGAAGAAGAAACGCAAGTTGATCGTGATGCAAAGAATACCAGTAAGGAGAGTGAAGCTGGCGAGACTAATAGCGAGATTAATACAGAAGCCTGAATTTTTCTCTTGTTTTATTTTCCCTCCTTTTTCTTGCGGGCAATGTATCTTTTCAACAACTTTGGAGTTCAACTTTGCCTCTGTTATTTTGAATATTCTCAAGAAAGATAATGATATTTTATTTATTAACTCCCCTATTTGACCTTCATTATCTTTCTTATAATGATTAAGTGTTTCCTGCATTATTCCTTTGCGAACTGTGTTGCGATATTTCTTGCGAAATTATGGATGATGTTGCGATATGATGAATATTATGAATAATCCTACTGTGTGATTCTGAATAACATTTTTGAAAAATTCTGAAGGATTCCGAGAAATCTTTCCTACATTCTAAAAAAAAAAAGGTTAATGTTTGGGATTATTCTGTTAGTCTTATCTTGCCTTCCTAGTTAAAGGTCTTATTTTGCCAATTTTTTATGTCTTCGACAAAATCGCAGGATGTCTTTACATTTGTATGCAAAAACCCACTGATCTTGCCTTATCTGTATGTTTTCAATTTCTCTGCGTCAATATGACAAGTCTAAGTTTTCTTGCGAAAACGAAGCCATATGACATTGCCGTCTCGCGATGAAATCGCAGGATGTCTTTACACTTTCATGTAAAAACCCATTGATCTCATCTTAACATTTTATCTTATGGCTTGTTGCCTTTGTATAATATTTGTCACGCGACAATATGACAGGCCTAAATGCTCTTGCGAGCGTAAAGCCCCATGACATTGTCGTCTTTAGACACTTATCATCTCCCTAATGGAGGGTGCCGCCCTTATCTTCCCCCTGGTTTCCCCTTCAAGGAGGGCACATCGGCCATACAAGACTAGCTCCTCCCATCCGAATTTACCAACAACCAGTTGTTTTCGCAGCCTCCTGTCCTTTGTGCCTATATGGCTTATAGTTACAAGACTGCACCCTAAGTGGGGTTTTCTACGGGCCGAGTGCATCATAGCCAAGACTTACCAATAATGGCCAGGGTAGGTTCGTCCATCCCGGGCATCCTTGGCTCAACCGTGTACCTCGGCGCCTTGGTCATACTCTTCACTCCTTAGAAGAGACCCTCGTTCGTCTAACCAGGGTATAACCTTATATAGTTGGAAATCCAAGGTATCTCTCCCGGATAGGTTTTCTTTAACCCCAACATCTTCATGACTCAGGTTCCAGTAGCGGTATAACCTTATCACTGAGTCACGCAAAGATATACCCCCTAATATGACGTACTTTAGGTCTTACATTTGCCTCTTGCGAAATTGTATTCGCGAACTAGGGTGTACGCTATAAAGGTTCATCCCGTTCTTTGTTTCTTTTGCGTATATCACAATCTTTCATTATTTATGTAATCTTGAATAATCTTGCGAATGAACTCGCAGATGTAAAAATTTGTTTTGCCCATTTTTTATCAAAAATTTGTTACTGATAATATCTTCTTAAATATAATCTATTCCATGGTCTACCAAGTCTTTGACCAACATTTCTGCCTTCTGGGTCTACCAGCCTGTATGCCTTTGTTCCAACTATCTCCTTAATGATATACGGTCCATCCCATTTTCTCGCCAACTTTCCACCACGTTCTCGCTGGTACTCTGGTGTTTCTCGCAAAACTGAATCGCCTGGTTGAAACTCACATTTCTTGACTCGCTTGTTATATTCGCGGGCCAACCTTCGCTGGTAATTTTCCATATGTTGTAATATTTTTTCTATCTTCTCTTCTAATTCATCAAGTTCTCTTAGAATCATGCTAGCATTAAGATTCTTCTCCCAAACCTCTCTTTTTATTGTAGGAATAGCAACTTCTGTTGGTAGTACTGCTTCAACACCATATGTTAAACAAAAAGGTGACATCCCAGTTGCCTCTCTCCTGGTTGTGTTGTAAGCCCAGACTGCATTATGTACCTGTTCACACCATGCTCTATGGTACCCTTTTAATTTCTTTTTTAAGATGCCTGCGATTGTCTTATTGGTTGCTTCAGCCTGACCATTAGATTGTGGGTATAAAGGAATAGATTTTCCACATCTTATCTGAAATGCATTGAGTAGCAATTCTATGTTTTTTCCTTCAAATTTTTTTCCATTATCAGAAACCAAATGTGCTGGAATTCCAGATCTGCAGATGATATTTTCAAAGATGAATGTAAATATATCTTTATCGCGAATGTGTTGTACTGCTTTTACTTTTGCCCACTTTGTGAAGTAATTTGTCGCGACAATTAAGTATCTCTTCTGCCCTGAACCTGGCACAAAGGGTCCAACAATATCTAAGCCCCATTTTCCAAAAGGCCACACACTTTTTTAAGATGATAATTGTAGTTGCAGAATTACCTACAACTACACCCTCAATAGAATTAGTAAAAACTCAAGAAGTTCTTGATGATGAATAACAATTTTTTTATTAATGTTCTCAATTGATTACAAAGAAGTATCTAAATGGAACTAGAATAGTTACAACTTTCTCTATTCTCTTTCCTAAGATATTTTCTAACACTCACTAAAAGAACTTCTCGAATTTTACATTTGAACTCCTATTTATAGTAAAATTTATACATATGTATATGAGTTACGAAGTATCGCAACTTATACTCGCAAAATTATTCCATCCTCGCAAAACTTCATATTTTTCCGCGCTACTTCTATCATCGTATCATTTTATAACTCTTTTCTCCTTTATTTACTATGATACTCGTGAACTATTATCTTGCGATATTCAGTACCTACATCTTGCCTCTTCTCATGTCAATTCTACGAAGAAGAAATGTCATGAGAATCCCTATTCTCGTAAATATAGTATAGTTATTACCACCCATCAAGTTCGCAACACGTCTTTTTACTTTTCCCTTATCTTTTTGACACGTTTCTTCGTAACCGTTCTTTTCAACCGTTCACGCTTACTCGTATTAATGAGTTTTTATCTTCATCAAACTCTCCCTATTTATAAATATTCTCCTTTGTTTTTGCTTTTTATTATCTTATCTTATTCATCTTCTTCACCACTTCTGCCTCTGCAATCTTTTTTTCTTTCTATTTTCCTTCTTATATTCAATGGCACCAAAGAAGAAAACTATTGAACAGATTAATGCGGAACTTGTTGATAAGGACCTTATTCTCTCTGAAATTGAAGGTTATGATAATAAATCTTCTCTTTGTGTGAAGCTCTTTACCAACTATGTTTGGGATGATCAGAAAATTTTAATCTCACGAGGTCAAATCCTCGCAGGTCTTCCTCTTCCTCTTTATGATGTCAATTTTCCTCTATTCTATGAGATTATTTCCCACCCCAATTTTTCTTGTGCCATTTACCAATTGACTGGTGATTGTATTCGCCTCTTAGTTGAATTCGCAAATCGTGCCACTTTTGGGAAATCTTTGTATTCAGTTGATCTTAGGAAACCTGGATTTGAAAATATAGAAATTGTTGCTGTGAATTATACAGTTGAGGGTTTCTTCAAAAATTATACACTAATTCCTGCGAGGAAAGAAGATAATCGTTGGGGTGTTCGTCTTTATCGTAAAGCTAATATCGCAGCAGATGATCTTCTTATGCACGATATTGATTATGCTTCAGGAAATAATAAGACACCTCGTCGTTCTAATGATGAAGATTGGTATAAGTACCCTTTAATATTATCGGGTTCTTATATTTCTGGGATAGTAGAACTTCCTGCGAACCTTCGTAACCGCTATTATCAACCTTGGGTTTTTAGAAATGTATGTACTTCCATTTCCTTATCTTTTTGTTACTCTTTAATTTCAAATGAGGTAAGAAACACTCTTGTATTTTTCTAAACAATATATTGTTGCCTCTGTTTCTTATCCTTATTTGAATTTACAGGTTCCACTTCTTCCTGAGATTGCTGCGAGTGAAAATAAGAGTTCTACTTCTTCTAAAAGGCTTACTGCAAGACAACAAACTCTTCGTTCTGCGAAGGTTACCCAAGCTTCTGTAGTCAAGATGATGCTCTTCGCAAAGGAAAAAGAAAACTTCAAGATGTTGTTTACGAGAGGAGGAAAAAGAAGATACTCTCAACCAAATCTCATTCCAATGTAATTTCTTCTAATGAGAACATTGAGGAAGATCTTGGTGATGAAGATGATAAATTTCCTGAGAAGGACTTTAGTTCTAATTCCGATACCCTTTTTGACAAAGGAGATGATGATAATGATGTTGATGAAGGTGGAAATGAAGATTATAGTATCCCAGAAACTTTTGCCTCAGCAATGGTTAGCATCTCGGAGGCTTTCCTCCATTCTTCTCGTGGATTAGGAAATTCTTCTACAGCGAATGCTCGCAAACTTATTGCGAAGGCTTGTAAAGTTCCTACTGCAATTGATAATAACTCCCTCAAAGGAATTTCAAGATTCGTCTCTCCTGCTTCATTATATGCTTTAGGTAGCATGGTAAGTTTCTTCTCTATTCCTTGTTTATTTCCCTTATTTTGTTGATTTCTAACCCCTTTTTTCTTGTTTAGGTTGGAAGAGTTAGTTGTGCAATTTGCTTCGATTGGGAAAGACGTCATTCTATTGCTGAGAAGAAAACTTTGAATCGTTGTAAGAAGTTAGAGTTTGAAAATTCAAATCTCTGTCAGAAAGTAGAAGATTTAAATATTGATAACGCATAATTAATATCCCGTCACGAAGATAATTCACAATCTGCGAGCATCGCAATTGATAATTCTTCTCTTCTTGAGGAGAATAATCAATTAAACCTTGAAAATTCTTCTCTTCGTAATGATAAGAAGAAACTAGAAGGTAAATTCTTTGCGATGGTAATTATTTTGGTTAATTTTCCTTCGTAATTTGCTAACCAATTCCTTAATTTCTCTCCTTGCTGCAGAAAATTATGCGAAGATGAATAACGATCTGGAAACTATCCTTGCTAATCGTAATAAGAAAATTTCTGACTTGAGATCTTAGCTTCTAATTTCCCAGCATAACCATAGTTTATATGTCAAGCGTTTTCGAGCTAAGATGACTCGTAAGATTTGCGAAGATAATGAAATTCCTCTCAAGAAGTACCATACGCTCCTTTCTAAAGAAATTCCTGAAGATACTCCATATCTGGAAATCTCTTAAAGTGAAGTTGAAAATGATAGTGAAGTTGAAGAAGAAGATCATTTTGATGGGAATAGATCGCCTGAAAAATAACTTCACTCTTTTTTTTTTTTTTTTGTATATCTGTTTTGTAACTTCACTCTTTTTTGTATGTCTGTTCTGTTTCTTTTCAATATAACACTTTCTTCTTGATTGCACTTTGAATCAATCCAACAATTTCTTTTTCAAAGCTTAGTTTGAATTAATCTTTCTTTGATGATTGTTTCCCTTATTCGCATAACTTGATCATGTGGAGAGAAATAATATATCTTAAAGACTTAGCTTAGTATTCCTTTTCCCCTTATTATTGCTCTTCAGATGATCAACTCTTGCTGGAAGTATTAGAATATCCTTCTCAATTTATCTTACGAAGTTTTATCTGATTGTGATTATGAATAAAAAGTCCTCCCTTTGAAGTATAAGAAATATGAGCCTTTTGCCTTTTGTGGAATGTTGCGAGGTAAATAATAAATCTCCCATTGAAGTATAAGAAGTATGAAGTATACGAAATATGAAATACCCTTAAGAAGTATAAGAAGTATAAAATATCTTTGAAGAAGTATTAGCAGTATCCAATTCATGAAGAATTACCCAATATATGAAGAAGTATGAGAATTGTATGAAGAAGTATAATAAGTACTTAACCTTCGCAAAATTAAATATCCGTTGAAGAAGTATAATAAATATGATATACTCTTGAAGAAGTATAAATAGTATTGAATTTGTAGAAAAATATTCAATATATGGAGAAGTATAAGAAGTATTTAATTCTCGTAACATTTTACGAGTATAAACTTATCTGTATTTGATTGCTATCAAAATCGCATCTTTTGTTAAGTCTTCATTAAAATTCTTCAATGATGTTGTCTTCTTTGATAGGACTTCTTGTAAAAATTCTTCAATGATATTGATGAAATGTCTTCTCTTCAAAATTTCTTGATGTATATTCTTATAAAATTTCTTCAATGATATTGACGAAGTTGTCTTCTTTTCAGATCTTCATAATGTATATTCTTGTATAATTTCTTCAATGATGTTGATGCAATGAATTTCATTAATTTCTGTGGTCTTATCATGCCTTCCTAAGTAAAGGTCTTATTTTGCCACCTCTTTTGTAGTAAATTTTTGTATTTGCGATAATATGACAAGTCTGAACATTCTTGCGAACATACAACCTCGTGACATTATCGTCTTGCGATGAAATCGCATGACGTTCTTACACTTTCATGCAAAAACCCATTGATCTCATCTTAACTTCTTTGTATAGTATTTTAGCCTCTTCAGGAATTGTTGCGAAAATATGACAGGCCTAAATATTCTTGCGAACGTAAAGCCCCATGACATTGCCGTCTTGCGATGAAATCGCAGGACGTCTCTACACTTTCATGTAGTGACCCATTGATCTCATCTTAACTTCTTTATTATGTTCTGCGAGTTCTTTATTCTTTTTTTTCTTTTTTTTTTTTTTTTTTTTTTTGAAGGCTCGCAGAACTTCATTTGTTGCACAAATATGACAAGCCTTTATGTTTTCGCAAACAAGAAGCCTCGTGACATTTGCGTCTTATAGCACGTATCAGCTCCCTAATGGAGGGTGCTGCCCTTTATCTTCCCCCTGATTGCCCCTTCAAGGAAACGTACATCGACCATACAAGGTTAGCTCTTCCCATCCGGTTCTGCCAACAACCAGCTTTTGATCGCAACCTCTTATCCTTTTTGCCTATAAGGATTATAGTTACGAGGTTGCACCCTATGGGGTATCTTTGGGCCAAGTGCATCATTTGCCAAGACTTGTCAAAAATGGCAGATGTGGTTCAACCTCACCCGACACTCTTGACTCAACCATGTACCTCGGCGCCTTGATCGCTTTCTGCACTTATTGGGAAAGACAGTATGCCTTAGTCGCCCAACCTAAATCTTCTTACACCGTATTTTATATTGCGTAATGTCGCTAGATTAGGTGAGAATCCAAGGTGTCTAACCCGGATAGGTACCCCATTATTGGTTTGTACCCCTAAATTTTTACCATGTACTAAGGGCCCTTGGTGGTGTTCCGGTTACCCTTAGCCACGTTATAGGTACCCCCTTAAATGACGTACTTTAGGACTTTGCCTCTTACGAAATATAGCTTCGCGAACTAGGGTGTACGCCACAAAGGTTTGCCTGTATAAAATTTTCTGCGGCTCTCTTTCTTTTTTGGAGTCTGATCACAGATTGCGGTCTTTTATTCGCAAATTAATGAAATTTTAATCGGAATATAAATTCTGAAAATTCGTAAATTTTCCCAATTTCCTGCGAGCAAACAATATTCGTAAAATTTATCACGAAATAAAAATTTTGTTTTGCCACATACCTTATTTCCACGAGCAAACATACTGATTACCTTCTTGTTTTACTATTTTCCTTCTTCTTTCTTCGCAAATCACAATCCCTTATTATCATCGTAAATTTCTTGTATCATTGTAACTTTATTCTCTTTTTCCTTAATCCTCTGCCATTAAATTTTCACTTCTTTTCACAGCCTTTGCTCTTTTTCTCCAATTTTCCTTCTCAGCAATTTTTCCTTCGCAAACTTCTACTTCTGTATCGTAACATTTCTTTCCCTCAGCCCAATCACCCTTGATAAATCCAATACCCTTCATATGAGGAAACTTTATGCACTGATGTAGAGTGGAAGCTATGCCTAGAATTCCATGAAGCCATGGTCTTCCTATCAAAGCATTATATGGTGATTCGACATCAACAACGCAGTAATTGCAATTTGATTCGCATTCCACTTAATGGAATTCGCATGCTCACTTCTCCTTTGGGCTTGTTGGCAGTTCCATTAAAACCATAAATTCTGTAAGTAGAAGGTATTAAATCTGCATCTTTTCCCCCCATAGTTTTGTAAGCAGAATAGAAGAGGATATTGACATAACTTCCCGTATCAATCAAAATCCTATTAAGACCAATTGATTCTTCCTCCATATCATCTTCGTTTTCCTCCATATTCATGTAGATTGCTAATCTTACTACCAATGGATTATCATGTGCTTCACAACCTTCTGGAATTTCAGTGGCTTCAAAAGAAATTTCACGTTTCCGCCAATCTTTAAGTCGTGAAATTTTTGAGATGTTCATTACTTCCTTTCCATCACCATCCCTCGCATATACCCTGCTTAACACATTATCATGAAAATCCTCTATGGTTTTATATGAATGAACAATGGAATTACAGAAAACATTCCTTGCTTTTGACCCCACTTCTATATGTAGGATTTCTTCTCCCTTTTCTTTTGTTGTGTTCTCCCTGCGAGTTATGGCTGGTGCCTGTGGTAATTGTTGCGACTGTGTCTGCTTAAGTAAAAATTGATTTAGTTTTCCTTGATCAATCATTCAGAAGATTATCCTCTTGATATTATGGCAATTATTTGAAGAATGTCCATGAAAATGATGATATGAACAAAATTCATGACTTCTTAGACCCATTGGTGGTTCCTTTCCCATGTTCCATGGAGTTGGTATATTCTCTACCAGGATAATTGCTTGCCATATCTTTTCTACACTTGTATTCAAAGGTGGCAACTTTATCTCTTCCCTTACCATTCTTTGACCTCCTTGACCGTTGTTATAATTTTGTCTCTGGTTCCCTTATCCAAAATAATTTTGCCTTTGTCCCCCATAATTTTCTTGTTGTTGATCTAGTCTTGGAATTTGGTTATTTCCTATTCGATTATAGAAATTCTTCTCTCTATCATACTCTTCTTGATCTCTATTGCCCATTGCTACCATCTTTGGCTGGCTATCATTGATTTTCTTCTCTTCTGAAATTTGCGAAGAAGTTTGTGAGGATGTTTTGAAGTACACCTGCTACTACATTGATTATTTTGGGAAGTAAATTTGCTCCTCCCTCTTGATTGCTAGTGTTTGCTCTGGATATGACTCCATCTTGTTTTGCTTTTCCTCTAATGTAATGTATTCTTCTTGCAATTCTCGTAACTCTGTCATCATTATGGAATTCTTTCTTTGAAGATTTGAACATATAATTGTTCGATTGCGAACATCACATTTATGAAGGACAGAATCAAGTATCTCTCATCCACACGCCCTGCCATATCACTGCACATAGTCTTCCATCGTCTTACCAAATGCTTCAAACTTTCACCCACTCTTTGTTTTAAACCAAATACATCTTCAATACCAAGCCGTGAAGAGTGATTTGTGATATATGCTCCAAGGAAAGTTGCTTGCAAATGACTAAATGACTTAATAGTGTTCTTAGGGAGTCCTTCGAACCACTTTAAAGCTTCCCCTGTTAAACTTGATGTGAAGTACTTGCATAACACAGCATCATGATTCTCCCATTGTAACATGCATCTTATGTATGCTTTAATGTGCTGAATAGCACATGAAGTCCCATCAAAGATACTGGTATGTGTGGGCAAATTGCATTTTGGTGGAATTCCTCCCAATTGTACTTCTCTAGCAAATGGAGTCCTCGCAGCTTCTTCTATTGCTTCATCTAATTTCCTTCTATCTCCTCCTCTTCTATTGTTTATCATCCCTCTCATTTCTGCTAATTCTCGAAAGATTCGTGCATTTGCCTCAGAATTCTCATCCATTGGTCTTTTTAATGCAGCTTCTCTTCTTCTACGTTCTTGCGCTTCCTCCCTTGCGATTATTCGCATTCTATCATATTCTTCATTAATGTTTTTATTTGCATAATTTTGCAAATATCTTCTTTCCAAATTATCATAATTGTTCAGTTGCAGAGCATCTTGGAATTCTTGTTCTTCCCTTTCTATTCTTCTCATCCTTCTCATGAGAATATCAGGAATTTCTTCTTCTTCATTTCTCCTTCTTCTGTGATTTATTTCTTCTTGATTTGCTTGTACTCTGATTCGAGAGTTTGGTTCATTCCTCTCCATTTCTGTTTGTTGATTTACAATTCTTCTCTTAATTCTTTCATACTCAACATTTTGTTTGTTACGAGCCTCTTCATATCTTCTTACTCCATTCTCGTGATTGTTTTGATGTCTTGCTTGTTTTCTCTCAGTTTCTTCCATAAGTTGTTGTTCTTCCTCTCGATTCTGATTGTTTTCTCTAGGATTTGGCCTTGTTCGTAAATTCTCCATATTTTGTTCGTGGTTTGGTATTAAAATGAAACGATTCTCTTGATTTCTTTCACTTTGATTCTGCGCTTGTTCTTGCATATTATTTTCATTATTGATTATCGGTGAATTTGGTCCTTCTCTTTCTGTTCTAACATTTGATCTTGCAACACTTTGAGATTTCCTTCTTTGTAGCATCTCATTTTCCATCCTCAATTCTTGATTTTGTCTTGTTAAATTGGCACATTCTTCAGCTTCGATCATTCGTTCTTTTTGGATTCCTTGTCTCAATGATTCTAACATCTCCCTTTCTCTTTCAAGAATTGTTCCTCCCATCAACCTCCCATTTTCTCTGATTTGTGGTTCTCTATCTTCTTCTTATGGTATATTAGTTCTCCAAGTGTGTATACTCACTTGATCATGATCTCTTATTTGTTGATCTTGATTTCTTCGATTACTCCTTCTCCTACTAGGTTCTCCTGTTATATTTGCTTCTCCTCCTGTGAGTCTTACACTTCTTCTTACTTCAGTTAATGGTTCTGATGTGTTTCTTCTTCTTGTCATTTTTCTGGTACAGGAATTCCTCAAATCTCTGTTTCTAGCGCCAATTATGTAGTTGCAGAATAACCTACAAATACACCCTCAATAGAATTAGTAAAAACTCAAGAAGTTCTTGATGATGAATAACAATTTTCTTATTAATGTTCTCAATTGATTACAAAGAAGTATCTAAATGGAACTAGAATAGTTACAACTTTCTCTATTCTCTTTCCTAATATATTTTCTAACACTCACTAAAAGAACTTCTCGAATTTTACATTTAAACTCCTATTTATATTAAAATTTATACAGCTGTATATGAGTTACGAAGTATCGCAACTTATACTCGCAAAATTATTCCATCCTCGCAAAACTTCATATTTCTCCGCGCTACTTCTATCATCGTATCATTTTATAACTCTTTTCTCCTTTATTTACTATGATACTCGTGAACTATTATCTTGCGATATTCAGTACCTACAATAATGGTGCCCCTGGTGCATGTATCCTCTTTCCATATCGCTGGAAATCTTCACAATACTTTGATAATTGTTTTGCATCTTCATGCATATACGTCCAATAATAGCCTTGCATTTTTGTTATATAAGCCAAAGATATTCCTCCGCTATGATTACCAGCATCTCCCGTATCAAGCATCTAAGTAATGTCCCATTAAAAGATTTTCGATACAATACCCCATCCCTTAATTCATAATTTGTTGCACGGCTCTTTAATTTGTGCGCCTCCAATCTATTTCTTGGTGTTTCGCCTGTCGCAAAGTATGCGTGAAGTTCTACTCTCCAATCTGCGATAATGTCGCTGGCTGATTCTTCTGTGTCATTTTCTATTATCATTACATCCGTTTTTTCTTCTTCTTCTTTATTAATAGAAGGTGATACAAGTGTCTGAATTCTTATGCATCTCGCAGTTGGGTTTGTCATCATACTTGATATGAACGTAAAAGCATCTGCGAGTCTATTATATTTTCTTGATATATGTCTCTATTTTATTTTTGGAATTCTCGCAGACAATTCTTCAACAAGTTTCTTGTATTTCTTCAGAGATGGTTCATTATTTGTGTATTCTCCTTTTAAATGGCGAATAACCAATTGTTAGTCACTGGTAATCCTTGTGTTCTCCAATTTCATCTCTACGGAGAACTTTAGAGCATGCACCACAGCTTCATATTCTGTCTCATTATTAGTGGATGTGAAATCCAAACGAAATGAGAAAGCCATTTTTTCTCCTTCTGGCGAGATAAAGACTACTCCAATTCCATTTCCTTCCCCATTTGATGATCCATCCACCAATATTTCCCACATGTTGGGTTCCTTTAATAGATCTTTTGGATCTCCATGTTCTTCTTCAATGTCCATCATTTCTTCCACAACTTCATCATCTTCTAGAGGGAATTCTGCTAAAAAAATCCGCCACAACTTGTGATTTTGGTGAGGATAGGACTTCATATTTGATTTCAAAGTTCCCTACTTGTGCATTCCATCTCTCAACTCTGCCTGATATTTTTGAGTTCTTCATTACTGACTCAATAGGAAACTTTGTTAACACCTTTACTTTATGTGCTTGAAAATATATGCGAAGTTTAAAGGATGCATAAACCAATGCCAGAATTAGCTTCTCAATTTTTGAATAATTTTTCTCTGCAGAATTAAACATTTTGCTGATGTAGTAAATTGGTTTTTCTACCCTTGCATGTATTCGCAATAACACTATGCTTAATGCGTGCGATGTTGTCGCAATATAAATCAATAATTCTTCTCCCGGCTCCGCTTTCTGTAAAATAGATATGTTCATTAGATATTCTTTAGCTCCTTGAAAAGCCTTCTCACATTCATCTGTCCACTTGAATTTTGTACCCTTCCTGAGTATATTGAAAAAATGCTTGCATTTATCTGAAGATCGCGAGATAAATCTTCCTAGGAATGCTAAGAGCCTATTCAACTTCTGTACATCTTTCACTGTTGCTGGCGTTGGCATATCGCGAATTTCATGTACTTTCTCTGGATCAACTTGAATTCCTTCTTTTGATACAATATAACCTAAAAATTTACCTAATGCTACTCCAAAAATGCATTTCTCAGGATTCACCTTGATGTTAAAGAGTCGCATTTGATCAAAAATCTCCTTCAAATCTTGCACATGGTTCTTAGCTTCTTTACTCTTTATTACCATGTCATCTACGTACATCTCTAATGTTTTGTGTATCCACTTTGCGAACACCTTCTCCACCATTCTTTTATACGTTGCACCAGCATTTCGTAACCCAAATGGCATTTTTGTGTAACAATATAATCCTCTTGGAGCAAAAAATGCGGTGTGCTCTTGATCTTCTTCAGCAAGAGGGATCTGATTATATCCTTTATACCCATCCAATGAAGATATTCTATCATTTCCTGCTGCTGATTCGACCATTTGAGGAATATCTGGTAATGGAAAGCTATCTTTAGGACAAGCTTTGTTTAGGTCAGTAAAATCTATGCAAATTCTTATCCCTTTATTCTTCTTTGGAACCACTACCATATTTGCAATCCATTCCGGGTATTTTGCTTGCCTTATAATTCCCGCATTGAGCATCTTCTGTAACTCTTCTTCTATTTTAGAGTGATAAGTTGTCGTGATTTTCCTTATCCTTTGCTTGAATGGTCTCACATATTTGTTAATTTCTAACTTATGACATGCAACTGATGGATCTATTCCAGGCATCTCATCCATACTCCAGGCGAAAATATCCTTATATTCTCGCAAGAGATTTATGGTTTGTTCTTCTTCATCTGCACCCATCTTAGTTCCAATTTTCAGTATTTTAGGTTCTTTTTCACTTCCAACATTTACTTCCTTTGTTGGTTCTGCTGCGGTGTAGCTGGCCTCATGTTCTCCCATTGGCGCTGGTGTTTCCATGACTCTCGTGGGATCATCATCTTCTTGCGAGATATCGCTGGGTATTCCTTTTCCTTCTCTTGCTCTTATCACGTAAATTTTAAATTCTTCTTCCTTCTTTGCCTCTTTTGCCAATTTTCTGCGAGCTTTTCGCAATTTTGGACGCTCTTCATAGTTTCTCACTTCAATTCGATAACACAGTTTCGCAAGGTCAGTATCTCCTCTAATTTCTCCAATTCCACTAGGCATAGGAAATTTGATGCATTGATGTAATGTTGATGCTACATCTTTGATTGCGTGTATCCTGGTCTCCCCAATATCATGTTATATGGTGCCTCCACATCCACCACACATAATGTTACTTGTGTTTCAATCTCTCCTAGCGGAATGCGTACCATTATTTCGCCTTTAGGTTTTGTTATAGATTTTCCAAAACCATGAATGTGATAATTTGAATAAGACATCTCTTCATCCTTATATCCTATTTTCTTAAATGTATGATAGAATATAATATCTACAGAACTTCATGCGTCCACCAAAGTTTTATTCACATCCCATTCTTCTGCAGATCTTATTGATTTCTTCTTCTTCACTCGCATAGTAGATATCGTGATTACCAATGGAAATGTATGATCCAAATTTTCTTTTGGTATTTCTGCTGATGTGAATGTGATTTCTTGCTTTTCCCAATCTTTTAGAGGTGATATTTTCTCTACCGTCGTAATTCTTTTTCCTTTAAAATCTTGTTTATGAATCTTTCCTCTAATATTTTCATGGAATTGGTTGATCGTTGTTTTTGTTATCGTATTGCACTCCAACTTCCTGTAATCCTCATTTGCTTTAATTTTTTATTCAACTGCTTCACCAATTTGTTCAATCATCTTCTTAACTCGAATATTGATCTTTTATCTTGCTTTTTCCTATAATTTTCAACTTTCAATCCCTGTTTCGGGCGCCAAAATGTAGTTGCAGGAAATCCTACACTACACCCATGATAAGAATTCACACTAATTAACACATTTTGGAAGATTAAAAACGACACTATATTATTTGATTCTCAGAAATATTTACAAGTAATGGAAGAAGATCAAGAATACAATCGCTCTCTTGAATTTTCTCTCTCCTCAAGACTTTCTCAACACTCAAAAATACATCATCTCCCTTTCTGAATCTACTGGATCTCTTTATATAGGGTAGTTACATAGTGGATGACATCTAAGTTGTCCTTTAATTTCGGATCTTGCTCGCGGTGCTCTCGCGGTAGTTGTAATGTTAAGTCTCGCAGGAGTTGCAACCATCGCAAGAACAATCACGCTCTTCCCGTGTTTCCTGTTTTCGTCATTCGTTACGTCATTCTTTGGATTATTCTTTGAGATATTCTGTGACGCTCGCAGAGTGTTGTTTTATAATCTCGCAGAAATGTTGTAGCGATATTCTGATCCTACAAAAATATAATGCTGAATAGAAATAACATAGACACTAGAATTTTGTTAACGAGGAAACCGCAAATGCAGAAAAACTCTGGGACCTAGTCCAGATTAAACATACATTGTATTAAGCCGCTACAGACACTAGCCTACTCTAAATTAACTTCGTTTTGGACTATAGTTGAACCCCAACCAATCTCATACTGATCCAAGGTAAAATTATGCTCCTACGCCTCTGATCCTAATTAGATACTGCGCACTTGATTCCCTTAGATGATCTCACCCACAACCAAGAGTTTCTACGACCCAAAGTCGAAGACTTTAATAAACAAATTTGTCTCACACAGAAAAGTCTACAAGTAATAGATAAATTCATCTCCTACGAATAAACCCATAAGTTTTGTTCCGTCTTTTGATAAATCAAGGTGAATAGGAACTAATCAATAAAACCAGACTTATATTCCCGAAGAACAACTCAGTTTCATCAATCACCTCACAATAAACTTAATCGACGCAGCGAAGAAGATTCTTGAGGAATCACAAACAATGAGACGAAGATGTTTGTGACTACTTTTATCTTGCCTATCGGAGATAGAAATCTCAAGCAAATTATTAAAATTATACTCGTACGATAGAAATAGCAAGATCAGATCACACAACTACAAGATAAGTAGTATCGGTCTGGCTTCACAATCCTAATGAAGTCTTTAAGTCGTTAACCCGAATTTAGAGAGAAAACTCAAGGGTTAATGGAGATCGACTATATCTTAGAGAAAACTAGTATCACACAAGAAAGGTGTGTGGGGATTAGTTTTTCCAATAGCTAGAGTTCCCCTTATATAGTCTTTATCAGGGTTTGCAATCAATGTTAGCTTAGTAAAAAAGTATTCAATATTCACCGTTAGATGAAAACCTGATTAGATACAAGATAATATCTCTCAACCGTTAGATCGAAAACTTAGCTTGCCATACACACACGTACTTGACGTTATGGGTTTGTGTAACCGTACCCAAACATGTACAATGGTTGGTTCAATATTAGTCAACCAAATGGTTAGCCAAATGATAACTTTCATATCAACCATATTCTTGTTCACCATAACTAGTCCAAATGACTCAAATGAACTAGTTAGAGAGTTGTTCAATTGCTATGAGATCTCAAGTACTACAAGAGACACAATTGAATCAAAAATGATGTGATTCACTCGAATCATTAATCATGAACTATAAAGCCACGGTTTGCAAAAGCATCCCTTAGTAATTTAAGATAAGTTCACGAACAACGTTTTCAGACCTAACCTCTTGAGTTCACGGACTGAGTTCGCGGACTCAAGCTAACCGATTGAAGTTATAAACTCCAGCAGAAATTCTCGGGTTTGAGAGCTTCCGTCAGTTCGCGGACGGCACATGAGCTACAACTTCAGCACAAATTCTCGGGTTCGAGAATTACACCAGTTCGTGGACTGAGTTCGCGGACTGAGTTGTTGCTCACGTTCCGGTTCCACTTGATCAACAAAGTTCGCAAACTTCGGTTCAAGTGTTAAGGACTTATACATATATGTGTTTCCACAACAATGTTTATATCCCCCAATGGTTATATACTCTAAACTCCCATTTCAATCATTGAAACATTCTCAGAGGGCGTTATATAGTTGTTATTCACAAACTAATTTTCGTCAGAGCGATTTCCAAAGTGATTGAAACATAACATGACTTTCGTCACTAGGCAAATATGAACTTGGCTAAAGCGAAAGATTTACCAATACACATTTCGAGAAATAGATAGGCGAGATATACTCAGCTCGAAATGTCACATGTGCATATCTTTAGTCTATATAGTAAAACGAATTTTGTCTCAAGATAGGAGATAGAGTAGATAGACTTTTGAGTGGTAGATAAGTTCAAGTCTTCACATACCTTTTAGTCGATGAAGATCCACTGGTTCCTTGAGTAGTCCTTCGTATTGTATGATTATCGCCATGGAGTTCTTGAGCTCAACTACACTTTCTATCCTAGTCCGAGACCTTAGCTATAGTAGACTAGAAATCAAGACTATATAGTTTTGATCATTAAGATTGACAAATATGCTTGAGATAGCAACGCATGCGAGTTTGACCGAGCAATACTCTAACAATATTTACATAAAATAATATCTTTCCTAACTAACATATTTCCTAACCATATATACAAAGATATACATATCTCCTAATAAAAGCAGATAGCCAAATAGAAACAGTAAAATGTCGTGTAAGATGAAGTTTTTTTTTTTTTGAAACATGTAATATAGTGAGGCAAAGTAAAACAAGGTTATATGTAGGAAGTACTACCCGCAGAGGCTGTTACAATGATTCATGAAAGGATTACAATGATTTACGGAAAGAGGCACACTATGGTCCCAAATTGTAGTCACCAAAGTCCCCACATGAATACCATCCGTCGCATTGTTCGCTTGCCAGTTTATATCCTGGTTATATTCGATTTCTATAGTTGTGGTCGAGTTTGTATTGGGGTGTGGACCACAATAACCGTTTTATGTTATATATCATTCCCAAGAGGTCCCAAGGTGGTTCAACATTGGTGGCTAGCAACAGTTTGTCGAATCTAATACAAAACAAAATTTAGATTACTGTTGGGTGTTCTTCATGGGTACCACCAATAGTATCCTCAAGTTCTTTAGTGTTAAAACAATTGTGATTCCTCAAGGTTGAGCCATTGTCGTCAACATATCGAATTCTTGCAAATAAATTTGCAAACCTATAGGGACGGGTGCCATCTGGCCTACGTCTATGTTGATTTGAATCCATCCTGAAGGCGGTGAAAACCATCCTACTAAATGGTCGTTGTGATATGCTTATTCGAGTCAGATTTAGATGGCGAGGTGTCTGGAAAATGAGGTGGCAATACCCTTCGAGGCCATGTAAACTCTTGTCATATTTAAATCCCAATACAGACAATATGTCACGGTGTTGTATCATAGATAACGTACCAATTTTTATTTTATTTTTTACCAACCATATAGACTAGAATATAAAGCAAAAATTGGTGATGACGAACGTTGGAAGTTTATGTAGGACGGAGTTCAAAGTGAATCTAATGTGGAGTGTAGTTTAAATGTGTGCCTAACAAAATTGAGCATATCAATTCTTTCATTAATGCTTGAAAAAACTTGGTCCTTCAAAAAACAGCTTTCTCTACTTTCTCTCTCCGGAGAAAAAATAAAATAAAACCCTAGAGTTCTAAGCACCGCACTGTTCAGATCGGCTCTTTTAGAGCGGATCTGAGCGGATCAATCTTAATCTGTAGCTCTTTGATCTTATCCTCGTTCATCTCTTTAACTATTATCTAGTTTTTGATTTCGCTTTTGGGGTTTTCCCTTTGTTGCTTCTGTTTTTTTCTAGGTTATCAGTAGCTTCATAATTAATATTTAATGGGTTTCCATTTGGGACTTTGATCTTCAACAACCTCTGTTAATCTTCCTCTCTTCTTGATTCAATCTAGTTTTTAGTTTGTTTTTTTTGCAACTTTAACTCCTTTTTTTCTGTGATTTTCTGTTTTGAGTTTTTTCTCTTACAGTTGTAACATTAATATTAGAAGTGTTTGATGTTCAAAGTGGCTTATTGTAATAGGTTTACTTATTCATCAATTTCTTGTTCAAAGATTTTGTTGATTGTCAATCAAGCAGAACCGAATCACTTCAAAGGAGTTCTATTCAACATCAACAACAGATCCTCATCAATTTTGATTAGCCAGGAACAATAAAGATAACCTCAACAACATCATCACTAGTTACCATGACTCAGTTACAGAATTACAATCTAGCAGCAACATGTTTTTCAAAGTCACAGACTCAGACACACACACAAGTTTTTACAAAGATACCTAAGATACCAAGACCGATTTCGATACTGATTCATCCCTTTCCAGACCGATTCAGCCAGATTATAACCATTTCAGGTTATACTTGTTACCGGTGTTACTGTTATTTTGAAAAAACAATCGAAAAATGGTAAGATCTATGGATACTTGTATACATATATCACCTGTTTTACTATGATTATGAAAAAAAACCTAAGAAATGTTGGATTTTTTTATCCTAACATCTCTATTGATTTTAGATTTGTTATATGGTTTGGATGTGTTACTTTTGATCCAACCAAGACCATTTAAACTTGTCTTGTTACATCTGAATTAGTTAGGAATGGTAGGAATTTGTTGTCAAATTGGGTCCTGAGACTAAGGTTTAAAGAGGTATGGGTGTCATTATAGTCCATTTGAACTTATTGTAATTGTTGGATATTTCCTAGTCAATCCTGTAAATGATTTTGATCTTGAATCATAGTTTTATGATGAATACAGTTGAGGCTTGACTCTTTTTCGGAAAAAAAAAAATTAAAAAAAAATTGAGTGATCCCCGAGTTGTTAAGACGGAAACTGCAAGCACATTCCAAATTGTTCACATATGAGTGGGTTAGAAATCATAATTACCCAATAAAGTGTTTGGATACTGAAAACAGAAGAAAAAAATTATTTTGCAAACTTTTCTTTTTATTTTTAGAATTCATTCAGATACCGTGTACAGTGTATATAAATTAACTGCAATTTTTTTTTCTTTTAGAAAATCAGAAATAAACTTCTTAAATGGCATCAAGTCAGATTATAATAGAAAAATCCAAGAAGAAACTTCTTGTAAACACTAGATACTACCAATTTAATGGCTAATAAGGGCAACTCCTATGGATTAAAACTTCATCCATATCTTTGTGACGATCCATATTTCAAGGATATAAAATGCCATTATGGGTTAGAATTAGGTCCACATCTATCTAAAGTCCAGATGGTACTGCTTAGATTTGAGGGGTTCACTCTGGAATAGTACCTCCGGTCATAAGCTGACCGGATATGTCATCCGAAAATTTAGCGCCCAGATGGATTTTTTTTATTTGTTTTCTTCTCTGTCCGGTCACTAGTTGATCGGATATAACAACTTTTGTATTTATTTCTATTTAATTTGAAAACCAATCCGGTTGGTGTTTAGCCAGATGATATATTTTTTAATTTTCTAATATATCTAAAGTAGGAAAAGATAGAGTGGGGCCAGATTTGTGGATATCTGTCTAGATTTTCCATAGTGGAAAAGATATTTGCAAGTCTTCGACCATTCGAATCCATAAGGATTAATATGTAGATGTTTATACATCCATGCCATAGGAGTTTCCATAATACTTGGCCATATTGAAAAGAAATTCACTTTAGGACAACCAATTTTTATTTTTTTTGATAAATCTCATAATTTTTATTTATAATAAAATGGAGATTACATGGCTTCAAGAACATCAAAATCAAAGATCAAAATACAACTAAAAATAATATGTGAAGAGAAGTAACAAACTACGATCAATGTGGCTCCAATCTTAAAGAGCAGAAACGGGCAACTGATGATCTCTTACCAGTACCTTTCATTTTGGACTCCCCATCTGTGCAATCGGTCGAAATCCAGGTAACCCTAATTAGATAATTTCTCGTAATCACTCCTGCTATTTTTTCTTTTTTAACTTAAATTCTTGCTAATTTGTCTCAATTGCTTACTCTAAATTGATTAGATAATTCTCATTGTTCATTTCTTAGTTTCCTCTGTTGAATTTAGTACACTGCATGTTATTAGAACTCTGACACTTTGGTAGCCTAGTAAAAATTATGAAAATTATTGCTTGGAATGTGCGAAGATGTGGTAACCCTTTCACTCAAAACCATCTAAACCAGTTAATTTCTAAAGACAAACCAGAAATTTTATTTCTTTCCGAAACAAAATCCAAGAAACATCTAGTCAAGAATCTTCTTAAAAATTATCTTAATACTCACATTGTGAATCCTATAGGATTAGCAGGCGGTCGAGCCTTAGCTTGGGTGGATGGATTCTCCTTTGAAATAGTTCATTGGAATATCAATACGATTAACATTTTAGTTCAAACTAATACTGAATCTAAGAAGTGGTTGCTCACATGTTTCTATGGAAGCCCCTATCTTAATATTAGAAATGTAGCCTGGGATTTCCTTATAGAAATATCTGAACAAGTAGATAAATGCTCAATGCCATGGTTTCTAATAGGAGACCTAAATATGATTTTCTGTCAAGAGGATAAAAGTGGGGGATTACCCTTTAAAAATCTGATTGTAGTTATTATCAAAATATCTTAAGTAATGCTGGACTCATAGATTTAGGTTTTAAAGGGTATGAGTACACTTGGAATAACCATAGAGAGGATGCTAACAATATCCAAGAAATACTAGATAGAGTAGTAGCTAACATAGAATGAAACACACAATTTCCTAATTCTGAGCTTTCTCACCTAGTGGAAGTTGGTTCTGATCACTGCCCAATAGCCTTAAACTTAGATACTAAGTTTTCTAAACTTGAATTCACTTTTAAGTTCTATGACACTTGGAAAAGGGAAAGCTCTTGTGTTCAAACTATAAAAGAATCCTGGAACCATATTATTAGAGACACACCAACAGATTCCTTAATTTTGAATCATCAATCTCTTCAAACCAATCTTGATTTTTGGAGGAAATATATTTTTGAACTACCTTCAAAGAAGATTAAAATCGTTCTAATCCAAATTGATAGCTTAAATGTTTTCAAGAAAGAAGAGAATATTAAGGAAACGCTTTCTCAACTAGAAAAGTTATATGCTACTCAAGAAGCAATAGCTAAACAACAGTCTAGGGATAATATGATTCAATTAGGAGAAAAAAATACTAAATTCTTCCATACTAAAACTATGAAAAGAAGAAAATGGAACAATATAGAATGCCTTAAAAGGAGTAACAATGAAATAACATTCAAAATAACTGAAATACAGGACACCCTGTCAGAATACTTCTTGAATATTTTTTTAGCTCCTTTTCCTCCCCTTTGCATAACCCTATTCTTTTTCAGAACATATCCTCTTATATCTCTTTAGATGAAAATGCTCATCTCAACTCTGTTCCTTCTGGTGAAGAAATATGGTTAGTTATTAAAAAACTTAAACCAAATAAATCACCAGGACCATATGGTTTCCCAGCTAGTTTCTTCAAACTAAATTGGGAAACAGTAGGAAAACAAGTTATCTCTGCAATTCAGCACTTCTTTATCTCTGGGAATCTACATCCAGAATTCAATAAAATATTTATATTTCTTATTCCAAATAGTAGGCATCCCAAAGATCCTAGTGGATGTACACCAATAGGACTTTGCAAAACTATATATAAAATTATAGCCAAAACTCTAGCTACTAGAATGAAACCATTACTAAATACATTCATTTCCGTTGTTCAAGCTGTATTAATTTCTAAAAGGAAAATCTCATACAATATAATTATTTCTCAAGAGATAATTCATTCCTTTAAAAAGAAGAAAGTGAAGCATGCTGGAATGGGAATCAAAATTGATATGTCTAAGGCATTTGATAGGGTAGATTGGGTTTTTATGATCAATGCAATGAAAGATTTTGGCTTTGGCAATAAATTTTGCAATATGATACACCAATGCATTTCTACCTATAATATTGTTTTCTTGCTCAATGGTTGCCCAGGGGGCTACCTCAAACCTACTAGAGGTCTTAGACAGTGAGCTCCTCTTTCCTCTTACCTATTTTTAATCTGTATGGAGATATTCTCTAGACTGCTCTTATCTGGGGAAGAGGAAAAACTAATTCATGGAGTGAAAATCACTCCAAAAAACATTCCTATCTCACATCTATTTTTTTATTGATGACTGCCTTCTCTTCACTAGAGCTGACCTTAAAGAGTGTCACAATATCCTTACTTTGATAGAATCTTTTAGTAAAGCTTCAGGTCAATTAATAAATTTTGATAAATTAGGTGTGTTCTTTAGCAAAAAAGTTCAACCTAAATATCAGAGGATTATTAGTAAAATGTTGAAAATAAAAAAATTGACCCAAAAGACTCTTATCTAGGAACTCCTATTTTCATTAGCAAAGCAAAGATACAATTATTTGAAGGAATAGTGGAAAAAATGGAACATATAATTCAAGGCTGGATAGGTAAAGCTCTAGCTCGATCTAGTAAAATGGTACTCAATAAAGCAACTCTAGCTAGTATGGCTAGCTACCAAATGGGTTGCTTTATTTTACCAAAAAAAATCACAAAAAAATCAATGCATTGCAACTGGATTTCTAGTGGGGGAAAGAAACTAACTACAAAGGGTATTATCCAAAATCATACTCTTGTCTCTGTAAACCTTTAAAAAAATGAGGGCTAGGATTTAGAAGTGCTCATAAATTCAACTTAGCTATGATTACTAAATTAGCATGGAGGTTATTAACAGAACCTAAGGCTCTGTCGGTGTCTCAACTAAAACCTAGATATTTCAAAAACTCATCAGTGTTTAAGAAAAAAATTCCCTCAACTAGCTCTTGGATCTGGAAATTCATCAGTAAAGGCATTTAACTAGTGGAACAAAACATTATTTGGGAAATAGGAGATGGTTATAGTGTAAATATTTGGGAAGACAAATGGGTACCACATTTGATAGACAATCTAAGTAACTATAGAACTGCTAATAACTCTAACTTAACACTTGTGAAGGATTTAATTGATCCTTTCAATTTGAAGTGAAATCCTAATATAATTTTTGAAATGTTCCCTGCACACATAGCTAGGAAAATTTGCAATATTAGATTAGTCAGAGATAAGTCATATACTCTAAGGTGGCTTCTTACAAGCTCTGGCTCTTTTACTGTTAAATCCATGTATAACAAACTTAATGAAAGAACAGAGAATTAATATAACTTAGGGCAACCTGATACCTTTTGGAAACATTTATGGAACCTCAAGGTATCACAAAAAATAATAAAAATTTGCTTGGAAATGTCTGCATAATGCAATTTCTACAAATATGAAACTTTCCAAATTCATGATATTCATCCTAACTGCTCCTTTGGTTGTAATGAATCTGAATCTCTTGAACATTTATTACTCTTTTATCCCTCTCCTAAGTATGTTTCGGCAACTGAGCCATCTCTTGTCACTATGCAATTTGATACTTCTATAACATTATTGGACATCTGTAAGGAATGGATAGGAAATAAGGACCCAACTATACCTTTAGAAACAATTCTGACAAAAGCTTGGTTCATATGGAAAGAAAGATGCAACAGAGTCTTTGAAAGCAAACAGCAAACAAGTGCTCAAATAGGATTAGAAATATAGAGATATTTAGATTTTCGGAACAAAGATAACCATTCTCTTAGTCAAGCTATAACAAATACAGTTGAAATCCCTAAATGGATCCCACCTAGGAGAACTCAATTGAAACTCAACATAGATGCTGCCTGGATTTCTAGTGTTTTTCCTGCAGGTTTTGCTTTAATTCTTAGGAATAATGCATGAGCTTTTGAACAAGGAATATCAATTTCATTAACAACATCTACCCCTGAAGAATAGGAAGCCATGGGATTACTACAGGGAGCTAAATTGGCATTGGAAAAAGGATGCAAAAATATGTTTGACTACTTGAATGGGGAATCCTCAAAAATTGAATGGCAGAATCAAGCACTTATGGATGAAGTAAAATGTGATTTCAACAACTGTTAGAGCATTGCTCGGTCGAACTCGCATGTGTTGCTATCTTAAGCAGGTTTGTCAATGTTAGTGTAGTTGCAGGATTTCCCACACTACACCCTTGTCAAGAATCTATGAAAATTAAGTCATAATTGTGGATGAACAACAACACTTTTATTAATTCACTATCAAGAAGATTTATAAGAAATATCAAAACTCAGAAGTACAATTTTCTTTCTGGAGTTTCTCTCTCATCAAAACTTTCTCAACTCTCAAAAGTACATCATCCCTTTCTGGATTTAGTCGAACCCTTTATATAGGAAAATACATAGTGGAAGACAGCTAAGATTTTCCCCTTAATTCGGATCTACTCTGCGATCTCATCGCCATAAATTTAGTCTTCATCATCGCCAACTTTGTAACCATCATGAAGCATACTTATTCTTCTCATATATCTTCAGTCATTAACTGTTATATTACTCTTTTGTGACACTCGCCAAATGTCGTTGAAGAATCTTGCGACGTTCTCTTCAAAGTGTTGTTAATACTTGTAGAAATGTTTGGGTTTCTCACAGAAGTGTCGTTTCCATCGCGAGAATATCGTTGTGGTGATATTCTAGTCTTATAGTTAGTGATCAAAATTATAAGTCTTGATTTCTAGTCTACTATAGCTAAGGTCTCGGACTAGGATAGAAAGTGTAGTTGAGCTCAAGAACTCTATGGAAATCATCATACAAGATGAAGGACTACTCAAGGAACCAAAGGATCTTCATCGAATAAAAGGTATGTGGAGATTTGAACTTATCTATCACTCAAAAGTATATCTACTCTATCTCTTATCTTGAGACAAAAATCGTTTTGCTATATAGACTTAGATTACACACATTTGGTATTTCGAGCCGAGTATATCTCGCCTATCTATTTCTCGAAATATGTGTTGGTAAAGCTTTCACTTTAGCCAAGTTCATCTTTACCTAGTGACGAAATTCATGTTAAGTTTCAATCACTTTGAAAATTGCTCTGACGAAAAATGGTTTGTGAATAACAACTATATAACGTCATTTGAGAATGTTTCACTGATTGAAATAAGAGTTTAGACAATATAACCATTGGAGGATATAAGCATTATTGTGGAAACACATATATGTATAAGTCCTTATTCCTTGAACCAAAGTTTGCGAACTTTGTTGATCAAGAGAACCGGAGAAGTGTATGAGCTAAGTCCGCGTACTAGCAGAAGTTCTCGACCCGAGAATTTCTGCTGGAGTTTGTGAATTCCATCCGGGAACTTAAGTCCATGAACCCAGTCCGCAAACTTGAGTAGGTTATGTCTAAAAACGATGTTTGTAAACTTATCTTTATAAACTAAGGAATGCTATTGCAAACCTTGGCTATATAGTTCATGAACCGATTCGAGTGAATCAAATCATTTTTGCTTCGATTGTGGCAATCTGAGTCTGATAAGTCTGTGTTTGTGGCAATCTGAGTCTGAGGACAAGATCTCTTTTGTGCATACCTAGATGTATCCTAAAGCTTTCAATTATGCCAAGTGTCTTGGAAAGACCTCAAAGGATTGCTCCTTAGTTGATTCTTCTGAATTCCGAGGTGGAAATATTATTCAATCTAATGTTGATATCCCTTCCTCTCATGAAGCATGTGACACTCTGGAAAAAGCTGAAAAGGAGCTCACCAGAATTTCAAAAAATTCTACTAAGGCTATTGATCTTCAAGATCATGATCAGCTTATTGATGAGTTTGAAAAGTCTCTTGATCGAGAATGTGATCTCTATAACATCATTGAGTCCTTCTCTAACAATACTAAGAAACTCCTTCATGAAACTACTCTACAGCGAGAAAAGATTAGTGTTTTTGAGGATATTGTTAAGGAAGAATCAATCAGAGAAAAACGTTTGATCGAGACTCATTCATCAGATCTTTACAGACTTCCTTTCGAAAAAGAGAAACTAAGTGCATCTCTTACTCTGGCCCATGAATAGTGTAGATCCTTGGAAATGGAAAACTATGTCTTAAGGAGAAAGTACTCTGTACAAACTAATTCCCATAATGTTCTGTACAAGTTGATAAGTGCATATTTCACATATATTTGGTGTTAATTCCATACTAGTATTTGATGGTTTTCTTGCAGATTATTGTGTGTTACGCATGTTTTCTCTTATTTGTGTGTTAGGAGGTGAATAATCCAAAAAGAAGTGAATTCGAGCTTAGTTGTGCAGTGAAAGAAGCTAGCTAAGAGTGAGGAAGAGCCAAAGACCAATTGTAACTCATTCAAATACAAGATTTCTACTTTTCATGGGGTAGAGGACGAGAAGGCGAAGCCAACGGCGAAAGAACGGAGTCATTCGGAGTTCGTATGAATAAGTTATGGGCAAAATAAGGAAAGGGGCAAAATGGTCATTTTACAAGGGAAGTGCTATTGGCACCCTCACCTTGGATAAGGGGCATCCTAAGTAGACACCTGCTATTCGCACTCCCGGTTTGGATAGGGGGACACCACCTTCTTCACGGTTTCAAAACAGAAAATGGCGGGAAAACATAAATTCGAATTTCTATTTCTGCGTAAACTTCTGGCAGAGAATTTGACGTGATTTTTGGAGATTCAATGGCTGAACTTGATTTATACCACCCTGTTTCGATTAAACAGGAATGGTAATATGCTTTGTTTCATCAAATAAGGGCTAGATTGTCGGGTTGAGCTACACAGAGCACGTGATGATCATCGCAGCAATGATGATCGAGAAGAATGACAGAGAAGATGCTCAGTTTGTCGGAGAACGTGAGGATAGATGGCATGCACATGGACCGAGCAGTATGGGAAGCTGTTGGAGCACGCGTTGTCTGTGGAGAAGGTGAAGCTGATCATGACAGGCTGTTGGTGCTGCCATGGGACGACGACAATGATGGTTTGGCACGAGTTTTGTTTCAGCTGCATTAAACTAGTGAAGAGCAGAGCTCAGCTGCTGAGAAGCGTGACAATAATGATGCATGGGTCGCTGCTCGAGAAAGAAAAGAAAGAGAAGTTCAGGGAGACGCTGTTGCTGCCAGTGAAGCTTAAGCTTTGGGAACATGGCAGACATGGATACGTGGCCGTAATGATGATGGCCGTGACTGGA
Source organism: Papaver bracteatum (assembly GCA_023529315.1). Lineage (NCBI taxonomy): Eukaryota > Viridiplantae > Streptophyta > Magnoliopsida > Ranunculales > Papaveraceae > Papaver > Papaver bracteatum. The sequence goes on from JAJJWX010001290.1 coordinate 527,135, forward strand.
AGAACATGGGCAGTCTGTTACAGCTTACTTGAGAACGTGAAAACGGGAAGAAGAGCTCGAGTGGGAGCTAGGATAAGTTGGCTGGAAAGCACGTGAAGGCATGGGCCAGATGGCCGTGCACATGCGCAAATGAGGCAAAGATGGTCTAGCCATTCTACCTATAAATAGGGATGTGTGTTTTGTTGTGAGAGGAGCTGGCTGGAGACCTCTAGACCCCATTTTTTACACACCTCTACATCTCTACACCTCTACATCCCACACCTCTTCTACTATTCTTCCATTTTTAGTTTTAGTTTTATTTCTTCTTCCTTAGTTATTTGTTAGTATTTTTAATTATGAGTAGCTAAATTTCTATCTAGGATTAGGGAGGAAATCCTACTATGTGTGCTAATATGTTTTGACTATTTTCTATAATAATTCTCTTGGTCCTTATTCTTGATTCGTAACGGTAATGATTTTCTTCATGTGTCCTATGATGCTTGATAATTGATTTATATATTCTATGTTAGAGACTAGCATTTTATAGTGAAGAAGATTGTTAATTCTTTGAGAAAATAATTGCTTGAAAAGATTTATTTTCCGAGACGTATTATTTGTCCTAAATCGTCTTGAGTAATTTTGGGAGAGTGTTATAAGGAATAGTTATAATCATTTAGTATGTGTAGTAGTGATGGAATCTCGATATCCTAGACTCTTTTAATTGAACACAAAAATCATTTTTAGAATTTCTATTATTTTATAAGTTTTATAAAAATCACCATCTTTTTGTCTAAAACCGAATCTTTTAAAAAGTCCGAGAATCAAACCCTATACTTACCACTTGTAAAACTGCATCAGTTTTTGGCGCCGTTGCCGGGGAAAACGTTTGATCGAGACTCATTCATCAGATCTTTACAGACTTCCTTTCGAAAAAGAGAAACTAAGTGCATCTCTTACTCTGGCCCATGAATAGTGTAGATCCTTGGAAATGGAAAACTATGTCTTAAGGAGAAAGTACTCTGTACAAACTAATTCCCATAATGTTCTGTACAAGTCGAAATGTTCTCCATAAGAAGATTATGTCAATACAAGTTTACATAACTTACAATCTTCTCGCATGGCTATGAAGTCAAGACAAGTGCCAATTATTGCTTCTCCTCCACGAATCTGTACTTTTGTGGGAAAAGAAATCACTATGATATCCATTGTTTTTCCAGAAGGAAACAAATTTCTAAACTTCATAATTTGCTTCTCTTCACTGTCAATGGAACAAATAGTCAGTCGACTACTGTAGTGAATCACATGCCCATGTAAAACTATAAATCTTATAAAAATGATATCTATCCTAGAAATCATCACAGGAAACATGTTCATTTCAATGGTATGAACTCTTGTGCCACTAATGAACACATTCCTCGTGTTTATAAGAATAATTCTGGTAAATCTAAGTCTAAAAAATGGATTCCTATCTATTTCGACCCTCTTGAACCAATTGCAAGAGGTCCTAAATTTAGTCCTCAGAGAAAGCCGTCTGACGGATATGTTAAAAATACCATGTATTTCCCTTCATGGGTAAAAATCAACCAAAGAAAGGCCAAGAACACAAAGATCAAACTGTCAGATGATATATACAACTCCTTTCTCGATGATCATAGTGGAACTAATCTCCACTCTACTACCTGATTCCGGGTATTCGTTTCCTTAATTCTAACGTGCAAGGAAATTAATTGAGAAATACTCAAGTATGTTGTATAATATTTCTGTTTAAGTTTTTTTTTTTGTTGGTAGTCCACAAACGTCCGCGTCCTCCTCTCGAGATCTCCTAGGGTTTTCAAAACCAGAATTTCATACTCTTGTTTACAAACGCATATATACTTATTATATATTGTGTTTTTTTTTTACTTCCCTAAATTTTTATGGAGAACTCTGCAAGATCTCAAGAGATTGTACATCTTTATATGGAGGAAGACAATCAGGAACGTGAGTCAATTCAGGAGCTGGTTCTAAAGAACATGCTTGAAAGAAAGAATCACAGCTCTTGGATTGATGATTTTGTCAAGGATTTAACTCATTTTTAGAATGATTCAAAGGTCGAGTTTGCAAATCTTCAATTGCAAATAAACCAACTTCTAGATGGTCAGGCCATAATTCTTGCTAATCAGAATACTCTGATACGGAATCAAAAGAATCTCATCACGGACTGTGCCAAAGCTAGAAAGCTTTCTCGGGTGGTTGATCGCAAAGTTGTTGTTCTAACTCATGAACATAGTGTATCTACGGTCAAGAGAATAAAGGAAATCAGTGACACATTATTTGATGGTTTCATTGAAAGATATGAGGTTCTCAATGAACTCTGATTTCTTATTGTCTAGTAAATCTTCTATTTTTCTTGTTTTGATTAGAAGAATAACTAGTGTTTAGAATAGCCATTATTGTGATTACACATAGCTATGTCCAACATTTTCATCTTCATGTTTTCAGATTTATTGGTTTAAATTCTAAACTTGTTTGGAAGGTGAATTTTGCAGTATTAATCTTTATGGTTTCATATATTGCAATATTGTTATGGGATATATGTGTTTGCGTTCGTGAACTTGATTGTCCCATACTTTGTCATAAGTAAAGTCGTTCCTGAGTTGATATGCGAGTATTGATAAAAAAAATGAATGAACTTTTGACAATTACAAAAGCTAAGCCTATTATGTCAATTTTTGATGGAAGATAGGTTAAAATCTTTTGTTTTCAAGGATTATGTCTATTATATGTCATTGTGCAGATAGTGATGGAAAATAGAATGAATCCTTATGTATTCCGCAGTAATTGATCTTCCCTGATCCATATTTTGTGTATTATTGTGAGGCTCTGTAATGTGTCTTATCTTGAGCACTAGACAACACCAAAGTTGATTATTTATATGATTAGCTTTGTTGTTGTTCCGTAAGGTACTTTATGTCAAGCATATTTGAACTAAATTAATCATCTTGTTTGGTTATTTAATTATGACTCCGTAAGTTTTCTTATGTTTGAGCGTTTTTGACTGGGTTGATTATTTTCATGATTAACTTAGTCATTGCTCCATAGATTTTCTTATATCGAGTATGAAAAATTAAATTGATTACTTTTGTGATTAGTTTAGTTGTGTATTCCGATTAGATTAATTATAGGTTCTCTTGTGATTAATTTAATTGAGCTTTTTAAGTCTCCATAAGTTTACTTGTGTTGAGCATATTTGGTTAAATTAATTGTAGGATCAGAATATCGCAAGAAGGACACATTTGCGAAGTTTAGCTAACAACACTTTGCGAGCGTCGCAGAATTATTTGAAGAATGACGTAACAGATGACGATTTTAGAAACATGAGAAAAGTGTGAAGACTTTGCGATGTTTAGAGTATTTGCGAAAATTAACAATATAACTCTTGCGAGAATATCGCAAGTCAGATCCTAAAATAAAGGATAGATTAGCTGTCATCTACTATGTAATTCCCTATATAAAGAGTTGAACAAGCGTAAGGAAGAGAGAGATCTTTTTCGAGTGTTGAGCAAGTCATTAGGAGAGAGAAAGTTAAAAGAGCGATTGTATTCTTGTTTTCTTCCATTTCTGGTAATATTTCTGTGAATCAATTAATAAAAATGTTGTTCTTAATCTTTTAAATATGTGTTGATTATTATGAATTCTTGTGAGGGGTGTAGTATGGGATTTCCTGCTACTACATATTGGCGCTAGAAACAGGGACTGAAGATTATCAAATCAAGAAAATTTGACTAAAGATTGTGGATATTATTGTGAAAACTATTTAAATCGAGAAAATGATAAAAGAAAACAAAAATTCAGTTGGAGAAAAGATGGTTAAGATCAATGAGAATAAAAGAAGATTAGAGTGTAATGTAATCACAAAAACGATGGTTAATGAATTCCATGAAAACATTAAAGGGAGGATACATAAACGAGATTTAAAAGAAAAGAAGATTATGACGGTAGAAAAAATATCTCCGTTGAAGGATTGGGAAAAGCAGAAAATTACATTTACAGCGGTAGAGATACCCGAAGAAAATTTGAACCACACATCTCCTTTGGTAATCACAGAAACAACTATGCGAAAAGAAAATGAGAAATCAGCAAAATCTATAGAAGAATGGGCGGTGAATAGAACTTTGGTAGACACGGGAAGCTCAGTGGATGTAATATTTTATCATGCATACAAAGGAATGGGATACAAAGATGAAGAAATGTCTCATCCAACATATCATGTTCATGGTTTTGGCAAGTCCACAACTAAACCAAAATGAGAAATAACAGTGAGAATTTTGTTGGGAGAAATTGAAACACAAATGACGCTATGTGTGGTGGATATGGAAACCATATAACATGTTGTTGGGAAGATCATGGATACACGCAATTAAAGCTGTAGCATCAACATTACATCAGTGCATTAAGTTTCCTATGCCAAGCGGGATTGGCGAAATTAGGGGAGATATTGAAGGTGCGAAACTATGTTATCAAATTGAAGTAAAAAATTATGAAGGACGAGTGAAGAAGTGAAAATCTCGCAGAAAGATGGCGAAGGAGGCAAAGAAAGAAGAGGAGTTTAAAATCTACATGATAAGAGCAGAAGAAGGAAAAGGAATATCCAGCGAAATTTTGCAGGAAGGAGATAAACCAGCGAAAATTATAAAAGAACCAACACTAATGGGAGAACCTGAAGCAAGTTACACTGCTGCAGAACCAACAAAAGAAGTAAATATTGGAACTGAAGAAGAACCTAAAATGTTGAAAATTGGAACTAAGATGGATACAAATGAGGAAGAAAGAACCGTCAATATCTTGCGAGAATATAAAGATATTTTCGCATGAAACATGGACGAAATGCCTGGAATAGATCCATCAGTTGCATGTCATAAATTGGAGATCAACAAAGACGCAAGACTATTTAAACAAAGGATAAGAAAAATCGTAACAACTTACCATCCCAACATAGAAGAGGAACTGCAGAAAATGCTTAATGCAGGAATTATAAGATAAGCAAAATACCCGGAGTGGATAGCAAACATGGTTGTGGTTCCAAAGAAAAATAATGGGATAAGAATTTGCATAGACTTTACTGATCTAAACAAAGCTTGTCCTAAAGATAGCTTTCCACTACCAGATATACCTCAAATGGTCGAATCAGCAACAGGAAATGATAGAATATCTTCTCTAGATGGGTATAAAGGATACAACTAGATTCCTATCGCCGAAAAAGATCAAGAACATACTGCTTTTTTCGCTCCAAGAGGGTTATATTGTTATACAAAAATGCCATTTGGTTTGTGAAACGCAGGAGCAACATATCAAAGGATGGTAGAGAAGGTATTCGAAAAATGGATACACAAAACATTAGAGGTGTACGTAGATGACATGTTGATAAAAAGTAAAGAAGCTAAAAACCATGTACAAGATCTGAAAGAGATTTTTGAATAGATGCGGCATTTTAACATCAAGGTGAATCCAGAAAAATGCATTTTTGGAGTTACATCAGGATTTTTTTTAGGATACATTGTATCCAAGGAAGGAATACAAGTTGATCCAGAGAACGTGCAAGAAGTTCGCGATATGCCAACACCGGTGACAGTAAAAGATGTGCAAAAGTTAAATGGACTCTTAGCTTCGCTTGGAAGGTTCATCTCGCGATCATCTGATAAATGTAAATATTTCTTCAGTATACTAAAAAAGGGAACAAAATTCAGATGTATAGATGAATGTGTGAAAGCTTTTCAAAGAATAAAAGAATACCTGGCGAATACATCTATTTTACAAAAGGCAGAACCGGGAGAAGAACTGCTAATCTATCTTGCGACAACTTCACATACATTAAGTGATGTGTTATTGAGAATAGATGCAGTAGTTGAAAAACCAATTTACTACATCAGCAAGACGTTCAATGCCGCAGAAAGAAATTATTCTAAAATTGAAAAACTAATTCTAGCATTGGTGTATGCGACCTTTAAGCTCCGCATATATTTTCAGGCACATAAAGTTAAAGTGTTAACAAAGGTACCAATTGAATCAGTAATGAAGAACTCAAAAAGATCAGGCAGAGTAGACAGATGGAATGCGCAAGTAGGACATTTCGAAAATAAATATGAAGTGTTATCTTCACCAAAGTCGTAGGTTGTTGCAGACTTTTTAGCAGAATTTCCTTTAGAAGATGATGAAGATGTTGAGGAGATGATGAATTTATAAGAAGAACAAGGAGATCCAAAAAACTTGTTAACATAACAAAATAGATGGGAGATATTGGTGGATGGATCCTCAAATGGGGAAGGTAATGGAGTTGGAATTATCTTGATTTCACCAGAGGGAACAAAGATGGCTTTTTTATTTAGCTTGGAGTTCACATCCACTAATAATGAAACAAAATATGAAGTTGTGGTACATGCCCTAAAATTCGCAATAGAAATGAAATTAGAAAATGCTAGAATTACCAGTGATTCGCAGCTAGTCATTCGCCAGATAAAAGGAGAATACACAAAAAATGAACCATCCTTGAAGAAATACAAGAAACTTGTTGAAGAATTGTCAGCGAAAATCCCAAAAATAAAATGGAGGCATATATCAAGGAAGGATAATAGGCTCGAATATGCTTATGCTTTCATTTAAAGCATGATGACAGATCCAACAGCGAGATGCATAAAGATACAGACACTTTTATCGCCGTCAATCAATAAAAAAGAGGAAGAAGAAGTAGATGTAATGATAGTAGAAGGTGGTGAAGAAGGGCCAAATGACAATATCGTAGATTGGAGAGCAGATTTTCATGCATATTTAGCGAGAGGAGAAATACCAAGAAACAGATTGGAAGCACACAAATTAAAGATTCGTGCAACAAATTATGAATTAAGAGATGAGATATTGTATAGAAAATCATTTAATGGACCATCACTTAGATGTTTAACACGAGAAGAAGGAGATAAAATATTAAAAATGCTGCATAGTGGAGATGCTGGCAACCACAACAGAGGAAGATCTTTGGCGTATAGAGTAAAAATACAAGGTTATTATTGGCCATATATGCATGAAGATGCAAAGCAAGTATCAAGGTGTTGCGAAGATTGTCAGCGACATGGAAAAATAATACATGCACCTGGAGCACCCTTATCATCCTCAACCAGTGTGTGGCTTTTTGGAAAGTGGGGGTTAGATATTGTGGGACAATTTGTACCAGGATCCGGACAAAAAAGATACTTAACTATCACAACGGATTATTTCACAAAATGGGTAGAAGTAAAAGCAGTACAACACATTCGCGACAAAGACATATTTACATACATTTTTGAAAATATCATCAGCATATTTGGAATTCCAGCACAGTTGGTATCTAATAATGGGAAGCAATTTGAAGGGAAGAATATAGAAATGTTTCCTAATGTATTTAAAATAAAATGCGGAAAATCCACTCCTTTATACCCACAATCTAATGGGCAAGCAGAGGCAACAAATAAGACAATCGCAGATATATTAAATAAGAAGTTGGAGGGACATAATAGATCATGGTGCGAACAAGTACATAGTGCAGTATGGGCTTACAACACAACTAGGCGAGAAGCAACTGGAATGTCACCTTTCTGTCTAACATATGGGGTTGAGGCAGTGTTACCAACAGAAGTTGTTATACCCACGATGAAAAGAGAGGCATATTAGAAGAATCTTAGTGCTGGAATGATCCTAAGCAAATTGGATGAATTAGAAGAGAAGAGAGAAAAGGCTTTACAGCATATGGAGAATTATAAACGGAGATTAGCACGAGAATACAATAAGACGCCAAATTATCAGCGAGAAGGTGGTGGAAAATTAGCGAGAAAATGGGATGGACCTTACATTATAAAAGAGATAATTGGAACAGGGTGATAGGAGTTGTAAAACACCTAATTTTATATCTAGTATTTATGCTTTCTTTGCTATTATCATTGGGAATTGCATCTCTTATATGTAGTTTTGAGTTAGTAGGTGCAATGGAGTCATATGAAGCAAAAGAAGGAGAAGAAGTCCATTTGGAGCGTAAAGGAGCAAAGAGGCCGATTCACATGTGAAATGTACTTGGAGCGAGCTAGGTTGCACAAAGAAGAGGTGGAGAATGAATTGTCAGTTTCCCATAACTGATAGTTGAACAGGGAACTGGGCTGTCGTCTATCTGGGACCAAAAAGCCTTGTTGAGCTGGTTAGCCCTTAACCTCTACAACTGGGTGCAAATAGCTTTTCTAGCTATTACGTAACCCTGAGTTTTAGAGAAAATAATTTCTCAATCATTATTCCCTAACTCAAAGGAGGAGCCATGGCGGTTGTTGTATGAGGAACTATTACAGGGGAATCAAGTGAGGAGATTGAGTGAGGATTTAGCTCTGCTGGTGATTAGATGAACAACACAGAGAGATGGAGATTCGAGAAGAATTCACTGTTTCTGTTGGTCTAGTGAAGAACAGATTCCAGTTTGGATCAATTTTTGGTTCTTGACTGAAGAATCAGATAGATAGAAGAGCAATTAGGTGTTCTGGTGGTGTGTATGTTGATCTTGAGAGAAAATGGGAAAGATTTGTTGAGAAGGGAAGTTTTAAATTGATGAATGAATGAAATTAGGGTTTGAAGTTGATTCTGTGATGAAGAATGAAGATAGGAATGATTCTGATTCGATTCATGAAAGGATTTTGATGTTGTTGTGAAAATACTGGATGGGTTAGCTTTGAATTCGAGTATTGTGTTAGCATGAGGTTAAATTGTTCGCTTGGAGATGCAGTTTTCTATGGAGTTGTTGGGTTTGTTCAATGGAGCTGAGAAATTGCAGTAAAGAAGATCAGCAGGTACTGGTGGTGATTCTGTAGAATGCAGAGGAGACAAGCATCTTGTGGTGTCTTTGTTGGTGGATTGAGAATGAAGAAAACATGGAATTGTATTGGTTCTGGAGGTATTCACAGCTAGGAGTTGAAATGGAAGTAATAACTGTTGGCTTGAGCTTATGGTGATTGTGGAATTCAATCTGAGCTGCAGGAAGTGTTGCTGCTGGTATTGAGGTTGATGTTATGTGCTACTAGGATCAAAGATGATGAACTGTGAAGAGCTTTTGGAGGTGTTGATGGCCTGTAATGTTCAAAGGTTTACAACTGCAGTCAAAGCTGTAGCAATGTGAAGATGAATGAGTGCAGAAAAGTGGTTTATGGGTGTTGGTCTAGGCTTGTGTGGATATTGAAATGAAGCTGATGCTGTATTGGATTTGAGCAGCTATTGGTGATGAATCTGAGATGATACTGCAGATGTGCAAGGGATTGATACTGAGATTCACAACTGGTTGGAGTTGATGGTTGTTTATCAGTAATAGTTTTGAGATATTTGAAGCTGCAGTTCAGTTACAACTGGTGCAGTGAAGTGTGGATGAGCTGCAGATGCTTTAAGGTCAAAACAAAGGTAGATCGAGAAGGAATTGGTTGTAACTGTAGGGTGTGTTGCTGCTGCAATGCATTTTTGAGCTGGTAGAAGTCAGGTAATCCGGGTTCGATGAAATTTCAAATTGTTGGTGCTATAATGTATGTGAAGTTGCAGTCTGGCATAGGAACTTGTGGTGTTGGAATAATTGATACTGAGAATAACTGATTGGAGTTGCTGGTGTAGAATGTATGTGACAGGCTGAGCTGAGCTGGTGGCGATGTGTGTTGGCTCAAGAACAATGTAGATGAATGTTAGGTTTTGGTTGACTGAGGTGGTGCTATTTGGTTATGAGGCTAGGTTGTATTGCAGGAATGAACTGAGCTGTGGGTCTGGGTCTGGGTTGAATAGTTTGAGCTTGATATGGAGTTGTAGGTGATACTGAAATGCTGAAATGGTGAAGCTCAAGTGTATGACTGAGCTACAATTGCAGGGAAGAACTAGATGAATGTTATCTCAGAGAATGGAGTAGTTGTTAATGCAATGGGGTATAAATTATTGAATTGATGTATAATTGAGTACAGAACAAAGGGTGAAGCGCAGGCGTGTGAAGTGCAGTTTTTGTTGCAAGATAAATGGCGCCGAGTACAAGACATAGTAGGTATTGTTGCTATCAGACATGGATGCAGTATGCAGGGCCATCATGGCTGGAAGCACAATGATTGTGCATTAGTGCTTAGGCCAGTGCAATGGCCTTGGCTAATACCAACTCAGCCACTTAGATGAGTCAGCTGATCTGACTCATACATGACTCACCTGAGCCTTGACTGACCATGATCGGTGACCGGGTGGACTTTGCCGGTCACCTGAAATTTGTTTCGGTGCCGAATTCCGACCAACTTCCGGCGGAAAGCAAGTTTTTCGGTGACTTATTTTTGGGACATATTTTCACATGGGTTTTTCCTCACTTATGGGCTTGGTGGAATCTTACGATTCGAGCATCTAGACTTTGGGCTTTGAAGACCTAATTTTGGAAAGTTGAAAAGCTATAAAAGGGAAAAGTTTCTATTCTTTTGGAGATATCTTTTCTACTGGAGTTTTGGAGGAGAGCAGCGACTAAGGTTTGCTTTTCATTTATTTTTCATCTTATTCATTTTTATAATTGATTATGATTATGTTGAATCCAAAAACTATGAGTAGCTAAACATTTATTATTGGTTATGGGATATAAAGTGGATTTCACAAATAAGATTTGATTCAATGTATTAGTTTTGTCTCAATAATTTACTGTTTATGATTCATGGTTCATATTGTTTTCTGATTTGATTGTTTATTTGGTTGAGTCCGGAATCAATCCGATTTGCATTCATTTCTAGAGCTTTATTAGGGTTTTCAATACGAAAACGTTGTTTATCCCTGATTCTAAGTAGCATAATTATGGGTAGTGCTTGTAGTGGTATATCATGCTAGTCACATATGAATCATAACTTGGGTTAAATCGAATTAGTGCTTTTACACATTTTGATTGCCTTGATTAGTCTTATCCTTAGAACTTATTGCTTTTAGGGAGTTAAATATGATTGTGCTTTTACACTTTAGGTTGCTTTCTAGGAAGAATTCACATATGCATCTTTTAATGTGGTTGTGATGAAATCAGGGAATTAGCGGGATATACTTGCAATCAAGGTATCCTAGGACTTTTAGTAAATGAGAGATTAAAATTTCAATTCTAGTCATTGTTGAGAATTAAAGTTTTTGAATGAAACTATCCCGTGACCAATACTTTCTCCTTATTGATTATTTTAATACTTTATTGCTTTGATAACTCAAACCCCCCCCCCCCCCTTTGGTTACTAAGAATCTGAAAATTTGCATAACAACAATAACCTTTCTGTGGATACGAACTCTTTCTTATCACTTACTTCATTTATTTTAGTTAAGTAAGAAAGTGAAATTATTTTTCCTCGGCTGGCAACCGACCACAGGGGCATACAAATTGATGGATCCAGAGGGTAAAGATGTTGGTCAAAGACTTGGTAGACCATGAAATATGTTATATTTATAAACATATTACCCGTGAGGAACTTTGAGAATCCCTAGTTGATGAAACGATGTATGAGGCAACAAAGTAAGTATTAACACAAAAAAAATTATGAAAAAATTACTGCGAGATTATTCAAGATCAAATAAGAATGTGCGAAAATTTCTCAAGAAATGATCATTTAAGATCCAGAATGGGACGAACCTTTATGGCGTACACCCTAGTTCACGAATAAAATTTCACAAGAGGCAAATGTAAGACCTAAAGTATGTCATAGAAGGGGGTATCTATTTCATGGCTCAGCGATAAGGTTACACCGTTGCTGGAACCTGAGTCATGGAGATTTTGGGTCAATGAAAGCCCATCCAGGAGAGGCACCTTGGATTCTCAACTTAAGCATATGACTTGAGTTGGGCGACTAAGGTAAGAAGGACTCTCCTAAGGGGTGCAGAGTATGACCAAGGCACCGAGGTACACAGTTGAGCCAAGGATGCCCGGGGCGTATGAAACTACCCTGGCCATTCTTGGCAAGTCTTGTCTATGATGCACTCGGCCCGAAGAAAACCCCACTTAGGGTGCAGTCTTGTAACCATAAGCCATATAGGCAAAAGGGATAAGAGGATGCGAACAAAACTGGTTGTTGTTAAGACTGGATGGGAGGATCTAGTCTTGTATGGCCGATGTATGTCTCCTTGAAAGGGCAACCAGGGGGAAGATAAGGGCGGCACCCTCCATTAGGGAGTTGATAAGTGTCTTAAGATGAAAATGTCATGAGACTTTTTACTCACGAGAGTATTAATACTTGTCATATTCGTGCAACATTCCTGAAGAGTCAATAATACAAAAGAGAAGATAAGATGATATCAAGGGGTTATTACATGCAAGTGTAAAGACGTCCTGCGATTTCGTCGCAAGACGACAATGTCACGGGGCTTTAATTTCGCAAGAAAATTTAGACATATCATATTGTCACAGCAAAAATACAAAAGAATAAAAAGTTAAGGCAAGATCAATGGGTTTCCACATGAAAGTGTAGAAACGTCCTGCGATTTTGTCGCAATACAAAAGATGGCAAAATAAGACCTTTACCTAGGAAGGCAAAATAAAACCACATAAAAAAACAAATTCTTTTTATAAAATACTAATCATTTTTCATGCAGATCATATATTACAAGAAATATAATGAGGGGAAGTTTGGGAATTAATAAATAAGATGTCATTATCTTTCTCGCAAATTCTTCATCGCAAGTTCTTAAAATACCAAAAGTAAAATTGATTCCAAAAGAGGTCCAAAGTATATTGTTCGCAAGAGGAGAAAGAATGATTCAAGAAAATAAAACTAGAACTCAGACTTAAATATCTTCTTCACCAGCTTTATCTTCTTCGCCAACCTTATCATCTCCACCAACTTTATCATCTTTGCCAGTGTTTTCCTTATCTTGGTCAACTCTGGTTTCTTCTTCATTTGGCTCATCACCAGCAATTGCCTCATCACCAGCATCTCCTTCCTTAGTAGGGATTTCTTCTTCTTCTTCTAAAATTTCTTGGGAAGAGCTTTCCTCACCACTTTTATAATCAAAGTCACTATCACCAGCACGAGAAATTTCATCTTCATCTACTTCCAGAGGTTTGAGTGATACAGGAGAAAGATATATGGACAGCAGAACCTCATTTACAAGAACTTCAGCACTGAGATGAGCTTGGCGAAGGAAAGCTCTGTCACGGTTTCTAATCCCCATGTTTTTGAAATATTCAAGATAATCATACTTCCTTTCTGCTATTGCGAGAGCGGGAAAGATAAGCAGCAAGCAAACTATTTTCTTTGCGCACCTTGGCAAGTTTAGAATCCAAAGTAAAAATGGAAGACTGAAGCTTTCTTTCAGATTCTGCGAAAGATAAAAACAAAAATTATTCAGGTGAATACCTCGCAAGGGAAATATTGCGAAGAATTTTAACAAAAGAAAGATGTTTGAGGCAGTCAAAATGACTACCTTCCTTTTGAGATATTAGATTTTGAATTAGTGCCAAGCAAGTATTCTCCCAATGACTCATGGCATCATCAAATTTATCTCCAACTAGGCCTTTTAGACGATATTTTAAATTATTTTCTTTAGAAATGAGAAAAGTGTTTTCCTTCGCAAGAGAAGAGTAAGATTCTTCTAATTTGGAGTACTGTTCTTGAAGTTCATTTGCTTTCATACTTCAAATTATCCTACCCTACATAAGTGTATTTTTCTCAGTAATAGATGATTTAGTTACTTCTTTAAGTTCATTTTTCAGAGAGCGAAGAGATTGTTCTTGACTATCACACATTTTTTGGAGAACAATTAGTTTCTGCGAAGAGATCGCCATCATATTTGATAAAACTCGCTTCTCCTGAGATAGAGTTTTATTTTCATCTTATAAAGTTTCCATCTTTAAGTTAGCTTTAGTCAAAAAATAAGAGGGACGAGATATTTCGCTGCTTAATGAATTTTGCTCTTGAACTAATTGAGTATTCTCTTTGGTAAGATTATCTATTTGATCAACATGGTATGTATGAAGATTATCTAATCGGTTATATTGGTCCATCCAACTATCTCTATCAACGCGAATTTCTTCAGCGGTAGATTCAAACTGAAATCTCTCCATCATTCGTTTCTGGTTTAATGCTTAACAAGCGAAAAAAGCCTTTAAGAATGAACAGCATGAAAAGAACAAATTTGTTAAGAGGAAAGTTAAGAATGAAGAAAAGAAATTAATACCTTTTAATTCATTATTTTTTTCATGAAGAAGTTCGCGGTCAAAGAAGCATTTTGAAATTTCTGTTGTTCAAAACGAAGACTCTCCTTCAAGACTTCAACTTCCTTCTCTAAAGATGTTTGCGAAGCTGTCCTATCAGAACCAAGATATTTACCTAAAATTTCGCAGACACCAGATTTGACAAGGTCCATAAATGACTTCCTGGCGTCAACCAAAAGATCAGATAAGACCTTTAAGGCATGAGCCACCCCGTCTGCAGTTTCCTTAGAGAAAGGGAGAGACTCAGATGAATAAGAATTAACAATAGAAAGTTGATGATTATCATCTTTTGGTAAAGAGACGTCATTTGAGGGTAAGGTGTGAGGAAGATCAAGGGTTGAGATTATGGTGGAATGAAATTGAGAAGTATTGGTTGCACAGGAGGAAGAGATTTCATTCGCAACAGGTTGTGTAATAGGTATTTCATCCGTAGAAGGATTAGTTAAAACATCAGAGCTTATTGTGATGTTTTCGCAAACAGGAAGAGGAGGTTCAGTTTGCGAAGAAGAAGTTGAAAGACCAAGTTTGGGAAAATAAACAGAAACATCAACAGTTTTATCTTGGCGAGATTTCTTGGGAGGTTTAGTGGTATCCCCATCACCATGCGAATCACAACTCAGATAAGAAACAGAGGAAACAATATTGTGATTAAAAAGATCCATGTTTCTTACTACTTTGTCATTCGCAGACTTTCTCTTTTTCGCAAGAACTTTGAGTTGCGAACTTCTGGGAGCATTAGGTTTTGAACTGCAAATTCGGTACTGGAAGTGTTTTTGCTGAAACAGAAACAGTATGGGAATTACACTAAGAACAAACAAGATGATCTCAGAAAAATAAAATCAGTTTCAGCAAAATCAATAGAAAAAAAAAAAAACTAACCTTGGTGACTCCATGGAAATAAAAGATAACAGTAGCAGAAGATGAATTTGGTAAACAAGGGAATTTGAAGATGATGAATATTTGCAGAGGATATGAAGATGAAGAAGATGAAAGCGAAACAAAAGAAGAAAATTCTCTTTTTTCCGGATCCCTCTTTAAATAGGCAAAAGGAGATGACCGATTAATGATAAAACGTGCCAGTAATTAAAGGAATATTCAACACGTGTTGACGGTTATGCGTAATTCTCGGAGCCTTGTCGATAGAAAAAGAAGTTGAAAGAAAAAATAAACAACTGCGGCATTTTGAAGAACAGTTTCTCATGACATTCTTTTGTTCGCAGAGAAGACATGAGAAGAGGCAAGATGTAGGATCAGAATATCGCAAGAAGGACACATTTGCGAAGTTTAGCTAACAATACTTTGCGAGCGTCGCATAATGATTTGAAGAATGACGTAACAGATGACGATTGTAGAAACATGAGAAAAGTGTGATGACTTTGCGATGTTTAGAGTATTTGCGAAAATTAACAATATAACTCTTGCGAGAATATCGCAAGTCATATCCTAAAATAAAGGACAGATTAGATGTCATCCACTATGTAATTCCCTATATAAAGAGTTGAACAAGCGTAAGGAAGAGAGATATTTTTCGAGTGTTGAGCAAGTCATTAGGAGAGAGAAAGTTAAAAGAGCGATTGTATTCTTGTTTTCTTCCATTTCTCGTAATATTTCTGTGAATCAATTAATAAAAATGTTGTTCTTAATCTTTTAAAGATGTGTTGATTATTATGAATTCTTGTGAGGGGTGTAGTGTGGGATTTCCTGCTACTATATTAATCATAGGTTCTCTTATGGTTAATTTAATTGAATATTTTTTTGATTCAAATTCATACTTGTATATGATTTGTTATGTCCAAAGAAATCCTTCTTTTCTTTTGAAATTAAGGTCGCTCTTGTTGTTCTTTCGGGAATGACATTTTATGGGGGAGAGTTCTTAATTGAACTTGTGCTTAATTGCCAAATCTTTGTGGGGAGTGCGGCTATGGAATATTATAGGGTTTATCTTGTATCTTTATAGACTCCTTGATGAATGCATTTAGCTTCGGCTTTATGATTGCATCTAAACAAGATGATATATTCTTACCTTTGGTCATGAAACGTCTCTTATGGAAATTTCATTAGGATCCCGTTCTTGTACCTTTGCCAATTTTATTGACAAAAAGGGGGAGAATTAATATGTAGTTCATACTGCAAATACATATGGTTTTCGGATCATTATGTAAGGGGGAGTGGTTTCCATGTGAGATGGAGTATTGATTAAGGGGGAATAACATATCATCATAGTATTGTTGTTAAAGTTGTGACACAATTGAACTTTGACACTGTGTAATGATACTATGACATTGTACAACAATGATTGAGAACTCTTGTTTTCTCGTTGTTATAGCTACGAATTTTCAACAACGATGATGCTAAACTTACAACCTTTGGGATCATTGGAGTATGTGGAAGTGACGAAGATTTCGAGTAATGTTGAAGATTAGACATGTGGAAAAGGAGCTACAAAAGTTTATTTATATATTTTTGTATTTCATATGTATTGATAGTTTTGTCACTAAAATTTACAAAGGGGGAGATTGTTAGAGCATTGCTTGGTCGAACTCGCATGTGTTGATATCTCAAGCATGTTTGTCAATGTTAGTGATCAAAACTATAAGTCTTGATTTCTAATCTACTATAGCTAAGGTCTTGGACTAGGATATAAAGTGTAGTTGAGCTCAAGAACTCCATGGAGATCATCATACAAGACGAAGGACTACTCAAGGAACCAGTGGATCTTCATCGACTAAAAGGTATATGGAGACTTGAACTTATCTATCACTCAAAAGTCTATCTATTCTATCTCTTATCTTGAGACAAAAGTCATTTTTCTATATAGACTTAGATTATACACATTTGGTATTTCGAGCCGAGTATATCTCGCCAATCTATTTCTCGAAATATGTGTTGGTAAAGCTTTCGCTTTAGCCAAGTTCATATTTACATAGTGACAAAAGTCATGTTAAGTTTCAATCACTTTGAAAATTTCTCTGACGAAAAATGGTTTGTGAATAACAACTATATAAAGTCCTATGAGAATGTTTCACTGATTGAAATGAGAGTTTAGACAATATAACCATTGGAGGATATAAGCATTGTTGTGGAAACACATATATGTATAAGTCCTTATTACTTGAACCAAAGTTTGCGAACTTTGTTGATCAAGAGAACAGGAGAAGTGCATGAGCTAAGTCCACGAACTCAGTCTGCGAACTGGCGAAAGTTCTCGACCCGAGAATTTCTGTTGGAGTTTTTGAACTCCATCCGGGAACTTATGTCCGCAAACCCAGTCCGCGAACTTGAGTAGGTTATATCTAAAAACGATGTTTGTGAACTTATCTTTATAAACTAAAGAATGCTATTGCAAACCGTGGCTATATAGTTTATGAACCGATTCGAGTGGATCAAATTGTTTTTGCTTAGATTGTGTCTTGTATACTTCTATAAGATATAAGCAATTGAACAACTCTCTAACTAGTTCATTTGAGTCATTTGAACTAGTTATGGTGAAGAAGAATATGGTTGATATGAAAGTGATCATATGGATAACCATTTGGTTAACTATTGTTGAACCAACTAATGTACAAGTTTGGGTACGGTTACACAAGCCTAGAAGCATGCATTTCATGTGTGTATAACAAGCTATGCTTTTGATCTAACGGTTGATAAATATTACCTTGAATATAATCAGGTTTTCATCTAACGGTGAATATTGGATGCTTTGTTACTAAGTTTACATTGATTGCAAACCCTGATTTGGAGACTATATGAGGGAGAACTCTAGCAACTGCGAAACCTAATCCCCACACATTTTGTGTGATACTAGTTGTGCTAAGCTAGAGTCGATTCTCCTTTAACCTTTGGTTTCTTATTCTAAACCAGGTTAACAACTTGAAGACTTCATTGGGATTATGAAGCCAGACTAATACTACTTTTCTTGTAGTTGTATGGTCTGATCTTGCTATTTCTATCGTACGAGTAAAATTGTAATAATTGGCTTGAGATTTCTATCTCCGATAGGCAAGATATAAAAATTAATCACAAACACTTCGTCTCATCGTTTGTGATTCCACGATATCTTTTTTCGCAGCGTCGATTAAGATTATTGTGAGGTGATTGATAACACTGAGTTGTTCTTCGGGAATATAAGTCTGGTTTATCAATTGGTTCATGTTCACCTTGATTTATCAAAATACGGAATAAAAACTCGTAGATATATTCTTGGGAGACGGATTTATCTATTACCGTAGACTTTTATGTGATACAGATTTTTTTATTAAAGTCTTCGACTTTGGGTCTTAGCAACTCTGTTTATAAGGAAAAAGTCTTCGACTACCATGGTCTTAGCAACTCTTGGTTGAGGTTTTTTCATTTTTGACTAAGTCCCGGGTTTTTTTTTCCTCGTTTCCTCGATTAACAAAAACAAAATTCTGGTGTCTGTGTTATTTCTTTTCCGTATTGTATTTTGTTATATAATTGAAATAATACATGTTATGCATTGTTCAATCAATTAGAATATCCGACCTTTTGGTTGTTGATTTAAATTGATTGAAACTTGGATATTGGTCTTTGGTACCATCCAAGTTATCTCTCTTGTATTTAAATTGAGGCTCGCAGTTTGCTTGAGTAAGATTTAAATCGAGAGATTGAGATATAAACTCTTTGATATACTTTTTATCTGGATTGAGTTTGACTGTTTAGTTGATTCTCTAGAAAGTATATTGGAGTTTGTCCCTACAGATTTCTAATCGAAATATTGGGTGTGGTTGTTAGACCCCCGATTTTTCAACAAATGCAAAAACTTTTTGGGTTTTTTTTATATTCCTAGACTTGCAAATCAAGTGGCTGATACACTTGCTAAGGAAGCAATTTTTTTTATTAATTTCGTAAATTGGAACAACAGTACACCTAATTATATTTTGCAAAACTTAGAAGTAGATAAATCTAATGCAAGGGACAAGCATCATATCTCTACATTAGAAGGCTCTACTATTAAAGATGTAATGGTTTCTAACATCTTATCTTAAGTTAGTTTCTTTGAATACATTTGAACTTAAAAAAATAAAAAATAAAATAAAAAAGCTACTAACAAGAACCTGCCGAGATTGGGGTATACCCAGATTAATTGGGGTATACCCAAATTTATATAGACATAGTGCCTTACTAAGGGGAGGCCAAATATGGGTGAAATTACTTTAGTACCCCTTACCCTTTATAATTCTAATTACCCTAAATCAGTTTTATTATTTTCATTTCATCTTCCTTCTTCTCCTCCACAACCATACCGTCTCCTCCATCCCCCACCACCGAAACTCGTCGATTCATTCGTTAACATCGTCGATTTGAAAACTTCGATTAATCTTCATCAATGGATCCACCAAGACCTAGGGAAATTTGTATGAAAGACGCTAATAGAAAATCCAATCAATACAACCCTGGAATTGCAAAACTAGTTCAACAAAAAGTGAAGGAAAAAACGATTGCTGAAGAAGAAATTGAACCCGCTCAAAATGAAGAAATGGTGCGATTAAGAAAGTAAGGGCCTACTTAAACTCACTCTAGTACTTCAATTTCATGTTTGCATGTCAAATTAGGTCAGAAAAATCGGTTTTTTTATTTTCAGTTATTTTCGCCGGCAAGGTATTATGTTATCGACCCTGCCAGCATTTCATAATCATGGTTTGGACGGCAGAATCTTAGGTTGAAAATCGTGCTGTCTATTCAATACCTATAACTGGTACTTACAGGGCCGGCAAGTTATTCAACCTCAGACCCTGCCGGAGTCAGTTTTGTTTTTTAGCCGGGTTGGTTATAAAATTTTACCTTGCCGGATGTATTTCTAGTTCTGTGTCTCCTGGTGCCTTGAATTTTAAAACAGGTATGGTATTTGGAAAAACCATGTCGGTTGTTTGTTAGCCAGCAATGTATGGGTAAAGGACCTTGCCGACTTGTTTGCTGAAAAATCCTTGTATCTACTGTGTTCATATTTGTTATACGCCGGCAAGTTATGTAAATCACACCCTGCCGGCTTCTGTTTAGCCGACATGTAATTTAGATATCGACCCTTCCGACCATTGATCCGCCGGATTGGTTATATATATCGAACCTTCCGATTTTTTTTTCCTTAATCGTTCTTGTTCTGGTTGCAAAAGGCAAAGAAGAAATCTATGAAATCTCTTAGTCCTCCTTCAAGACCTCCTGATGTTAGTGATAAACTCTTGACTTCAACATATTGAGGGGCATACGTTGTGCCGGGAACGCTCAAGATCCGTGTACCAAATGATTAAGAACCACCATCGGAACCCAGTGATTCAGACGAGACTTCAGATGAAGACCAATCAATTCCATCTGGTAGAAGAGGTGATGATGATGATGTTGATGAAAGAACTCCGGCTGCTGGAGGAGGCAACAATGATGATGATGGTGATCAAGACATGCCTGATATTGAAGGAGGTAATGGTGATGATGATGATGATGATGATGATGATGATGATGATGATGATGATGATGATGATGATGATAATGATGATGATGATGATGGTGATGATGGTGATGATGGAGATAAAGGTAAGGGTAGAGAAGATGAAATTGTTGAAGAGGAAGAAGAATAAGTTTGGGAACAAACTCAAGCTAATGCTCAACAAACAGAAGCTTCAACTTTAACTGAAACCGGAAAGAAGAAGAGGGTTATCACTAAACTAGTTGATTCCCACTTTCCTTCCCCTCACTTGATGGTTAAATTGAAACTAGGTGAGCCTGCAAGGGGGACCCTAGCAGATGGTGGAAATGTTCTTTTTGGATACAAAGACTCATGGGAATGTACGATCCATAATAATATCGTAAGTAATCTCAATCCGTCTTTATTTTTTATTTAAGTGTGTATCTATCTTAAATTTGCGTCAAGTGTTTGTATTTCTTTTTCTTTTATTTTTTTTTGGTATTTAGGACCACAAGCATGTCGTCCGTCTCATGAGGCGCCAAGTTTCATGTTCAGTGACTAAGACTTGGGATCTTGAGGATTAATGTGAGGAGGTGAAAGTTATTGTCAAGAACTCTGGGTTATGTCATGCGGTGGAGAGTTCGAATATTGAGTATGATAGAGTTACTGTATCTTCATTCTGTGAGAGGTTCTACGAAGAGACTGATACAATGTTATTCCCATTCGGTGAGATGGCCATAACTCCCGATGATTCTCATCAAATTCTAAGCCTCGAGGTTAAGGGAAAAGCATTATGTGAGAGATTCGATAATAAGTTTTCTTTCAGGGATATTTACAAATTGTGCCAAAAATTGTTCGGTTGGAATCAGATTGAGACAGAGTCTATGCTTATGAAGAATGATGGCCGTCTAAGAAATAAGTTTAATCTGAAGCAGTTGAGGGACACATTATGTGACACCAAGAAAATCTTTGATGAGGAAGGAAGGGTGAACCCGGTGCGAATCAATGCTACCGCGTCAACTTATTTGCTATACATCCTGGGCAAATGTATCTTCCCTGACAGTTCTGGAAGCCTGGTCGACGCCAGTTATTTGCAACTATTGGATCCCTTAGATAAGATGCATGAGTATTCTTGGGGTACTGCGATGGTCGCCTTCTTGAACAATGAGTTAACAAAGGGTTCTAGGGCACTCACTGTGCAAGTTAACGGAAACATATATCTCTTCCAGGTAATTGTATTGTCTAAATCATTTATATTTGCAAAATTCTCGTAAGATAAGATTCTTTCTAAAAAAATTTTTTTGCATAGGTTTGGATATATGATCACTTCCCTTCTTTGGTGAAAGCCAACTCCCACATCAAAGTGGATGCGAATATTATGGTTGATAATCCAAGAGAGCAAAGGTACAGTTTTAAGGGTACTCAAGATAAGAAAATGGCGCAAAATCTTATCAAACTCTGATGGACCTAACCATCCATGATAGAAAGGCAAGTAGGTAAGGAAATGCCAGAAAGACAAAGCAACCTCACAATGTAGTCTTAGTTACTGTATTACGACACTCTCTCAGTAGAATCTTATCATCATCAACAATCGGAGCGACATCAAAATCTATGAAGAAAGTGGAAGACGTTTAAGGTTTAGAAGCAACAATAGAAAATCAGAATTCAAAATCAAGGGTTACAAGAAGTTATAAGAGCAATAAAAATCAAACGATATAAGTTCATGATACCAAGATATTACAAGTTGCGGAGATCCAAGTGTTAAATTCCTTCTGTGATGGCCATGTAAATTTTTGTCTTGTTATTACTCTACATCAAAAAAAAAATAATGAAAAAATGAAAGTTTAAATTTTAAATTTTGTTTAATAAGGCCATAAGGAAGTAGAAATCTATAAGGAAGTTTCAAGTGAGTAATCGAAGAGAAGAGTTAATTGTCAAGGTTCATGAGTTATCATCAACAGTTGAAGACGAAGACGTTGTTTCTACTGAGCACTATGAGAGAGTCGAAGAAAAGATACATTTGGTTTCTTTGTTAGTCCGCTTTCGATCTGGCACAAGATCTTTCTAGCACTGGTTTAACTCATCACACGTAATTAGTCCAGCTGTGTAACAGATGTCCCTTTCATCTTTTTATCTCTCCTAATCTTATCCAACTGTAAATCAACGGACACATCTTACAATGTTTATCTAGCTGTGTAGCAGATATCTCTTTATCTAGCAGTGTTGCGGATGTGTCCCTCCTTTTCTTCAGTCAGCTTTAGAGATGGCACCTTTAATTTTTCTGGCATTCTAGTCACTTGGAGATAGGTTGAGAATATGTATGTCCTCATAACTCTTTGGATACTGGTGACCAATTAGAAGTCAAGATTTTGTGGGTACACCTCTGGTAAACCATCCCGAGATGAACTCGGTCACTAGGGCCACCTAGTGAGTTAGATTTTTATTTTCTAGATTAAATTTGCTCGAGGACTAGCAAATAATAAGTTTGGGGGTATTTGATAGACACATTTTTGTATCTGAATTGTCCTTAGTGTCTCTAATATTAGTCTCGATTTTTGTACTTATTATGGTGTTTTTATGTTTGTGTAGGTGTTTTTGAAGGAATACACTTATGCGGAAAAAGTTGGTCGAAAAGTGTTTTTTGGACCCCCGGAGAAAAGTGATAAAGGCACCCTCACTTTGGATAAGGGCAACCCTAAGGCATCCAAATGTTAAAGGCACTCGGATTTTGGATTCAGGGCACCCCTCCTTCTTCTTCGTTTGAAAATAAAATTGGCGGGAAAATTGTGCAGTTACATGCAGAATTTCGGTTGAAGATTTGGACATGTTTTACAGAGATTCAATCGCGGATTTTCATGGGATAGATGTGATATAGGTATACAATGTTAATATGGGCATTTAAGTCGATTGAATTTGGCTAGATATTCGTCGAGAAGAAATCAGAGCTACATGTTCACGAGAGAGGTGTTTCACGGGATTGCACGAGTCTTGGAAAGTTTGAACGATTTCTGCACATGTTTACTGACTCGAGCCACAGTTTAGAGCATGCTAGGTGAAAATCAACGCGTGAGGAGGTAAAAATGGGAAAAAAATATTCCCGAGAATATTTTTTCTTCACGGCCGAGTAATGGAGATTTTTTTTGAGTTATTGTGTGATACTTCGATCCTGTTGAGTATGAATGTGATGCTTGAGTGCCAGAGAAAGGTGACGGAGAGTTTGGGAGAAGACAGGGGCGAGAATCGAGTTTCAGAGAAAATTTTCTGCTGCTACATGGGAAGAACACGAAGAACGTAAGACTCCCGGAGACCGTATTTCATGGTACAGCGTTTTCGACACATGCATCGCAGTCTTATACGCAACAGTTACAGCGACAATTTCTTTGTATCGATATTTGTAACAGAGAACCTGCAACACCGAAAAAGTGTTGCAGTTTCTTGGTTTATTCAATTTCTCTCCTTTTCATCTTTGTAAACAATTTTTGAGCATAAATCAGTATTTTGAGCAAGTTTACACTATGATGAGCTAAACCCAATCTCTGGGGCAATGGAGGAAGCCGTTATTTCGATAGTTATGTGGTAATATTCATTTAAATTAATTTATGCAATTCTTTTATGATTAATTGCACCGAATGATAATTGAGTAAATGATTTTTATTAATTAGTTGTGTTTTCTCTTGATGAAGTATGCTTAGTTTAGGACTTTTGATACTTCATGCTTGCAATTAACAATTGATGTTTTGAAAATCTAGGATAGGCAATAATTTAGAATCACAATTTCTTTTGATTGGAGATATATTGTCTAGAATTGCATGATAAAAATTATTTTTGAACCTCGTAAATATTGATGAAAGGTGGAATCCTAGCCCTAGTCTCTCCATAATTCTCACATTACCTTTTATTTTGAGTTTGTTATTCTTATTAAAGTCTAAAAAATCTTCCTTCACAAGTCTCAAATAACCTTTCTACTACAACATCATTGATAATATCCATCAATTTTTAACGCCGTCGACACGGACTTGTCTTTAGGCTAGAGTTTTTAGATTTTTTTTCTTTTTTTAGGTTTTTATTTGTTTTTATTTTATTTGTTCTTCTTTACGTTTTTGGGTTTTGTCTTTTCCTTACAGAATTTAGAGCGAAAGAAAATTGTGCCAAATCTTTGGTGAATACTTAAAGACTTGGAGTAAAAGGCAAAGCGAAAGGAGCGAAAGAAGAAGATTTTTTTTTTTTTATAAAAAGAGAGATTTTTTTTTTTTTTAGATTGTATTAGGATTTTTCAATTCTTGTAATTTTCTTTTTCTTTTGCACTTTACTTTTTGAACTTTGTACTTGGACATTCTTTTATTTTTAAACCCTAAGGAAGGGTAAGATTAAATATTAAACTGTTTGCAGAGAAGGACAGTGATTACGATATCACCTCGGCCCCTCGGGTTCGTACATGACATAGGAGTCGTGGCCCGAGTCGACTTAAGCGGTTCATCCCCCGTATGGAACGGGAGGTAAGTTTGTCGAAACACTCGCGAATCCCCTGTCAGCGAGTTACTGTATTCCTTCGTGTGCATATATGTTGAGGATTTGAATACGGCTGTTTTAAATTCCTAGTAAAGGGCAAGGACTGGCCATACAAGATAAGGGTTCGGATTTCATCACCGTTTTCTTCTTGCCAGCCTTAGGAAAACGATACCAAACGCGAACCTAAGCTTAAAATTTGGAATATAACGAGACCGATAGGGTAACGAGCTTACTAGGAAAGTCATTCGAAAAATATTGGTTACTCTTTAAGCATACTTCGAAGTTCATGATGGTTTCTGTGAGTTGAATGCGTGACTGCGCTGCCTTGTAATGCGGTGAGGCCTTGGGTATCAAATCTCCACGAAGATTCCCTCGCCTCTATTCAACTTACTTAAACTCGAATTGATTCCAGAGGGGTTTGCTCAGATTGTAACGAATTCCCTTTCGAAGGATTAGAAGCTGGTCTAGAAAATAATCTAAGTAGATCCATCATGCTTTTTTTTTGCTAGAAATATCTAGGTTTGTTTTGGTGGAGTCAGCCTTGTTTGTGTTTGCATAGAACTTCCCTTCCTTTTAGGATTTTTCTTTTCTTTTTATTTTGTTTTTTTTCTAGTGTATGCCCGAGGTAATTAGAGAACGGGCTTGGAAAAGAAACACTCTAGGTTGTTTGATTAGTGACAAACCTAGTAGTACTTCTTGTGAAGGCGGGGATCTTGGAGACTCTTCTTTCGAGAGCCCCGATTTTGGAAACTTCAGTTTTGAGAATTTGTCTCTTCGTGAAGAAAGTACCCCTAGTACTTCAGTTGTGCCAGCAATAGCTACTTTGAAAGCCTACATGTACCCAACTAGGACCAACCGAGCATCGTGCATTAAATTGCCAGTCTCTACGGCTACTTATGAGTTGAATCCTGGTATTCTTCAGATGATCCATATATTCTTAGGAAAAGATGATGAAAACCTTTACTTTCATATTAGGGACTTTGAAGAAATTTGTGGAACAATTAAGATTAAGGATCTTACTGATGAAGTATTGAAACTTAAGATGTTCCCCTTTTCCTTAAGGGATAAAGCCAAGTCCTGTCTGAATAACCTACCATCTGGGTCTATAGAAACATGGGACCAACTTACTGCTGCTTTCTACTTAAAGTGGTTTCCTAAGCATAAAACTGCATCTTTTAGGCAGAAAATTAGTTCCAAAGATGCAACAAGAAGGAGAATCCCTTTATAGATTTTTAGAGAGATTTAATGATGTTTTGTCGCAATGTCCTCACCATGGGTTCGAAAAAATGAAACTAGTTGAAATTTTGTATGAAGGTTTAGACTATTCGACCAAAGCCATGGTCGAGTGTATGAGTGCTGGTTTATTCACGAGTAAAAGCGTTGATGATGCACTTTCCTTCTTAGAAGATGTAGCTGAAAAATCCCAACAGTGGTAATCTTGTGTTGAACCCCCTAAAAGACTCTTTGTCAATAGAATTAGCACCAATGCGGTCGATACAGGATTTGGGTCAGATGCTAAGTTCGCTGCTTTGTCTAGAAGGTTAGAAGCTTTGGAAATGGGTCAGTCTAAAAATAGGTCCCTTGTTGAACCTAATGATAGAATTAGAGCCTCTCAAGTCTCTAGTTGTGGAATAGAACACAATAGCTCATTTTGGGAAGGTGACGTTAGTGAAGAGCAAGCCCATGCTGTTTATAACAATGCTAGGTTTGAAAAAAATCAGAAGCTTGACCCATACTCAGAGACCTACAACCCTAGTTGGGGAAACCATCCTAATTTCTCTTGGTCTAAGGGCCAGAATCAAGGTCAGTCTAGTAATTCTCATCCTCCCCCAGGTTTTGGTTATGCTAAGAACTCTGCAGGTCAACCCCAGTTTCAGAACCTTTCGGATAAAAAGATCACAAGTTTAGAAGAGACTCTCGCCTCGTTTATTAAAACCTCTGAAAAAAATCAACCAAATGGTTACGCAAGGGATAGAAGAAAGTAAGAGTATAGGTTATGCTAACTCTCAGGCTATTTCCGAGTTGGAAACCCATATTAGTCAGATAAATGAGTCTTTGAGGGAAAAAGGTAAGTTTCCTAGTCAAACTCAGCCCAATCCTAGAGGAGTTCATCAAGTAGGTGAGAGACCATCAAACCATGTAGGAGTGGTAAAATGGTAGACAATAAGGTATCCATGCCTAGTGGACATACTGTAGTTCCATCTTCTACTTCCCAAGAGGAGGAGCCCATAGCCGAGGAAACTGAAACAATTCCTAAGGAGTCCCAAGAAATTCCTAATAGGACTACCTTTGTGCCTAGAGCCCCATATCCACAATTGTTAACCCCAACAAAGAAGGAGTCGATTTTCAACGAGATAATAGAAACATTTAAGCAGGTGAACATCAACATTCCGTTATTATAAGAAATTAGGCAAATGCATGCTTATGCCAAGTTCCTTAAAGATCTTTGTACATGAAAGCGTAAGCTTAATGTCCATAAGAAAGCCTTTTTAGCTGGACAAGTAAGTTCAATTCTTCTGAACCAAACACCCCCTAAGTATAAGGACCCTGGACGCCCAACCATTTCTTGTGCGATTGGTAATCACATGGTCGATAAAGCTTTACTGGACTTAGGAGCTAGTGTTAACTTACTCCCGTATCATGTTTACACCCATCTAGGTCTTGGTAAGTTGAAACCGACCAAAATAACACTTCAATTAGCTGATAGGTCTGTCAAAGTGCCTCGTGGTGTCATAGAAGATGTTCTTATTGAGGTTGATAGGTTCATATACCCAGTGGATTTTGTTGTTCTAGATACCCAGCATGTTCAGGACCAAAGTGCTCAAATCCCGGTGATTTTAGGTCGCCCATTCTTAGCCACATCTAATGCTGTTATCAATTGTAGAACCGGACTTATGAACATATCTTTTGGTAATATGACTACTGAGCTAAATATATTTAATGTTATTAAGTCTTCTGAGATAGATGATTTAGAAGTGGTGAACATGATTAACACTCTAGTTCCTGATCCTTTAGCCTGTACTATGTTTGATAATCCATTATTTGATGAACCTTTCAGTGATTCAGAGGAGGTAACCATGACGAACACATTAGTTGATGAGCCTATGCTAGAGATTTTCTTTGATAATCCTTTATATGATGATGTTGTTCATTTAGATGACAAGTCTCCCAAGGAAGATAGTTATTGTGCTGACTTTATGGACCCTGGAATCCATCCCATAGATTTTGGTCCATTTGAGGATACTGTTCACCCTAAGTTTGGGGGTAATGATGACTCTAGTGATCGTCATGTATCCCTAATTGAAGTCCCTAACTTGGGACTCGAGCTTTGTGCGTATAAGATACTACTTGAGTTTCTTCAAACTTTGCTACCCGATCCTCCAGATATTGTCCATGAAAAAACCCAGATCTTAGAGACATGTCATTCGGTTGAACCTGTTGTCCTAGACACTTATATAGAGCCCAAAGAGACACCCCAAATAAATCTAGTTGCCTTGATGAAATCCCTAGATCAATTTATGCTCCGAATGCTCATTTTTATAATCCAAGATGGTAGTCTTTCATTTGTGTCTGCTCTATTTGGTTCTGAGGACCCACAACTATTTCGACTATTGGTATATGGATTTGGAAGGTGACAATCCTTTTGAGGTATTTGATGTCTATCTAAAGACTTTAAATTTAGCATTTTATGGAAGGCACCCACGCTCATGCATACAGTAATATCCTTCCTTATTTCTTTTCCCTCAAGTGGTAACAGTTTCTCCTTGTTCATGTTTTTAATTTTATCTTTTAAACATTGAGGACAATGTTAGATTTAAGTTTGGGGGTAAGGGAGAAACTTCTAGCGTCACTTGGTATCCGGTTAGCTAAGTTTACAAATTTTTTCTCACCGAAAAGATAGAAATTGGAATGCTAGGGATAACAACCTATTGAGGCATTAGAGAAAAAGACATTGAGATCCTTGAAATTCAGGAGAGAACTTGTTCCTTTCAGAGGGTAACCGTGATGGACCTAACCATCCATGATAGAAAGGCAAGTAGGTCAGGAAATGCCAGAAAGACAAAGCAACCTCATAATGTAGTCTTAGTTACTGGATTACGACACTCTCTCAGTAGAATCTTATCATCATCAACAATCGGAGCGACATCAAACTCTATGAAGAAAGTGGAAGACGTTTAAGGTTTAGAAGCAACAATAGAAAATCAGAATTCAAAATCAAGGGTTAAAAGAAGTTATAAGATCAAGAAAAATCAAACGATATAAGTTCATGATACCAAGACATTTCAAGTTGCGGAGATCCAAGTGTTAAATTCCTTCTGTGATGGCCATGTAAATTTTTGTCTTGTTATTACTCTACATCAAAAAAAAAATGAAAAAATGAAAGTTTAAATTTTAAATTTTGTTCAATAAGGCCATAAGGAAGTTTCAAGTGAGTAATCGAAGAGAAGAGTTAATTGTCAAGATTCAGGAGTTATCATCAACAGTTGAAGCCGAAGACGTTGTTTCCACTGAGCACTATGAGAGAGTCGAAGAAAAGATACATTTGGTTGCTTTGTTAGTCCGCTTTCAATATGGCACAAGATCTTTCTAGCACTGGTTTAAATCATCACACGTAATTAGTCCAGTTGTGTAGCAGATGTCCCTCTCATCTTTTTCTCTCTCCTAATCTTATCCAATTTGTAAATCAGCGGACGCATCTTACAATGTTTATCTAGATGTGTAGCGGATATCTCTTTATCTAGCAGTGTTGCGGATGTGTCCCCCCTTTTCTTCAGTCATCTTTAGAGCTGGCACCTTTAATTTCTCTGGCATTCTAGTCACTTGGAGATAGGTTGAGAATATGTATGTCCTCATAGCTCTTTGGATACTGGTGACCAATTAGAAGTCAAGATTTTTTGGGTACACCTCTAGTAAACCCTCCCGAGATTAACTCGGTCACTAGGGCCACCTAGTGAGTTAGATTTTTATTTTCTAGATTAAATTTTCTCGAGGACTAGCAAATAATAAGTTTGGGGGTATTTGATAGACACATTTTTGTGTCTGAATTGTCCTTAGTGTCTCTATTGTTAGTCTCGATTTTTGTACTTATTATGGTGTTTTTATGTTAGTGTAGGTGTTTTTGGAGGAATACACTTATGCGGAAAAAGTTGGTCGAAAAGTGCTTTTTGGACCCCCGGAGAAAAGTGATAAAGGCACCCTCACTTTGGATAAGGGCAACCCTAGGGCATCCAAATGTTAAAGGCACTCGGATTTTGGATTCAGGGCACCCCTCCTTCTTCTTCGTTTGAAAATAAAATTGGCGGGAAAATTGTGCAGTTACATGCAGAATTTGGTTGAAGATTTGGACATGTTTTACAGAGATTCAATCGCGGATTTTCATGGGATAGATGTGATATGGGTATACAATGTTAATATGGGCATTTAAGTCGATTGAATTTGGCTAGATATTCGTCGAGAAGAAATCATAGCTACACGTTCACGAGAGAGGTGTTTCACGGGATTGCACGAGTCTTGGAAAGTTTGAACGATTTCTGCACATGTTTACTGACTCGAGCCACAGTTTAGAGCATGCTAGGATAAAATCAACGCGTGAGGAGTTAAAAATGGGAAGAAAATATTCCCGAGAATATTTTTTCTTCACGGCCGAGTAATGGAGATTTTTTTTTAGTTATTGCGTGATACTTCGAGCCTGTTGAGTATGAATGTGATGCTTGAGTGCCATAGAAAGGTGACGGAGAGTTTGGGAGAAGACAGGGGCGAGAATCGAGTTTCAGAGAAAATTTTCTGCTGCTACATGGGAAAAACACGAAGAACATAAGACTCCCGGATACCGTCTTTCATGGTACAACGTTTTCGACACTTTCTTAGCAGTCTTATACGCAACAGTTACATCGACAGTTTCTTTGTATCGATCTCTGTAACAGAGAACTTGCAACACCGAAAAAGTGTTGCAGTTTCTTGGTTTATTCAATTTCTCTCCTTTTCATCTTTGTAACGGCTTCCTCCATCGCCCCAGAGATTGGGTTTAGCTCATCATAGTGTAAACTTGCTCAAAATATTGATTTATGCTCCAAAATTGTTTACAAAGATGAAAAAGAGAGAAATTGAATAAATCAGGAAACTGCAACACTTTTTCGGTGTTGCAAGTTCTCTGTTACAGAGATCGATACAAAGAAACTGTCGCTGTAACTGTTGCATATAAGACTGCTAAGCAAGTGTCGAAAACGCTGTACCATGAACAACGGTCTCCGGGAGTCTTATGTTCTTCGTTTTCTTCCCATGTAGCAGCAGAAAATTTTCTCTGAAACTCGATTCTCGCCCATGTCTTCTCCCAAACTCTCCGTCACCTTTCTCTGGCACTCAAGCATCACATTTATACTCAACAGGCTCGAAGTATCACGCAATAACTCAAAAAAATTCTCCATTACTCAGCCGTGAAGAAAAAATATTCTCGGGAATATTTTCTTCCCATTTTTAACTCCTCACGCGTTGATTTTCTCCTAGCATGCTCTAAATTGTGGCTCGAGTCAGTAAACATGTGCAGAAATCGTTCAAACTATCCAAGACTCGTGCAATCCCGTGAAACACCTCTCTCGTGAACGTGTAGCTCTGATTTTTTCTTGACGAATATCTAGCCAAATTCAATCGACTTAAATGCCCATATTAACATTGTATACCTATATCACATCTATCCCATGAAAATCCGCGATTGAATCTCTGTAAAACATGTCCAAATCTTCAACCGAAATTCTGCATGTAACTGCACAATTTTCCCGCCAATTTTATTTTCAAACGAAGAAGAAGGAGGGGTGCCATGAATCCAAAATCCGAGTGCCTTTAACATATGGATGCCCTAGGGTTGCCCTTATCCAAAGTGAGGGTGCCTTTATCACTTTTCTCCGGGGGTCCAAAAAGCACTTTTCGAGCAACTTTTTCCGCATAAGTGTATTCCTCCAAAAACACCTACACAAACATAAAAACACCATAATAAGTACAAAAATCGAGACTAACAATAGAGACACTAAGGACAATTCAGACACATAAATGTGTCTATCAAACTCCGAACGGCCATTGACAAATTGACTGCGGATGATATATTTTTTGATCCGTATCGAGATCAAGAAATAAAGGTTTAATCCAAAGGAGAGATGAAGTTGCATTATACTATGGACCCTTGTTGTTGTGCACCCAAGGATATTCATTGTACGATCTACATTGGGTAATGCGAAAATTGGGTTACGTCCAAGAAGAACCTCATTTCGATGAAGATAATCCGTTCTTTAATGTGAACAGGGATGACTGCACCACTTCCCAAAAAACTATTAATGTCTCTTATGATCCAGTGCCAACTCAAGAAAATTGGGACGATAGACATGGCTGTAACATCGATGTGAGTCTTTTGGATGAGGTGACCACCGGTCATGAAGCTAGTGAGAGATACATAGCGTGGTACTTGGGTTGGGTTCGTCTTACTATGATTAGGGAAATGACTGCTGAAGAATCGGCTCGTAAGAGAAAGATGGCATCGAAATACCCAACAACAAGTCTTAAGTTCTTTGTAAGTATTTTAGAGTTGTTATTATTATTTTAAGATCACATTATCGAATCATTCTATTAATTGTTTGTTGTTTAATTGAAAATAGAATGAGCAGTTGAAAACCTTTGTGAAGGTGTTGCGTTTTGCGAAAGACAGAGGAGAGCCTTTGTCGATTGAAGAGCAAAGCAGGCACATTGACTATGCTTGAAATATTGACAATGAGGATGCCTATGCATTTTTTAAGCAAGCTGATGCTGAAGTAAATATGGAAGAAAAAGCTAGGAGGGAAGCACAAGCAAAGATGAATGCTGACAAAAAGAGGGCTCGTCGTGGTCGTGGTGGTGAAGGTAGTAGTAGTGGTGGTGTTCCTAAACGGGGTCGTGGTGGTGAATGAATGCATTTCTAGTTCATTTCTTTATGTTGTGTTGAACAAATGTTAAGGTTAATGGTTGGACAAATGTTTTTTTAAGGTTTATGGGACATGTTTTCGTATTTTCGACAACACGTGTTGGATTTATAGTTGTTGAATGAATGGTTTGTTTAGCTACGTAAAGTTTCAATACTTATGCCGGCATGTGTTTTTTTTAAGTTACACCGCCGACCAAACCAGGGACGGCAATGTTTTGATGTGTCAGACTGCCGGCCCTGACAGCAAAAAATGCTTGCATACCAGGGTCGGCAAGGTAATCAGATCATTACCAAGCCGGCTGTTATACAACCGGCAGTGTATTATGTTATCGAACATGACGACCATTTGTTGCAGAAAATACCTTCTCCTGATGCCTAAAATCATTATAAGGCCGGCATGGTTATAAATTATGTTTCTTTTCGACCACATCATAACCGGCACGCTAGTGAACAAATACCGTTTCGACGGTTTGACAGAAAATTGCATGAACTCCTGATGCCTAAAAGTCATAAGATCGGCATGGTAATAAAATTTGTGCCTTGCCGACCATATCATAGCCGACATGCAAATGTCAAAATACCTTTCCGGTGGATACACAGAAGAAAATGTTTTCATGATGCCTAAAAGTCATAAGGTCGGCATGGTATGAAACTACCCACCCTGCCGGCCATACGTAGTCAGCATATTGAGGGGAAAAAATCTCGCCGGCAAATTCAAAATTCAATTTTTTTGCAAGTTCAATTTCATTGATTGACTTGTACTTGGGCACTATAACGGCCAAATTTGGCCACCATCCTATAAATACACTACTTCTCTCTACAAACAACACACAACTATTTGCATATACTCTCCAAAGCTCATACCATCATACACTCTATCTAACTCACCCAATAGCTCTCTACAAACAACAATGGCATCATTTGATTCAAATGAAAATTTGGCAATCACCAAAGCATGGTATGCGAAAAATCGACTTAGACGTCAATCCTCCGAAAGGGAGGATTCCACAACCTTTTGGGCTATGATACACAACAAATTTATCCAAGAGTTTGGGAATCATAATGCAAGAAGTGTTCAACAAATCCATGCTAGGCACCTAGTCATCAAAAAAGCGATACTTGCTTTTTTGGCTCTCCAACCTCGGATTTTTAACACTCGCCCCTTCACCTTGTCCATTACACAATTTGTAAGTAATTTTGTGGTTTTTTTTTACGTAACCCATGTTGTTTTATCTTCCAATGAAATACCACTAACAAATGTAAGTTTGTTTTTGTGTTTTTGTAGCATGAAGTCGTGATAGCGCACTACTTGGAGGAAAAGGGGGAAGCATTTGCGTTCGATGCAAGCTATCACTTCTTGGCAGAAAGAATCCCAGTGGATAACCCAGACTACTTGGATGCTGTATCGTCTTCGGAGGAGGAAGGTTGATGGCTTTAGAAGTTTTTGTATAGGTTTTGTGGGTAGACCTCTGTGCAAACCCTCACGAGAATATAACTCGTCCACTAGGGTCGCCTAGGGGTTCAAAGGCTTGATGCACATGCTAAGTGCATTCGTTTTTCCGTCGACAAGGAGTTAGGTTTTATGTTTCAATCAATGTAGTAACCAAAATTGCATGAATAAAGTGAATTACATCTTCCCATATTCTGTTTTCTGTTTGGTATAAGTACAGGTCGGCATGGTTAGAAATACTTAACATGTCGGCTACATGTCATTCGGCGGTGTTATAAATTATCTGCATGCCGACTATATTATAGCCGTCATTGTAGGATATATATTTATGTGCCGACCTTTAAATTGATGGCCAAAAATAGTCGGCATATTCTTCATTCAAAGACCCTTCCGTCCATAAAATGGTCGGCGTTTTCTTCATCCAAGGACCATGCCGGATAAACCTGGTCGGCATCTCATTCAAACGTAGACCATGCCGACGAGATATAGCCTACACCTTATTCAAACGTCGACCTTGCCGACCTTTCACATTTTTGAAAACCAAATTTTTTGATCGAAATCGAACTCATAAGACGGATTAAAGGTTTAATCTACTGGATTTTCATTTTTAAAATTTTATTCTAAACTCAATTAATTAACCTAATCAGTTTTTTAGTGTTAATTAAACAAGGGAAGATTAGCTATTTTGAAAATATATGGTTAATGGGTGACCTCTTTTACTTCAAAATAACCTAGCTTTTGTCTTATTAGGTATACCCCAGTTAATCTGGGTATACCCCAATCTTGCCGGGAACAAGAATACCATACAATCCAAAAAAAATTAAAAAAATGGGAAAGAAAAAAGAAAGGGAAGAAATTCACTATAGGACAACCATCTTGGAGTAAAGTAAAACTTTAAAAAGATACAAAATGTTGCTCCTCGTTTTAAGAGAAAAATGCCTGGATGCCAATATGAAAACCTGGATTGATTGGGGTATACCCAATAAGACGTAATAGGGTCATTATGAAGTAAAAGCCAAGCCACCCCTTAACCTTGTATTTTCTAAATGGCTAATATGCCCTTGATTAGTTAATACTAAAATTCTGATTAGGTTAATTAATTGAGTTTAGATTAAATTTTTGAAATTATGAATTCAGTAAATTAAACCTTTCACCTGTCTTATGATTTCGATTTCGATCAAAAAAACTTGGTTTTGAAAATGCACAAGGTCGGCAAGGTCATGGTTTGAATAAGGAGCCGGCTGTTCTCGGGCCGGCAAGGTTCACTTTGCATAACCTGCCGACCAGTTTTCAACCGGCAGGGTCCAATTTGAATAATCTACCGACCTTATGGCCTCCGACATTATCTCGGTTGAAGAAAACGCCGACTTATTTGAACAGAATTTTACGTTCGGCATGAAAAATTTTCCTACAATGTTGGCGGTCATAACGTCGGCAAGCAAATAGTTTTTATCACTGCCAGCTGACCTGTAGCCGGCATGTTAAGGATTTATAAACTTGCCGACTTAAACTTATACCAAACAGGGAACAGAAAATATGGAAGATGTAATTCACTTTATTCATGCAATTTTGGTTACTACATTTATTGAAACATAAAAACGAATGCACTTAGCATGTGCATCAAGCCTTTAAACCCCTAGGAGACCCTAGTGGACGAGTTATAGTCTCGTGAGGGCTTACATAGAGATCTACCCACAAAACCTACGCTAAAAATTCTAAAACCATCAATCTTCCTCCTCCGAAGACGATACAACATCCAAGTATTCCGGGTTATCCTCCGGGATTCTTTCTGCCAAGAAGTGATAGCTTGCATCGAAAGCGAATGCTTCCCCCTTTTCCTCCAAGTTGCGCGCTTTCACGACTTCATGCTACAAAAACACAAAACAAGCTTACATTTGTTAGTGGTGTTTAGTAGGAAGATCAAACAACATGGATCACGTAAAATAAACCACAAAAACACTTACAAATTGTTCAATGGACAAGTTGAAGGGGCGAGCATTGAAAATCCGGGGTTGGAGAGCTAAAAAAGCGAGTATCGCATTTTCGATTACTAGGTGCCTAGCGTGGACTTGTTGAATACTTCTTGCATTAGGATTCCCAAACTCGCCGCTAAATTTGTTGTGTACCCTAGCCCAAAAGGTTGTGGAATCCTCCCTTTCGGAGGATTGACGTCTAAGTCGATTTTCCGCATACCATGATTTGGTGATTCTCAAATCTTCATTTGAATCAAACGATGCCATTGTTGTTTGTAGAGACCTATTGAGTGAGTTAGATGGAGTGTATGATGATATGAGCTTTGGAGAGTATATAGAACTATTTGTATGTTGTTTTGTAGAGAGAAATAGTGTATTTATAGGATGGTGGCCAAATTTGGCCGTTATAGTGTCCAAGTACAAGTCAATCAATGAAATTGTACTTGCAAAAAATTTGAATTTTGAATACGCCGGAGACGTATGTTTTCTCCAAAATGCCGACGCAATAAGACCGAAAGGGTCCTAAATTTGTTACCATGCCAGTCGTGTAAGACTTTAGGCATCAGGAGAAGGTTTTTTGCCACAAAACCTCCGGAATTGTATTGGTTCACTACACTGTCGGTCACAATTAAGCCGGAAGGATCTAAAATTTGTTACCGTGCCGACGAGGTATGTTTTAGGCATCAGGAGAAATATTTTTTTGCAACAAAACCGCCGGAACTATATTGGGTCAATACATTGCCGGACACTAATCAGCCGGAAGGTTAGCATTTTTATACTATGCCGACCCTGATAATAACACAATTTCCTTTGTCATGGCCGGCAGTCTGAAAATACACAACCTTACCGGCCATGGGACAACCGGCAGGTTAATTTTAAGGAAGCATTCCGGCTTATGCATTAAAACTTTACATATCTAAACAAACCATTCATTCAACAACTAAAAATCCAACACTTTTTGTCCAAAATGAAAACACGTCCCATAAACCTTAAAAAAACATTTGTCCACACCATTAACTTAAACATTTGTCCGCCACAACATAAAGAAATAAACTACGAAAGCATTCATTGACCACGTCCACGAAGAGCAGACCCCATTTTGGAGAATTACCTTCACCACCACGACCACTGCTGCTACCTTCACCACCACCACCACCGCTGCTATGAGTCCTCTTTTTATCAGCCTTCATCTTGGCTTGTGCTTCTCTCCTAGCTTTTTGTTCAGCCTTCACTTGAGCCTCAAGTTTCTTGAACATTTCATGGGAATCCTCATTGCCAACATTGTTAACATAGTCAATGTTCATGCTTTGATCTTCAATCGACAAAGGCTCTTCTTTTTCTCTCGAGCACAAAAACACCTTCGCAAAGGTCTTCAAATGCTCCTTCTATTTTCAATTAAATAACAAACAATGAATAGAATGATTAGGTAATGCACTCAATCTTAATATAGTAAGAGAAACTCTAAATATACTTACAAAGAACTTAAGAAATGTCTTAAAATAGTAAGAGCAACTCTAAATATACTTACAAAGAACTTAAGCAATGTTGTTGGGTCTTTCGCTTCTAACTTCTTCCTTAGAGCCAGTTCTTCAGCAGTCATTTTCCTAATTACAGTAGGACGAGCCCAATCCAAGTACCACACCATGTATTTCTCAGTAGCTTCATGACCGATGGTCACGTCGTCCAAAAGAGTCACATCGATTTTACGGCGACGTATATTGTCCCAATGTTCTTGAGTTCGCGCTGGATTGTAAGCGACGTTGATACTTTTTTGGGACGTGGTGCAGTCATCCCGGTTCACAGTAAAGAACGGCTTATCTTCATCAAAATGAGGTTCTTGTTGGATGTAACCCAATTGTCGCATAATCCGATGTGGATCGTACATTGAAAATCCTTCAAACATAGTCATCAAAGGTCCATAGCATAATGCAACAACTTCATTTCTAGGACGGATTAAACCTTCATTTCTAGTATCCCTATACAGATCAAATATCACCTCCTCCGCAGTCAATTTGTCGATGGCACTTCGGAGTTTCATAAGTTGTTGCGGCATTTCCTTATCATGAGTACCCTTAAAACTGTACCTTTGCGCTCTTGGCCTATGAACCGCAACACTCTCATCCACTTTAATGTAGGAGTTGTCTTTGAACAAGGAAGGTAAGTGCTCATATATCCAAACCTATGAAAAAAAAAGTTTAGAAATAACCTTATCTTACGAGAATTTTACAAATATAAATGTTTTAGACAATAAAATTACCTGGAAGAGACATATGTTTCCGTTAACTTGCTTAGTGAGTGCCCTAGAACATTTTGTCAACTCATTGTTCAAGAAGGCGACCACCGCAGTACCCCAAGAATTCTCAAGCATCTTATGTAAGGGATCCAATAGTTGCAAGTAACTGGCCTCGACTTGGTTTCCGGAACTGTCGGGGAAGATACATTTGCCCAGGACGTATAGCAAATAACTGGACGCGGCAGCATTGATTCGCACCGGGTTCACCATTCCTTCCCTATCAAGGATTGTCTGTGTATCCCATAATGTGTCCCTCAACCTCTTCACATTAAACTTCTTGGTTAGACGACCATCCTTCATGTCAAGAACATCCTCCGTCTGAACCTGATTCCAACCGAACAATTTCTTGCTCAAATCGTAAATCTTCTCAAAAAAATCGCATTATCGAATCCCTCAGTGACTGCTTTTCCATCAACCTCGAGGCCTAGAATTTGTTGAGCATCATCGGGAGTTATCGCCATCTCACCGAATGGGAATAACATAAAATCAGTCTCTCCGTAGAATCTCTCACAGAATGCAGAGACGGTAACTTTATCAAGATTAATATTCGAACTCTCCACCGCATGCAACAACCCGGAGTTCCTGAAAATCACTTTCACCTCCTCACATTCCTTGTCAAGATCCCAAGTATGAGTCACTGAACACGAAGCTTGGCGCCTCATGAGACGGATGGCATACTTGTGATCCTAAATACCAAAAATAAACAAAATGAAAAGAAATACAAACACTTGACGCAAATTTAATTAAGATAGTTACACACTTTAATAAAGAAAAAAGACGGATTAAGATTACTTACGATAGTATTATGGATCGTACACTCCCATGAGTCTTCGTATCAACTTTTCCACCATCTTTTGGGGTCCCCCCTTGGGTCCTCATCTTTTTTCAGTGTAACCATAAAATGTTTGGGAGGCATGTGAGAATTAGATGGTTTAGTGATCACCCTCTTCCTCGCTCCGGTTGAAGTTGAACCCGAAGCTTCGGTGGGTTCAAAAATTTGTTCTCCTTCCTCTTCTTCTTCTTCTTCTTCTTCTTCTTCCTCTTCAACAATTTCTTCTTCGACGGTTTTCTTACCTTTATCTCTATTACCATCAGCATCATCATTACCTCCTCCAACAGGTGGCATGTCTTGATCACCATCATTATCATCATCATCATTGTTGCCTCCTCCAGCAGCCGGAGTTCTTTCAACAACATCATCATCATCACCTTTTCTATCAGATAGAATTGATTGGTCTTCATCTGGAGTCTCGTCTGAATCACTGGGTTCAGATGGTGGTTGAGAATCATTCGGTATACGGATCTTTTTCGTTCCAGGATCAACGAATACCCCCCGATGTTGTGAAGTCAAGAGTTTTCCACCAACACGAGGAGGTCTTGAAGGAGGACTAATAGCTTTCGCAGCTTTCTTCTTTGCCGTTTGCAATCTGAACAAGAATAATTCAGAAAAAAAACATCAAAGGCCGGCAGTGTAGAAATATACAACATATCCTGCGGACAAATGGCCGGAAAGGTCGACCAAAATATGAGTGCCGGCTAAGCAAAAGCCGGCAGTGTATCATAAAAATAGCCTTCCGGCGCACAAAAAATATAGGATTTTTCACTAAACTAGTCGGAAGGGTCCATTCCCCATACATCGCCGGCTTCCAAACCACCGGAACGGTTTTATACAAATACCCTTCCGGATTCAAAAATTCTAGGCATCAGGAAACATGCTATACAAGTAGCCGGAAGGGTAAAAAATAATAAGACGCCGGCCTCATTAAAGAAAAACAGACGCCAGAAGGGTATACATATGAATAACCTGCCGGCCCTTCTAGTAGCAGTTACAGAAACTACACAGCCGGCAAGTTCTTCAAGCATATACCTTTCCGGCCAAACCCTAACTATGAAACCCCGGAAAGGTCGATAAAAAAAACATTGTCGGCGTCTCAACTTCCACTTCAAAATTTCGAATTTTCTAACCTAATTTGACATGCAAACATGAAATCGAAGTACTAGAGTGAGTTTAAACAAGCCCTTACTTTCTTAAGCGCACCATTTCGCGTGTTTCAGTGGGTTCAAATTCTCCTTCTTTGACGTTTTTTTTCTTCACTTTCTTAGCAACCAAACTTCCAATTCCAGGGTTGTATTCGTTGGGTTTTCTATTTGTTTGTTTCATCTTACTAGCCCTAGGTGGTGGCAGATCCATTGATGAAGATTAATCGGAGTTTTCGAATCGAAGATGTTAACGAATTGATCGACGAGTTTTGGTGGTGGTGGGGGTGATGGAGCCGGTAGGGTAGGGTTGTGGAGGAGAAGAAGAGAAGAAGATGAAATGAAAAAAAAAAAATTAAAATTGATTTAGTGTAATAGGTTTTTAAAGGATAGGCGTAGTTTTATAACTTACCCATTAAGACTCCTCCTAAAACTCACAAAAAATATCCCTTTAAAATTGGGTATACCCCAATCTAGCCGGGTATGAAAACTTTTAAACCCGTTCAACATCTTTTATTTCTTTCGCTCTTTGGTGAGTGATTTGATTTTCGTGTGGATGTAGACGTTACTTTGTAAAGTCAAGTGATTGTGTGTAAAAGTTTGCCTCGGGGGTGTCGGTCACGTAAACAACACGTGTTACATTTTTCGAGCATACTAAATAATCTGACATCTCACTATCTCTCTTTTTTCTTTTTGCCCATCCTCTGATCTTGATGTGTCTTTTGAAACCGTTAGATTTGGATTTTGAGTCTAAGATAATCACTCTTTCCCTAATAAGAAAACCACAGAAGTGGAACTTATAATTAGCGTAGAAAGGTTGTTATTCATTTGTGGTACTAGGTATCTTTTCTGGAGTCCCGCCTTCCCCTAATATTTGGAAAGTTATTTTGGGATCATGGTTTTTATGGGGACCATGAATTTTTTTTCCTGCCGACATGTTCGGTTGGGAAATATTTTTTGCGACGTAACCGAACTAATGTTCGGTTGAGAAATATTTTTTGCAACTAACCGAACTATTGTTCGGTTGGTAAATGTTTTTGCAACTAACCGAACTAACCAGTTCGGTTGGTAAATGTTTATTGCAACTAACCGAACTAACCAGTTCGGTTGGAAAACGTTTTTAGCAACTAACCGAACTAACCAGTTCGGTTGGTAAATGTTTTTGCAACTAACCGAACATAAGCTCAGTTGGTAAATGTTTTTTTGCAACTAAACCGAACTTATGTTCGGTTGGGAAAAATATTTTTTGCAACTAACCGAACTTATGCCAAAAAAAACATGGTCCCCCCAAAAAAACCATGGTCCCTAAAATAACGTTCAATATTTGGCCCTCGCAGCTGCATCGAAAGCCCATTAAAGGTTTTCCTGTGCCTTCAATACATTTGATTTGAAGGCAAAATGTATGACCGCATAGGGATTCTGTGGAGGAATCGTGTGTGAAGATAATACTAGTAAGCAGAACGATCTTACGCGTTTGATGCTAGGATCAACCTAAATTCACAAATCCTAATGCATTCTACTGGGTTAGACTCTGAGAATTTATTCTCGGTGGCTTAGATGGATAGAATTTGGTAGTCGTGTGCTTACGTATCCAGTGACACAAGGAGTTTTGGGGATAAAAAAACTTATTGCTATTCTACAGGTAGTGATGAATGATTCTAAAAAAAGATAGATAAGTATACTAACTTAGTAAATGTTTGTTAACTGCGAAGGATTTTCTTTGATCATCTCTTTCTTCTTATTATTTTTATGATCTTTTTAGTTAATGAATTTACCAAACCCCCTTTATCTATTACTTTATTTTAATTTTAGTTTGCTAATCCAAATAACCTATCAATTACACAGCTCTCTGTGGGAATGATTTTTATTACTGCTATATTACTAGTTAATTAGTGGGAAATATCTTGAGTAACTTGTTGCACTTACGACACATATTAATACCTAAAAACTCGAAGAACTGATTTCAAGAAAATAAATCCAAGCATTCAAAGAAGAGAAGAGACTACTGAATTTCAATTTCGTGGATAATAGATGCAAAGTTTGAGAAGCAAGAACTGTGAAGACTGAACAAAACTAAATAATCCAGAAGTAAAATATTTCTATTTAGTCAATAACCAATGTTGAATCGCAGCTTCAAGGTTATCAATTCCAATTAAGATAACTTCAAGAATTTCACTGATATTTACTAATCGAATGTCTCTACTACAGCAGGTGATCGTGAATCTTTCCTTTATCCCAAAATTTAAACTGAAATCGATAAATTGAAGCAAAAATTGTCCAATTTAGATCTAAGTGTTAGAGCACTGCTCGGTCGAACTCGCAATCTCAATCTTGTTT
Source organism: Papaver bracteatum (assembly GCA_023529315.1). Lineage (NCBI taxonomy): Eukaryota > Viridiplantae > Streptophyta > Magnoliopsida > Ranunculales > Papaveraceae > Papaver > Papaver bracteatum. The sequence goes on from JAJJWX010001290.1 coordinate 570,231, forward strand.
GTCAAGTTTAGTTGATCAAAACTATATACTTGATTTTTAGTCTAGTTATTGCTATGTCTCGGATTAGGATAGAAGTGTCTAATCGATCTTTAGACTTCACGGCGTTCATCAATTGAAGAAAACGATCTGCTGAAGAGCTTAGAGGAACTTCATCAACAAAAGTTATGTGGAGACTAAAACTTGTTTATCACTCAGAAGTCTATTATGTTCTATCTTCTAAAGAGACTGAGTCGTATAGCTATATATACTTTTACATCATACACATTTGATATTTCGAGCTGAGTTTATCTCGCTTATCTATTTCTCGAAATATGTGTTGGAAGCTTTTAGCTTTAGCTAAGTTTATCGCATTCTTGACGAGTTTAGTTGGAGACAATTTATTTGTTGGAAACTAAATATTAAGTCAAAAGATGATCATGCGAAAATTACCTTGAAAATCTTATGATTTGTGTGAGACAATCATTTGATGTCAACTTGGGAAGTTTCGTATTGATCGATTAATCACTTGAAAATTACTTGAAGCTAGTGGTATGTGTAATATTACCATTGTTGTCTTCCAAGGATATTTCAATGATTAAATGAGAGTTTTAGAGGTTGTATACTTTGTACACTAACTATGTAAGTCTAGTTCAGGTCCGGAACTATTATTTGCGAACTTTTGTTTGCGAACTGGTTTACCTGTGAAAGGGTCCGGAGCTTTTGTTCGCGTACCTTGTTTGCGAACGGGATAGAAATGGCCAATTCCGGAGCCGGTGTTCGCGTATGTTGTTTGCGAACGGCTGGACAAAGCCAAAGTACAGAACTCTTGTTCGCATATTCAGTTTGCGAACACAGTGGTTAAGTTCTAAAATTGGTAAAGTGTGATTTTCATACTCATGAAATCAGGTTCTTTTGCGAACTAAAGTCCCCGGATCTTTAATGTATTAAGGTATGTGAACTAGTTTTACAAATCGTGGCACTATGTTCATGAATTGGTTCTTGTATAAGTACTTTGTACAATTACAAACCAAACCGATATTGCTTCAAATGGTTCATATACATATTCCTATAAGATGATGAACATTTGAACAACTCTCTTGAATCACATTTAGATTCATTTGATTGTCTATCATGATTGATTGATCATCATATTTTGTCTACAAGTGTTAGATGAATATGGCTAAGTTATAAGTGTTAATATGGCTAACTTCGGTTAACTATTATTGAGCCAAAAAGTATACACGTTCATCCATATCTAAATATAGGTATATTTTATTTGTGTGTATCAAGATAATACCATCTAACGGTGGAAATTGATTGATTAGTTTCTAAGCAGACTTAGCTTGAATCTTATATCATAAGTTCATCTAACGGTGAATATCATTTGATTTTTTTACTAAGCTATCTTAACTTTGATTGTAAGCAACCCTGATTTGAAAGGCTATATAAGGGAGAACTCTAGCATATGTGCAACCTAATACCGACACTTGGGTGTATCGTAGTTGCAAACTAGAGTTGATTCTTCTTTAACCTAGGTTTTCCAAAACCACTATTAGGTTAACGACTTGAAGACTTTATTTGGGATTCGTGAAGCCAGATCCAACTATTTTCTCTGTAGTTACGTATTCTGATCTTAATTTTTTCTACAGTATTGAGTTTTATCTTTTCTAAGATTTACTCGAGATTTATCTCCGATAGGTAAGATATAAAAAGTAATCACAACAGTTCTTCGTCTCAAACTCTTATGATTCTGCGATAACTTTTTCTGTTAATCAGTTGGGTTATTGTGAGGTGACTGATTAACTTTTTCTGTTAATCAGTTAGGCTGCTCTTCGAGAGTATAAGTCTGTGGTAATAGTTAAGTTTCCTGTTCACCTTGATTTATCTTAAGACGAAAACAACAACCAAAATAAACTTATCTATGAGAGACAAATTTGTTTATAAGTCTTTGACTTTGGGTCGTAGAAACTCTTAGTTGTGGGTGAGATCAGCTAAGGGAATCAAGTGCGTAGAGTCCTGCTGGGATTCAAGAGGCGTAAGGAACGCGACTGTACCTTAATCGGTGTGAGACTTGGTTAGGGCTTAACTACGTTCCAGTCCGAAGTTAACTTGTAGTAGGCTAGACCGCTAGAGTCTGTAATGGCTTAATATAGTGTAGTGTTCAAAGATGTACTAGGTCCCGGGATTTTTCTACATTTGCGGTTTCCTCGTTAACAAAATTTCTGGTGTCTATGTTATTTCTTTTCCGAATTATATTTGTTTATATAATTGAAATATCACAGGTTGTGCGTAGTTCAATCATAGTTGATAAATCCAACCTTGTTTGTTGGATAGAATTTGATTGACACTTGAGCATTGGTCTTTGGTACTGTCCAAGTTATTCTCACATTAATCAGGCTCACGGATTTCTATCTATTTTATTTGCTGATTATATTGAGAAAGAGATTAAGCTCTTTGATATACTTCTTGATTGAGTCTCACTTTTAAGTTGGTGCTCTTGAAATTATATTGGAGTTTAGTCCATACAGATTGTCGAACGAAATATTGGGTGTGGTTGTTATACCCCCGCATTTTTACTAAGAAAGAAATTTTCAACAAAATATATCAACAAGAAATTGAAACAAGAAGAATATGATAATTAGGTGTGAAGAAGTCAAAAGCTCTCTCCAGGTTTTCGTATTCAGGTGTGATTTTGAGTTATAATTGTACAGATTATTTGAGGAAGTTGAAATTCCCTTCTGTAAATAAGCAAAAGAATCCACAGATCATATATTATGGTATTGTAACTTCAGTGAGAAAATATGGCAGTGGTTGGTGGGAGTCTTTAAACTCTTCAACCCTATATCACTAGAAGAGGTTCTCTCAATGGCTAAACAAAAAAGTCCAGCTGCGAAGGAATTATGGATTTCTGCAACATTCATTACAATGAAGGAATTAAGTTTCCTCAGAAAGAAAATAATTTATGATGGGTGCCAGCCTAATGCAGAAGTTCTAAAAAAGAAAATTATCCAGTTTACAAAAGAATGTGAGGTGACAATGAAGGGACATATGTGGAATACATTGGAAGATCTTCGAATTCTCAAGTTCTTTGGAATGAAATGTAGGAAAGTGAAAAGAAGCTTTATTCTAGAATGTCCTTTCTCACTGCCTAATGCTAATCAAATCTTATTATGCTGTTATGGTGCATCCATACAGAATCCAGGAGAAGCTGGTTATGGATTTATTGGCAGAGATAATGCAGGTAATTTTTTAATAGCTGTTGCAGGTGGAATGGGGATTGCAACAAACTTTATGGCTGAAGTTTTTGCAGTAATAAATGCTTTGGAATGGGCAATAAGTAAAGTTTTTTTTTCCAAGTATGCATCAGAACTGATTCATCTGTTGTCATTCAGTCTTTTGTATCCAGAAAAATACCTTGGTATGTGGCTACTAGATGGAACAAAATCCTGGCTAGGCTGATAAATTTGCAATTTGTACATAGCTACAGAGAAAATTTCTCTGTAGACAGTCTGGCCAAGAAAGGTGCTACTTTAAACAGAGATGAGAAGAGGATTTATTTGTCTAAGTCATCTTTTATGTTAGAATTAAAAATGCCAAATAAGGCTTATTATAGATTTAGCTGAGTTATAGATGGTTGTTTGCCTGTAAACATCCATCTTGAGAAATTTTTGGTTGTTTTTTGTATTCTTTCTTGTTATCAATAAAAAGTTCAATTATCAAGCAAAAAAAAAAAAACCCTTCAAATTGTATTCATTTGTGATTTTGAGTCGTAATTGTACAAATTATTTGAGGAAGTCAAAATTCCACTTCAGGTTGTAGCTGTTGATTTTCGTACGAGTTGAAATCAAATTGGAGGTTAGATGAGGTTGTAATTGGTTGTAGTGAAGGTTGATGAGGTTGTAGTTTTTTTTGGTTTTTGTAAATTGTATTGAGTTATAGAATAATGTGATGCATCAGCGGAACTAAAAAGAGTGAGTTTTTTGTATCATTAGTGGTGAAAAAAAGATATCTAGATCAAAAACCTTACTGGTATATGATACTATGCAAGATCTGTGAGTTGTTATGAGGTGTATTAAAAACATATGAGGAGATTACAATAGAGGAAGAGACATATGTATAACTTTTATTACAAGAATATATTCTAACAGAAAGCCTAAAAGAAATGGAAGAAGATGAAGGCGGTGAAGACAGGATGAAGATGAGCTGCCAGGGACGAATAGATGATGAACAACCATACTTGCTCTAACAACAACGATTTGTAATGGGTAAAAATAATTTTGCTAGGGCTTGGAAATTTAGCACGAAAGACGTAAAAATGTTATATTATTTTTATACTTTTCTGTATACAAGATTAATTTGTAGTATAACCTTTCGATGTGAAAATTATGGATGATGGTTGAAAAAATAATTTGGAAAATTAAATTTGTAGCAAAAAAACATACATTATACATGACTGCTTGCGGATTTTACAGTGCTGTCATTTCTTTCCGGAGAAAAAAAAAAGACTCATGGGAGGTTTTAGATGCTAAAAGAGGATCTTGCCGAGGATAAAGGGATTAATGTAGTTGTAGCCCCGCAGGCTTATAGCTACAAAACGAGTGCAGAACTTTTCAAGGTGCCTCAATCATGGTTTGTCAATAGGGAAAAATAAGGTTTAGTCCAAAACCCCATCCAAATATACCAATTAGTCCTGACCCATTCAACTAGGTACAAATTAGTCCATTTTCATTGAAAGTACACAAATAACCTTCCTGATTTACGATTTAGTCCAAATATTTACAGTTTAGTCCAAAGTGACTCACAATGATGTCAGCAATTTTAAATAATATAAAAAAAATTTAAATTTTTTTTATCTTTCGAACCGTTTGTCCAAAATTCACAAACTTTATATATTCGGAAAGCTCTTTCCGAGAGCTAAACAAAGAGTGCCCATATGACTATATAATTCTTATTTTTAAAAATTCTTCGTTTACATTGGCGTACAAACATGTACATATCTACAAAAATCAAAAAAATAAAAAGACAAAACAAGGTACACCAGTTTGTACACCAACATAGCAAAAGTAGACTGCAACTGAATCTCATACGATAACAAGTTAGCTAGGTGATCCATTCCAAAAGGTTTACTGAACTCTCCTCTCATACCAGTTTGAAGTCTGTCAGCTCCGGCACATGAAAGCATCTTGTTGATACGCAAAACATGGAAATGATGTATTTATACTATTCATATATACATATAATGACGAAGAGGAAAAAGTGGTCAGCACAGAGATCAAACTATTGTTTTATAAAGTTTTTAACTGACAAGGAATCTAATAAAACAACAAAATAATTATACTGTGGGAGCTAGATATTGGTGACTCGTAAGATAAAATACCGTTGTAGCACCAGTTTCTAACTTATTTTTCACCTAGGACTATATAATTGAGTAATCACTGATATCATGAATACTGGGTAACACATTGATAAACCATCCAGTTCTTACAGGCTACAGCTCAGAAAAAAGATGATTATACTAACTTACAAGTATGAGCTTAAATCTATTCATCTGTCTGCAGATATTATTTTAATAAAACTGTTCGAAAAAGAATCAAGTCGCAACAAATATCCCAGAATGTACATTATCTTTGCCTAAGAGATGTTACAAGGATCTAAATTTCTAATGAGAGGACAACTTTTGATGGTATAAGAAAGACATGCAGTAACTTTTGATGTTTTGTGGTATAAGAATCCAACATTTATACCACAAAAATGCACATATTACTGAGATAACACAATAGTGTACAACTTTGTACACATCTATAGAAAATTCAACACCTATACAGTTAGTTTTTTCCCTAATTTTTGGTTTGTATACATAAATCTAGTCCTACAAGTGTACAACTATTTACACCTAAATAATCAAGATTTGGACTACTATGCACACCTAAATAACATAATATGTGTGTACAACTATGTACACATTAGTGCTTTCCCTAATTTCTTAGACTTCAAAATGAATAACATGTGTACAAGTACAACTATGTACACTTTAATGATCAACACGTTTAAATGAAAATGAAACCACCAAATAGGGAGAATTTAATTGGTCAAATCGGAACAGCTAGACTGCTAAGTGATAAAAGATAATTCTTCGATATACAAACAAAACGGATGATGGGCATATGGTATGTGTATTTAAGAACAACAAGCTTTTAACAATTCTTCAAGTAGTTTTATGCAAACAAAAATGATGGGCATTAAGTATGTGTAACAAGATTTTTGCAAACCTTCATGTAGTTTCTGACATGAGCCAAGTTCTCTGGAACTCCAGCTTGAGGTGGTAAAACTTTGACGCCAAATTCAAATTAACGGCTGGGACTTTCTCTCCACTGACAAAAGGATCCTGAAACAAAGAGAATACAATCACAAGTTATCAACAATACAGCTACAATTGAACAAAAACTAAATATACGTAAAACAGAACAAGCACATATAAACAGAGAGAAACACATACAATAGGTGTACAATTTTGTACACATTAAGAATCAACATGTGTACAATTATGTACACCTTAGTTACTACTATATGAATTGTTGGTGGTAACCCATTTAGATGAGGACATAACAAACACATGTGCCACATCTAAATCGTTCCATCTCATTCACCTGGTAAGAGAAACTTCTGCACAATCCTTCCTTACATCAACAACTGTTTTTATTTGCATCATTTTTCCTCCCTTAAAACTACCTTCTTGGATACGAATGCAAGCTTTTGGAGGTAACATGTAAGAACAACTCAAAGCACTCGCCTATCAGATGCCTCTGTCTCCTATCTCCCGCACTAAATTTTTTCCCTTCCTAGTTTTTACTCCAATTGCCTCCTATTCATTTTCTCTATAAAATTAGAGCTAACGATAAATGAAATAAATACATTATGTACCGACAAATAAAATGCCACCTAATTGAAAATTAAGTGTTTAAATAAATATAATAGGGTTCCAATTCTCTCACAGTTGTTTATGGGGGAAACAATTTTGCCAAATTCGTAAGGCAACAGCTAACCAAAATTCGCAAGTTAATTGAACTTATTCCATCACACCATCACCATCTCTTTATTACAGTATCTCACAAAAAAAATTTAATCGAAATCGTTAAACTCAAAGAGTAGATTTAGGTTTTTGAAATCGTAATTTTTTTTGAAATCGATTCCGAAATACATAAATTAATAGTTGCGATCAAATGAAATGATGATAAAAATAGAATTAAACTTATCTTTCGAATCGCGTTCAACGATTAACTCTTCAAAATGGAAATTGAATCTCAACAAGTTTTCCCATGGATTGATTAATCTTCAAAGGTGTTGATGATAATGATTTAGATTTTCAAGTTGAATCAATTGTTTGTTGATTGTCAGATTTATGTTTCACCTAGTACTAGATTAGGTTTAGGATATGTTCTTCACCGGAGAGTAGTTTCAGACATGGAAATGAAAAAATGGAAACTGAATTACGAAGAATTGAAGAAGAAATGTATGTGATGGGTATTTTAGGCAGTGCAAAATATAAGTTTGGACCAAATCGTTAAAAATATGATCAACTCGTTCAGGATTTGATAAATTTGGACCTCCTAGTACTAGGTTTAAGGGGACAGAATTAGAGTGTTTAAAGCCTAACTAATATGGGATTAAACGTTAATTTCTACTTGTCAATATAACAATTCTTCCCTTAAATCGTCACTTTTCACCAACAAACAAGACTAGCAAGGTCCATTTTTCTTACAACTTGGCAATGAAATCATTCCATAGTATCCGTTTTTTTCTTCTCTCTCTCTTTCTTCTGATCCTTTGTGTGCATTTCTGTAAAACCTCTGTTTAGTATGTGGTCCCACCTCCATAACAGTGGATAGATAGCCAATTGAAATTTTCTGCAGACTGCCCAGAACGCATAACATCCCAGCAGAGTCAAAGATAAACAGAACAACACTATTAAATTGATTAATTATTAATACCAATAACAATAATTCCTCCCTCATTAAAATACTATTATTACATGTAACTAACTTTTCTTTGTTAATTTAAATCCTAGGTTCTTAAAAACTAATCGGATTATGGGACTTAATTAAACTAATCAAGGCGGGAAAATACACACACTAGTACTCAAAAATTAGTGAAAGATTAGCATGTTTGAGAACATTAATCAGTCTTTGTTTGTTTTCTTGTTATTTAATTATTATCTACACACATAACAAAACTTAAAACCAGGAAATCATCAGAAAAAACCAAACACTCCCCCAAAAATCTCTCTGCAAATTAAAAAATTCTCATTCTAATGAGTTTTCTCTCTCTATTCAGAACTCATATATCTTGTGTTTTTTACTTCTCTGATTTCTGATAAATATGTATGAACCCTGTTCCTCCTCTTCTTCTACTACTACTTCTTTAGCTTGTCCAGTACTTGAATCCGACGAAATATCTCTTTTTGTTCAACATCTTTTTCACTCTTCTTCTTCTTCTTCTACAATAACTTGTACTTCTTCTTCCTCCTCTTCTATCAAACAAATGCCTCTTTCAGCACAATTTGTTAAATCATTTCAAGAAGATCAACAAAATCGTTCATGTTTAACAAATCATTTACCTGATCACAATCATAATATTCACTCAGATTTTCGACTCAGAAACGATTCATCTAATTTGTTTCTTTCTTCTTCTTCTGCTGCTGATAGTGTTTATTTTCCTTCTTCTTCGTCTGAGATTATTAAAGATTCAACAATTACTACAACTGTAATTTCTGATACTGTTGGTGTTAATAGAGATTTTGATCAGAAAGATTCTGATGCTGTAAATGTTTCTGTTAAAAGAAGAAAATTTCCTGTTGATAATATTGATCTCGATGATTATGATTGTGAAAGCGAGGTTAGGATTTCTTCTCTTCTTTTTCTTTCTCGCTTTACTCTGTTTCTTTTTAGGAAAGGGAGTAATTTGATGATATATGTTTGATTTTAGGAAGGACTTGAAGGATCGGAAGGGCCATCAAAGACTGTTCCATCTCGAAGTTCTTCGAAGAGAAGTAGAGCAGCTGAAGTTCATAATTTGTCTGAAAAAGTAAGACTTTTAAGATGATTTTTTGGTTTTAAATGCAATTCAAGGGGAACTAATTAGATGATGTCTTGAGCAGAGGAGGAGAAGTAGAATCAATGAAAAGATGAAAGCTTTGCAGAATCTAATTCCTAATTCTAACAAGGTAATTCATTAATTTCTCACGATGTAACAATTTCTAACTCTAGTACTACTAATAATTTGATCTATATTTCTTGTTTTGCTAATGGCAGACCGATAAAGCTTCAATGCTCGATGAAGCAATCGAGTATCTTAAACAACTCCAGCTTCAGGTTCAAGTGAGTGCTTCAAATTAGTAGAACTAAATATAAAGAAAATATTTTTCCAACATATTATCTTGTGTTGCATGTAGATTTGTGATACTTTTTAGTCAATTTTAGTGTTAATTTCAGTACATATTTCTTCAGGCATTCTTTGCTAGTGTAGCTATTTTTTTCTTTTCGATTTCTTGATTTAAAGTCTTCGTGGTCAGTCGCGATAGTGTTTTGGGTTTAATCTTTGTGAAGCTCAGCAAAATGGTTTATATGTTGCTACTTGCTAGATTTGGATCCAAGGATGCAAAATCCATGTGGTTGAACATTGAAGTTCTAAATCTAGGTGTTGATAATTGTTTCCCAGGGGAGTAAGAGGACAAGCTGTTTGCTTGTTCTGTTAAAAGATTATGCATTTGTAATGTAGCAGATGGTAATGCTTTTGATGTCTTTGAAGATAACTTAGTGATCAAAGTAATGTATGTTGTTTGATTTTAGTACTGTGAGGGAATCTTGTCTTTGGTGAATTTCACCATTGTATCTCCAGTAGAAGAGTCTGATTCCTTAGGAACGATTCCAGTGAGGTTAATTATCCCATACGATCCAAAGAACGGCTTGAAAGATTCAAGTGTTGTAAAGTTTTTACATTGATTCATAAAAAGTGAGAGTATAACATTTCTGGTGGGAGGTGATTAGTTGCTTTAGGAAGAGAAGAACTATTGTCAACTATGAATGATAGGAATCCTCTGCAAGTTGATTTTCAAAAACTATGGTTTCAGAGGTGTTGTACTTCAGTAGGAAAGTCGTCTTCATACCTTTCTATGGGTGAAGCGACCCTACATATTTTTGGTCCCCTCTTCCCTTGTTGGAGTTGTGGTTTTTAGACTGTTCAATAGCTAGTATAGGACTGGCCACACTAAAAGCGTATTCGTACGCCCCGATGGTGTTCACAGACAGAAATTAATAGATGATACTTTGTAGTATTACCGTCCTTGCTGGCGGAGAACTGGAAAAAAACCGCTCTGGATTTAATAAGTGTCAAAGATTATGTCACAACCTTAGGTAGACTTGGGAGAACAGTTAGAACTCGAGGGAGCTGGAACCTTCTACCATGGAGTTGAAAACAATGCTTGAACCTTTTCTTTTACTTCATAATTGGCAATTCACTAGATCTACTGGTACTTAAAATTCTAGATATCGTGATCAAATGAAGAGAGATATCTATCAGTTGTATAACCCAGGGGTAGTTATAACTTACAACTCTCTTTTTGTGTTTTTTTAATGACCCCTTCAATTTTTGTTGCATTTCGTAGATGTTATCAATGAGAAATGGGTTGAGTTTGCATCCCTTGTACCTGCCTGGAGTTTTACAGCCTCCACAGATGACTCAGATGCGCAATATGAGCTTTGGCGAAGGAAATGCACTTCCACAGCATATGAACATCGGAACAGGTACTCATCCTGTGAGCCAAGAAGCACAAAATTCCTTTGCTTTATCAAACCAAAGCACAGCTTTGCATCAACCTATGGTCCTTCCAAATATGACAAATATAGCCCTTCCAACAACATCATTTGGCTTGGACTCATCATTAATTCAGCTTCACCATGGACAGTTCCAGTTGTCCACAGCTTCTGAGGTAGGTTAACCGCAATTTTTTGTGATACGCTGTATAGATAAACATGTTATGCCCGTTCCTTACAATTTTACTCATCCTATTTAAAGGAAATATATAGAGAAGATGTTCCACTTCCACAGCAATTGCACAAAAGTATCTCTACCAGGAATGCCTCAGGTGTGCCTTTTCTATGCCACAACATTTGTGTTTACAGAAGTCTGTGTATGATAGCTCACTCCATTTTGACACCATTTTCTAGTCTGAGATCTCCTAATCTCTTGGGATCAGTCAGAATATTCATATTTCTTGCTTTATGCCAACACAACCTAATTGCAATGTAACTCTTCTGAATACCATGCCTGCAGCTTCTGTACCCTTTGATTTGCGATCATCCATAGTAGAGAACACAGACACTGTGGAATCATCTGTGGTGCGAGAAAATAGACCGCAAGCCATGCTCCCGAAAGATGTAGCAAATGACCAAAATTTCATTCAGCATATGCACAAGTAAGCCAATCAGAACAATCATATATCCATGGTTTATTTCGGACTATTGTATCTTCAAACAAACTTATTTTTTCTAATCACTGTTTGTTTACCAGCATACATACAAGAAGTTTGATGGACGATGACGGCAAGATAAAGACAAAGACGGTGGAGTTTTAGTTATTGGTTTTGGGTCTATCCATAACTTAGGCTAATTTGTTCTGTGCCTTGTGTATCTGTTAATTTTCACAAGCATCGAATCATTTTGCTAATTTTCATTTCCTGGTGGGAGAATCGGCTCATAAACAGGTTGTAAGAAAGGTTGGTACCAAACAGAAGAAATTTCAAGTAAAAACACCATTCCTCCTAGTGTGACATCTTCATTTTGTGACCCCAGTTTTTGTGGGCCTTTCATAGTACATGGCAGTATGAGTTTCATGTTTCATCTGATTTATGCAAACATTAATGGTCCTACAACTGGAAAACGATATTACTTGCTACAACAATTTGAGGGGATTTCTGAACGAGACATGTTTTTGGGCATACCAAAAAATTATCGGGCATACTCAGATTCGGCTCACAATATTTTTTTTTGCTAGGTTCGGCTCACAAGTTGTGAGCCGAACCTAGACAAAATGTATGTCTGATAATTTTTTGGTATGCCCAAAAACAGCCCTCTTCTGAACTCCACCTAAAGATGGAGTTCGTTTTTGTTTCACCTAAAATGACTTTAGAATCACTCTCATAAAGAACCAGCCAACAAGGTCTTTTCCGAGGATCCCACAACCCATTTGGCTTTTGTCAATACCCTTTTTGTACCTACAATAGGAGAGGCTAGTGCATGCCTGCACCATACGGTTTCTCTGCCGTCAGGCGGAGGTGAATCCCCTGGGTCAGAGCAACCACAGTCGACGACCAAAACCAAATATTTGGTCCAGAAATCAATCGCTATAGAACGGAGTAAAGATAAAAAATTAGACTAAAACCAAAAACCAAACCATATTTGGTTTTTAGTTTGGTTTTGGTCGAGCGCAATTTCAAATTACGCCCGCCGTGAGACGCAAATATTACTTGTGTTTGGAGTGGTGCAGAGTTATTATTGTCGTTTGGGAGTGAGGCACAAATACAAGTTGCGCCTATGTGAAGCGTAATTTTAACGTACGCCTGACGGGACGTTATTTTAATTTGCGTCTGTCACCAAACGAACATTTAAGTTGCGCCTCGTCCAGGCGCAATTTATAGTCCCGTCTCACCGGGCGGGATTTTAAAATTCGTCCAATCAATGGGGGCAACTTTAAATTACGCCACTTAGAGCAACTGCAGTGGGGCGATCATAACTAAAGAGCAAAGAGCAAAAAAAAGACCAAAATTTGGGTTTAGTCCACAGTGGAGGGAGAGTAAAATTTGGTCAGGCACAACTTTAAGTTACGCTTGAATCAGGCGTAAGAGGAGGTTCCGCCCCATTTTTATTTAAATTTTTTATTTTTTTATTTTTTTTCAATCGGGCGTAACTCATTCAGGCGCAACTTTCAGTTGCGCCCTATTTTTTTGTTTTTTGTTTTTTAGTGTCAGGCGGAGTTCTAAATTACGCCTGTTCGGGCGTAACTTTAAATTACGCTCGACTAAAAACCAGACTAAAGACTAAATATGGTCTGGATTTTAGTTATAGTCTGGTCTTTGATCTTTACTCCTTCTCCACTGCGTCTGCTGTTTGATCTTTACCTGGTTTTTAATCGCCCACTACGGATGCTCTTACTACTCGGGCGTTTTTTAAATCTACGCCAGTGGCCCATATGGCAACCGAGCTAGAATCCTATATGGTATCGATTAGATGCATTGTTCTTACATCAATAAGTCAGTGTACAGTGTGTCCCATTATAAATATTACAAGTCAACTACATTGGGTCTTTTATATTTGTTTGTCCTATCATTGAAAGTGGTGGTCATATATTTGGAGGTAGATTGGGTCTTTATATTTGTCTTACTTAGTTGTTGATACTGTTATTGATGCAGTTCCTATAAATGTTAATGGGCACAACTAATTAGTGCCTCCTATAAATGCAATTCCTATAAATGCTAGAAATAAAATGAAGTCTGTAACAAGACGCAGTTTACAGTCCCGTCCCATCAGGCGTAGTTTCTTATTGTGCCCAATCCAACGTAGTTTTGGATTACGCCTGTCCATCAGGCGGTTGTATATATTTCGCTCTACACCAAACATATATTCAGACTGCGCCCGACATCAAGCGTTAATTAGACTTACGTCCATCCTGAATGCATTTTATACCTACGCCCCATATCATACGAACTTTTATACATCCACCATATTTGCTCTTACACCATAACGTCCCACCACGGACTAAACCCATTTTTTTTTGTTTTTTTTTTTGTTTTTACTCTTTAGTTATGGTCGCACCACTGCAGTTGCTCTTAGGGCCATCCCAGAGGCAAAGCCACCAAACCCTTGCTTCAGGCCCGAGTGAAGAAAAAAGCGTTTTTCTTTTGTATGTGATCTTTGGCGGGGAACTTTCAGTTTGGTCCAATTTTAGGTATTCCCAAGTTAGTTTGGTCCCCCAATCAAAGGGGAGTTTAGTTTGGTTCTTATAACAAGGGGATGACAATTTATAGCTCCTACATTTTGTATGGCAATACCGAAGAATCTCAAGAACCTCTTCATTCACTGCAAGATTATGAGAAAACTGTGGCAGTCTCTATCTCCTGGTGGTAATTGGGCATGGGTGTTTCCTAACTCCATGATATCTTTAGCTCACAGCTGGGATGACAAATGCTTTTCCAATTCTGGTAATCTCATATGGGGTTTGATTCCGGCAGTTATTGTTTGGATTATTTGGTGTGAACGAAATAGTACGACTTTTGAAAAAGATTACTCTTATAAGACCGACCAAGATTTGATCACTGATGCTAAGTCCATGGTGCTTAGTTGGGCTGCTGCAGGAAAAAAGGTGCGTTTGAATTTTTCAAGTTCAATGCTTAACAACTGGGAAACAATTTTTATGTAACATTTTGCTTTTGTTTTTTGTTTCTTTGCTACTCCCGGTCGCCTTTTGTAAATTCTTCTTTTTAATATATTTTTTTTTAATCTTTGGATCAATTTTTTTTTATTACGATATTAAACTATCGACAAAATAATAATTCTTAATTATCAAAACATTGTATAATTTTTTTCGGATTTTTAACTGATGAGGAAATAATTGAGAGTATCATGGGAAACGAGAAAGCGATGATGTGGAAGTCGAAGATGAAAGTAGCTATAGAGCCATCTTCACATAAAGAAGCTATTGAAGTTGTGAAGAGAGTGAATAGTTTTTTATTGCTTCACCAAGCGACAACACCAGAAATTCTTCTAATTTTAAGAAAAATCCAAGATGATATTCAATGTAACACAGTTTAAGGAAAAACCATGTCACTACAATTGAATCATTCTTTATCAAATTGACATAAATATAATTATAATTTTATGTAAATTAGAGAGTTATTAATTTATATATCGGAAGGGACTTATAAAAAATCTGAATTTTTTGTTAATTTATAAATTTAGCAGGTTATCCCCAATTCGGGACCGGCAAAATTTATTAATTAATCGTGGTTATCAATTTATTGCAGACTACATATGCTTTCAACCATGCAACTAAGAAATCTGACTCAGAGAAACCTAATTCCTCTGTAAACTCCCATGTATCCTTACAAACCAATTAATTTTTCATTTATCTTAGGACAGATTTTTCCAATTATTTCCACAATTTCAATTTTGTTCATTATTTTCCTAATCACTATCTGAATTACATCATCATGAAAATCTTATCCTGGAACCTCCAAGGTAGTGGAGGTTCTTTAACTCTTATGTGTGATTCTTTTTTCCCTGACCCTATCTTTCTCTCTGAAACTAAAACATCCGTCGATAAAATGAGATTGTTGTGTAGAAACCTTCGTTTCTATGACTTATATGCTATCCCATCTATTGGTAGATCCGGGGGATTGATGATTGCTTGGTCGAATTTTGTTCAGTTTGAGGTTCTTGATTTTTCTCACAATATTGTTCATGTTAAATTGAGAATGGATGAATTTGAGTGTGTGGTTACTTTTTTGTATGGTGATATTCATGATGATGATGAAATTAGGCAGTGGAATTTCATTATCAATAAGTTAAGCGCGATTACTCGTCCCTGGTTTATCATTGGGGACATGAATTTCATCATGCACCCTAGTGAAAAGTTAGGAGGCAATGAGGATATTTCAAAGGCAACCAAATTTATTCATAATGCAATCCAATCCATTGGTTTGGCTGACCTTTCTTATGAAGGTAATCCCTACACTTGGAGTAACAATAGGGCGGGTAAGGAAAATATAAGCGAGCTCATCGATAGAGTCCTTGCTAATATTGAATAGATTCTTAATTTTCCTGATTGCAAAGTTATTCATCTCACCAGAGTGGTTTCTGATCATACCCCTCTCTTGTTTGACTCTTGTCCTATAAGAAAGGAAATGACAGACCTTATAGATACTTCAAATGTTGGTCTGGGCATATTACTTATTCTAGTGTTATTAATCAATCTTGTGTCAGTGCTGATATGGTCCTCAATCAAGGTGATAATTATTTGATCTAAAAGCTTGATTGGATTAGAGTAAACCTTTGTGATTGGAAAGAAAATGTTTTTGGTAACATTTTAAAAAATATAAAGAATACCCTTAGGAAAATTAACATCGAAAATGCTAAATTTTTCAGTAGTAGAGTGATTGAGAGGATGAATGTCTTAAAATGTGAGCTTGAAGATTGGTATAGAATACAACATATCTACTGGAAACAAATTTCTAAACACAAATGGATGAGGGACTATGATAGAAACACAGAGTTTTTTCATTCATTACTCATAGAAAAAGACGTAATAATATTCATTCTCTTAGAGATTCACATGGGGTTTGGATCAGTGAAAAAGAACAACTTGACCAGTTGCTCAAGAATCATTTTACTTGTATGTATACATCTCGATGTCACATTATTCATCATTTCTTTAATGAAGTTATTCCTCAATGCATTACTACTAATGATGATGAATCTTTGTTTGCATTACCATATGTTGAGGAAATATACAACATAGTGATCAAAATGAATCCTTTGGGGGCATCGGGTCCTGATGGTTTTCCCCCAGGTTTCATTAAATAACACTGGGAATTGCTTGGTAATAATGTGATTGCTCTTGTGCAGGGTTTTTTCATTAATAAAAAACTACCTGCCCGCATCAATCATACATATATTTCTCTTACACCAAAAGTTTCAAAACCTTCATGTGCTGAAGAATTTAGACCAATTATATTAAGCAATGCCACTTATAAAATCATTTCAAAGATTTTAACTAATATGCTCAAACCACTGTTAGACATATTAATTAGACCAAATCAATCTTCTTTCATTTCTAAAAGGCAAATTACTGATAATATAGTTGTTGCTCATGAACTTTTGCATTCCATGAAAAATACTAGGAAAAATAAACATGGATCGTTTACTTTGAAGTTAGATCTTTCAAAAACTTTCAATAAATGGAATGTGATTTTATTTTATTTATGTTAAAAAGTTTTGGGTTTGACAATTCCTTTTGTGATTTAATAGCATAATGCATTTCCACTGTCAGTTTTTTTTTTCTTACAGAATGGTTCACATGGACCTTCCTTTTACCCAACAAGGGGAATTAGACAAGGGGACCCCTGTCCCCTTATCTTTTTATTCTATGCGTTGAAGGTCCGTCTAGAATTCTAGCTAAGTTTGAAACTGAAGGTAAGATTGATGGTCTAAAAGCTGCTCACTCTTCCCCATCCATAACTCATCTGCTCTTTGCAGATGATTGCTATGTGTTCGGAAAGATAGCATTGCTCAGGTACGAAAGTTGCTTGATGTGTTTAACATATTATCTAGTGGTCAGGCCATTAAAAATATAGTATCTTTTTCTCTCCCAAAGTTCATCCTAAACATTGCAAATTAATTGCAAAGGTTTTAAATGTTAAAAGAATCTCTAAGGAACGCAAGTACTTAGGCAAGCCATTATTTTTACATAAAGTCATAAATTGGAATTTTGAACCTTAATTGAAAAAAAACTTATGCCAGGCTTAGAGGTTGGAAATCAAAACTGCTTTCTCAAGATGGAAGGACTATTTTGATTAACTCTGTTACCTCCGCTTTTCCTTCTTTTCAAATGAGTTGCATTGAATTTCCTGGTCGAACTTTGACAAAAAAATGGATAAGTTACATAGAGACTTCTGGTGGAATAAATCTTGTTAGAGCATTGCTCGGTCGAACTCGCATGCATTGCTATCTCAAGCATATTTTCCAATATTAGTGATCAAAACTATATGTCTTGATTTCTAGTTTACTTATGACTAAGTCTCGGTCTAGGATAGTAAGTATAGTTGAGATCCAGACTCCCTGGTGATTATCTTGCGAATACGAAGTACTACTCAAGAAACCGGTGGAACTTAATCCGACCAAAAAGGTATGTGGATACTTGAACTCATCTAGCACTCAAAAGTCTACTCTATCTTCTACTCTTGAGTCATAGTCGTATAGTATGATAGTTTTCATACATACACATTTGATATTTCGAGCGGAGTTTACTCGCCTATCTTTTCTCGAAATATGTGTTGGTAAGCTTTTACTTTAACCACTTTCATCTTTACCCGCGACGAAAGTAATGATGACGTTTCAATCTTGAAAATGGCTTTGATGAAGATAGTCGATTATTTATGTCTAACGACTATTAACAATATAGAAGAATGTTTCAATGATTGAAATGTAGAGTTGAGATTTCGTAACCGCCTATGGATATAAGCATATATAGTGTGTTCGCATATTAGTGTATAAGTCCATGTACCGGAAACCAAGTGCGTGCATATGTGTGCATGCGATATTGGTGAAGGAGACAGGTAGGGTACGCGTACTGGCAGAGGTTCTTGTACCGAGAATTTCTGTTGTATTTTGGAGTTTACGAAATTACAAACCAGTCACCTTAGGTACGCATACCCACAGAAGTTTTCCTACCGAAAATTTCTGCTGGGTTTTCAAACCCAATTTCGGTAGTTAAGGTACGCATACCCAAGCTGGTTATTTCTCAAATCGGTTGTTCATGAACTTAAACAATAAGGAATGCAATATTTGCAAACCATGGCTATATTGTTCATGAATTGATTCAAGTCAATCAAACCGATTTTGCTTCAATTGTGTCTTGTGTAATACATAATATTTCCTTGCAATTGAACAACTCTTGAACTAGTTCTTATGAGTCATTTGAACTAGTTATGAGAAGATGACTATAGTTGATATGAAAGTACTCATATGGCTAACCATTGTTCAACCATTTGTGAATCAACTAATGTACACGTTTAGGTACGGTTACTCAAACCTAAAAGAAATACATTTCATTTGTGTGTGTGACAAGCTAAGTTTCGATCTAACGGTTGAAAGATATTAGCTTGGATAAATCAGGTTTTTCATCTAACGGTGAATATTGAATGCTTTGGTACCAAGGTAACTTGGATTGCAAACCCTGATTTGAAAACTATATAAGGAGACGTCTAGCAACTGAAAAAACTAATCCCCACACCTTCTGTGTGATACTAGTTGGTTTTGCTAGAGTCGATTCTCCTTTAATCGTAGGTTTCTTCTCGAGACCCTGTCGATTAACGACTTGAAGACTTCATTAGGATTGTGAAGCCAGATGAAACTACTTCTCTTGTAGTTAAGCGTTCTGATCTTACCATTTTTTGTCATACGTTTTCAAGTGAATAATTGGCTTTGTAAGGACCCTCAAGCTCGTCAAATCAATTAGACCAGTCAAGACATGATTTAGCCGCTAACGAATCGATTAGATTAACACGAATGTTAATTAATATAAATTAATCTAACAACGATTTAGATATGAAACTAGTATTGTTAGATAGGTCTCGAAAAGTTAGGCAAAATAGACTACCCGAACGTGTCATTCGGATATCGGACGAAAAAGAATTTGTACGAAGGGAAAAATATTCTTTGGTAGACAAACCGACCTGGGATGCCCTTATCCGTTGTGGGTGCCTTCATATTTATATTTGGCTTTATCACCAAAGACGTGTCGAGAGGAACTCATTCTTCTCTTTTCTTCTTCTTTCTTCTTCTTATCTGTTTCTTCTCTTGTTCTCTGTCGATCTCAGTTCAGAAGAAACTGAGTTATTTTGTGTGAGATTTTCATAGAAAGTTAGGTAGTGTGATGAATCGAAGAAGATGAAGTTATAACTAAAGTTGATTGAACTCGAGAGAAGAAGAAGTTGTTGTTGTTGTAGTTAAAATTAGGGTTTTGGGTTTGTTTCTAGTTCTGAGGTGAATCGATGGGTTAAATGGACTGTTTACAAATGAAGATTATGAGGGTTGGCGTTTAATTTAAGTTTGAAGTTGTTCCGGCGAAGATTCAAAAGAAAGGTAATTTAGGTTTTTGAATTGATTGAACTATTCTTTGAATTTGAGATGTTTTGATAAATTATTAGGTGGGTTTGTGTTTGATTGAAGCATAGCTGGTTCCATAGGGTTTAATTGTAGTGTCTCTGTTAATCGAATTAGAAATCGGGGTTCATAGGATTGAGTTGTTGATGTAGAATCTCAGATGAAGGAGATGAATTAATTGGTTATGATTCGTGAAAGATTAGATATTGTTAATTCTAGGGTTGGTGACTGATTTGGGGTTGGTGATTTAGACTTTTGCAGAAGACAAATTAGAGTTATAGTTTTGTGACAAGAACACTGTTTCTACTGAACTGGTGTTGTTAGTTGTGTGGAAGTTGCAGATGGCTGGGTAGTGTTGGTTGTGTTAAATGTATTACAGTTACAGATGGTAGGTGAAGTTATTAGCCAGTGGATTTGAATCATAAGACTGCTGACTGAAAATAAATATCTGAACATTGTTAGTTTCATGTTTTGGAGATGTTATTGTAGGTTAGATGTATGGGTTGTGATTAGTCTGATGTTAGTTCTAGGTGACTGTTTGGGTTGCAGAACTAAATAAGAGAATTGAGATAAGTATTAGATAGAACTGTGGTTGTGAATTAGAGTAGAGTTAGATCACAGGAAGGAAGGAAGGAAGAATGATGTTATTAATGTATATTGAATGAATTGAGTTTTAGATAAATACTAGGTTAATGGCAGGTGGTGATTGGGAGAAGAGTGTGTTTGGGGTTGGAGCTGAAATGCCATAATGATGTTGTTGTTGTTGC
Source organism: Papaver bracteatum (assembly GCA_023529315.1). NCBI lineage: Eukaryota > Viridiplantae > Streptophyta > Magnoliopsida > Ranunculales > Papaveraceae > Papaver > Papaver bracteatum. Next base: position 590,908 of record JAJJWX010001290.1, read on the forward strand.
AGCTGGAGAAACAGTGTGAGGTTTTGATTCTACATATGACAGTTTTGAGAATAATGGTGGAATGTTGATATGGCAGAGTCGCAAGGGTATCGATTTAAATAAATGCAGTTACACATGAAGGAGAGTTGTGATGAGTGTTTCCTGAGTTAAGATGTTGTTATTTAGAAAAGAATGAAGTCTATATTAGAGTTTTGTTTTATGTTGTGTGTTGTTGTTGCATCATGATGGTGCAACAGTTACCTTTGGCCTGTGCAAAGGCTTTGGCCTTGGGCCTTACTGTTACCAGTCAGTTGTATGACTGATTTATCTTGTCTGACTTAGTGATCTGACTGAGTTGAATCGGTGTTGATTCACTGAGATTCATGTTTTGACCTGAGTTGACTCAGTTGACCGATTTATACTTGACCATTTGACCAGGACTTGACCTTGACTGGACGTTTACCATTATTTGACCCTTTAACCGTTATTGACCGTCACTTGATCAGATGGACCAGGCCTTAGTTTCACGGGTCGTGCTGGTTCATGACTAATGGGCTTGGGCTTAGCATCATGTTTTCTTAGTTAGACATTTTGGACCCTTTATGGTCCGAGTTGACCTTGGGTCCCTTCTACAAAGTGGTAGATATTCTTCAGACTTATCTAATGTACTATAGAATCAACCTAATTGAATTAGTAAACCTTAGATATGTTAAAGATAGAGAATGAAAAGGTATAAATTCATAAATGGGCATATAACCATAAGATATTTCACTTAGCCTATAATTAGAGACTTGTATGAAATTATGTTATGAGTTTTATGTGAGCCTTTTGGCTAATCTCTTAGATTGATTGTGTGATTAACAGTTAGTCTTTATTAACAACGATCGAATCAAAGGATGAACCCGTGGATCGCGGATCTCGAGGGTAGGCATGGCTTTTCATCAATTCAGGTAGAAACTCTGTAACCTTCTTGTAATCATTGAGCCTTCTTACTATTGCGAGCATGATGAGTCTTTATTACTTTTGACATGTTTGTGAGTTTTACTATCTATGCAAATACTTGTATGTGTCTTGATGTGTGTGTAATATGTGTTGTATGATTTCCCCACAAGGAGTGTCTGTGATTCCCCACGACTCTTTGCTAAGTTAAGTATGGTGGCTTCTTCCCCGTTTTAATATTACTGAGTAGGGTGGATTCTTCCCCGTTTCAATATATTAGTAGGGTGGCTTCTTCTCCGTTTCAATATATTAGTAGGGCGGCTTCTTCCCCGTTTCGATAATATATAAATAATATATAGTATGGCGGCTTCTTCCCCGTTATAATATTACCTAGTAGGGCGGATTCTTCCCCATTTCACTATTATATATACTATTTTATTTTAGGGAAATCACTCGTGTGCATATTATACTTGTTTTTCTAACTTTCTGATCTTGATAGTAATATTCTGAATCATGGTTTGTATGGGCACTCTGTGTGGACGATGTTATTATTATTGAATAGGGTTGCTCTCGCGTCGTCTTCTCTAATAAGTTTGGCGAGGTTAGAATGACACTTGCTTCATGATGCATAAATAGTTGAATGATTTGTGTCTTCTTGTTTATTTCGATTTATATTCTTTAAGAACTGTGAAGCATGTTAGTGATTACTTGAGAGTTACATGCTTTCATTGAGCCCCATTTTGGGATGATGTGCTCACTCATTCCCACTTCAGTTTCAGTTACCAGAAAAAATGGTGCACGTGAAGTTATCCGTTTTCATAGTTTAAAGCGTTACCGTACGGTGTTACATTTATGATTCTGTTGTATATATGTATTCTTATATATTATAAAACAACATACTAATATATTAATATCTTTTGAGAGATCTTCACTTACGAATATTAGAGTGTTGGGTTCAAGTTGGTTCTAGTTCACATTATGTAATTATGATTCTTAAAATCGTCAATTTGGAAATGATCCCTCATCTAGGCTGTAATCATATTGGCTAAGTAGGTTATTGATTTGTGGTGTCACAACTTGGTATCAGAGCTCACTATTATATCTTACATGGGAAGCAATAGATGATAGTTAGTATTAGATGGTGAATTATATTAGTTTAGAACCGGGTTGGGTTGTGAGATAAATCTTAATCACTAAAAGCTAGCAATAACTATAAGATTTGTTTGTTTGACTATATGTACGTTTTATGAAGTGAAAAATTGTAGGGTAAACCAACTACTTTATATGAGATTAGAGAATAATTAGTTAAAATGATAAACGCATAGGCAATCCAATAATAGAAGAATAGTGAGATTAGTATATTTGATAAATCCTGAATATCATATAGAAAATTTATTATAGAGCATCTTATAATGTACTTAGAACTAGTAATCTATTGAAATATAAATTAGTGTACTGAACCTAGAGCCACAAATTTTATATATTAGTGGTAGAAAAACCATTTAGATTTATGTTTCATTTCATGTTACTTTGAACTCATTTAAAATGAGTTGATCTTCGCGTTTTTAAGTACTAGTAGTACTTGCAATTTGTCGAGAGATAACATTTCTCTATAAGGTGGGGAGTTTTGAAGACCATAAGTATGATTTGATTTTCTAGGACGAATATGATATAAGGTGGGGAGAATGTAAGGACCCTCAAGCTCGTCAACGCAATACGACCAGTCAAGACACGATTTAGCCGTTAATGAATCGATTAGATTAACACGAATGTTAATTAGTATAAATTAATCTAACGACGATTTAGATACGAAACTAGTATCATTAGATAGATCTCGAAAAGTTATGCGAAATAGACTACCCGAACGTGTCATTCGGATACCGGACGAAGAAGAATTTGTACGAAGGGAAAAATAGTCTTTTGTAGACAAACCGACCTGGGATGCCCTTATCCGTTGTGGGTGCCTTCATATTTATATTTTGCTTTATCACCAAAGACGTGTCGAGAGGAACTCATTCTTCTCTTTTCTTCTTCCTTCTTCTTCTTATTTGTTTATTCTCTTGTTCTCTGTCGTTCTCAGTTTAGAAGAAACTGAGTTATTTTGTGTGAGATTTTCATAGAAAGTTAGGTAGTGTGATAAATCGAAGAAGATGAAGTTTTAACTAAAGTTGATTGAACTCGAGAGAAGAAGAAGTTGTTGTTGTTATAGTTGAAATTAGGGTTTTGGGTTTGTTTCGAGTTCTGAGGTGAATCGATGGGTTAAATGGACTGTTTACAAATGAAGATTATGAGGGTTGGTGTTTAATTGAAGTTTGAAGTTGTTCCGACGAAGATTCAAAAGAAAGGTAATTTAGGTTTTTGAATTGATTGAACTATTATTTGAATTTGAGATGCTTTGATAAATTATTAGGTGGGTTTGTGTTTGATTGAAGCATAGTTGGTTCCATAGGGTTTAATTTTAGTGTATCTGTTAATCGAATTAGAAATCAAGGTTCATAGAATTGAGTTGTTGATGTAGAATCTCAGATAAAGGAGATGAATTAATTGGTGGTGATTCATAGAAGATTAGAGGTTGTTAAGTCTAGGGTTGGTGACTGATTTGGGGTTGTTGATTTAGACTTTTGCAGAAGAAAAATTAGAGTTATAGTTTTATGACAAGAACATTGTTTCTACTGAACTGGTGTTGTTAGTTGTGTGGAAGTTGCAGATGGCTGGGTAGTGTTGGTTGTGTTAACTGTATTACAGTTACAGATGGCAGGTGAAGTTATTAGCCAGTGGATTTGAATTACAATATCTGAGCATTGTTAGTTTCATATTTTGGAGATGTTATTGTAGGTTAGATGTATGGGTTGTGATTAGTCTTATGTTAGTTATAGGGGAATGTTTTGGGATGCAGAACTGAATAAGAGAACTAAGATAAGTATTAGATAGAACTGTGGTTGTGAATTAGAGTAGAGTTAGATCACAGAAAGGAAGGAAGAATGATGTTATTAATGAATATTTAATGAATTGAGTTTTAGATAAATACTAGGTTAATGGCAGGTGGTGGTTGGGAGCAGAGTGTGTTTGGGGTTGGAGCTGAAATGCGATAATGATGTTGTTGTTGTTGCAGTTGGAGAAACATTGTGAGGTGTTGATTCTACATATGATAGTTTTGAGAATAATTGTGGAATGTTGATATGGCAGAGTCGCAAGGGTATCGATTTAAATAAATGCAGTTACACATGAAGGAGAGTTGTGATGAGTGTTTCCTGAGTTAAGATGTTGTTATTTATAAAAGAATGAAGTCTATATTAGAGTTTTGTTTTGTGTTGTGTGTTGTTGTTGCATCATGATGGTGCAATAGTTACCTTTGGCATGTGCAAAGGCTTTGGCCTTGGGCCACTATTACCAGTCAGCTGTCTGACTGATTTATCTTGTCTGATTCAGTGATCTGACTGAGTTGAATCGGTGTTGATTCACCGAGATTCATGTTTTGACCTGAGTTGACTCAGTTGACCGATTTAGACTTGACCATTTGACCAGGACTTGACCTTGATTGGACGTTTACCATTTGTAGGATCATAATATCGCCACAATAATACTCTTGCGAAATTTATAAATAACATTTCTGCGAGTTCTTCAACAACACACTGCGAGTGTCGCAGAACGACTCGAAGAATGACATAACGGATGATGGTAACTGAAACACGGGAAGAGCGTGACGAGCCTGCGAAGATTATATCATCTGAGAAAATTAACATTACAACTACTGCGAGAGTATCGCGAGTCAAATCCGAAATTAAAGGATAGCTTAGCTGTCATCCACTATGTAACTATCCTATATAAAGAGAACTAATAGACACAGAAAAGGGAGAGATCAATTTGAGAGTATTGAGAAAGTTTTTAGGAAAGAGAAAGTTTAAGAGAGCGGTTGTATTCTTGATTTCTTTCATTTCTTGTAATATTTCTGAGAATTAATCAATAAAAGTGTTGTTCTTAATCTTCAAATATGTTTGATTATTATGAATTCTTGTGAGGGGTGTAGTGTAGGAATTCCTGCAACTACATAATGGCACTAGAAACAGGGATGTTTCTGAGCAAAGATTGAAATTGTGATTTGTAAGAATTTGAAGAAATTGGAGAAGATTTTTACGTGATTTGCAATAATACATCAAAATTGAAGGAATGGATAGAAGAAGAAATACATCCGGACAACCAACAACCGTAAGGAGGAGTAGAAGACTTGATGGAGAAGAGACAAATGAAGTAGGAGAATCTTCAAGATTAAGAACAAGGAGCAACAGAACAAGGAATAATGGAAAAAATCAAGTTCAACAACCAAATCAGCAAACACCGATACAAGATAGAACTGTGGATTATGACAGAGTGAGCGTGCATACTTGGCGATCAGATTAAATAGAAGAAGCAGAAAATCGAAGATTAAGAAATGGAAGGCGAGAGGGAAGAGATCAAGAAGAGGTTGGAGGATTAATTCATGGAGATGATGAAAATGAAGCAGTATAGGCTTTAAGAAAAATAATACAAGAGGAAAGGAGATTAGAGAACGCGCGAATTTAACAAGACAAAATCATGAGTTAGGAATGGAGAATTTGAGATTACAAAATAGGAGATCAAGAAGTACTGCAAGATCAAGTTCAAGATCCTTTAGAGAAGAAGTAAGGAAAAATTCCCCTGTGAGAAATGCTGGTAAAAATATTCGAGGGGAAATGCAAAATCCAAATGAAGAGCAGCATTATGGAGAAGAAGAGATGATTAATGATCGCTACATTCCACGTAGTGAAACTTTGGATGATAGGCGTGATAATAGAAATCAAGAGGGTGGAAATAACCCAGATGGTGAAGAAAATTGGATAGAAGGTAGGAGAATATTACATGGGCGAGAAATTCAAAGAAACCGAAGAATAATTTAGGATGAAATTGAGAGAAATTATGCTGAATAAGCACGTCTAGCTTGCGAAAGAGAAAGATTGAGAGCAGAAGTGGAAGAACAATAGTTTCAAGAAGCAATACGCCAGAATAATCATGACAATCGAGAAAGGAGACGCACAAGAAATCGCAACAATGATAATATCAATGAGGAATATGATATAATACAAAAGAGAATAGAAAGATAACGAAGAGAAACGGTGAGAAATGAAGAAAATCGCATAAGAGAAAATGGAAGGCATAATCATTTGCGAATTCAAGAAGGAGGTGAAGAAGAAAATCATGGGAGAAGGCAGAATGAAGATGCTGAAGAAGATCACAAAATCTCGCAAGGCAAGAATGACATGAACGAAGAAAAATGGAAGCTGCACTGAAAAGACCAATGGAGCAAAATTCAGCTGGGAATGAACAGATCTTTAGAGAGTTAGCAGAAATGAGGGGAATATTAAATAACAGAAGAGAGGTAGGAAGAAGGAAACTTGATGAGGCCATTGAAGAAGCTGTGAAAACTCCATTCACCCAAGAAGTACAATTAGGAGGAATACCCCCAAAATGCAATTTTCCAACGTTAACCAGTATCTTTGATGGAACTACTTGCGTTATTCACACGTCAAAGCTTATGTTAGGTGTATGCTACAGTGGAAAAACCATGATGATGTATTGTGCAAATATTTCACATCCATCTTAACAGGCGAGGCGCTAAAATGGTTCGAAGGTTTACCTAAGAACACTATAACTTCTTTCAATCATTTGCAGACTACATTTTTGGGAGCATATATAAGTAACAATTCTTCGCGACCTGGCATTGAAGATGTATTTGGGTTAAATCAAAGGGTTGGTGAAAGCTTAAAACATCTAACCATAAGGTGGAAAACAATATGCAGCGAAATAGCAGGCCGCGTGGATGAGAGATATCTCATCTTATCATTCATTAATGCAATGTTCGCAACCAATCTGTTATACGTCCAAATCTTCAAAATCAAGAACACCATCACAATGACAGAGCTGCGAGAATTGCAAGAAGAATACATTGATTTGGAGGAGAAACAAAATGAGATGGAATCATACGCTATTGTGAATACCAGCTCAATTGCAGCAAACGCAAGTCTACATCCCAGGTTAATAAATACAGTAGCGAGCACTTCGCAGGTGAAGCAAGAAAAGTTTATGGATGATGGTCAACAGAAATTAGTAGCCATGGGAAGCAGAGATCAAGAAGAGTTCGATAGAGAAAGAAATTTTTTCAATCGAGGTGGAAATAATAAGATTCAGAGGCTTGATCAGCCGCAAGAGACTTATGGTGGTCAGAGACAAAATTATTATAGAGGGCAAGGAGGTCAGAAGATAATATGAGAAGAAATTAAGATGCCACCTCTAAATGCTAGCATAGAGAAAATTTGGGAGGCTATAATCTTAATGGAGGACATACCCGCACCATGGAACATGGGAAAAGAGCCACACCCAAATAATCGAAATCCATAATTTTGCTCTTATCATCATTTTCATGGTCACTCAACAAATGAATGTAGGAATGTAAAAAGAATCATCTTGAGGATAATAGATCAGGAAAAATTAAACCATTTTCTAATAAGTCATCCACAGTCTCAGCAGTTACCCCCAGCCCCAGAAATTCGCAGAGTGAATACAACAAAGGGAGAAGAAACGTTTGTGATAGAAGTTGGAGCAAAAGCGAAGAATCTATTCTGTAATTCCATCATACATTCATACAAGACTATAGAAGATTTTCACGATAATGTTTTAAGTAGAGTTTTCACGAGAGATGCTGATTGGAGAGAAATAATAAATATTGCGAAAGCTTCGCCATTAGAAGAATGGAAAAAACAGACAATTTCTTTCACTGCACAAGAAGTACCTGAGCCTGGCGAGATGCATGACAATCCATTAGTGGTAAAACTAGAGATAAATCCAAAACAAAGAGAAGATGGAGAGGAAGATGAGGATGATGAGGCCGAAGACTCATGGGAAATCAATAGAGTTTTAATTGATACATGGAGTTCGATAGATATCCTGTTTTATCACACTTATAAAACAATGAGAGGAAGAGATGAGGATCTAATACCTTCAACCTATAAAATCTATGTTTTAATGGTACTGCCAATAAACTTAGAGGGGAAATCACTATGCGAATTCCACTGAAGGGGATATCTTCTAAAATTCTATTATGTGTTGTCGATGTTGAATCTCCTTACAATGCCTTGATTGGCCCAACCTTGGATGCATGGAATTCTTGGTGTAGCGTCAAATTTCCACCAGTGCATTAAGTTTCCTCATCACAGCGGTGTTGGAGTCATAAAGGGAGATTGGATTGATGGAAAAAAGTACTATGAAATTGATATGGAATCTTGTGAGGAAAGGGCTGCGAAGAACATAAATTGGAAATATAATATCAAACAAAAGCAAAAAAGTGAAAGGCTGATGGTTGATACAGTGGAACGGCGAGAAGAAGGAATGCTACGAAGTCAACATGTACTGAAACCAATAGATGGCGAGCGTCTTGCAGATAGAGAAACAGTAGCAAAGCGCAACAAAAAAGCAGAAGCAGAAAAGAGTAAGTAGAAAAGGTAAAATTTCTAAATCGTGAAATACAAGAGATGAATGAATGATTTGTTGGAGAAAATTTTACAAAAGTGTATTTTGACTCAATGAAAAAGATGAAATTGAAAAATCATATAAAAACTGAAATACAAAAAGAGAAAATCAAAGAATAATTACATATTAGAATGGGACGAACCTTTATGGCGTACACCCTAGTTCGCGGATAAAATTTCGCAAGAGGCAAATGTAAGACCTAAAGTACGTCATATAAGGGGGTATCTCTTTGCATGGCTCATGGATAAGGTTATACCGCTGCTGGAACCCGAGTCATGGAGATTTGGGGTCAATGAAATCCCATCCAGGACAGGTACCTTGGATTTCCAACTATATATATATATATACTAAAAGTTGGACGACCGAGGGTCTCTCCTAAGGAGTGAAAGTATGATCAAGGCGCCGAGGTACACGGTTGAGCCAAGGGTGCCCGGGGTGTATGAAACTACCCTGTCCATTCTTGGAAAGTCTTGACTATGATGCACTCGGTCAGAAGAAAACCCCACTTAGGGTGCAGTCTCGTAACCATAAGTCATATAGACAAAAGGGATAAGAGGCTACGAAAACAACTGGTTGTTGTTAAGACCAGATGGGAGGAGCTAGTTTTGTATGGACGATGTACGCCTCCTTGAAGGGGAAACCAGGGGGAAGATAAGGGCGTCACCCTCCATTAGGGAGCTGATAAGTGTCTTAAGACGCAAATGTCATGAGGCTTTATGTTCGAAAGAATATTTAGGCTTGTCATATTTGTGCAACAATTATACAGAGGCAAAAAGCCATGAGAAAAAGTTAAGATGAGATCAATGGGTTTTTACATGAAAGTGTAAAGACGTCCTGCGATTTCATCGCAAGACGGCAATGTCATGGGGCTTTGTTTTCGCAAGAAAACTTAGACCTGTCATATTGTCGCAACAAATTGACAAAATGAGGATAAGGCAAGATCACTAGGTATTTATATGCGAATATAAGGACGTCCTGCGATTTTGTCACCAAAACAAAACGTGAAAAAAATAAGACCTTTAACTAGGAAGGCAAAATAAGACCACACAAGAGAGAAAGAAACGGCTGCGAGATTATGGCCAAAATTTAAAAACAGATCTTATTCAGAAAGTAATCTGCTCAATCTTTCATATTGCAGATGAATAATAGAGGCAAGTATGGGAATGGACATAATGATAAAATTTGTATTCATCATTATATGGAAGATTTACATAGATAGTTAAAAATTAATAATCATATTGATTAACCATATTGCAAAAAAGAATTGTTTTCTAATGTATGCAGATAGAAACAAAAGAAATCTATACACCAAGGAATGTTAGAAGCTGGAGAAATTCGCAGGAATATCTTACAAGGAGAAGGAAATAAATGTACAAATATTACAAAGAGATTAGAAAAGGAGATAAAACTATTTCTCATTAGATCCTTCATTATTTTCACCAGATTTTCCCTTTTCACCTTCATCTTCATTATATTCTTCATCTTCTTCAGACTCTTCAGCTTCATTGTCAGAGATGACAAGATTAGGAACATTCTCTGGTATTTCATCCGCAAGATAAGGATATGCAGAATTAGGAATTTTATGATCATTACAGACCATCTTAATGGAATCATTACGAACACCAACAAGAACATTACTAAAATTCGCCAGGGTAATATGTAGCTGCTTCTTGAACTTGGAACATTTCTCGTTGCGAGAAGACAGAAGTTTTGCGAGTTGTCCTTATTCTGCATCCAATTCTTCAACTCTTTGGAGAAAATTTCCTTCAGATGCTGCGAACAAATGACAACCTATTAATAAAATAGTGGAGATTCAGTTAAAAAACGGATTAGTGGAAAAACAAGAATAACCACCTTCTCTTTCAAAGATCATATCCTTAATCAAGGTAGAATGCTCAGCTTGAAGACTAACATCTACACCTAAATTATTTCTGGCGTTATCAAGAATCTTCGCAGCCCAAGCAAACTCATCATTATTATTAATGAGAAGGCGGGAGAGAACTTGGGTTTCTCTTTCAACAAGAGTATTATTCTCGCAGATAAGCCTATCTCTTTCAATTTGAACATCGAGAAGAGTCTTATGGAAATCTGCTAAAGCTTGAGCACCTTGGTTAGCAATACGGTCCTTATCATCTGAAAGCTTAATATTCTTGGCTTTTAAAATATTGATTTTTTTTTAGAATCATGATAATAGCGCTTAAATTTGTTGGTTAAGCTCAAGTTGAATCTATGTTCAACCTCTAAGAGGCGAAATTTTGATATGAGTTCATCTATGGAGAGGGATGTAATTTGGTCATTAGAAAAACTATTTAATGGATTGTTAAGACGTTCAAGAAGAGTGTTATCATCCATAGAAGTAGGGAAAGAATGAAGGGTTGAAGCCTCATCAGAGAGACCATAAACATCTGCAAGAATGATTAATCAATTAAGATAAAATCGTAGGACAGAGGGATAAAATAATGAAGAGAAATTTCATACCATAAAGTTGATTATTTGCAGCTTGGAGACTAGAAACTTTGTCTGACTGAGAGGAGGCTTCAATTTCTAATTACTTAACCTTTTCACGGAGACTAGCAACTTCAGATTCCAGCTGTTCATCCTTCTTGCGAAGACTAGCAGAATCAGATTCTAATTCTTCATTCTTCTTGCGAAGAATAATATTCTTCTTTTCAAAGGTTGCACGTCTCCTCTCCAAGTCTGAAGCAACAACAAAAGAAGCTCTTCCAGCCTGCTAAGGAAAGCAAAAAATTGTCAAGACAAGTATAAATTAAAACCTTGCGAGGAAATGAGAATACACAAATGTGGCGAAGAAAAGAGAACATACCAGAGTGTTAAGTGAATTTAAGAGGCTGGGACTCACAAATCTTGAAATTCCGTGAAGATATTCATTGTCAACTAGTATAGGAACATCACAGACACTAACAAGAGCTTGACATATGCTAGTGAGAGCATCATTCCCGATACCATACATAGTATCAGAGAATATGCTAGACAACTGAGACATAGAAGACTTAGGTTGAGAGGATTTCTTCGCGGAAGAGATATCAACATCACCATCATCATCGTCATTATCAGTATCATCACTTGAACTTTCAATAGATTGAGGAGTTTAAGGAGATGGGGATTGCACTTTTCTTTTCTTTGAAAGAGGAGCAACAGATTTCTCCTTGCGAGGAGCACCTTTTCCTTTCCCCTTAGTATTCGCAACCTTAACGGGTTTAATTTCTTCAATAACCTTCAAACAAAGATAAAGATAAGAAGTACATGCAACAATATATTGTTAAGAATCATAAAGGAATATTTCTTACTTCAACTGTGAGTGATTTAAGAGCTAATAAGGTATTGGGTTTCCCTAACTTCTTGTAGCTAGCTTTCAGCCTTTTAATCTGAAAAAATTGGAGTAGTCAGCGAGGGTATATATAAAAGCATGAGGAAAATAATAATGGTAATTTAAGAAAAAAAATTGGGAACATACCTCTGTATTTCTTTCAAGCCAGCTGAACACCCATGGTTGGTACTCTGCGAGATTCGCATGTAAAGCATGAGAACCAGAGATGTATGGGCCCTCTAAAAGTGATGGGAAAATACACCATTTATCATCATTAGAGTAGCTAGGAGATGAATTATTTCCCGGATGCCATTCAATGTCTAGCATAAGAACTTTGTCTTCAGCAACGTCATCCTTCTTCTGTAAGCGGACACCCCAAAAAGTGTTATCCTTCCTCATGGGGATTATTTCATAATTCGCGAAGAAATTTTCTACAGTATACTTCGCAGGAACAATTGGAACTTTAGCGAATTTAGGGTTCTTCGCTTTAGGGGGTAAAGAGATTCCTTTCCAGCACCACGAGTAGCAAACTCAAGAATCAAATGAATGCAATCCCCACTCAACTGATATACAACTCGCCAGAATTTCGCATGAGAAAGTATTTTATAGAATAAAGGAAGTTCAGGGTCATAAAGAGGAATGAGAAGGCCATCTTCAAGTTGACCTAGTGAGACTATGATCTTCTCGCGATTACATGGATGCTTATAAAATAATTTAAAAGAGAGCTCAACCTTAGAGTTTTGATCGAGAATGGTAGATAAAGTAAAACCTCTATCTTGAAGCTTCTTTTGCATTTTTTCAAAGGCAATTAGATTTTTACAACTCGCTGGAGGCATTCTTAGTATGGGAATGAAGAAAAGAATAGAAGATCAAAAGAATAAGAGAAAAGTTACAACAATAGCGGATGCGAAAGTTGCGGAAGAAAAGTGAAATTGCAGAGATAAGGAAAGAGAAAGTAAAAAGAATAAAAGAGGAGAATGAAGGAGATATATATAGAAGGTAAGATTTCTCGAGAAGATAAGTGCATTTAATGCGAAGAGAAGACTTGAACGGTTGAAGTGTAGCGGTTGAAAAGGACGTGTCATAAATTGAATGGAAGAAAAGATACGTGTAATAAATCTGGTGAAGATTGCAGAAACGTGTCAGAACAGAAGAACCTGAAAAGATGAACAACTGCGGCGTTTTAAAAAGTTTCAATTCTCATGATCTTTTCCCCTTCGCAGAAAAGACATGAGAAGAGGCAAGATGTAGGATCAGAATATCGCCACAATAATACTCTTGTGAAATTTATAAACAACATTTCTGCGAGTTTTTCAACAACACACTGCGAGTGTCGCAGAACGACTCGAAAAATGACATAACAGATGATGGTAACTGAAACACGGGAAGAGCGTGATGAGTCTGCGAAGATTATATCATCTGCGAAAATTAACATTACAACTACTGCGAGAGTATCGCGAGTCATATCCGAAATTAAAGGATAGCTTAGCTGTCATCCACTATGTAACTACCCTATATAAAGAGAACTAATAGACTCAAAAAAGGGAGAAATCAATTTGAGAGTATTGGGAAAGTTTTGAGGAGAGAGAAAGTTTAAGAGAGCGGTTGTATTCTTGATTTCTTTCATTTCTTGTAATATTTCTGAGAATTAATCAATAAAAGTGTTGTTCTTAATCTTCAAATATGTGTTGATTATTATGAATTCTTGTGAGGGGTGTAGTGTAGGAATTCCTGCAACTACACCATTATTTGCCCCTTTGACTGTTATTGACCGTCACTTGATCAGATGGACCAAGTCTTGGTTTCACGGGCCGTGCTGGTTCATGCCTAATGGGCTAGGGCTTAGCATCATGTTTTCTTAGTTAGACATTTTGGACCCTTTATGGTCCGAGTTGACCTTGGGTCCCTTCTACAAAGTGGTAGATATTCTTCAGACTTATCTAATGTACTATAGAATCAACCTAATTGAATTAGTAAACCTTATATATGTTAAAGATAGAGAATGAAAAGGTATAAATTCATAAATGGGCATATAACCATTAGATATTTCACTTAGCCTATAACTAGAGACTTGTATGAAATTATGTTATGAGTTTTATGTGAGCCTTTTGGCTAATCTCTTAGATTGATTGTGTGATTAACAATTAGTCTTTATTAACAACGATCGAATCAAAGGATGAACTCGTGGATCGCGGATCTCGAGGGTAGGCATGGCTTGTCATCAATTCAGGTGGGAACTATGTAACCTTCTTGTAATCATTGAGCCTTCTTACTATTGCGAGCATGATGAGTCTTTATTACTTTTGACATGTTTGTGAGTTTTACTATCTATGCAAATACTTGTATGTGTCTTTATTTGCGTGTAATATGCGTTGTATGATTTCCCCGCAAGGAGTGTCTGTGATTCCCCGCGGCTCTTTGCTAAGTTAAGTATGGAGGCTTCTTCCCCGTTTTAATATTACTGAGTATGGCGGCTTCTTCCCCGTTTCAATAGCATATAAATAATATATAGTAGGGCGGATTCTTCCCCGTTATAATATTACCTAGTAGGGCAGCTTCTTCCCCGTTTCGCTAATATATATACTATTTTATTTTGGGGAAATCACTCGTGTGCATATTATAATTGTTTGTCTAACTTTCTGATCTTGATAGTAATATTCTGAATCATGGTTTGTATGGATACTCTGTGTGGACAATGTTATTATTATTGAATAAGGTTGCTCTCGCGTCGTCTTCTCTAATAAGTTTGGCGAGGTTAAAATGACACTAGTTTCATGATGCATAAATATCTGAATGATTAGTTTCTTCTTGTTTATTTCGATTTATATTCTTTAAAAACTGTGAAGTATGTTAGTGATTACTTGAGAGTTACATGTTTTCATTGAGCCCCATTTTGGGATGATGTGCTCACTTGTTCCCACTTCAGTTTCAGTTACCAGAAAAAATGGTGCACGTGAAGATATCCGTTTTCGTAGTTTAAAGCGTTACCGTACGGTGTTACATTTATGATTCTTTTGTTTTCTGTATTCTTATATATTATAAAACAACATACTAATATATTAATGTCATTTGAGAGTTCTTCACTTACAAATATTATAGTGTTGGGTTCAAGTTGGTTCTAGTTCACATTATGTAATTATGATTCTTAAAATTGTCAATTTGGAAATGATACCTCATCTAGGTTGTAATCATATTAGCTAAGCAGGTTATTGATTTGGGGCATCACAACTTGGTATCAGAGCTCACTATTATATCTTACATGGGAAACAATAGATGATAGTTAGTATTAGATGGTGAATTATATTAGTTTAGAACCGGGTTGGGTTGTGAGATAAATCTTAATCACTAAAAGCTAGCAATAACTATAAGATTTGTTTGTTTGACTATATGTACGTTTTATGAAGTAAAAAATTGTAGGGTAAACCAACTACTTTATATGAGATTAGAGAATAATTAGTTAAAATTATAAACTCATAGGCAATCCAATAATAGAAGAATAGTGAGATTAGTATATTTGATAAATCCTGAATATCATATAGAAAATTTATTATAGAGCATCTTATAATGTACTTGGAACTAGTAATCTATTGAAATATAAATTAGTGTACTGAACCTAGAGCCACAAATTTTAGATATTAGTGGTAGAAAAACCATTTAGATTTATGTTTCATTTCATGTTACTTTGAACTCATTTAAAATGAGTTGATCTTTGCGTGTTTGTAAGTACGAGTAGTACTTGCAATTAGTCGAGAGATAACATTTCACTATAAGGTGGGAAGTTTTGAAGACCACAAGTATGGTTTGATTTTCGAGGACGAAAATGATATAAGGTGGGGAGAATGTAAGGACCCTCAAGCTCGTCAACGCAATACGACCAGTCAAGACACGATATATCCGCTAACGAATCGATTAGATTAACACGAATGTTAATTAGTATAAATTAATCTAACAATGATCTAGATACGAAACTAGTATCGTTAGATAGGTCTCGAAAAGTTAGGCGAAATAGACTAGCCGAACGTGTCATTTGGATACGGAACGAAGAAGAATTTGTACGAATGGAAAAATATCCTTTTGTGGACAAACCGACTTGGGATGCCCTTATCCGTTGTGGGTGCCTTCATATTTATATTTGGCTTTATCACCAAAGTCGTGTCGAGAGGAACTCAGTCTTCCCTTTTCTTATATTTTTCTTCTTCTTATCTGTTTCTTCTCATGTTCTGTATCGATCTCAGTTCACAAGAAACTGAGTTATTTTGTATGATATTTTCATAGAAAGTTAAGTAGTGTGATGAATTGAAGAAGATGAAGTTATAACCAAAGTTGATTGAACTCGAGATAAGAAGAAGTTGTTGTTGTTGTAGTTGAAATTAGGGTTTTGGGTTTGTTTCGAGTTCTGAGGTGAATCGATGGGTTAAATGGACTGTTTACAAATAAAGATTATGAGGGTTGGTGTTTAATTGAAGTTTGAAGTTGTTCCGGCGAAGATTCAAAAGAAAGGTAATTTAGATTTTTGAATTGATTGAACTATTATTTGAATTTGAGATGTTTTGATAAATTATTAGGTGGGTTTGTGTTTGATTGAAGCATAGATGGTTCCATAGGGTTTAATTATAGTGTCTCTGTTAATCGAATTAGAAATCAGGGTTCATAGAATTGAGTTGTTGATGTAAAATCTCAGATGAAGGATATGAATTAATTGGTGGTGATTCATGGAAGATTAGAGGTTGTTAAGTCTAGGGTTGGTGGCTGATTTGGGGTTGGTGATTTAGACTTTTGCAGAAGACAAATTAGAGTTATAGTTTTGTGACAAGAACACTGTTTCTACTGAACTGGTGTTGTTAGTTGTGATGAGTATTTCCTGAGTTAAGATGTTGTTATTTAGAAAAGAATGAAGTCTATATTAGAGTTTTGTTTTGTGTTGTGTTGTTGTTGCATCATGATGGTGCAACAGTTACATTTGGCATGTGAAAAGGCTTTGGCCTTGGGCCTTACTGTTACCAGTCAGCTGTCTGACTGATTTATCTTGTCTGACTCAGTGATCTGACTGATTTGAATTGGTGTTGATTCACCGAGATTCATGTTTTGACCTGAGTTGACTCAGTTGACCGATTTATACTTGACCATTTGACCAGGACTTGACCTTGACTGGGCGTTTACCATTATTTGACCCTTTGACCGTTATTGACCGTCACTTGATCAGATGGACCAGGCCTTGGTTTCACGGGCCGTGCTGGTTCATGCATAATGGGCTTGGGCTTAGCATCATGTTTTCTTAGTTAAACATTTTGGACCTTTATGGTCCGAGTTGACCTTGGGTCCCTTCTACAAAGTGGTGGATATTCTTCAGACTTATCTAATGGACTATAGAATCAACCTAATTGAATTAGTAAACCTTAGATATGTTAAAGATAGAGAATGAAAAGGTATAAATTCATAAATGGGCTTATAACCATTAGATAATCCACTTAGCCTATAACTAGAGACTTGTATGAAATTATGTTATGAGTCTTGTGTGAGCCTTTTGGCTAATCTCTTAGATTGATTGTGTGAGCCTTTTAAATAATCTCTTAGATTGATTGTGTGATTAACAATTAGTCTTTATTAACAATGATCGAATCAAATGATGAACCTGTGGATCGCGGATCTCGAGGGTAGGTATGACATGTCATCAATTCAGGTGGGAACTCTGTAACCTTCTTGTAATCATTGAGACTTCTTACTATTGAGAGAATGATGAGTCTTTATTACTTTTGACATGTTTGTGAGTTTTACTATCTATGCAAATACTTGTATGTGTCTTGATGTGCATGTAATATGCGTTGTATGATTTCCCCGCAAGGAGTATATGTGATTCCCTATGACTCTTTGCTAAGTTAAGTATGGCGGCTTCTTCCCCGTTTTAATATTACTGAGTAGGGCGGGTTCTTCCCCTTTTTAATATATTAGTAGGGCGGATTTTTCCCTGTTATAATATTACCTAGTAGGGCGGGTTCTTCCCCGTTTCGCTATTATATATACTATTTTATTTTGGGGAAATCACTTGTGTGGATATTATACTTATTTGTCTAACTTTCTGATCTTGATAGTAATATTCTTAATCATGGTTTGTATGGGCACTTTGTGTGGACGATGTTATTATTATTGAATAGGGTTGCTCTCGCGTCATTTTCTCTAATAAGTTTGGCGAGGTTAGAATGAAACTTTCTTCATGATGCATAAATAACTGAATGATTAGTTTCTTCTTACTTATTTCGATTTATATTCTTTAAGAACTATGAAGCACGTTAGTGATTACTTGAGAGTTACATGTTTTCATTGAGCCCCATTTTGGGATGATGTGCTCACTCGTTCCCACTTCAGTTTCAGTTACCAGAAGAAATGGTGCACGTGAAGATATCCATTTTCGTAGTTTAAAGCGTTACCGTACGGTGTTACATTTATGATTCTTTTGTATATCTATATTCTTATATATTATAAAACAACATACTAATATATTAATATCATTTGAGAGTTCTTCACTTATGAATATTAGAGTGTTGGGTTCAAGTTGATCTAGTTCACATTATGTAATTATGGTTCTTAAAATCGTCAATTTGGAAATGATCCCTCATCTAGGTTGTAATCATATTAGCTAAGAAGGTTATTGATTTGGGGAATCACAGGCTTGAGATTATATCTCCGATAGGGAAAGATAAAAATAAATCACAAACGTATTCGTCTCATCGTTTGTGATTCCGCAATATCTAGTTTCGCTACCATACGATTTAGATTATTGTGAGGTGATCAATAATTCTAGGATGTTCTTCGGGAATATAAGTCTGGGTTATTGATTGGTTCATGTTCACCTTGATTTTACCAAAAGACGGAACAAAACTTGTAGGTTTATCTGTGGGAGACATATTTATCTATTATCGTAGACTTTTCTGTGTGATACAAATTTGTTTATTCAAGTCTTCGACTTTGGTTCGTAGAAACTCTTGGTTGTGGGTAAGATCAGCTAAGGGAATCAAATGCCTAGTATCCTGCTGGGATCAGAGACGTAAGGAGCGTAATTGTACCTTAAATCAGTGTGATATTGATTAGGGTTCAACTACAGTCCTGACCGAAGTTAGTTTGTAGTAGGCTAGTGTCTGTAGAGGCTTAATACAGTGTGGTGTTCAATCTGGACTAGGTCCCGGGGGTTTTTTGCATTTGCAGTTTCCTCGTTAACAAAATTTCTGGTGTCTGTGTTATTTCTATTCCGCATTATATTTTGTTATATATTTGAAATATCATAGGTTGTGCGTTGTATCGATCAATTGTGAAATCCAACCGTTGGTTGTTGATTGTAAATTGATTAATCCTTGGATATTGGTCTTTGGTACCATCCAAGTTTATATCTCTATTATTTGATAAAGACTCGCAGATTTCTATTTGCTTGAGTATATATCAAATCGAGAGATAGAGATATTAACTCCTTGATATACTTTTTATTAAGATTGAGTCTGACTGTCTAGTTGATTCTCTTAAAAGTATATTAGAGTTAGTCCATACAGATTGCTAATCGAAATATTGGGTGAGGTTGTTAGACCCCCTGGTTTATCAATTGGTATCAGAGCATGCAAACACATTAAAGACCTCATAAGTCTGTGTTTGTAGCGATCTGATATGGACAGTAGTGCTATCTCAATAAATGCACCACCAGATCCAGGGATTACAGAAAATCTTCCATGACTGATTTCATAAAATATGTAGAAGAAATTGTACCTAAACCTCCACCAGGTTTAAAATCCATAGAAGTGTATTCAGGTCTGGAGAAAAGGCTTGAGAGCTTGTCTCTTGATGTTGAGTTATATCTCCAAAAAGAGCAAGAATCTCTTGACAGGCTAGATCAAGTTATGATGAATAATATTTATGTTGAGGTTGATATGGATTTACTAATCAGTGAGAGAAATGCTCTTCCTCTGCGTAATCTAATTATTTGTAACAAACTAAACGAATTACAAGAGGAGTTTAAATCTCAGTCATCTGAGTGTATCACCTCAAAGCATGAATTAATTCATTGCTCAATTCCTGATACTTCCTATTAAGATAGTAGTATTGTATTATTTTATGAAGAAGCTAGGGTGTCTCTGTTTATCAAAAGATTTTCCCTTCGCAGTACTAAAAACTATCTGCAGAAACTGTTTTTTTGGGTTCTCTTGAAGTTCTTTGATAGACTTATAAAAACAGTTCCTTGGGTGTTTCTCGACACTACAAGATGTAAGAGTTGTTGGAAAGAAACTCTTTCTTGGTGCCATGGTGAGCAAGACATTGTTCACCTCAACACAACTTTATTGTGTTGTAAGTTCATCCTCACCAAGGAATTCCCTGCTATGTATACGGTGAAGGAAGCACGAGAATTGGGGCACCCATATTATGTTCACTAAGGATGTAGAATTCGAATGGATTCTTCTAAAAAGGTATGTCTATAAACTTGAGCAAGATTTATGTTTTTATTTGCTTAAAGTACTTATAATGATTCATGTACCTTTCTTATCGTTCATTTCTACCTAACTTGATCTGTTTTTAAGGTTCTTAAATGTTTAGGTATGAAAACAATAGTTCGGGATGTTTGGACTTCATGGCACACATACCGGGTGTGCATACCATCATTTAAAATCAAAATCCAGGGATTAAGTACGCATACCCGTATGCATACTTGCATGTAGACGTCGATATTCGGTAAACTTGTTTAACTTCTTCCTCCGAACTCGGAATGACCTCATTATTTTTGCATTCTATTTCTATTTGAATTCTCTTCAAATTGGAGATGAGAATTCCTGAATTTGGATGAGTTAAGATTGGTATTTGTCCTGTCTCTTGTTTTTGAGTGTTTTGCTCTGTTTTGTCGCACTTGTTCCACTTCTCTTGGAATTGGGCACTTGAATTCATGGAGTACTGCTCTTCTAAGCTCATTTGTAGCTTTTACAAGAATGTTGTTGGTGAATCACAAAAAAGGAAGTTCAATAATTGGCAGCAGTACGCATTATTATGGGATTCTTGAATGTTCACAATCATTTTTATGAACTATGGTGCATGGTTGTTAATGACTTTGTATGTTCTTCTTTGTTAAGAAAATCTTTTTATACACCTTTGGTATCTTTTCTTGGTATAAATCCGGGAGAAAAAGATTGATTCTACCCTCTAAGGACAAATCATCGTATATGTGCATTACAAGTTTGTCTTGATGCTTAGGAAACTTCTTATGAGAATTTATTCTTGTTTTTGAGAAGGATTACTAGAGTTTGGAATAACCATTATTGTGAGTACACACATAGCTATGTATAACGTTTTCATCTTGCAATATTTTTAGATTTATTTATTTAAACTCTAAAATTGTTCAGAAGATGATTTTTGCAGTATTAATCTTTATGGTTATATATATTGCAATATGTTATGGGATATGTGTGTTTGCGTTCGTGAACTATTATTGTCCCATACGGTGTCAAAAGTTAAGTCTTTCGTATGTCAATATGCATATATTGATAACAAAATGAATGAGCTTTTGATATAACAAAAATTGAACCTATTATGTCGTTATGAAAATAATTGATGGAAGATAGGATGAATTTTAGTTTACGAGGATTATTTATATTGTATGTCATTGTGCAAATAGCGATGGAAAATAGAATGAATCCTTGTCTGTGCCATAGTATTGATCTTTCCCTGATCGATATTTTATGTGTACTGCAATGCTCCATAAGTTTTTCTTGTGTTGAGAATAAAACGATTGAGTTAATCATTCTTTTATGGTTAACATAGTCGTAGCTCCGTAAATTCTCTTATGTCGAGCATGTTCAATTAAATTGATCACTCTTGTGTTTAATTTGATTGTGTATTCCGATTAAATTAATCATGGGTTCACTTGTGGTTTGTTTAATTGAGAATTTTTTTGGATACAAAATCATTTTTGTGGTTTTTGATGTCCAAAGAAATCCTTCTTTTATCGTAAAAGTTAGGTCGCTGTTGTTGTTCTCTCAGGAATGACATCAAATGGGGGAGAGTTATTTTGAACTTGCGCTTAATTTCTATATCTTAGGGGAGTACGGCTGTGGAATTTTTAGGGGTTATCTTGTATCTTTATAAACTCCTTGATGAATGCATTTAGCTTCGGCTTTATGATTGCATCTAAACAAGTTGATATGTCCTTTTCTTTGGTCTTGAAGCGTCTCCATGGAAATTTCATTAGGATCCCGTTTTCGTACCTTTGCCAATTTTATTGAAAAATATGGGGAGAATTAATATGTAGTTCACACTACAAAGACATATGATTTCCGTGCTCACGGGTCATTATATAAGGGGGAGCGGTTTTCATGTTGAGACGAAAGTATTGACTAAAGGGTAGTGATACATATCATAATAGTATTGTTGTCAAAGTTGTGATATAAGAACTTTGATGTTGTGTAATAATACTATGACACTGTATAATAATGATCGAGAGCTTTTGTTTTCTCATTGTTATGGATACGGGACTTCAACAACTATGATGCTGAATTGAACATCTATGGAATCATGGGAGTACTTGGAAAAGACGAAGTTTTCGAGTAATGTTGAAGCACCAAGGAGATCAAGCAAGTGGATGAGAAGCTACAAAGTTTTATTTATTTTGTAATCCATATGTATTGATAGTTTTGTCACTAAAATTGACAAAGGGGGAGATTGTTAGAGAATTTCTTGGTCGAACTCGCATGCGTTGCTATCTCAAGCATGTTTGTCAATATTATTGATCAAAACTATACGTCTTGATTTCTAGTTTACTTATGACTAAGTCTCGGTTTAGGATAGTAAGTATAGTTGAGATCCAAACTCCATGGTGGTTATCTTGCGAAGATTAAGAACTACTCAAGGAACCGGTGGAACTTCATCTGACCAAAAGGGTAAGTGGAGACTTGAACCCATCTAGCACTCAAAAGTCTACCCTATCTCCTACTCTTGAGACACCGTCTTATAGTATGATAGTTTTCATACATACACATTTGATACTTCGAGCCAAGTTTACTCGCCTATATTTTTCTCAAAATATATGTTGGTAAGCTTTCTCTTTAACCACTTTCATCTTTACCCGTGACGAAAGTCATGATGACATTTCAATCTTAAAAATGGCTTTGATGAAGATAGTCGATTCTTTATGTCTAACGACTATTAACATTATAGAAGAATGTTTCAATGATTGAAATGTAGAGTTGAGATTACGTAACCACCTATGGATATAAGCATATACAGTGTGTTTGCACATTAGTGTATAACTCAATGTACCGGAAACCAAGTGTGTGCATACGTGTGCATGCGGTATTGGTGAAGGGGACAGGTTGGGTATGCGTACCCGTGCGCGTACTGGCAGAGGTTCTTGTACCGATTTTTTTTGCTGTAGTTTAGAGTTTACGAACTTACAAACCAGTCACCTTAGGTACACGTACCCACGGAAGTTTTCCAACCGAATTTTTTTGCTGGATTTTCAAACCCAATTGCGGTAGCTAAGGTACACATACCCAAGCTAGTTATTTCTCAAATCGGTTGTTCATGAACTTAAACAATAAAACAATAAGGAATGCAATCTTTGCAAACCGTGGCTATATTGTTCATGAATTGATTCAAGTGAATCAAACCAATTTTTCTTCAATTGTGTTTTGTGTAGTACATAAGATTTCCTTGCAATTTAATAACACTTGAACTAGTTCTTATGAGTCATTTGAACTAGTTATGAGAAGATGAATACAGTTGATATGAAAGTACTCATATGGCTAACCATTGGTAAACCATTTGTGAATCAACTAATGTACATGTTTAGGTACGGTTAATCAAACCTAAATGAAATACATTTCATTTATGTGTGTGACAATCTAAGTTTCGATCTAACAGTTGAAATATATTAGCTTGGACAAATCAGGTTTTTCATCTAACGGTGAATATTGAATGCTTTGTTACCAAGGTAACTTGGATTGCAAACCCTGATTTGAAAACTATATAAGGAGACGTCTAGCAACTAGAAAAACTAATCCCCACACCTTCTGTGTGATACTAGTTGGTTTTTCTAGAGTCGATTCTCCTTAAATCGTAGGTTTCTTCTCGAGACCCTGTCGATTAACGACTTGAAGACTTCATTGGGATTGTGAAGCCAGATGAAACTACTTCTCTTGTAGTAGAGCATTCTGATCTTACCATTTTCTGTCGTACATGTTCAAGTGAATAATTGGCTTGAGATTATATCTCCGATAAGGCAAGATAAAAATAAATCACAAACGTTTTCGTCTCATCGTTTGTGATTCCGCAATATCTAGTTTCGCTACCATATAATTTAGATTATTGTGAGGTGATCAATAATTCTAGGTTGTTCTTCGGGAGTATAATCCTGGGTTATTGATTGGTTCCTGTTCACCTTGATTTTATCAAAAGACGAAACAAAACTTGTAGGTTTATCTGTGGGAGACATATTTAACTATTGTCGTAGACTTTTCTGTGTGATATAAAAAAAATTATTCAAGTCTTCGACTTTGGGTCGTAGAAACATTTGGTTGTGGGTGAGATCAGCTAAGGGAATCAAGTGCATAGTATCATGATGGGATCATAGATGTAAGGAGTGAAACTGTACCTTGAATCAGTGTGATATTGATTAGGGTTCAACTAAAGTCCAGGCCGAAGTTAGTTTGTAGTAGGATAGTGTCTGTAGCGGCTTAATACAATGTGGTGTTCAATCTGGACTAGGTCCCGGGGTTTTTATGCATTTGCGGTTTTCTCGTTAACAAAATTTCTGGTGTATGTGTTATTTTTATTCCGCATTATATTTTGTTATATAATTGAAATATCACAGGTTGTGCGTTGTATCGATCAATTGTGAAATCCAACCTTTGGTTGTTGATTGGAAATTGATTGATTCTTGGATATTAGTCTTTGGTACCATCCAAGTTTATATCTCTTGTATTTGATAAAGACTCACAGATTTCTATTTGCTTGAGTATAGATCAAATCGAGAGATACATATATTAAATCCTCGATATAATTTTTATTAAGATTGAGTTTGACTGTCTAGTTGATTCTTTTAAAAGTATATTAGAGTTAGTCCATACAGATTGCTAATCGAAATATTGGGTGAGGTTGTTTGACCCCCTGGTTTATCAAATTTAATCAAAAAAATCGTATTTATTTCAAAAGTTGGAAATTTGTCTGTGTTTCTAAGTCACAAAGTGGCTTGGGATTTAGAAACCCGAAAAAATTAATTTTTTCTTTGCTTACTGTAGTACCAAAATATCGCTACAACACTATTCCTGCGATATTAACAACGTTTCTGCGAGCGTCACTAACGATTCTTCAAACAACGCTTCACGAGTGTTGCAGAACAATTAAAAGAAACTGACGATGGAAGAAGTAAAAGAAGAATGTGTTGATCCTGCGATGGCCATCATTCTTGCGGTAGGAAATATTGTAGGGGAAATCTTAGCTGTCTTCCACTATATGTTTTCCTATATAAAGAGCACGATAGATCCAGAAAAGGATGATGCATTTTTGAGAGCTTAGATAACTTTGAGGAGAGAGAAACTCCAGAAAGAAAGTTGTAATTCTGAGTTTTAATATCTCTTGTAAATCTTCCTGAAAGTGAATTAATAAAAGTGTTGTTGTTCTTCCACAATTATGACTTAATTTTCATAGATTCTTGACAAGGGTGTAGTGTAGGAAATCCTGCAACTACATTTTGGCGCTAGAAACAGGGAAAATCAATCTAAGAAATCTCAAATTGCAACTTGAAGATTTGAAAAAATTGTTAGAATTGGAGAAATGGCTAGAAAGAGAAGAAATACATCAGAATCACCAACAACTGTGAGAAGGAGCAAAAGACTTGTAGGTGAAGGAACAGGTGAATTAGAAGAATCTTTAAGAATAAGATCAGGAAGAAATAGAACAAGAAATGAAGTAGAAAATTCAAATCAACAGCCGAATCAACAAGCACAATCGCAAAATAGGGATGAGGATTATGATAGAGTGAGCGTACACACTTGGAGATCGGATTCAATGGAAGAAGCAGAAAATCGACAATTAAGAAATGGAGAAGAAGGAAATCAAAGAATAGCTGGAGAATTAATTCATGTGGGACGTGAAAATGGTATAGTAGATGATCTGAGACAAATAACACAGGAAGAAAGGAGGTTAGAGGCGGAGGAACGTGCGAATCTAACAAGACAAAATCATGAACTAAGAATGGAGAATTTGAGGTTACAAAGAAGGAGGTCAAGAAGTACTGTAAGATCAAATTCAAGATCATTCAGGGAAGAACCAAGGAGAAATTCCCCAATGAGAAATGTTAGAGAAGAAGTGCAAAATTTAAATGGAGAGCAACGTCATAGAGAAGAGGAAATAATTGGTGATCGTTATAATCTGCGTGACAATAGAAATCAAGAGGGAAGAAACAACCAAATTGAAGGAGAGAATCCATAGGAAGGTAGGAGGATATTGCATGGGCGAGAGAATCAAAGGAATCAAAGAATAATTGAAGAAAAAATTGAAAGATACTATACTGAACAAGCGCGCTTGGCTTGCGAGAGAGAAAGATTAAGAGCAGAAGTAGAAGAGCAAGAATTTCGAGAGGCAGTACGAAAAAATAACCATGAAAATCGAGAAAGAAGACCTACACAAAATCTCTATAATGATAATATTCAAGAGGAGTATGATAGGATACAAAGGAGAGTAGAGAGACAGCGAAGAGAAATGAGAAGAAATGAAGAAATTCGCAGAGAAGAAGATAGGCAATTGCGATTTCAAGAGGATGGTGAAAGAGAAAATCGCAGAAAAAGACAGGATGATGATGAAGAAGGAGATACGCAAAATCTCGCAAGACAAGAAAGACAAGAATGCATAAGAAGAGAAGCTGCATTAAAAAGGCCTATGGAACAAAATTCAGCTGAGAATGAGCAAATTTTGAGAGAATTAGCAGAAATGCGGGGAATGATAAGCAATAGAAGAGAAGGAGGTAGAAGGCAACTTGATGAAGCTATTGAGGAAGCTGCGAGAACTCCATTTACTCAAGAAGTACAGTTGAGAGGAATACCTCCAAAATGCAATTTACCAGTATTAACCAGCATTTTTGATGGGACTACTTGTGTCGTTCAACACGTTAAAGCTTATGTTAGATGTATGCTATAGTGGGAGAATCATGATGCTGTGTTATGCAAATATTTTGCATCTAGCTTAACTGGCGAGGCGTTGAAATGGTTTGAAGGGTTACCAAAAAATACTATAACTTCTTTTGATCATTTACAAGCTACATTCTTAGGAGCATACATCAGCAACAATTCATCGCGGCCAGGTATTGAAGATGTGTTTGGGCTAAAACAAAGAGTTGGCAAGAGTCTGAAGCACTTAACTATAAGATGGAAATCAATGTGCAGCGAAATGGCTGGAAGAGTGGATGAAAGATATCTGATCTTATCCTTCATTAATGCAATGTTCGCGACTAATTTACTATACATTCAGATTTTCAGAATCAAAAATACAATCACCATGACAGAATTGCGAGAACTGTAGGAAGAATACATTGCTTTGGAGGAGAAACAAAATGAGATGGAATCATACCCAATCGCGAACACTAGCTCGCTGGCGGCAAGTGGAATTTTGCTCCCTAAAATGATAAATAATGTAGCGATCACCTCGCAATCACAACAAGAGAAGGTAGTCATTGATAATCAACAAAAATTAGTAGTGATGGGCAGTCGAGATCAGGAAGAATATGAAAGGGAGAAGAATTATTATAATCGCGTTGGTAATAATAAGATTCAAAGACTCGATCAACATAAAGAGACTTATGATGGACAAAGGCAGAATAATTTTAAGGGACAAGGTAATCAGAGGATAATATGGGAAGAAATTAAGATGCCAGCTCTCAATACTAGCATAGAAAAGATTTGGGAAGCTATCATTTTAATGGAAAATATACCTTCTCCATGGAACATGGGAAAATAACCCCATCCAAACAATCGAAGTCAAGAATTCTGTCTTTATCATCATTTCCATGGTCACACAGTAAACTATTGTAGGAATGTGAAGAGAATAATCTTGAGGATGATTGATCAGGGAAAGTTAAATTATTTTCTAGTAGGACATCCACAATCTCAGCAATTACCGCCAGCACCAGAAACTCGCAGAGTAAATGTTGTAAAAGGAGCGGAAACATTCGTAATAGAAGTTGGAGCCAAAGCAAAAAAATTGTTTTGTAATTCTATTGTACATTCACGCAGAACTATAGAGGACTTCCATGAAAATATCTTAAGTAGGGTCTTCGCGAGAGACACAGATGGAAGAGAGATATTGAATATCGCGAGATCCTCGCCATTAGAGGAGTGGCAGAAGCAAACTCTATCTTTCACTGCGCAAGATGTACCTGAGGTTGGCAAGCAACATGATAATCCACTGGTCGTACGATTAGAGATTAATCCAAAACATATGCAAGAAGAAGATGAAGAGAATGATAGTAAAGTTAAAGATTCTTGGGCCATCAACAAAGTCTTAATAGATACAGGGAGTTCTGTTGATATCTTATTTTATCATACCTTTAAAACCATGGGAGGAAGAGATGAAGATCTTATTACATCAACATACAAAATTTATGGTTTTAATGGCACAGCTAATAAACCAAAGGGGGAAATTGAAATGAAGATACCGTTACAAGGAATATCTTCAAAAATCTTATTTTGTGTTGTGGACATTGAATCACCTTACAATGCCTTGATAGGACGACCCTGGTTACACAAGATATTGGGTGTAGCATCTACTTATCACAAGTGTATCAAATTTCCTCATCCAAAAGGTGTCGGAGTTATTAAAGGAGATTTGGGAGAAAGCAAGAAATGTTATGAAATCGATATGAAGTCTTGCGAAGAAAGAGCTGAAAAGAATGGCAATTGGAAGTGCAAAATTAAGCAATGACAGAAATGTGAAAGCTTAATGATTGATGCAATAGAACGAAAAGAAGATGTGAAAGCTGATGAAGAGCGTCTCACAGAAAAGGAGACAACAGCAAAACGTAGCAGAAAAACAGAATCAGAAAATAGTAAGTAAAGAGGTAAAATGATGAACTTCAGAGAACTTTGCGAAAACCTTGTTTGAAAAATATGTAATTGAACATGATATTATGCTTGAAATAATCGCAAAACTTTACCAAAATGATTAAAATTATGAAATTCTATCAGAGTTACAATACTCGCAAGAAACACGAATAAAATTTCGCAGAGATTAAAAGAATGGGATGAACCTTTATGGCGTGCACCCTAGTTCGCGAATAAAATTTCGTAAGAGGAAAATGTAATACCTAATAGCACGTCATATGAGGGGGTATCCCTTGACATGACTCAGCGATAAGGTTATACCTCTTGGAACCTGAGTCAGGCAGACGATGGGGTTAAAGAAAACCTATCCGGGAGAGAGATCTTGGATTTCCAACTATATATGGTTATACCCTGGTTGGACGACTGAGAATCTCTTCCAAGAAGTGCAGAGTATGACCAAGGCGCCGAGGTACACGGTTGAGCCAAGGGTGCCCGGAGCGTACGAAACTCTCTTTCCATCCTTGGTAAGTCTTGGCTACAATTCACTTGGCCTGAAGAAAACCCCACTTAGGGTGCAGTCTTGTAACTATAAGTCATATAGGCATAAAGGATAAGAGGCTGCGAACACAACTAGTTGTTGTCAGATCCGGATGGGAGGAGCTAGTCTTGTATGGACGATGTGCCCTCCTTGAAGGGGCAACCAGGGGAAGATAAGGGAGTCACCCTCCATTAGGGAGCTGATAAGTGTCATAAGACGGAAATTTCATGGGGCTTTATGATCGTAAGAACATTTAGGCCTATCATATTGTCGCGTAATATAAATAATGCAGATGCAAAAATCCATGAGAGAAATGATAAGATGAGATCAATGGGTTTTTACATGAAAGTGTAAAGACGTCCTGCGATTTCATCGCAAGACGATAATGTCACGAGGCTTTGATCTTGCGAGAGAACTTAGACTTGTCATATTATCGCAATATTATCAAAGAATAAAGTTAAGGCAAGATCAATGGGTCAATACATGCAAATGTAAAGACATCCTGCGATTTTGTCGCAAAAAGAAGAAGAATGGCAAAATAAGACCTTTAATTAGGAAGGCACAATAAGATCACAAGATTACTGCGATAATACTCGCAGATGTTATAAGAATTGCGATTTCACGCAACTATTATTTGACGGTAAGATCGCCAATATTAAGGTAAATTTTGATTTTTATTTAATCTTTAATCAATTTTTATATTGCAGATAAATAATAGAGGCAAGTATGGGAATGCATGAGAACGATAAAATTATTATTCATTTATCATATAAAAATTGCATAGATACAAGCATGCAGATAATTAAAAGAATAATAGTTATATTGATTGATTAACTTGCAGAAAGAGAACTGTTTTCTGATTCTTACAGGTAGAAACAAAAGAGCCAAAAGAAATTTACAAATTAACGACAATATTACAGAAAAAGGAGAAATAAAAAGAAGAACTAGTCAGATCTATCGCGATCCTCCCTATCAGACTTCTCTTTATCATTATCATCACTATTTTATTCTCCACCAGATTTTTCACCCTCATCATCACTATCATTCTCATCCTCATCAGAATTTTCAGCCTCACTATCAGAGATGTCAAGAATGGGAATCACTGCGGGTAATTCTTTCGCAAGATCAGGGTATACAGAAGGAGAAATTCCATGGTCATTGCAGACCAATTTAACAGAATCATTGCGAACGACAATGAGAGATCTATTGAAGTTCGCGGTGGTGATGCCAAACTGCTTCTTCAGTTGCGAATATTTGTAATTACGAGCAGCAAGATTATTCGCGAGCTGATCCTTCTCTTGTTCAAGCTCCTTGATTCTTTCAAGATAACCTTTTTCAACTTCTACAAGAATATAACAACAAGTTAGAAATTTTATAAAGAGAATAATGAAAACAAGAAATTAGCGAGAAGAAGATTAGCTAATAACCTTCTCTGTTAGAAATCATATCTCTAATTAGAGCCGCCTGTTCGACTGGAAGGCTAACATTTACACCTAAATCATTTCTGGCATTGTCAAGAACCTTCGTAGCCCAGGCAAACTCTACATCGCTATTAATAAGGAAACGAGATCGAATTTGAGTCTCCCTCGCAAGAAGATCTTCATTCTCACGGATAATCTTATCTCTAACCTTTTGAACTTTGAGGAGAGTTTTATGAAAATATGCTAAAGTTGCAGCTCCCTTTTTTATGGCGAGATCCTTCTCATCAATAAGATCGCTATTCTTCTGCCTTAATTTATCTATTTCTTTCTTTGAATCAAAATAAAGGCGCCTAAATTTGTCAGTCAAGCCTAAATTGAATCTATGTTCAAGTTTTAAGAGAGTAAACTGGGATCTAAGTTCATCTATGGAGAGGGAGTTAATATTATCATCTGAAAAGTTACTCAAGGAATTATTAAGACTAGCGAGAAGAGTATGATCATCTACAGGTTCAGGGAAAGTTTGAAAGATTATAGCCTCGTCAGTAAGACCATAAACATCTGCAAGTTAAAAGTGATTGCTTGAATAAGCTACGATAGAATAAAAGGAATTAAGAGAGAAAAGAAATCAGTCATACCTTAAAGTTGTTGGTCAACTTTATCAAGATTAGCGATCTTTTGCTTGTCAACAGCAGCTTCCGTCTCTATCTGCTTATTCTTCTTGTGAAGTTCAATAACTTCAGATTCTAGTTTTTCTTTATCTTGGCCAACTTTAACAGCTTTCTCTTCAGCGTAGAAGCATCTTTTGTCTAAATAAGAAGCAACAGCAAAAGAAGCTCTTCCAACCTGCGAAGAAGAAAAACAAATTAAAATATAGCGATGAAGAAAAATAAACAAACTAAGGAAGTGAAAACATACCAAAGCACCAAGAAAATTCAAGAGACTGGGAGTCAATGATCTTGATATTCCTTGAAGAGATTCATTATCTACTAAGATAGGAGCATCGCAAACTTTAGCGAGAGATTGAGATGTCTTTTCAATGACTTCATCCTCGCCATTAGAGGTCATGCTATGGGAAATATCGCTAAAAATTCTGGAAAGATGAGTCATTGAGGAATCAGAAGAAGAAGAATTTCTTATTGAAGGAAATCCACCAGCATTAAAATCCTCGTCAAAACCGGCACTTGGATTCCCTGGAATTTTTTGAGGAGTTGAAGAAGAAGAAGGTTGAGTTTTGATTCTCTTTAGCGGAGGCTCGCTAGATTCATCATTGCGATGGGCAGAAGACCTTCCCCTAGAAGAAGTAGTAGGCTTCTCCTTTATAGATTTCCCAGATGGTTCCTTTGAAGATTTCTCTTTGATTTTTGGAGGAGGTAGCGGTTCTAGTTCTTAGATTTCCTGCGAGCACAGATGAAGATAAGAAATAGGGGCAACAATATATTATTAAAAACTTATAAAGAAATATTTCTTACTTCATCTGTAAAAGACATCAAAGCCAGGCGAATGCTGGGTTTCCTAAGAGTTTGATAGCTGAGTTTCATTCTATCAATCTGAGAAAATCAAAAAAGTTAGCGAGAATGTAAAAAAGACAATAAATAATAATAACATGAAAAGTTGAGAGAATATACTTCTTTAGATCTTTCAGGCCAATAGAAGACCCAGGGTTGATACTCAACGATATTCGCGGGAAGTTCGCGAGAACCAGATATATAAGGACCTTCAAGACTTAATGGGAAGATGAACCACTTATCGTCGTTAAAATGACGAGGACCTTGGTTAGTGGATGTATGAAAGTCAATATCCATCATAAGAGCATTGTCACCAGCGACCTTCTCTTTCTTCAAATGAACACCCCAACATGTACTATCCCTCTTCATAGGGACAATACTATAGTTTACAAAAAAGTTGTCCATGGTGTAATCGCAAGAAACAATGGGGACATCTGCGAACAAAGGATTCTTTGGAGCATTGGGGTAGCGAGTTCCTTTACCAACACCACGAGAAGCATATTCAAGTAGTAATCTGATGCAATCCCCACCTAGTTGGTATATTGCTCGTGAGAATCTCTCGTCAGAAATTATTTGATAAAACAGCGGAAGCTCACGATCATAAAGAGGGATGGGAAAACCAGCTTCAAGTTGTCCTAGCGATACTACGATTTTTTCGCGAGAACATTGATCACCAGTGAACAGTTTAAGGGAAAGTTCTGATTTTGAATCTTGATCTGGGATTAAAGACAAATTAAAACCTTTAGTTCTGAGTCTCTCGCGCATTTTATTGAAGGCTTTCAAATTTTTAGCACCAGCAGCAACCATTTTGAGTATGGGAATGAAGGAAAAAGTTAAAAAAAAGAAATAAATCACAGCGATTATAGAAGCGCAATTTACGGAAGAACAGTAAAGTTGCAGAGAAGAAGAATGAAGAAGAAAGTAAAAGAGAGAAAGATAAGAAGGAGAAGAGTATTTATAGAAGAAGAAATTTCTCGAAGAAAATGAAAGTAATTAATGCAAAGGAAAGACGTGGGTGGTTAGATCGCAGCGGTTACAGAAGACGTGTCAAAAATTTATTGGAAGAAAGAAATTTGTGAAAACAGCTGGCGAAGTACATAGAAACGTGTCATAATGGGAAAGAAAAAAAGATAAGCGATTATGGCATTCTTATTTCTCATGATCTTCTCTTCTTCACAGAAAAGACATGAGAAGAGGCAAGATGTAGTACTAGAATATCGCTACAACACTATTCATGCGACATTAACAACGTTTCTGCGAGCGTCACTAACGATTCTTCAAACAACGCTTCACGAGTGTTGCATAACAATTAAAAGAAACTGACGATGGAAGAAGTAAAAGAAGAATGTGTTGATCCTGCGATGGCCATCATTCTTGCGATAAGAAATATTGTAACGATCGCAATAAGATTGCAGAGTAGATCCGAATTAAGGGGAAATCTTAGTTGTCTTCCACTATATGTTTTCCTATATAAAGAGCATGATAGATCTATAAAAGGATGATGCATTTTTGAGAGCTGAGAGAACTTTAAGGAGAGAGAAACTCCAGAAAGTTGTAATTCTGAGTTTTAATATCTCTTGTAAATCTTCCTGAAAGTGAATTAATAAAAGTTTTGTTGTTCTTCCACAATTATGACTTAATTTTCATAAATTCTTGACAAGGGTGTAGTGTAGGAAATCCTGCAACTACACTTACCAAGTTAACCTGGAGAGTTATTACTAATCGTAAGGCTTTATGGGTTAAAGTGTTAAAATCAAAATATTTTAAAAATTCAAATCCTCTCATAAAATCAAGAAGCACATCCACTTTGGTCAAGTATTAGAAAAAGGTATGGAAATATTGAGAGTCAACTATATTTGGGATCTGTCTCCTCATTCAAACTTATACATTTGGATTGAATGATGGATTCCGAATATTGATTCTTCCACTTATCCTACAGTTATTGAAGAAGAAATACCTACAAAAATTGGTGAGTTGATTACTGATAATGGGAAATGGAAGGTGGATGTTTTGAATTATTATTTTGAACCTGAAATTGTGCATAAAATTCTTACTCTTCCTATTCCAGATGCTGAAATGGATGTACTTAAATGGATTCATACTAAAGATGGTGTACCTAGTGTTAAAATATGTTTACATGGTTTTGACTAGTGGATTGGGTGATTCTAACCAAATATGGAAAAGGATTCGGAAACTCAAATGCCAAACTAGAGTGCAACTTTGCATGTGGAAATTATACTCTAAGGCTTTGCCCCTTAAAAACAGATTAGTGATTATTACTCATAAAGCATCTCCTTACTACTGCCTTTGCAATGACAATAAGATTGAAGATTCTCTTCATCTATATATGAAGTGTATTTTTGTTTTTGATGTGTGGTTTGATATTGGATTAACACCTTTGTTTGTAGGTAGAAACTTTGTCTCAATTCAGGAATGTGTAGATCACCTATTTCATAACCATGAGACAAAGTTGATAGAAGAAACATCGTATGTTTTGTGGTCTGTCTAGAAACATAGGTGTAATGTGATTTTTAAAAATTAAAAACCTTATCCAGAAAAGTTAGCTAGAAACATTTCTTTTCAACTTGTATATATTGAGAAATCAAATATGTTAAATTATGCAGGGATTGCAGTTAATAATATCTTTGATTTACAAAGCATACTTAGAAAGAACAAAAATATTTTACTAATAGGTGCTTCTTTTGACCATTATACAAGTAGATATGGATCTGAAACAAATCTCATGGAAGAATATGGAGAATGGCAACATGCCAGAGCCTTATTTGACTTAACTACATGACCCGAAGAAGCTGAATGAATTGCGCTGAAAGATTCAATCGGTTGGGCTTTAAAGCTAAGAATTACTTCTGATTTAATCTTAGTTGGTGATTGCATTTCTGTGATAGAGTCACTTAAAGATTTTAATAGTAATTTATGTTGGAGAGAAAATAAAATAATGAGAGATTGTTAAGCCTTGTATGGCTATTTTAGAAATTGTGTTTCCCATTTTCTTTTAAGAGACATCATAGGAATAATTGAATGTGTAGGCATTCAATGGTTTTAGATTTTTCCACTTTGAATGTGTCACATGTTGGCAAGCTAGTTTCTTTGGAAATCTTTGTAATAAGTCGTGCCCTCCTTTAATTTAGTTTTTTTTTATAAAAGTCTTTTTAATATCAAAAAATAAATAAAATTTTTTTATTGCAGATTAATTTATAGGGGTTTTAGTGTACAATTTTCTCTTTCTTATTTCCGTTCACTTATTCACGTGATATATGATTGTACTATCTTGTTTTTTATTTTCTCTTCCACCCCTCCCCATATGGTTGTACTATCTTCTTTTTTATTTTCTCTCTCCTCCCCACATCCTTTTTATCTCTACTAGTTTCGAACGTGCGATTGGGGGATACTTAAACTAATTGGGGGACATAAATTATTTTCCCCAACCAATAGTGTCCACTAAGGGGTGTTTTTTTTTTTGGGGGGGGGGGATACTAAAATACCCTTCCATCTAAATTAAAATTTAAAATTTAAAATTTAAATCAAAATCAAATCCTAACAAGTTCTTAAAGATATGATAAATTGAATTGTTGTTGAGCAAGAAGAAGAAGAAGAATATGAAGAAATGGCTTCATTGAGAAGGTACATGATACCCAATCATATTTAAAGTGTTGTTGTTGTTTTAAAACTTATATCTGGTGACGGCATGGTTTTTAGGATGAATACCATGCCGATATCTGGAGTCGGCATGATTTTCAGGATGAATACCATGCCGATACTAGTGCTGGCATAGTTTTTAGGATGAATACCATGCCGATACTTGCTATTTCAGACAGATTTTTCAGTATGTTTTTGTCCTCAAACCGGCACGGTACACTTGGGAATCGACCATGCCGGCACTACTACCTGCATGCTCGATAATGAACATTCTGTGTCGGCAGTGTACTCACAATTATAAAATTGAGGGATATTGTGTATCATCATGGTGAAAGTATGAATACTTTTACCATGCCGACACTGAGTTTTTTAGGCGTAAGAATGGAGGATTCTGTTAGAGCACTGCTCGGTCGAGCTCACAAGCGTTTCTATCTCAAGCTTGTTTGTCAAGTTTAGTTGCCAAAACTATAAGTCTTGATTTCTAGTCTACTTATAGCTAAGTCTCAGACTAGGATAAAACGTGTAGTTGAGCTCTAGACTCCACGACATTCATCATGCAAAGACGAAGAACTACTCAAGGAACTGGTGGATCTTCATCGACTAAAATTTATGTGGATGCTTGAACTTATCTATCACTCTAAAATCTATCACTCTATCTCCTATCAAGAGATAAAAGTCGTATTTCAATATATACTTCGATTATACACATTTGCTATTTCAAGACGAGTTCATCTCGCTTATCTATTTCTCTAAATATGTGTTGGTAAGTTTTCGTTTTGGCCAAGTTCATCTTTACAAGTGACGAAAGTCATGTTGATTATTTCAATATCTTGAAAATTGCTTTGATGAAAAATAGTGTGTGAATAACCTCTATTTAACATCCTCTAAGAATTTTTAAATGATTGAAATAAAGAGTTTAAAACATGTAACCATCTTTGGATATAAGCATATAATGTGTTTGCGCATTAGTGTATAAGTCCAAAACCGGGAACCAAATGTATGCATACTTGTGTGTGTACTAAATGGTTGATGGAGACTAAGTAAGTATGCATACCAGTACGTATACTAGCGGAAGTTCATGTCCGTGAATTTCTGTTGAGTTTGGAAATCAAAACCAACTCAATCTGGTTACCTAAGTATGTGTACCCGTACGCATACTGGCAAAAATTTCACGTCCGTGAATTTCTGTTGAGTTTGGAAACCAAAACAAACTCAAATTCGGCTACTTAAGTATGCATACACGTACGCGTACGCATACTTAAGTGTGTTACTTTCTAAAATTGGTTTGCTCATGAACTAAAACATTTATATATTAAGGAATGCAATTTACAAACCGTGGCTATAATGTTAATGAATCGATTCGAGTGAATCAAAACCAATTTTGCTTCGATTGTGTCTTGTATACGTCTATAAGATCTAAGCAATTGAAAAACTCTTGATCTAGTTCATTTGAGTCATTTGGACTAGTTATGGTTAAGATGAATAAGGTTGATATGAAAGTACTCATATGGATAACCATTTGGTTAACTACTATTAAACCAACTAAGTGTACACATTTAGGTACGGTTACTCAAACCTAAATGATGTATATTTCATTTGTGTATAACAAGCTAAGTTCGATCTAACATTTGAAAGATATTAGCTTGAATCTAATCAGGTTTCCATCTAACGGTGAATATTGAATGCTTTGTTACCAAGGTAACTTAGATTGCAAACCCCGATTTGGAGACTATATAAAGGAGAACTCTAGCAACTGGGAAAGTTAATCCCCATACCTCCTATGTGATCCTAGTTGTATAATCTAGGGTAGATTCTCCTTTAACCTTAGGTTTTACCGAGA
Organism: Papaver bracteatum; assembly: GCA_023529315.1. NCBI lineage: Eukaryota > Viridiplantae > Streptophyta > Magnoliopsida > Ranunculales > Papaveraceae > Papaver > Papaver bracteatum. Next base: position 628,708 of record JAJJWX010001290.1, read on the forward strand.
CCCTGTAGGTTAACGACTTGAAGACTTCATTGGGATTGTGAGGCCAGACCCAAATATTTTCTTTGTAGTTGCGTGATTTGATCTTGTTGTTTCTATCGTATTGAGTACAATTGTAAAATTGGCTCGAGATTAATTTCTCCGATAAGCAAGATAGAAAAGTAATCACAAACATCTTCGTCTCATCGTTTGTGATTCCACAATATCTTATTTCGCTAGTCGATTAAGATTATTATGAGGTGATTGATAATTCTAGGCTGTTCTTCGGAAATACAAGTCCAGTTTATCGATTGGTTCATGTTTACCTTAATTTATCAATAGACGGAACAAAACTCGTAGGTATTTCTGTAGGAGACAGATTTATTTATTCCTATAGACTTTTCTATGTGAGACAGATTTGTTTATTAAAGTCTTCGACTTTGGGTCGTAGAAACTCTTAGTTATGGGCGAGATTAGCTAAGGGAATCAAGTACGTAGTATCTTGTTGGGATTGGAGACGTAAGGAGCGCAACTGTACCTTGGATCAGTGTGAGATTGATTGGGGTTCAACTACAGTCCAGACCGAAGTTAGTTTGTAGTAGGCTAGTGTATGTAGCATCTTAATAAAGTGTGGTATTCAATCTGGACTAGGTCTCGGGGTTTCTCTGCATTTGCGGTTTCCTCATTAACAAATCTTCTGGTTTTGTGTTATTTCTTTTCCGCATTATATTTTGTTATATAATTGAAATATCACAGGTTGTGCGTTTAATTGATCAATTGGTAAATCCAACCTTTGGTTGTTGATTGAAATTGATTGATCCTTGAATATTGGTCTTTGGTACCCTTCAAATTATTTCTCATGTATTCAATCAGGCTCGCAGATTTCTATTTGTTTGAGTAAGGATTGAATCGAGAAATTGAGATATAACTCTTTGATATACTTTTTATTAAGATTGAGTCTAACTGTTTACTTGATTCTCTTAAAAGTATATTGGAGTTAGTCCTTACAGATTTCTAAGCGAAATATTAGGTGAGGTTGTTAGACCCCCATTTTTTCAATTAGTATCAGAACCGGCAAACACGTTTAAGACCTTATAAATCTATGTTTGTAGCAATCTGATTATTATGGATAAGTCTATCTCTAATAACGTACCAGGTCTAAAATTACCAGATGTTTTTCAAAACTTCGATTCACCTAAGAGAACTATCACATCTAAGTCAATATCTAAACATTCTTTGAATGTTGAAACTGTTGATTGGGAAATACGCCCAGAATAACAGCTGGATGAACTTTCTGATGAAGGTGATTCAGATATTGATAGAGATGTTGATGAGGAAGTCTCAGGGTATGTTGAGGTATTAAATTCTTTGGAAAATAAAAAGATGACAACTTCTCATGTCACACCTCTTCTGATTCCTCTTTGTCGAGAAAACAAGAAATTGAAAAGGATTTACAGAGGTATTTATGGTTGGAATCGCTGTTGCGAATCGATCCTCAAAGATTTCGAGGAAAACCTGAGTAGAAAGTCCTTGAATATGATCGTGTTTATCAAAAATACTTCTTGTTGGAAGAGAAACTTGCAGAAATTGAAGGAAGAATTAACTCTCAGCAAGCAAGTTTTGATGACAGAGAAAGCGCTTTTCTCGCTCGAGAAAAACGCCTTGGGGCTGATTTAGCTGCCGCTCTTGATAAAATCAAGATGTTGGAAGATGACTTGAAAAAGTTCGATACTAGTTCAAGCATATTAACCACTATGCTAGAGCAAGTAAAAATCATCGTGATACACAAAGATTGGGCTATAAGGGAATAATTGCTCCAAGTATTAGCAAAGAGGTAAAATTTGTCAAGGCTAGTGATTTTTCTCAACAAAAGGTTTCCACTGATGGAAAAAGTGAAATACCTTCACCCGCAGTTAAGGTTCAAAAGAGCAAAGTATATCAACCTCCAAAGTCAGTACACACAGATCGAGGTAAGAACATTCCTTATGTTTGCCACTATTGCGGAAATAAAGGTCACCTGGAAAGGAGATGTCGTTTCCGTCTAAGGAATGAGAAACTTCATGATGTTCTTGTTTGGGCATCACAAGAAGTTGTGAAACCAAGATCATATGTTAAGACTAACCCTCTTAACATTACAGGTTGTAACTGTCCAACCTTTAGGCAAAGGAATCAGTGTTGTAATAAATCTATATTTTCTTATGAACGTCATACGAATATTTTTCACAATCGTAATGGTTATCAAAAGGATAACTTCGTAAAGACGAAGACAAGATCCGATGCTCCCAATTGGAGAAAGACTAACTTGCAAAAGAATAGTCAATCCAATTCTATTCAGAAAATTCTTGAAGAGAATAATGGGAAGAAGGTTCTGGTTGTTCCTAAACACACTCAGAAGTGGGTACCAAATAAATTCAATGATGTTTCGAGTATGAAAAGGAATGATCTCCCAGAAAATTCCATGACTATGGAGAAGGCAGTATCCATGATGTTGGAACTTAAAAATTTATTTGGAAAGATGGATTTAGATGTGAAAGGTTCTAAAAGAAATCTCTTTCATGATAATCCAAAAGTCACTTGTGGTGAGCAAGACATTGTTCACCTCAACACAACTTGATTGTGTTGTAAGTGCATCCTCACAAAGGAATGCCCTCCTATGTATACGGTGAAAGAAGCACGAGAATTTTGGCACACAGATTATGTTCGGTAAGGCTGTAGAATTCGATTGGATTCTTCTAAAAAGGTATGTTTATAAACTTGAGCAACATTTGTATTTTTATTTTCTTAGAGTACTTATAATGATCCATGTACCTTGCTTATCGTTCATTTCTACCTAACTTGATCTGTGTTTAAGGTTCTTAAATATTTAGGTCTGAAAATAGTAGTTCGGGATGTTTGGATTTCATGGTACACATACCAGGTATGCATACCATCATTTAAAATAAAAATCCAGGTGTTTTAGTACACATACCCGTTGGCATACTGCTCCAGGTCACGAAAATTCGTTTGCAACCCCGTATGCATACTAGCCTGTAGCTATCGATTTTCGATAAAATTATTTTGGCCGTAACTTCTTTGTACGAACACGAAATGACCTCATTATTTTTTCATTATCTTCCTCTTTGAATTCTCTTGAAAATGAAGATGAGAAGTTTTTAATTCGGATGATTTAAGAATGGTCTTTGTTCCATCTCTTGTTTTTGAGTGTTTTGCTCCATTTCGTCGCACTTGTTCCACTTCTCTTGCACTTGGGCATTGGGATTCTTGGAGTAATACTCTTCTAAGCTCATTTATAGCTTTTTCAAGAATGTTTTCGGTGAATCACAAAGAAGGAAGTTCAATAATGGGCATAGTACGCATTGCTATGGGATTCTTGAATGTTCACAATCATATTATGTGTACTATGATGCATGGTCGTTAATGACTTTGTATGTTCTTCTTTGTTAAGAAAATATTTTTATACGCCTTTGGTAGCTATTCTTGGTGTAAATTTGTACGAAAAAAGATTGATTCTACCTTCAAAGGGAAAATGATTTTACAGTATTAATCTTTATGGTTTTATATATTGCAACTTGTTATGGTATATATGTGTTTGTGTCCGTGAACTGTGATTGTCCCATCCGTGGTCAAAAGTTAAGTCTTTCATATGTCAGTATGGAAGTATTGATAAAAGATTGAATGAACTTTTGACAAACAAAAGTTAAGCCTTTTATGTCATTATGCAAATATTGATGGAAAAAAGGATGAACTTTTATTTACAAAGATTAAATTCTATTATATGTCATTATGAAAATAGTGATGGAGAATAGAATGAATCTTTTTTTATTCCGCAATATTGATCTTCCTTGATCCATATTTTTTATGTAAATATTGTGCTGCTCCGTAAGTTTTCTTATGTGAGCATTTCCAATTAAATTAATCATGGGTTCTCTTGTGGTTAATTTAATTGAGATTTTTGGATACAAATTCATATTTTTATGTGATTTGTTAATGTCCAAAGAAATCCTTCTTTTCTCATGAAAGTAAGGTCGCTCTTGTTGTTCTTTCGGGAATGACATTTTATGGGGGAGAGTTCTTAATTGAACTTGTGCTTAATTTCCAAATCTTTGTGGGGAGTGCGGTTATGGAATATTATATGGGTTATCTTGTATATTTATAAACTCCTTGATGAATGCATTTAGCTTCGGCTATATGATTGCATCTAAAAAGTTGATATGTGCTTTCTTTTTGTCATGAAATGTCTCTATGGAAATTTCATTAGGATCCCACTAGTTTTCGTATCTTTGCTAATTTTATTGACAAAAAGAGGGAGAATTAATGTGTAGTTCACACTATAAATACATATGGTTTTCAGATCATTATGTAAGGGGGAGTGGTTTTCATGTGACATGGAGTATTGGCTAAGGGGGAGTGATACATATCACCATAGTATTGTTGTCGAAGTTATGATACAATTGAACTTTGATGCTATGTAATAATACTATGACACTGTGTAACTGATTGAGAGCTTTATTTTTCTCACTGTTATGGCTACGGATCTTCAACAACATTGATGATGATTTGAATATCTTTGGAATCATTAGATTACTTGGAAGTGACGAAGATTTCGAGTAATGTTGAAAAACCAAGGACATCATGCATATGGAATAGAAGCTACACAGTTTATTTATTTTGTATTCCATACGTATTGATAGTTTTGTCACTAAAATTGACAAAGGGGGAGATTATTAGAGCATTGCTCGGTCGAACTCGCAAGCGTTGCTATCTCAATATTGTTTGTCAAGTTTAGTTGCCAAAATTATAAGTCTTGATTTCTAGTCTACTTATAGCTAAGTATCAGATTAGGATAGAAAGTGTAGTTGATCTCTAGACTCCACGGCGTTCATCATGCAAAGACGAAGAACTACTCAAGGAACTGGTGGATCTTCATCGACCAAAAGGTATGAGGAGACTTGAACTTATCTATCACTCAAAAGTCTATCTACTCTATCTCCTATCTTGAGACAAAAGTTGTATTGCTATATAGACTTCGATTATACACATTTGTTATTTCGAGCCGAGTTTATCTCGTTTATCTATTTCTCGAAATATGCGTTGGTAAGCTTTTGTTTTGGCCAAGTTCATCTTTACAAGTGACGAAAGTCATGTTGATTATTTCAATATCTTGAAAATTGCTTTGATGAAATATAGTGTGTGAATAACCTCTATTTAAATCCTCTAAGAATGTTTCAATGATTGAAATAAAGAGTTTAGGACATGTAACCATCTTTGGATATAAGCATATAATGTGTTCGCGCATTGGTGTATAAGTCCAAAACCGGGAACCAAATGTATGCATACTTGTGTGTGTACTAAATGGTTGATGGAGACTAAGTAAGTATGCATACCCGTACGCATACTGGCGGAAGTTCACGTCCGTGAATTTCTGCTGAGTTTGGAAATCAAAACCAACTCAACCCGGTTACCTAAGTATGCGTACTCGTACGCATACTGGCGAAAAGTTCACGTCCGTAAATTTCAGCTGAGTTTGGAAACCAAAACAAACTCAAATTCGGCTACATAAGTATGCATACACGTACATGTACGCATACTTAAGTGTGTTACTTTCTAAAATTGGTTTGTTCATGAACTAAAATATTTATATATTAAGGAATGCAATTTCCAAACCATGCCTATAATGTTCATGAATCGGTTCGATCGAATCAAAACCAATTTTGCTTCGATTGTGTCTTGTATACTTCTATAAGATCTAACCAATTGAACAACTCTTGATCTAGTTCATTTGAGTCATTTGGACTAGTTATGGTGAAGATGAATAAGGTTGATATGAAAGTGCTCATATGGCTAACCATTTGGTTAACTACTATTGAACCAACTAAGTGTACACGTTCAGGTACAATTACTCAAAACTAAATGACGTATATTTCAATTGTGTATAACAATCTAAGTTCGATCTAACGGTTGAAAGATATTAGCTTGAATCTAATCAGGTTTCCATCTAACGGTGAATATTGAATGCTTTATTACCAAGGTAACTTAGATTGCAAACCCTAATTTGGAGGCTATATAAAGGAGAAATTTAGCAACTAGGAAAGTCAATCCCCACACCTCCTATGTGATATTAGTTGTATAAGCTAGAGTCGATTCTCCTTTAACCTTAGGTTTCTACCGAGACCCCTGTAGGTTAACGACTTGAAGACTTCATTGGGATTGTGAGGCCTGACCCAACTATTTTCTTTGTAGTTGCGTGATCTGATCTTGCTGTTTCTATCATATTGAGTACAACTATAAAATTGGCTCGATATTAATTTCTCCGGTAGGCAAGATAGAAAAGTAATCAAAAACATCTTTGTATCATCGTTTGTGATTCCATAATATCTTATTTCGCTAGTTGAATAATATTATTGTGAGGTGGTTGATAATTCTAGGTTGTTCTTCAGGAATATAAGTCCGGGTTATCGATTGGTTCCTGTTCACCTTGATTTATCAAAAGACAGATCAAAACTCGCAGGTATTTCTGTGGGAGACAGATTTATCTATTCCTATAGACTTTTCTGTGTGAGCCAGATTTGTTTATTAAAGTCTTCGACTTTGAGTCGTAGAAACTCTTAGTTGTGGGTGAGATCATCTAAGGAATCAAGTACGTAGTATCTTGCTGGGATCAGATACGTAAGGAGCGCAAGTGTACCTTGGATAAGTGTGAGATTGATTGGGGTTCAACTACAGTCCATACCGAAGTTAGTTTGTAGTAGGATAGTGTCTGTAGCGGATTAATACAGTGTGGTGTTCAATCTGGACTTGGTACCACGGTTTTTCAGCATTATATTTTGTTATATAATTGAAATATCACAGGTTGTGCGTTGAATCGATCAATTGGTAAATCCAACCTTTGGTTGTTAATTGAAATTGATTGATCCTTGAACATTGGTCTTTGATACTATTCAAGTTATTTCTCTTGTATTCAATTAGGCTCGCAGATTTTTATTTGTTTGAGTAAGGATTGAATCGAGAAATTAAAATATAACTCTTTGATATACTTTTTATTAAGATTGAGTATGACTGTCTAATTGATTCTCTTAAAAGTATATTGGACTTAGTCCATACAGATTGCTTAGAGAAATATTGGGTGAGGTTGTTAGACCCCCACTATTTCAGATTCAATGAAAAAAAAGTTAAATTTCAATGCATTAATACCTATATATGACTAATTGGAGCACTTGCATATTCATCTCGTTTACTTTCCTGGGTTGCTTCTTTACCTAAACCTTCATGATCATGAATATCTTGATTTAATGTTGTTGCATCAACAAATTCAATGATAATGATTTATTCTAATGATTATCAAACTAATCTATTAACTTACCTAATTATATTTAACCACTAAACATGATTAGTGAGGGGTAGATTATGAATTATTTAAAATACATGGATAAGGGTGACTCTGATTTACTATTTATATCCCGCTTTTGTCTTTTTCCTCTATCCCCCAATTAATATAAGTATCCCCTGATTGCGCGTTCCTAGTTTCACTCAATTCTTAACATAAACAAAAAAGAAAACTTAAAACTTAAAAGATCTCTCCACATACAAGTCAAATATTAATAAATTTTCTACATTCGGAAAGGTCTGAATGAGATCTACACAACGAGTACCCATTATACTATGTTTTGAACCTTTAATTTTTTTTAAAGATAATGGTAGTTCATATTCAAGAATGAACAATATTTTAGAGAATGGTAATTCATTCTTTCTAACCGTTCATTTTCTAAAATGGCCTCGTAATAGTAGTGATTTTTGAGAAACGAAGTTGTATTGGTAATTCATTATTGTAGTTCATATTGTAGAATGAACTCTTGATAAAATGAATTCATAATGATAGTTCATATTGTAGGAATGGTATCATTTTATAAAGCGAAATTGTAATGATAGTTAATTATGGTAGTTCATATTGTACGTAGAATGAACTCCTAATAGGTGTTCAAAATGGTAGTTCATATTGTAAAATGAACTCGTAAATGATAGTTCATATCGTATAATGAATTTGTGACGTGTGTTCATATTATTGAATAACTCTTAATGGTATCTCATATGGTAGAATAAACTAGTAATATTAGTTTATTAAACTAGTTCAGTATGTAGAATGAACTCGTATGGTAATTTTTGATAACGTAAAAATTAAAAGCCTCGGAATATAACGACAATGGTACTTGATGGAAAGGTCTCGTCGAGAACTTTTCGAATATATAAAATTTATTATTTTTTAACTTATGATTTAAAAGATATTTAAGTTTTAAGTTTTTTTATTATGAAGAGAGAAAAAAAGAATGGCATTTCTGGCATTGTTTCTAAAATGGTGACGCCATTGATGATGTCATCCACATGAGTAATGTTAATCCTAGAATCAAATAATAAAATTTTGGACCGAACTAAAAATATATTTTTAAAAATGACCCTATTGCAGTGGTGCGACTATATTCAAAGAGTAAAAACCAAAAAAAAAAAAAACTAAAAGAAATGGGTTTAGTTAGTGGGGAGACGTTATGGTTGTAGAAATCGGGAGTCGCATAGCACGGGTCGAGTGCCGGTCTATTTCCTTTGTCCATAATTGTTATGGGGCGAGGTCCATGTTCTCATCCGTTCGTGGATGTTTAATGTACACAGGGGTCTGGCAGAGATAATTTCTTACTAGTTCATTAGTAAGAGGGCCAACTCTGCAAAGAATAAAGAGATGTTTTGAAGTCGCCACCTGACTAAAGGGAGTCAGGACCCTTTTAACTAGTTTGAATTCTTTTGTGGAAAACAAAACCTAGTTATGACTTGCATATTTATGGTCTACTATCAGAGAGTCTGGGTAAGGAGATTCTAGTACGGGATGGGAAGGTGTTAGGCACCCATCAGCCGCCCAATCGTAAGATTGGCCTCTACTTCATGATTAAAGGGGAAAAGTTTATAATTTACTTTTATCAATACTTATGTGCAGGATTTTAATACCGAAATTTATTAGAAATTGAGAAAAGATTCTTATGCATCAATTATTTAGAATATAGAAATTAATGCAAATTTTTTTAATATTATATTTATATATATATATATATAATAAACATATTTATTATGGGTCTAATGTGGGAGGGAATTCCGCTTTAAACCCACACTTTGACTTATCCCACTTGGAAAATTAATAATAAAGCATAATTATTTTTATGTAATGTAAAGAGTAGGCTGCGGGTTACTACGAAATGGAAAACCATTCCGTTCTCGTATGACTACATGATTACCGAAGAGATAGGAAATTAATATACCCGAACTATGATATTGAAACTTGAAGGATTCTTAGGACGATTTCTTGCTTTCGTCAAGTATGCGAGAAAGTAATTAAAGTACCAACAATTTAATGCTAATCTTTTAAGAACTTAAAGACAATTAACTTTGAAATATGATGTAAGAAAACTTGAGAATATTCTAATAACGGTTTCTTGCTTTTGTCAAGTATGCAGAAAATAATTAAAGTACCAGCAATTTAATGCTAATCCTTTAAAAACTTAAAGACAATACTTGATTTGATTACTAAGCGAAGGAAAAATAAAGGAGAAAGTGTTTGAATGCGAGAAATTATTATTGAGTCTCTGCTTGAAGTGTTTTCCAGTCTAAAATGAAGTCTCTGGAGTGTTTTTCGTTGTTTTTGAATGAGAAATTCGATCTCTATTTATAAGGAAAAAATCTTCAACTCTCCGCCAATTTCGGGCTGCTTTGTTGAAAATAAAGGATGTAAATTGTCCTTTTTTCCTTCGCATGCAGCCGCCTTCGTCCTTTTCTTCCATCTTTTTCTTCTTCTTCATTTTCCTTCGCTGCTTTTCAATTGTATGCGACAATTAAAAATCTGATTATGACACGTAGGACCGCTGGGACTGTTCACGGTACTGTTACTATTCAAGAGTACTGTTACTGTTCACCGGTGTTATTGTTCACCGCATCAAGAACATGATTGATGTGAAATTAGTCTCCTACCCAAGCTCCATATCATCCCTAAGAACCTAGTGATGAATTCAAAATCGAAAATCATTGTCGATCAAAATCCATCATCATCGTGATCATCATGATGACCACCATTAAGAACACCCATGTTCTTCATGTTCTTCATGAGGAAGAAAGAGAGGTGCCCTTAGTAAAAAATCGGGTGCCTTTAGTATTTCCCTGGAACTTGACTGCTTTGACTTTTAGTCTTATGAGATTTTGTTTTGCTCATAACTTCTTCATACAAACTCAGAATGATTACATTCTTTCGCCATTGGATTCGTATTTTCTTCCTCTCTATCATGATAGTGAGAATTCCCAGGTTTGGAAGGATAATGAAATGGGTAGGAGCTGTGCTTGTGGGCTTGAGAGCTTGTGGGCTTGATCGGTAGAGCTTGTGGGCTTGAGAGCTTGTGGGCTTGATTGGTTGAGCTTATGGGCTTGATTGGTAGAGCTTGTGGGATTGATTGGTTGAACTTATGGGTTTGATTGGTAGAGCTTGTGGGATTGAGAGCTTGTGGGATTGAGAGATTGTAGGCTTGATTGGTTGAACTTATGGGCTTGATTTAAAGGATATGAAAATCCTTAATTGCTCTACAAAGAATTTCTCTTGTATTCTGCTCCGAAGTATAAGAATGACATTTTCTATGGAAGGTGCGGAAATGGGGTGTCAACAATGGTGAAGGAGCAAATATGGTGGAATGGATGTACAAAGGTTTGTCCGATATGGGGCATAGTTATAAAATGCGTCTGTATGGACGCAAGTTTAATTAACGCCTGATGTCGGGTAGAGTCTAAATTTACGTTTGGTGTAGAGCGTAATATATAAAACCTCCTGATGGAGAGACATAATCAAAAACTACACCGGAAAGAGCGCAAATACAAATTACGCCTGATGGGACGCAATCATAAAATATGCTTGATGGGGTGCAATCATAAACTACGCCCATCCTTCACCATTTTCATGTCCAGCGTCATTCTGCCATTACTGATAGAGAAGGTTTGTTGAGAATGAAACACCACTCTACTCACAGCTCACAACATCTAAACCCTATATTTCTCAAATGGTGTACCCTTTTTTCTAATGATGGGTCATAGCTGAATAAATTGGACCATTACCTGTGCAACACCTTGCATTTGAGTGGTGATTAGTGTGGTGAAGAGTGCTTGGAATAGCATTTCCCATAAAAATGGAAATGAAATGTATATATGGATGGAATTTCTTCTTTTTGATGTGCCACATGTTCTTGTAATAAAGAGACACGTACCAAACAACGCTGTCTTTTTTGAATCTAGCACGTAGATTTAAATAACGCAGATTTAAATAACGCCTGGTCAGACGGGAAAATGGTGGAATTTTGATTTGGTGATGATTTATTATGAAATTTCGCCTGTATGCCATTCCCCTAGCTAGACATGAAAATGGTGGAAGGATGGGGCGTAGATTTATATAACGCCAGAAGTAGTAACAGGCGTAATTAAAAGTTACGCCCGTGGTTGGGCGAAAATTAAAATCACGCCTGGTTAGACGGGACTTTAAACTGCGCCTGGATGAGGCGCAATTTAAACTTACCGCCTGGAACCAGACGCAAATGCAAACTACGTCCCGTCGGGCGTAGATTAAAATTACGTTTCAAACAGAACGCAAATTAAAATTCCGCCCCACTCGAAACACAACTAATATTTGCGTCTCACGCCGGGCATAGTGTTAAATTACGCCAGACCAAAACCAAACTAAAGACCAAATATGGTTTGGTTTTTGGTTTTACTCTAGTTTTTGGTCTTTACTCCTCTCCGTAGCGTTTGAATTCTCGACCAAATATTTGGTTTTGGTCGACCACTGTGGTTGCTCTTAGAGCAACTGCAGTCATGCGATCAAAACCAAAGACTAAAGAGCAAAAAAAAGATCAAATTTGGGGTTTAGTAGGTGTTCAAACACTATGGGCGAAGACTAAAAACCAAAAACTTTTCATAGTTACGCCCCATTTTTATTTTTATTTTAATTAGTTGGGGCGTAACTTTTAACTCCGCCCCATCAGGCGTAACGTTAATCTACGCCCGACTAAAACCAAACCAAAGACCAAATATGGTCTGGTTTTTGGTTTTAGTCTGGTCTTTGATCGATACTCCTGCTCCACTGCGTCTGGTGTTTGATCGATACTCTGGGTTTTACTCTCCCACTATGGATGCTCTTAGAGTAGCTGGACCAAACAAACATACTTATTCTAATTCCAGGACTATTCGATAGTTTCTATATTTATTTTCTTATTATAAAATTATGTTTATTTATTAAGATGCCATCGTATATTTCGTTTTGAATACTTATCTATCTTTTTAGTTTTTGAAATATTTTTATAATTTTACATAATGATAAATGATTTTTTTTTTAATATTTTGATTTGTGTATTCTACTAGGATATGACCCGTGCCGTAAAGGCCAGGGCTCCGGTTATAGTGACATTGTATTATATTAAAATTTGAAAATCTGAGTATTAACATATACAGCTTGAAGATGGATTCAGACCTTACAGTTGACGTAAAGACTTTTGTGTTGTCCTTGGCTAATGCTTGTGTAAATATGGTGCATTAAATTTCTTCAAATACTTTAAATAATTGGCAAACTGTGTTCTTTTGTGTCTTTCTTTTCAATTCTTGCTTTTCGTTGTTTACGTTTGGTAGACCTTCGTAAATTCTACCCTCTTTAATAAATTTTTCACTTCTCATTAAAAAAAAAAAAGCATATAGGCCGAAGTATGAAATTTCCCATGAGTATTCGAAATGGACTCAACATGCTCATATGAGTCATGTATAGGTTTGCAAAAGTTGTGCACGGCAATGGACTAATTTGTCAACATGGGCGTACCATTTCACAGCAATTTCAAAAGTTACGTTTACCCAATCTAATTTGTCATCCCATAGTTAACATTAAAAGAGCACTTCTTATTCGATTTGACTACCATAAATGCATTGACTGTAGTGACATCATTAACTTTGGATTTGTGTGATGTATGGTGCCTGACTGCCTGTATTTACTCGTTGGAGTGTCTATAAAAAGTCTCTCTACAACGGACTATTCCATACATTTACTAAAGCAAATTATTACATGATTGATTCCGAAATTAATAAGGGTTCGTTTCACACTGAGGCAGTTTGAGCAAAACCAAAAAATCAACTATATGCATCAGCTAAATTAAATGCATGCATCCATGGCCCATCCTGAAACCAAAAAAAATCAACTATATGCATCAGATAAATCAAATGCATGCATCCATGGCCCATCCTGAATATTAACGATTATTCTTAGGCTTAATGCAGAGACTGTGGATCTGAAAATGGATTCCCAGGAAACTCTTGTTTGCCATTAAGATTAGAATCTGAATGAGCAGACACATTCCACAACGTTATTATGGAATTCAAATTTCCCAATTCAAAGACACCCGACCAAAATACACTTTAGCAGAGAATGTAAATAAATCCATAGTTGCATTGTTCCGTGTTTTGGATCTCCTGCTATCATCCTCCAAATATTTGAAATTGGTCGGGAATGGATAGTGCAGCAGCCGAAAAATGTTCATGAACTCCTTAGGAGTGGTCTAAAATTCATACGCTTCTACCTCCAATTTAGTGGTAAGATGCAAGTCAGAACAAAATCTAAGTCTAAGTGATGATTACGACGTAATAAGCCACTTTAGCACTTGGATCTACTTTATACAAATAGAGAATATATGATAGCAGACTCATAGAATACCAAAATAAAAGAAGAAGGGATCAATTACATAAACCAAATAAAAATGCTGAGGAAGCAGTTCAAGCATTTCTTCACTAAATTAAGAAATGCATCACTGCTTATGTTTTCATAATGACTTGGGAGGACATTAGCACTTGTTTTGGTTGCAATTCAAATTTGTATATCGTCTATTCAAGACAGTAGCTTGGGAAGTCATTTCCTGACCCCATGTTTAACAAAAGAGAACAATTAATCCCATGAAATGGACTTAACAAAGTGCACATTTTTAATGTGCAACCTCACCTGAGATGCGTGAAACACATAAAGTTTCTCCTCTTCAGTTGGGATATAAACCATCTTCGGGCCAACTTTTACATTTAAGAGATCGTCGACAATGAGGATATCAGAAACGTAAGCCAAATTAGTGCAATACATAACCTTCACATATAGAGACTACACTTCCCACACATCCGTTGAAACCGCAAATACTTCTGAATTTCCAAGAAAAGCTAATTTGCCACTATTTTACCAACTACTGCTAGAAATATCTCCATACATATACCTTCACATGAATGACTTGAATGGGATGGTCTACAGACATGTCCTTAGCATTAGTTAAGAAAAAGCATCCATATGAAATGTTGAGCATCAATTTAATTAGACTAAGGTCACTGTGCTTTATACCTCTATTAGATCACCAAAAGCAAACACATACCAATATCCTTACTCAAATTCAAGGGGTTTTCCAAATTTGAGAGCAATGAACAAATGCAGTTTTCCTTGTGACTTCTCCTCATAACCCCCCTGCAAAACAAAGACACAAATTTGTTATGAAAATTCAAGCACACCAAAAAAAAAAAAAAATCGTTAACCCCATTAAGAGACTATACTTCCCTGTTATTATGAACATCTATTCCTTGAGGGGAGATACAAATAACGAATTTTCAGAAAAGTAGTCCGAAAGGCAATACAGAAATTGAAGTTTTAACATTGGAAAAATTTAACAATGTTTCAAGAAAGGTGTTAAAACATCTCATATCTTACATAATGCTTCTCTTCCCCATAATCCTAGATAATAAGTGAATTGAACATAACCTCTTTAGAAAAAGCAACCTACAAACGAATATGGTACTACTGGCCACAAAAATAAATGGTACAAATGGTAACATTCACTTGGAGTTTTACTGTTTTGGAACAATGCACCGCCCAGGTAGACTAAATTGAGTTCGTGTGTAGAATTGATCTAAACCAAAATGAAGGGCAATTAGTTAGCTAATGAAACTGTGTTTAAATTGTTGAAAGGCAACACAACAACGTAGACAATACTATTTCTTAACTCTATAACAATATTAGCCAATGCATCATTATCAAAGTGTCACACAATAATCACTCAACAATATATCTTCAACAACCTTCACATCATTGTACACCAATCACCGACCATTTAATTTTGAGAAAATGTGAGTATTCAAGTGTTGATTTAAATGGTTTACCTGAAACGGATGTGCTAGATCTTTTCTCACTATGTCTGCAACCAAAAAAAATATGCAATAATACATCAAAATTTGTAGCAAAACCAATCGATCAAAATAACTTAATCAAAGAAACGCCAAACAAAAATTAACAGGTCAAAAATGTTCATATTCAAACTTGCGGAGTATTAACCAACTAACCTTGATACTTTGATAGAGTATGGTGAAAAAAATGAGAATATTTAGAACTTTGTAGGTAGGATTGAATGGCAGCTTATCTTTGGTAACTTCACCTTTGATGTGCGAAACACATAAAAATTTAAAAGTGCACTTTTTCCATCACCTGGCTAATTATCTTGAGACTAACAGCTAATAACAATAACAATATGTTTAAGGTGCTTATGTTTTGAAAAGGACATGTTAGGAACACAATTCAAATGAATTAAGAACTTAGATTGAAAAGAATTAAACTAGCACATCTTCTCTGAAACCAACAGTCGAAGCCTACAAACAATGAACTTAGAAACTTAAATTTTGAAATTCAAACAAAGATTGAAAAGAATTTAAGAAAAAAAAAGGGCAAAATCAAGCTAAAATTGAAAAGAATTAAAGGAAAAGAAATGGTCATTACCAGCAGTGTTGATAGAGTATGTGTCTAAAACATGGTAAAGTGATGACCTATGTTGGTGTTTATGTAGGAAATATCTGTAACGTATGAGGAACTTGATTTAATGGGGTCTTCAATGTCGCCAATACTTGAAGGGAATATTTTTCGCTAATTTTAGAGCAGATGAAGGAGAGAATGAGAAGAGAAGATAGTGATAATATGGTAACGGAAGAGGATAATTAGGGTAATTATGGCAAGGATTTAAGGGAAAAAGATTTCCAAATTCAAGACACGTAACAGAAGAGGATAATTAGGGGAATAGAGGCGCAGATGTCTGTAGCAGAGAGGATAAAAAGTGGATAATAATGCAGTAACGGTTGGTAATATGTAACGGAAGAAGAGGATAATAATGGAGGAACAAATCTGAGCGGTTGGATCCGGGAGTAAAACATGGATTGAATTTCAGCCACGATTTATCTTTCAACAGGGAGAGCTGTGAGAGCAAATAGTGGTCGTTGATCACAATAAAACTCCCAACCGGAACCATCAGATCATCAAAAACACATTTGTTTTTGTAAGATAGATTTTTCTCTTTTATAGTTTCAACACAATTTAGTCACTACATGGTATGTGGAGCCCATTTACATCTACATTATTAGGGTCCAAGGGAAAGTGAAAATGCGCTAAGCCCAAGGCCATCATTAAGAATAAAGATTACAACTTAATGGCAAAACCCTAATACATGGAAACTCTCTTATATTTCACAATGCTTTCTTCTTTCTTTATAATACTTGAGTGTGTTTAGCAACCATATTTTGGCAATGGCATAAGGATTTTGACTCAATTTTTTCACAAAATAAATCACGTAGAAATTGTATCAGAAATTCAGAACCAGTAGGGAGAAATTGATTTTAGAGTTCTCCGTCAGTATCACAAGTCAGGGTTTGTGACATTTTCCATCTGAGACGACGATTCAAGTTGAGACTATTTCTTTCTGAGGTACTTTCGGTTCGTAGTTCAAAAATAGTAAACTTCGGACAAAACCCAATTGGTAAGAAAGAAAAAATCGTAAATCAACGTAAAAAAACTTCCATAAAAAAAGTAGTTTTAAACATGTCGGCCATATATTAGCAATTTGTAATTATTCAAAAAACGAGAATATATAAAGTAGTGACAAAATTTAGCATAACTTGTACTCAAAAGCAAAAAATACCTTATAAACCTCGGATATATCATGATAGGAGGCGGTAGGCAAGGGATCCACCAAAATTGACAACCACAGTCGGGAGATAGCATTATCGGTATGGGAATCGCCACATCATCATCGAGAAGATCTATAAAAAGTTATGCTCTCAAGAGTTTGAACAACGAGATCGAAAGTCCAAATGATGAAACTGTCAACGACATCCAGTGACCATCATGTAGACTTCAATACAATATCCACAAAGAGGAATCGCAAGATGCACAACAACGATGAAAATAAACCAACAACAATAGAAACTAGAAGCTGTACCATATTACCAACACCAAAAAGTAGATGCACTTCCAGGAGCCACAAATGCAAAATATGCGTCTAGATGGAATATAAATCCCATGAAGAACACAATAAAAAGGAAGACGATACAATCACAGATAAAGATGATCAAGAAAGAAAAGTTATAAAAAAACTACGTATGAACACGCAATTGCACCATAAGAACCGAACAACTGCAGGACAACATGACGTCAACCACACCTGATCCCATGAAACCCCGTAATATAACATGCAAACAATATAAGATGGGTTGTGCCTAAGGAAACTACTTTCGGAGTCCTCACTCACACCAGCGGGTAGAAATATCCAATCCACATCAACAACTCCAAAATATCTCCACTAATTGGAGAATTCCACAGAGGAATCGCAGTTCAATGACTGATATATTTCTCACAGTTCAAGAACTAGGAAAAATATTTTGCGTACTCTAGGAAAATATGGATGTTAACAGAAAACATCCAAAATCGCACAGTTCCCGAACCAAAAAAGTTAGCTCACAAATTCTAAGGAAAATCAAATATCAACAGGAAAATCTTCAAATTACAGAGTGTTCAGACTAGAAAATATGGTTCGTGAACTCAAAGACAATTTGGAGCCTTTAAGGAACTTCTTGCACAAACATAGTTTATTGAACACACGAGTTTTTCTCGACCTAAAATATGATAAGTGCTTGGATATCCACTACGTGAATTAGATTTTCGAGATTAGTCAAGTACAAGCTTGAATTCAGAACTTCTTCTTTATACGTCATCATATAATAAAATCATATGAAATTGTCTCAGAAGATAGAATGGTAGAAACAATAAATAGGATAGTCAGTCTTCACATATCTTTGTTGATGAAGTTCTCGCCGATGTGTTCAACTAACTAAATGTAATTCCAGTATGAGACTGACTTTAACATACAATAAATTAAGAAATAGTTTTGGTCAAATAAAAATGACAATAACTTGACATATAAATATTTTTGGTTTAACTGAGCAATGGTCTAATAGAAATACGAAAACAAGGTCAACTAAAGCCCGGTCCTGCTCTAAATGCTATAAACCCCAAGTAATATAGTACCAACGTATATAAAATGCGTACATAAATAAAAAGATCCGAGTCATGCATATCAAAGTAAACATCAACAAATAATCACTAGCAAAGGAGTACCGTCATCAACGAAGAAATCCCGAGATATGATTAAAAAATTACAATTATTAGCCTAAAATCAATTAAAATTCATATTCACGTAAAAATAACATGCAAAATATCATATAACTATGTTCTTTCCTTAAAAAGAATATCCTTGATGTCTACCTGGTCGGGTTTGATCTTAGATCAGATTCGAGTTTCAATGTTTTTTTTTTGGGTCGTAATCCTACTTTTTTAGGATGGTCAGAAATTGAAGTTCTTTCATGGCATCTTAAAAAGTTGCGACGGGATTTTTTCTTCTTTGATCACAAATCAATAGGTTCTTCAATATATGTGACAGATGCGATTCAAAACAATCAAATGGTGGTAGCGTTAATAATGTTAAGGTTTTATTATTTCAACTGCTAAACCTCACATCAAAAGCTTCAAGTATATCCACTAAAGCTTCTACAGTTAAATATAAAAAGGATACTTACAGGTAGATCAGTTCTCCCAAATCCGATTTTCTACAAAAGATTGAAGATTTGTCTAAAAGTTTGTGTACTACGACCTTCTCTCAATCATGAAGATTAGTCTAATAGGTAAAACTATATTTTATAATAAGTTTCATACTGAATTTTATTTCCGTAAAGTCTGGTCGATGTGTAAAAGCGTTAGATTAGCTAGACGACAGATTCCAATTCATTTCAGATTTTTGCACATGTTTATATGAGGCTTTGTATTCTTAGTCTGATATTTATTTATTTTTTAATTTCTCGCTCCGAGTATGGTTTTATCTTGATATATAGGTTTTTTATATTCAAGAAGTTTATATCTGTTTGAACGTATAATTTGTTGCTTTTAAAACATTTTTTAATGCTTTTTCTTTTCTTTTCTTGGAGGTCAGGGTTTACGCCCCATCTATTCTGTTTTTCTTTTTATTTGATTAATAAAATGAACCTTTAGGGTTTCGTATATATATAATATATATATATCATCCTCACTCATAATGATGTGGTACATCCATTTGCATCTTTTCATCAGAAAAGGAAAACAATAATGATTTACTTTTCTTTAATTATGTGAAGTAGAAAGTGATCGGGAAAATACTCACGATAGCAAAGTTCTCCAAAAAAAAAAAAATAGATTGAAAAGGATATCGATGACGCTAGATAAAGAAATAACCTTTGAATTTCGGCCTCACACTAGCCTATTTATTACCTCAAAAATCAACAATTTGGGCATTCAATTTCGCAATCATAGAATTCGCATTCCGCAACTGATCCATAATAAACCTAACGAAAGAGTTGACACTCGCAAGCATCACCGAAGACACTGCTATAAGATCCTATTTATCCAAAAGCTTCAGGAACATTCGTTTTCGGAACCCTATTAATCGTTCTTCTTACCCTTTTACTACGCTAACCGAAATCGCCGACATCTACAAGACTCACATTATTAAGTGTCAGCATCCGCATCACCAGTAGCACTAGTGCCCGTACCCTATGAAAATCACCAACATAGTCCAAATGTCAAGTTGAGGTAAATAAGAGCACAAAAGAAAATGGTTTTTCTCCATCAACCTTTGCTTTTCCTAATATGCATACAAACTGCTGGTATAAGGCTTGGACCCGAGACCCATACAAATAATAAGCATGCAATGTGACGCGATGTCAGCTTTAAGTTCCTCAATATACTTAAGTTAAGTTAGGACGGAGCATCTGAACATCAATTAGATCCCATGCATATCGGTGGAGCGATATTAATTGTCAGCGTACTCTGACAGAAAATTACCTTCATGTTTCAACGAAAAACCATCAAGTTTTGTTCCATTCCTGCTCGAACTAAACAACTATTTAATATCCACCTCTAAAATATCTATCTTTATATCTGAATCATTAACCTCTATAAGAAAACACTATACATATCAAAAGCAATAGCTATTACAAAATTACATTCACGAGGGGGAAAAATTGTTAGAATTTTTGAAACAAAAATTATTGTCTGACTGACAAATATTATTCAAAATTTAAACTCCAAGAAGTGTATTTTGGTCATGCAATTTCAACCTTAAGATACTGATAGGCTTCAAACACAATTTGACAAGAGGAGATTGAAAGGAGGTCTATATAAATAATCGCAAGAAAAGAGAGGATAAAATAAAAGATCGCTTAAATGACGCATGTTTATGTGTTCTAAATAGTGGATTGACACCATACTACAGGATTTTGAGGCAAGTACGGGTCGAACCCTTGAGAGGGAATAGGACAGGGAGCGGTGGAAATACTAACCAACATATAAAAATAATCGATATCTCTAATGAACTAACAAGAAAAGATTTTTGGGATTTTTATAATGAGAAATGTAAAACGAAATAATAAAATTACTAAAATAAAATAAAATCAATGAGAAAGAGTTAATGAGTTTAAATTGTGTGTGTTATTACCGAGGTTGAAACCTGGTGAGTATAAAGGTATTAGGGCTTTGCTTTCTACTTCCAGCTGCAACTAGTTCATCTGGTGCTGTCACTATTGCATCACTGAGAAAGATACAAAGTACACTAAAATTTGAGATTACCGATAATTACCAAACTCAGCACACAAAGGTTTATTTAACAATAAGGCAATTACAGTCACTAGTCAAGACTTGAACCAAGCAGAATATAGACAAAGCTACAAATGAAATTAAAACAATCAATGATGCCTCATTCATGTAAGGTAAAAAGAAAAGGCACCCCGTAAGATAAACTAGATGATTACATATTCACATCAAGATAATACCTCTAGTTTAGAAGTTACCAAAATACTTTTCAAAACAAACCCATAATAGCTAAGGAAGGAGTCTATCTCCATATGAATCTAATGATTCTAATCCATATCTACAAAGGGTTCATTTCATTTCTTCATAATAACCTAGAGAAGCCTAATTAGTGATGTGATAATTTTTTGCAATCAGTAAAGCAATGCATAAACCCCCGTAAGATAAAAACAGAGACAAGAAAAAAAATCATATACCAATTTTGAAGCCTATTAATCTTCTCTCTTTTCTTTTCTTTTCTTTTCTATCAATTTCTTACTCCACCCATCTCTATCATTCCAATATATCGCAGACACCTCAGTCGCTAATTCATTTCTTTCATTTGTTGCCTATCAACATCAGGTAAAAAAAAATCTATGAATTAAAAACTCAAATTCAGAATTTAAAAAACACCCTAATAATGGACTCATGGAATCATGAAGTTCAATAACAATGTCAGGTAGTAGATCGTATCCTGCAACATGCAATTGATTAAAAACCCTAAGATTTTTTCAATCAATTTAACACGAAAAAAAAAAAAAAAAATCAATTTTGCAGTTGGATCTTACCTTGAACCAACCGATTAAAGGGTTTTAAATGAAATACTGAAAGATGAACGGATCGAGAAGAGTAAGGTATAGAAATGGCTGAAGACTTGATGGAGAAAACTGGGAAGAAAGGGGCTGGAAATTTTTTTTGTTCGATTCGAGAAAGGAGATAGGGAGAGGAATAAACAGTTTCTATTTTACCCCTGATGTGCTTTGAAATAACAAAAAAAACAGGCCGGAGGAAAAAACTATAGAAGGATTAACTTGTCTTTTCCATACGAGGCGGGTATGCGGGTAGGGTAGGATAATTTCGGGCTTTATCCGTCACCCTACCCATTTGATGGCGGATAAAATAATGTTTACCCGTCACCCTACCCGCCAGATAATGGGTAGGATAGGATACGGTTAAAAACTGGCGGGTAGGGTAGGATTAGCGGGTATGGGTAGGGTATGTGCACCCCTAGTATCCACCACTATTTCTGTTTAATTTCTGCAAGGAGACAATTCTAAAAATCTTTATTTATTCTTCATTCTATTGACATCGCCTATTATTTGTATAGAGTCGCAAATATAACTGGGACACTCTAAGCATGGCACATCAAAAGCTGAACCTAAGCATGGACTATCAAATTGCGTTAGCGAGAAAATTATACGAAACTAAATATAGATTCACGAATGATATTCGACTACTCTAAGCATAACCCATCAAAGAAATAAATCCAAGAATAGATTATCAAACAATTGAACAAATATTGTAGTTGCAGGAAATCCTACACTACACCCTTGATAAGAATTCACTGTAATTAACACATATTTGAAGATTAACAACAACACTTTATTATTTGATTCTCAGAAATGTTTACAAGAAGTGGAAGAAATCAAGAATACAACCGCTTTTTTGAATTTTCTCTCTCTTCAAGACTTTCTCAACACTCAAAAATACATCATCCCTTTCTGAATCTACTGGGTCTCTTTATATAGGATAGTTACATAGTGGATGACAGCTAAGTTGTCCTTTAATTTTGGATCTAACCCGCGATATTATCGAGTAGTTATAATGTCAATTCTCGCAAGCGTCGTTCCCATCGCAGGGCAATCATGCTCTTCTCGTGTTTCTTCGTTCGTCAGCTATTACGTCACTCTTTAATTTATCTTGTGACACTCGCAAAGTGTTGTTGAAGAACTCGCAGAGCTGTCGCTGTAATCCCGCAGGAGTGTTGTTGTGGCGATATACTCGCATGATTTGAGAAGAGATATACTGAAAGAATTGGCTCCCGCTTGTCATTAATCTTCTTGTCTTTGCAGAATTTTCAATTTGTTGTTATATACTCGCAGGAGTTGAGAAGAGATATACTGAAAGAATTGGAGAACTTGAAGCTAATAAGAATCAACTCGCAAAGACTTTTGCTGCTCGTAATGAAAAATATTCAAGATTGAAGGAACAATTAAATATCACTACTTCGAATTTTAGTAATATCCTTGTTGGTGTTCGCAATGAATCTGTCAAGGGTATTTCTGTTGATCATAACATTTCTCACTCTTTGTATCCTTGCCTCACTGAGGAGGTTCCAACAAATACTCCGAACCTTGTTATCTCTGACAGTGAGGCTGAAGAATCTGGCGAAGATAAAGAAGAAAAATCTGTCGAGGATGATGATGGATCTAACTAGTTTTGTTTCCTATTTTTAATATCCTTGTAATATTTGTACATTCATCTCCTTCTTCTTGTGATATTACTGCAAGGTTCCTTGATGTATAAATTTATTTTGCTTCTATCTGTATGAATTAGAAAATAATTCTTTTCTGCAATATAGTTAATCAATAGGATTATTAATCTTTTACTATCGTGTAGATGTATCATATAATAATGTTCTACGTAAATTTATCATATGATAATGAATAAAAATTTTATCATTTTTTTCATTCCCATACTTTCTTCTTGTTATTCATCTGCAATATGAAAAAATTAAGTAGAACTTAGATATTAGTTGTGAATAAAATCTATTTAAATATTCTTGCCTCTATCTTTGCGATAATATCGCAAGTCTCATTATCTCCGCGCCAATATCGCAGTCATTCAATTTTTATTTCTTGTGGTCTTATTATGCCTTCCTAGTTAAAGGTCTTATTTTGCCACATTTTGTATCTGCGACAAAATCGCAGGACGTCGTTACACTTGCATGTAAAAACCCATTTATCTTGCCTTATCCTTATTTTGTCAATTTCTCTGCGACAATATGACAAGTCTAAGCTCTCTTGCGAGAACAAAGCTTTATGACATTGCCGTCTTGCGATGAAATCGCATGACGTTTATACACTTTCATGTAAAAACCCATTGATCTCATCTTAACTTTTTATCTTGGCTTGTTTCCTCTGTAGAATATTTGTCACGCGACAATATGACATGCCTAAATGTTCTTGCGAACGTAAAGCCCCATGACATTGTCGTCTTAAGACACTTATCAGCTCCCTAATGGAGGGTGCCGCCCTTATCTTCCCCCTGGTTTTCCCTTCAATGAGGGCACATCGGCCATACAATACTAGCTCCTCCCATCCGGTCTTAACAACAACCAGTTGTTTTCGCAACCTCTTGTCCTTTATGCATATATGGCTTATAGTTACAAGACTGCACCCTAAGTGGGGTTTTCTTCGGGCCGAGTGCATCATAGGCAAGACTTTCCAAAGATGGCCAGGGTAGTTTCGTACGCCCCGGGCACCCTTGGCTCAACCGTGTACCTCAGCGCCTTGGTCATACTCTGCACTCCTTAGAAGAGACCCTTGGTCGTCCAACCAGGGTATAACCTTATATAGTTGGAAATTCAAAGTACCCCCCCCCCCCGGATAGGTTTTCTCTAACCCCAACATCTTCAAGACTCAGGTTCCAGCAGCGGTATAACCTTATCCCTGAGTCACGCAAAGAGATACCCCCTTATATGAAGCACTTTAGGTCTTACATTTGTCTCTTGCGAGATTGTATCCGCGAACTAGGGTGTACGCCATATAGGTTCGTCCCATTCTTATGTCTCTGCGAAATTTTATTCGCGTTTCTTGCGAATATTGCAATTCTGATGAAATTTCTTTTCTTTGATCTTCTCTTTATTTGCATTTGAACTCTTGTTTAATTTTTCAATTTCATTTCTTTCATTCAAACAAAATATATTTTTGAAATATTTTCTTCAACAAATCATTCATAAACTTCTTAAATTTCATCATTTTACCTTTCTACTTACCACCTTCTGCTTCTCCCCTTTTGTTGCGTTTTGTTGTTTTCTCTCCATCTGCGAGATGCTCGCCACCTACAGTTTGCAACTCATGTTGATTTCGCAGCATTCCCTCCTCTCGCCGCTCTATTGTATCAACCATCAGCTTATCACCTCTTTGTTTTTGCTTGATGTTTCGTTTCCAGTTTCTGCTCTTTGCTTCCCTTTCCTCGCAAGATTCCATATCAATTTCATAGCATTTCTTCCCATCATCCCAGTCTCCCTTTATTACTCCAACACCATTAGGATGAGAAAATTTAATACATTGGTGGAAGGTTGACGCCACACATAATATCCCATGTAGCCAAGGTGGGCCAATTAGAGCATTATAAGGTGATTCAATATCCACAACACATAATAGGATCTTAGAAAATAGCCCCTTTAATGGAATTTGCATTGTAACTTCTCCTTCGGGCTTGTTGGCAGTACCGTTAAAACCAAAGATCTTTTATGTTGATGGTATCAAATCCTCATCTCTTCCACCCATGGTTCCGTAAGTATGATAAAATAAGATATCAACTGAACTTCCAGTATCTATTATAACTCTGTTAATGGCCCAGGAATCCTCAGTTTCACCATCATCATTTTCTTCATCTTCTTCTTCTTTTATTTGTTTTGGATTTATTTCTAACCTTACCACCAGTGGGTTGTCATGCATCTTGCCAGTCTCTGGTACTTCTTGCGCAGTGAAAGAAATAGTTTGCTTTGGCCACTCCTCTAATAGCGAGACTCTCACAATATTCATTATCTCTCTTCCATCTACATCTCTCGCGAAGACTCTGCTCAGAACATTGTCGTGGAAATCCTCAATAGTCTTGTATGAATGTATGATGGAATTACAGAACAAATTCTTCGCCTTGGCTCCAAGCTCCATCACAAATGTTTCTGCTCCTTTTACAACATTAACTCTGCGAACATCTGGTGCTGGTGTTAACTACTGAGATTGCGTATGTCCTGTTAGAAAATGATTTAACTTTCCCTGATCAATCATCCTCAAAATTATTCTTTTTTACATTCCTGCAATCATTTATTGAGTGACCATGAAAATGACGATAAGGAAAAAATTCTTGATTTCGATTATTTTGATGTGGCTCTTTTCCCATATTCCAGGGTGATGGTATATTTTCCATCAGAATGATAGCCTCCCAAATTTTTTCTATGCTAGCATTCAGGGGTGGCATCTTAATTTCTTCCCATATCATTCTCTGGTTCCCTTGCCCTCTAAAATTATTTTGCCTCTGACCGCCATAAGTCTCTTGCGGCTGATCAAGTCTTTGAATTTTATTATTTCCACCGCAATTGTAATAACTCTTTTCCCTTTCATATTTCTCTTGATCTCGACTTCCCATGGCTACTAACTTCTGCTGGTTTTCAATAACCACTTTCTCTTGTTGTGGCTGCGAGGTGCTCGCCACATTGTTAATCATTTTAGGAAGTAAACTCCCATTTGCCGCTATTGAGCTGGTGTTTGCGACTGGATATGATTCCATCTCATTTTGTTTTTCCTCCAAAGCAACGTATTCTTCTTGTAGTTCTCGTAGCTCAGTCATTGTGATGGTATTTTTGATTCTGAAAATTTGTATGTACAGCAGATTGGTTGCGAACATTGCATTAGTGAAAGATAAAATGAGGTATCTCTCATCCACTCTTCCTGCCATTTCACTGCACATTGTCTTCCAGCTTATGGTTAGGTGTTTCAGACTCTCGCAAATCCTATGTTTTAACCCAAATACATCTTCAATACCGGGCCGCGAAGAATTGTTGCTTATATATACTTCCAGAAATGTAGCTTGAAAATGATCGAAAGAAGTTATTGTATTTTTAGGTAATCCTTCGAACCATTTTAACGCCTCGCCAGTTAAACTAGATGCAAAGTATTTGCATAACACATCATCATGGTTTTCCCATTGTAGCATACACCTAATATAAGCCTTGACATGTTGAACAGCACAAGTAGTCCCATCGAAGATACTGGTTAATGCTGGTAAATTGCATTTTGGAGGGATTCCTCCTAATTGTACTTCTTGAGTGAATGGAGTTCTCGTATCTTATTCAATGGCTTCATCAAGTTGCCTCCTTCTCTTCTATTATTCAACATTCCCCTCATTTCTGCTAACTCTCTTAAAATTTGTTCATTCCCAACTGTATTTTGCTCAATTGGTCTTTTCAGTGCAACTTCTCTTCTTCTGCGTTCATGTCTTTCTTGTCTTGCGAGATTTTGTGTATCTTCATCTGCATCTTCATTTTGCATTCTTCTGTGATTTTCCTCTTCACCTCCTTCTTGAATTCGCAACTGATTATGCCTTCCAATTTCTTCTCTGCGAGTTTTTTCATTTCTCATCGTTTCTTTTCACTGTCTTTCTATTCTCCTTTGTATTCTATCATATTCCTCATTGATATTATTGCTATGGTGATTTTTTTGTGCGTTTCCTTTCTCGATTGTCATGATTATTCTGCCATAATGCTTCTTGAAACTCTTGTTCTTCCACTTCTGCTCTTAATCTTTCCCGTTCGCAAGCTAGACGTGCTTGTTCAGCATAATGCCTCTCAATTTCTTCCTCAATGATTCTTTGATTTTGTTGGATTTCTCGCCCATGCAATATTCTTCTACCTTCTTCTCGATTTTCTTCACCATCTTGGTTGTTTCCACCCTCTTGATTTCTATTATCACGTCTACCATTCACAGTTTCACCGCGTGGAATGTAGCGATCATTAATCATCTCTTCTTTTCCATGATGTTGCTCTTCATTTGGTTTTTGCATTTCCTCTCGGATATTTGCTCCAGCATTTCTCATAGGGGAATTTTGCCTTGGTTCTTCTCTAAATGATCTTGAACTTGATCTAGCAGTACTTCTTGATCTCCTACTTTGT
The DNA here is from genome assembly GCA_023529315.1 of Papaver bracteatum. NCBI lineage: Eukaryota > Viridiplantae > Streptophyta > Magnoliopsida > Ranunculales > Papaveraceae > Papaver > Papaver bracteatum. The sequence continues at coordinate 656,622 of JAJJWX010001290.1, forward strand.
AATCTCAAATTCTCCACTCTTCGTGATTCTGTCTTGTTAGATTCGCACGTTCTTCTGCCTCTATCCTCCTTTCCTCTTGTATTCTTTGTCTTAAAACTTCTACTGTTTCATTTTCATCATCTCCATGTATTAATCCTCCATTTACTTCTTGGTTTCTTTCTTCTCCTCTTTCATTTCTTAATTGTCGATCTTCTGCTTCTTCCATCGAATCTGATCGCCAAGTATGCACACTCATCCTGTAATAATCCACAGCTCTATCTTGTATTGGTGTTTGTTGATTTGGCTGTCGAATTTGATTTTCTCCTTCATTCCTTGTTCTATTTTTTCTTGTTCTTATCCTTGAAGATTCTCCTATTTCATCCGTTTCTCCACCTGCAAGTCTTTTACTCCTCCTTACGGTTGTTGGTGGTTCTGATGTATTTCTTATTCTTCTAGCCATTAATCTTAGTAATCTGTTGGATATTGCGTAAGATCTTTCACTAATTATTCCAAATTCCTTCCAACCACAATGTCAATTTTTATCTTTTTCTTCAAATAATCATCAATTCATCCCTGTTTCGGGCGCCAAAATGTAGTTGCAGGAAATCCTACACTACACCCTTGATAAGAATTCATTGTAATTAACACATATTTGAATATTAAAAATAGCACTTTATTATTTGATTCTCAGAAATGTTTACAAGAAGTGGAAGAAATCAAGAATACAACCGCTCTCTTGAATTTTATCTCTCTTCAACACTTTCTCAACACTCAAAAAATACATCATCCCTTTCTGAATCTACTGGTCTTTTATATAGGATAGTTACATAGTGGATGACAGCTAAGTTGTCCTATAATTTCGGATCTGACCCGCGATATTATCGCAGTAGTTATAATGTCCATTCTCGCAAGCGTCGTTCCCATCGCAGGGCAATCATGCTCTTCTAGTGTTTCTTCATTCGTCAGCTATTACGTCACTCTTTATTTTATCTTGTGACACTCGCAAAGTGTTGTTGAAGAACTCGCAGAGCTGTCGCTGTAAATCTCGTAGGAGTGTTGTTGTGGCGATATTCTAATCCTTCAAATATATTCGCAGTACTCTATGAATTATGTGCATGAGGTTTTATGCAAACCGGCAAAGCAACAACTAATATAATCATTTGTTGAATAAACAAAATAATATAATCAATCAAATCAATGCATTATAGCCTTCAAACCATAAATATTTCAAATCAAATTGTTCTTATGCTCAAAGTGGTTTTTACCCTAAACCCTAGTTACAAAGATTAGCAAAACATGGCGTTCTCAAAAGCCATAAACATATGAAGAATCACAAACAAATCAAAGAGTAATCGAGATAATGGAACTTCAAACCGTCTTCTTCTTTATCGCTCTGCAGCCGGCCTTCCTCGCCTCTCTTCTCTGGTTTTTTGCTTTGTAGCCGCAAAACCCCCTTCTTCTACGAACTCCCTTCGATTTTATTCATATATAGGTGTTGTTGGAGAAGTCCGAAATAAATACCTAACAAAAAAAAAGAATCATTTTTTGGGGACTACCCAAAAAATGTAGGGGACTACCCAGTGCTACAAATTTCCACCCTACATTATAAGGGGTGCCCTAAAAGATTAGGAAAGACTAATATGCCCTTATTCTAATTTAGGTTATAACTAACCCTAATAACCCACTAATCTAACCCACTACCCACTAATTAAAACCTAAATTAAATAAAAACTTAAAATCAGTTTCAAAACTGATTATTCTTTTCTTCTTCTTCATCATCTTCTTCGTATTCAAAAAAATTTCATCGTCGATTAATCAATCTTCATAAGCAATTTCCTTCATAACCATTCTTTTCAATTCGTTATTTGTTGAAGAAATCGATTAGAAATCATCATAACCCATTGAAAATGGTAGTTACAGGAGATATTTCGGCTAGGAGAATTTTTTGTGTAACCCTAGAATTGATAACCGAACTTCCAAAATAAGAACAGTTCGGTGTGCTCGCAAAAAATTAACTAATATCTTGTGACCGAACTATATAGTTCGGTCTTCTCGCCAAAAATCTCTCGTAACCGAACTCAATTTTTCCTTTGAAAGAATGAGTTCGGTTTTGTCGATAATTTCTCATGCTAGCCGAACTTTTGAAATATTCAGTTCGGTGTGCTCGCCAAAAAAACTCTCGTAACTGAACTAAATTTTTCAAAAGCTAAGAATGAGTTCGGTTTTGTCGATAATTTTTATGGCTAACCGAACTTTTGAAATATGTAGTTCGGTAACAAAAGTGATGATATCTACTCAACCGAACAATGCACTGTAAACTCTATAAAAATAGTTCGGTTACATGTTCTGGAAAAACATAACCGAAATCTAAAAAACCACCATTAACATGTAGTTCAGTTACCTACGTCTGCTAAATTTAGTAACCGAACTACACACTAAGAACAGTTCGGTAACCTCGCAACCTAAATTTGGCAACTGAACTAGGTTGACCTAACAGAAATTTTGATTTTTTTTTTGAGTTTGGCCAAATTTTTGCACAATTCAAGCTACATTAACTAAATATGAGGCATACTTGAGTACCCATAGCTTCATCTTCAGGTTTTGGCTGATAAAATCCATCATTTGTTTGGTTAGCTTGAGTTTGGGGCAAAAAGCTTTCATCATCTAACTAATAACTCATTTCCGGATCATTAGAAGTATTGACAAATACACTATGAGGTGAAGGGGATTCTGATTCTGAGGATGAGGTATCATCACATGAATCACCCAAATCATAATTACTAAACCCAAAAAAAGATTATATACTATGAGGTGAAGGGGGTTCTGATTCTGAGGATGAGGTATCATCACATGAATCACCCAAATCATAATTACTAAACCCCAAAAAAGATTTTTTGGGTCCACCCATCTTCTTCTTCATATTTCCTCCTTCTCTTTCTCCTTCTAATATAACTCACTAATCACTAACTAAGTTTATCATTAAGGGTAAAGTAGGTATTTTTAAAAAAATCAGATAAGGGGTGGCTGAAAATTACTACCAATAACCACCCAAAAAAACTTGAGAGTAGTCCCCCACATTTTTTGGGTAGTCCCCAAAAAATGATTCCGAACAAATCATTGTCAGGCCCAATCCAATACTGACGCCAATTTCTAAACCTATTGGTCATGGTTATGACCATGGCAGCGCACACTAGCTCACAGACTCCATCATCTCTAACTTCGTCACCGTTTGACTTCAGCTCTTTCCCAGGCAACCACAAATTTAAGTCCGTCATCTTAGTTCTCAGTCACCTCCGGCAGAAATCCAACTCCAACCAATCTAGCCAACAACACTAGCTTTCTCGCTGTCCTGGTCATCCGCCGGAAGCCAGCTCTCTTCTCAGTCGATCTATCATGGCAGCAACACCACTCATTCTCTGTCGTGATCAATTAACTCTAATTCCATCTGCTGTCGTTGCTTCCCTGAGTTGCAAAGAGCTTCTGTCACCAAATCTTCCGAAGCTGACTATCCTACAAGGCTGCACCGGTATCAACAGCTCAAGCTTCTACTCCACGGAAATTATCTGGCCAACTTCTCTTCATTTTGCACCGGGTTACAACACCTAGTTTTGCCACTCCATCTTCAAGAAATCGAAACCCATTTAATCATCACTTCCTTCTTGAACTGCTCTTCTTCGCAACTATCCAAACCAACTCAACCCATGTATGCAGATACTCAACCAATCACCATTGCTGTAGAGAGCTCCATCGAAGTCCAGCTCAATATACGGCCATCATTTTTATTGCTCGACATCACAAGCACCTTCTTTGTTCCATATCATGATCGGACCCTTCATAAACCTTGATACCCAGCCATGAATCAACGATAGAAACCACGGCAATAAGATCAGTTCTTCCAGCTGGTTTGCGCAATTAAAACTCATTCCCAAACTGCAACAAATTTGAGCCATGCTTCCGTCTGTCTTCTTGCTCATATTTTAATTCAAAACAGACCCATCATAGACTCGAGAAAATCCACGACGATCAACAGCCACATATTTTTCCTGACTCCATCCACAAACAATGAACCTGCCCTGCTCAGGCCATCACGAGATTCTTCATATCTCTGTCCATCAGATTTCCTTGTTTTGTCGAGAAAACTCAACTGCCAAACTTGAGCACAAACTCCCCAGTCTCAATCATCACCACCAGAAATTCGCAGCTTCCATTCCATTGTTGTAGAACCATACTGCGCAGAAACTCATCTTCTTTCATATCTCAAATTTTCATACAGCCACCATCATTCAAACCAACAACCCCAGACGCCACTGTTCCATTTTTCCAACTGCCAGCTACAGCCACCATCATTCCATGCTGCTTAACCTTGAGTTGTCCCCTTCTCTGCTCGATAACTGGTGGTGAGTCTAGTGACTAACCAAAATGATTTTTCTTTTCCAGCAGCCACGTGTGTTGCCAAGGTGGTGGAGTCCACTAATGTTTCTGCAGTAGTCTTTAGTTAGACGCTTATCTTTTCATTTGGTGCATAGGCACGTCCAGGTACCAGATTGCATAACTAATGTTAAACCCATTATGTTTCAGCACCAATGCTCCACTGATTCGTTGGCTCCTAATGCCGTGAGATCAATGAGTACTTTTCTTTCTTTTGCAAATGCTAGTTTAACTTCATCAGCGGTTTCCATCCGATGATCAGATTCGCTTGCACTTTCTACAAAAGCATTAAAATAATATTATTAGCCAAAATATGAGTCCTAGCTAATATAAATATGTGTATAAAATGTAGCACATACGTGCTTATCAACACCCCCACACTTATATTTTGCTAGTCCTCGAGCAAAACAAAGAATATATCCGCTACACAGCTGTATGTGAAAAGTGTTGTCTGCTAAATAGCGAGACAGATCCGCTAAACAGCAAGACCGAAAAATGCCTGCTAAACAGCAAGACGAAACCACTAAACAGTGGTGTAGAGAAGTCTGCTAAACAGCGAGACTAATCTGTTAAACAACGAGATCAAGAAATGTCTGCTGAACAGCAAGACGAAACCACTAAACAGTGGTGTAGAGAAGTCTGCTAAACATCGAAATGAATAATCAGAAAGACCCGCTAAATAGCTGGTCATGTCACACTTTTTTTTAGAGACCCGCTAAACAGCTGGTCATATGATGCATTTTTTATGTATTTTTTGTTTTTAATAATGAAAGCGAAAACCTTAACCACTCCCCCACACTTAAACGTTACATTGTCCTCAATGTAATTGAGTCATCCAACGTAGAAGTTAAGGTGGGAAATCTAAAATGCAAATAAAAATAAAAGATAGAGTAAAGGGAACAAATCTGATGGGTTGACTCCCATGAAGCGAAAGGTATTTGTTTCCCTACTTGTGCCAGCAAACAATCTCAACAAAGTGTTGATACACCAATGTAAGATGCAAGGCATATATATAAATTCTGAAAAGTTGGGGATCAATCCAACAAATCAGATCAGCCTCCAAAATGAACCTGAAAACACTATAAATCTCCAAAAAGATGTGTAAATTCATTCCCAATAGAAAACTGTAAGTGATACTCAAATAATGTATGGTCGGGATAAGTAAATCACTCCCATAAGCAACAAGTTCAGATTGTTTGATAGTTTCTTTTTTAGAAGCACACTCTAAATCAGGTTCTAAATCAGCGGATATACATTCTGTCGACACATTATCTGTAGTTGCAGGAAATCCTACAACTACACCCTCAGTAGAATTTGTAAAACTTTAAGAAGTTCTTGATGAAAAATGACAATCTTGATTAATATTCTCAACTGATTACAAAAAAAATATGTTAATAGAGATTAGAACAGTTACAACTTTCTCTGTTCTCTCTCCTAAGACTTGTTCCAACACTCACTTAAAAGAACCTCTCCAATTTAACATTCGAACTACTATTTATAGTGAAATCTGTACAACTGTATATAGCTTGCAAAGTATCGTGACCTCTATTCGTAAGTTTATTCTATATTCGCAATCTCTTCACATTTTTCCCGTGTTTTTTATATCATCGCATTTTCTTGCGACACTTTCCTCTTGTCTTTGTTACTACATTTGTAACCCAACCTCTTACGATATTCGGTACCTACATCTTGCCTCTTCTCATGTCATTTCTGCGAAGAAGTAATGATCGTGAGAATATAATCGTTACAGAATTCGAACACGTCTTTTATAACCGTCTTTTACTAACTATTCCCTTATATATATTCCTTTTATTCCCTTCCTTATCTTTTCAACTTTGTCTTTTTACTTCTGCAACTTCATCTTCTTCTCTCATCACTTCTTCGATTATCGCCTTCTCTTCCTGTTAATCCCATCATGAGTTCTCCGGGGTAATTTTCTTTTATCTCTCGCATCTTTCACTTGTTTATCTCTTTTATTTCTGTTTAATCCATTGTTTGATTTTGATTTATTTCAGCAAAACTTCTCCTGAGGTGAAATCTTCAACTAGAAGCTCAAACCCTAACCCTCGAAGAAGAAAATCCGAGAATCAAAAGGTAGTTAAAATACTATGTCTTTCTTCTGAAACAATATATTGTTGCCTCAGTTTTTAATCTACATTTGATTCGTAGGTCGGTGAATAATCCAACCTTACCAAGAGATCTCGTAATATCAAATCCAAACCATCAATTTCAATCAGTGATTTCCTTCCTGTGATGGATAAATAATTTACCTCTCCTTCTCATGAAAGTACTTCTTCGCAAACTCCTGCATCTACTCCATTACCCAGTTTTCAGTCTCCCACCCTTGTCAATTTATCAACACTTCTTCAAGATCAACCTTCGCAAGTTACCTTCTCAATCCCTTCTCGTGAAAAACCCATTTTAGCTCCTAACCCTTTGAGTGTCGTTGCTCCAAGAAATTTACAACTTGCTCTTATTCCTTCGAATTCTTCTCCCCTTCCTCAAGAAGTTCGATATGGAATTTATTCAACTTTCCAGATGTTATATGATGTTTTAAGTAATACTGCGAGGTCTTCAAATATTCGCTCGCAGTCTGAATTTTGCGAAATGCTCAACAACTTCATCAATCCTGATATTTCTACTTCACGTCAAGCCCTGGAAAAAGAAGTTGAATTGCTTCGCCAAACTCAGGAGTCTTTGAAAGCGAAGTGTGAGAATCTTCGTAAAGAGAATCATCAGCTTCAAAATGATTCTCTAGATTGTGCAATCCTTCGTAAGAGGAATGATGTATTAAAAGGTATTGCTATTATCTTTATATTTTCTCCTTTTGTTTGTTTCTATTTCTAGTATGTTTGAAACACCCATTAAAACCCATTCCCCTTCATAGAATCAATCCAAGAATGTAGAATGTTGGTACTTTATCATGAATCAGTCGCAGAAGAATCTCAAGCCAAGCATGAAAGTCTTTTGAACCAATTTTCCCATTTATCTAGTCTTCATTCATGTGCTCTTGATAATTTAGATGCCATTTTCCAAGAGAATACCCAACTAATTTACGATCAAAATTTTTTGAACGATGAAATAACTAAGCTCACTTCTTCTTTAACTAAAGCCGATTTAAGAATAGAAACCCTATTAGAATAGAATGAAACCTTATCAGAATAAAGATGTTCGTATTTGAATATAATGACCGTTTCTTCGCAACAATTGAATATTCTTCAGAGTAAATGTTGCGATCAAGAAAATCTCCTTTATTTGTTAAAAGGTGAACTTGAGGAATTAAAGAAGTCTTCAGATGTAGAGAGAAGTTCTTTTGCTGCCTAGAAGAAATCCCTTCTTAATAAGAATATAATCTTGAGCACTAAGAGGAATAAACTTAAAGAAGATTATTCCCAACTAGAAAACCTTAATGCAAATCTTGCGAAGAATAACAAATTTCTTCTTTCCAAAGATCAAAAGATTCAATCTCGACTTGAAGGATTAGTTGGTGATGGTTTTGATAAAGCTATGGATAAGATGAAGAATTGTTGTCTATCTTTAGCTCAATTTCTTATTTCACCAAGAGAAGGTAGTCATCAAAATTTGACTGCCTTTGATATAACCTTAAATTTTGTTATATTCGCAGAATTGATTCTTTGAATTTTATTTCACTTCGCAGAATCTGAGAACAATCTTCGCAATGCTAAAGCTGGATTGGAGACCACCTGTTCTGAGCTTCGCAAGAAGAACGCTTTGCTTTCTACTCGTTTGATCAATTCTCGTGATCGTGCCAATCGGAGATTCAACCACCTTGCTTATGCCAAAGATATTGAAGATATTAATCACCAGAAAGCTCTACTTCGTGAAAGTCATCTGAAAGCTCAAGTTTTCGTAAACAATATTCTCTTATCAAGATCCTTGCCTCCAGTGAAAGTTGAACCTCTGGAGATATCTGATGATGAAGTTGCTCGTGATCCTGATAGTGACTTTGATTACGAGAGTGATGATGAAGAACTTGATGGTGGAAAAGAATCTATCCCTGACGGAGAAGATCCTGTTGAGGGATCTTCAAAGGGTAATGTTTCGCAAGAATTGAACACTACTGATGATCCTACTCATCTTAAAGATCCAGCACAAAGTGTTGATGGAGAGCACCAAGCATGATAAACTTCTTTTCCCAAGTTATCGTTAATCCTCTTGTTTTTCTTTCTTTTGAACTTTTTCTCTTGGTTACTGTTGGTTCTCTTTTTACGAACAATTCTGCTTACTGTTTATGTTCCTTAAGAAGTATATTTTATATTTTGCGATAATGAATTGACCTTTCTCTAATTGAATACTTTCTTGATTTGCATAAATTGAATAAATTGATCATATGAAGAGAAATAACATATCTTAAAGACTTAGCTTAGTATTCCCTTTCCCCTTATTATTGCTCTTCAGGTGATCAATTGTTGTTGTAAGTATTAGAATATATGCCTCAGTTTAAGTTGCGAAGTTTTTGTTTGTTGCGAAGTAAATAAGAAATCTCCCCCTTGAAGTATAAGAAGTATGAAACCTCCTTGAAGAATTATGAAACATCCTTGAAGAAGTATAAGAATTATGAAACATCCTTGAAGAAGTATAAGAAGTAATCAATCCTTGAAGAAATGTAAGAAGTATTCAATCCTTGAAGAAGTATAAGAAGTATTCAATCCTCGTAAAATTTAATAAATATGAAATATCCGTTTTTGATTGCAAATAAAATTGCCTTTTTTGGTATGAGTATAAGAAGTATTCTTGTTGAAAATATAAAGAATCTCCAATGATATTGACTTCATTAGTTTCTGTGGTCTTATCATGCCTTCCTAAGTAAAGGTCTTACTTTTCCACCTCTTTTGCGATAAAGTCGCAGGACGTTGGTGCATTCGCATGCCTCAACCCCTTGACTTTATCTTAACAATATTTTTGTGTTTGCGATAATATGACAAGTCTGAATGTATTTGCGAATATACAGCCTTGTGACATTATCGTCTTGCGATGAAATCGCAGGACGTTATCACACTTTCATGTAATAACCCATTGATCTCATCTTAAATTCTTTGTATTTAATTCTGCGAGTATATATATATATATATATATATTTTACTCGTAGAAATACGATTGTTGCACAAATATGATAAGCCTTTATGTTTTTGCGAACAAAAATCCTCGTGACATTTGCGTTTTATAGAACGTATCAGCTCCCTAATGGAGGGTGCTGCCATTTATCTTCCCCTTGGTTTCCCCTTCAAGGAAGCGTACATCGACCATACAAGTTTAGCTCTTCCCATCCGTTTTTGCCAACAACCAACTTTTGTTCGCAACCTCTTATCCTTTTTGCCTATAAGGCTTATAGTTACGAGGTGGCACCCTATGGGGTATCTTTGGGCCAAGTGCATCATTTGCCAAGACTTGTCAAGAATGGCAGATGTGCTTCAAACCCATCCGGCACTCTTGACTCAACCATGTACCTCGGCGCCTTGATCGTTTTCTTCACTTCTTGGGAAAGACAGTATGCCTTAGTCGTCCAACCTAAATCATGTTACATCGCAAGATTAGGTTGAGAATCCAAGGTGTCTTACCCATATAGGTACCCCATTTTTGGGTTATGTACCCCGTAATGTCCATGTACTCAGGTTCCGTGGTGGTGTTCCGTTTCCCCTGAGCCATGCTTATAGGTACCCCATTAAATGACGTACTTTAGGACTTTGCCTCTTGCGAAATTTTGCTTCGCGAACTAGGGTGTACGCCACAAAGGTTTGCCTGTGTAAAATTTCTGGGGCTTTCTCTTTTTTTTTTGAAAGCTGATCACAGTTTGCGGCTTTCTTTTATGAAAGCTGATCGCAAATAAATTTTTGCGTCTTTCTTTAATGAAAGCTGATCGCAATAAGAATTTTAAAATTTGTAATTTGGTAGTTTCTGTGGAAGTAAATGATATTCACAAAATTATCATGAGTTTTATGGATAATACCTTTTTAAATACAATCTATTCCAGGGTCGACCAAGCCTTAAACCTATGTCTTTCCCTTCTGGATCCATCAGCCGATAAGCTCCACTTCCCACAACCTCTTTAATGACATATGGTCCATCCCATTTTGGTGCTAGTTTTCCTCCATTTTCTGTTTGGTAGGGAGGTGTTTCTCGCATGACCAAATCACCTGGTTGATACTCACGTTCAATAACTCTCTTGTTATACTCTCGAGCTAATCTTTCCTGATAAATTTTCATATGTCGCAACACCTTTTACCTTTTTTCTTCCAACTCATCTAGTTCACTTAATATCACCCCCGCACTTAAATTTCTTTCCCAAGCTTCTTTATTTGTTGTCGGAATTACAACCTCTGTTGGAAATACTGCTTCTACTCCATATGTTAAACATTAAGGAGACATTCAAGTTGCCTCCCTTCTAGTTGTATTGTATTCCCAAACTGCACTAGGCACTTGCTCGCACCACCCTCTGAGATGTCCTTCTAACTTCTTTTTGATTGTATCTGCGATTGTTTTATTTGTTGCCTCTGCCTGTCCATTAGCTTGTGGATATAATGGAGTTGATTTCCCACATTTTATCCTAAAAGCACTGAGTAACATCTCTATATTTTGCCCTTCAAATTGCTTCCCATTGTCGGATACTAATTATGCTGGAACTCCATACCTACAAATGATATTCTCGAATATGAATGTAAAAACATCCTTATCGCGAATATGTTGTACCGCTTTTACTTCTGTGAGCTTCATGAAATAATCTGTTGCGACTATTAAGTATCTTCTCTGTCCAGATCCAGGTAAAAATGGACCAACAATGTCCAATCCCCATTTCCCGAAAGGCCAGCAGCTTGTTGAAGAGGTTAATGGTGCCCCTGGTGCATGAGTTATTTTCCCATGTCGTTGACATTCTTTACATCGTCTCACCAACAATTTTGCGTCTGTGTGCATATAAGGCCAGTAATACCCTTGTATTTTTGCTCTATATGCTAGAGATCTTCCCCCACTATGATTACCAGCTTCTCCTCCATGTAACATCTTCAATATTTTTTCTCCTTCTTCACGAGTTAAACATCTGAAAGGTGGCCCACTGAAAGATTTTCTGTATAAAATTCCTTCTCGTAACTCATAATTTGTTGCACGACTCTTTAATTTATATGCTTCTAGCCTGTTCCTGGGTATTTCTCCTTTTGAGAGATATGCATGAATTTCCTTTCTCCAATCTGCGAGATCTTCTGCGATGTCGTATGATAGTTCCTTTTCTACTTCCATCGCAACTGCTTCCTCAATTTATTCTTCTTTATTCACTGATGGATGCTGGATTGTCTAGATTTTGATATTTCTTGCATTTGGGTTTGTCATCATACTTGGAATGAATGCAAAATCATCTGCGAGTCGATTGTATTTCCTTGTTATATGTCTCCATTTTAACTTTGGTATCCTCGCAGATAATTCATCAACGAGTTTCTTGTATTTCTTCAAAGAAGACTCATTTGTGGTATATTCCCCTTTAATTTGACAAATTACCAGCTGAGAATCACTTGTTATTCTTATACTTTCGAGCTTCTTTTCTATTGTGATCTTCAATGCATGCACTACAGCTTCGTACTCTGTTTCATTATTCGTGGATGCAAATTCTAGTCTGAATGAAAATGCTATTCTTTCTCCTTCTGGTGAAATCAACACAACTCCTACTCCATTCCCCTCACTGTTGGATGATCCGTCTACTAAAATTTCCCATCTATTTGGTTCTGTTAATAGGTCTTTTGGATTCCCAAATTCTTCTTCAATATCCATCATTTCTTCTACTGCCTCATCTTCTTCCAAGGGAAATTCTGCCAAGAAATCTGCGACAACTTGTGACTTTTGCGATGATAACACTTCATACTTTATCTTGTAATGGTTTACTTGTGCATTCCACCTTTCTATTCTTCCTGATCTTTTTGTGTTCTTCATGACTGACTCAATTGGGACTACCACTTTTATCACATGGGCTTGAAAGTATATTCGCAATTTAAATGATGCATAAACCAGGGCTAAGATTAACTTCTCCATTTTAGAATAATTTCTCTCTGCTGCGTTAAAAGTTTTACTGATGTAGTAAATGGGCCTTTCTATTCCAGCATCTGTTCGCAATTGAACTGCACTTAAAGCATATTGAGTTGTTGCGAGGTATACCAATAATTCTTCATCTTTCTCTGGTTTCTGTAATATGGATGTATTCGCGAGATATTCTTTGATTCCTTGAAAAGATTTTTCACATTCATCAGTCCACTTGAATTTTGCTCCCTTCTTAAGTATATTGAAGAAATGTTTGCACTTATCTGACATTCGCGAAATAAATCTTCCAAGTGAAGCCAAGAGTCCATTTAGCTTTTGCACTTCTTTTACCGCTGCAGGTGTTGGCATGTCACGAACTGCTTGTACTTTTTCTGGATCGACTTGTATTCCCTCCTTTGATACTATGTATCCCAAAAAAATTCCTGACGCAACTCCAATTATACATTTTTCAGGATTCAATTTGATGTTGAATTTTCTCATTTGTTCAAATATTTCCTTCAAATCTTGCACATGATCTTTGGCCTCTTTACTTTTTATCAACATATCATCCACATACACCTCTAAGGTTTTATGTATCCACCTTGCGAACACTTTTTCGACCATTCGTTGATATGTAGCACCCGCATTTCGCAAACCAAATGGCATATTCACATAACAATATAAACCTCATAGAGCAAAAAAGGCAGTATGTTCTTGGTCTTCTTCTGCGAGTGATATTTGATTGTACCCTTTATATCCATCGAGTGAAGTGACTCTATCATGTCCTGCAGCTGATTCCACCATTTATGGTATGTCTGGCAATGGAAAACTGTCTTTAGGACATGCTTTGTTTAGATCAGTGAAATCTATACAAATTCTTATCCCTTTATTCTTCTTTGAAACAATGACCATATTCGCAATCCATTCTGGGTATTTTGATTCTCTTATGATTCCTTCATCCAGCATCTTTTGTAATTCTTCTTCTATTTGTGCATGATAATTTTGCGAGATCTTTCTTATTCTTTGTTTGAATGGTCTTACGCTTTTATCTATGTTCAATCTGTGACATGCCACTGATGGATCAATTCCTGGTATTTCATCTACACTTCCTGCGAATATATCTTTGTATTCTCGTAAGATATCAATAGTTCTTTTCTCTTCTTCTTCATCCATCTTAGTTCCAATTTGCAAGATTAAAGGCTCTTCTTCAGTTCCAATATTTATTTCTTTGGTTGGTTCTGCTACAACGTAACTAGGACTTTGCTCTCCCATAGGTGTTGGTTCTTTGATTACTTTCATTGGTTCTCCTTCTTTTTCTGGGATCTCACTTGGTATTCCTTTTCCCTATATTGCTCTTATTGCATATACTCTGAACTCCTCTTCCTTTTTCGCTTCTTTCGCAAGTTTTCTACGAAATTGTTTCTTTCTTGCTCTCCCTCCACACTGTTTTACTTCAATCTGATAACAAAATTTTGCACTATCAAGATCCCCTTTTATTTCTTGTATTCCGCTTGGTGTAGGAAACTTAATTGATTGATGTAATGTCGAAGCAACAGATTTAATCGCATGAATCCATGGTCTTCCTATCAGCATATTATATGGAGATTCCATATCTACCACACATAAAACTATGTGTGTTTCGATCTCTCCCAGCGGTACTCGTAACATTATTTCCCCTTTTGATTTTGTTGTAGATTTTCTCAATCCATGGATAAGATATTCTGAATTTGTGATCTCCTCATCTTTAATCCCCATCCCCTTAAGTGCATGATAGAATATAATATCAACAGAACTCCCTGTATCAATCAAAACTCGGTTTAATTTCCATTTTTCTATAGATTTTGTAGCTTTATTTTCTTCTCGCATGATCGGAATTGTGACTACTAATGGTGAAGTATGGTTCAAGTCTTCATTTGGAATTTCTGCTACTGAAAATGTGATTTTATGCTTTTCCCATTCTTTCAAAGTTGTTATTTTCTCCACTTCCAAGATCTTTCTTCCTCTACAGTCTCGTTTGTGTATCTTTCCCTTCATGTTGTTATGAAATTCATCAATCATTGTCTTTGTGATCATATTACATTCTTCTCTTTTGCAATCTTCATCTACTGACTCCATTTGTTCTCCAAATTTCCAAAATTCCTTCAAATTTCTGCTATAACAATCTTCAAATCCCTGTTTCTAGCGCCAATTATGTAGTCGCAAGAAATCCTACAACTACACTCTCAGTAGAATTTGTAAAACTTTAAGAAGTTCTTGATGAAAAATGACAATCTTGATTAATATTCTCAACTGATTACAAAGAAAATATGTTAATAGAGATTAGAACAGTTACAACTTTCTCTGTTCTCTCTCCTAAGACTTGTTCTAACACTCACTTAAAAGAACCTCTCAAATTTAACATTCGAACTACTATTTATAGTGAAATCTGTACAACTGTATATAGCTTGCGAAGTATCGTGACCTCTATTCGTAAGTTTATTCTATATTCACAATCTCTTCACATTTTTCCAGTGTTTCTTATATCATCGCATTTTCTTGCGACACTTTCCTCCTGTCTTTGTTATTACATTCGTAACCCAACCTCTTACGATATTCGGTACCTACATTATCTTCACTAGAAATCAGAGGAAGCAATGCATTGACAATGTAAAAAGACACTGAATCATCTAACACAACACAATGGTTTAAACCTATATTTAATGGTCCAAGTTTATCAAAGTCAGTAACTCTTAAATCTGGTTCTAAGTCCGCGAAAATAATTTCCGTTATGGAGTTACCTTGATTAACCATTAGAGGGCGCAATGCATTGACAATGTGAACAAGCATAGGATCCTCAGAATCTGCAAAGTGGACTAAACAAACTGATAAAGGCTCAAAATCATCGGTACAAGTTATCTGACCAATATCAATATGTTCAACATTCACATCCGCATTTACAAAATCACAAGATGGATCAGCGAAAGAGGAGCTCAATGGAGCAATAATATCATGAATAATCGCCTCATTATTGTCTACAACTAAGTGACTTATAGGAATCTCGTTATTCAAATGATTAGAAAATATCTCATTATGCACGTCTACTGTCTCTAAGTCATCAGACTCAACAATAGTATCTTCTGTAAAAATATGTTCTTCTAAATCATCATTATCTGAATAAATGACGTCTCTAACACAACTCTCGTCCTTTTGAATAAACATATAATCATTCAACTGATCATGAGTTGGGTAAGATACAATAGATTCAAATATTATATAGGTATCATAATTCTTAAAATCACTTCTAGTGTCAAGTTCATTTTCACCCTCATGGTATTGGGGTTGATACTCATCTGAATAACCACCCATAGCGAAGTTACGTGGATTCCAAGTTCCATACCTGAGACGATTATAAGCAAGAACTTCCTTATACCGTGACCCATACATGTATTCACCAAGCGTCATAGACGACGTCTCGTGCAAAGCACTCATCGTTCTCAAAAAGGCTCCTGAAATAAAATTCTGAAGCACAAAACAAGTCAAAAGGAAAAAGTAATCCTAAAAAAAAAATACAAAAAAAAAATAAATAAACGCCTAACTATTTACAAAATCAAAAATACTAATTACAATATTCCACAGCCGCTCCCCGGCAACAACGCCAAAAATTGATAGGCTTCCGGAGATGCCTATATAAATAACCGCAATCGCACGGTGTCTAACTAGTAAACGGAGGCAAGTACAGGTTGAACCCACAGGGAGCGGTGGAAATACTCTAATCAATATCTCTAATGAACTAACAAGAAAAGATTTTTGGGATTTTTATAATGAGAAATGTAAAACGAAATAATAAAATTACTAAAATAAAATAAAATCAATGACAAAGAGTCGGTAACCAAGGTATTAGGGTATCCACCACTATTTCTGTTTAATTTCTGCAAGGAGACAATTCTAAAAATCTTTATTTATTCTTCATTCTATTGACATCGCCTATTATTCGTATAGAGTCGCAAATATCACTGGCACACTCTAAGCATGGCACATCAAAAGCTGAACCCAAGCATGCACCATCAAATTGCGTTAGCGAGAAAATTATACGAAACTAAATATAGATTCACGAATGATATTCGACTTCTCTAAGCATAACACATCAAAGAAATAAATCCAAGCATAGATTATCAAACAATTGAACATATATATTCGCAGTACTCTATCAATTACGCGCATGAGGTTTTATGCAAACCGGCGAAGCAACAACTAATATCATCATTTGTTGAATAAACAAAATAATAGAATCAATCAAATCAATGCATTATAGCCTTCAAACCATAAATATTTCAAATCAAATTGTTCTTATGCTCAAAGTGGTTTTTACCCTAAACCCTAGTTACAAAGCTTAGCAAAACATGGCTTACTCAAAAGCCATAAACATATGAAGAATCACAAACAAATCAAAGAGTAATCGAGATAACGGAACTTCAAACCGTCTTCTTCTTTATCGCTCTGCAGCCGGCCTTCCTCGCCTCTCTTCTCTGGTTTTTTGCTTTGTAGCCGCAAAACCCCCTTCTTCTACGAACTCCCTTCGATTCTATTCATATATAGGTGATGTTGGAGAAGTCCAAAATAAAGACCTAACAAATCATTGCCAGGCCCAATCCAATACTGACGCCAATTTCTAAAGAACCATCTTTTGGGGATTACCCAAAAAAGTTAGGGGACTACCCATCAGTTTTTGTGGAGGATATTAGAAGTAATATTTGGTCACCCCTTATAATTTTTGTTTCTAATACCCATTTTACCCTTGATGATAAACTTAGTGATTAGTGATTAGTTAAAAACCGATTAGTGATTAGTTAAAAACTAATTAGGGATTAGGGATTAGTGATTAGTGATTAGTGTTTTATAAGTTGGATTGTTTTGTTTTTAACATTTTTTTTTGAGAGATAAGAAGAAGAAGGAAATAGGAAGAACAAGAGTATGATGTTTTGGGTACTCATGGATACTTCAAATTTAGTTAATGGTGCTTGAATTGGCCAAAACATTCCTAAAAATGAACAATTTATAAATTGATTTTCGTTTGGTTTACAAAGTTCGGCTACAACATTTGAAGAACAATTAGAACTCATCTGCAAGTGTAGTTCGGTTAATGTTTTTAAAAACACAGTAGCCGAACTCAGATTTAATGGAATTTTTTGTTTCGGATAACGATTCGGTTAGGAAAAAAATTTATTTATTTAACCGAAACTAAAAGTTTACTGGGAAAAAAATGAAAAAAGTTGCGACGTAATAGAACTCAATATATAGGTTTTCGAGAGAAAAGTTCGGTTAGGAGAAAAAATTGCGACGTATGTGCAAACGGAAGTTCGGTTAGGAAAAAAATTTGACGAATCGAACTA
The DNA here is from genome assembly GCA_023529315.1 of Papaver bracteatum. Taxonomy (NCBI): domain Eukaryota; kingdom Viridiplantae; phylum Streptophyta; class Magnoliopsida; order Ranunculales; family Papaveraceae; genus Papaver; species Papaver bracteatum. The sequence goes on from JAJJWX010001290.1 coordinate 674,417, forward strand.
AAGTTCGGTTAGGAAATTTTTTTTGCGACGTAACCGAACTTTTCTCTGAAAGAAAAACCTCCATTAAAAGTTGAGTTCGGCTAGTTCGACAAAGTTTTTCACATAATTCCTAACCGAACTTCTCTCTGCAACTTACATTTTCAACTCATTTTAATGATTACTTCTCATTTTTGCAACCAAAAACGAATGACAAGTAATGGGTTTGTTATAATTTTGATTTTGATTTTGTTTTGTTAATGATTTAAATTAAGCTATATATTGTGGTCGGTGGTGGTTCAAGGTGGTCGGTGGTGGTAAGCGGCGGGGGTGATGGGAGGAGGTGGTTATATATATATAGGTGGTGGTGATGAAAGGAGGTGGTAATATATATATATAGGTTAAGGGTAGGTTAGTCATTTCCACATTTTAGGACACCCCTTATCATTGTAGGGTGGACATTTGTATCACTGGGTAGTCCCCCATTTTTTTTGGGTAGTCCCCAAAAGATGGTTCTTTCTGAACCCATTGGCCACGGTTATGACCATGGCAGCGCACACTAGCTCACAGACTCCATCATCTCTAACTTCGTCACCGTTTGACTTCAGCTCCTTCCTAGGCAACCACAAATTTAAGTCCGTCATCTTACTTCTCTGTCACCTCCGGCAGAAATCCAACTCCAACCAATCTAGCCAACAACACTAGCTTTCTCGCTGTCCTGTTCATACACCGGCAGACATCTCTCTTCTTAGTCGATCTATCATGGAAGCAATACCACTCATTCTCTGTCGTGATCAACTAACTCCAATTCCACCTGCTGCCGTTGCTTCCCTGACTTGCAAATAGATTCTGTCACCAAATCTTCCGAAGCTGACTATCCTGCAAGGCTGCACCGGTTTCAACAGCTCAAGCTTCTACTCCCCAGAAATTATCCGGCCAACTTCTCTTCATTTTGCACCGGGTTACAGCATCTAGTTTTGCCACTCCATCTTCAAGAAATCGAAACCCATTTAATCATCACTTCCTTCTTGAACTGCTCTTCTTCGCAACTATCCAAACCAACTCAACCCATGTATGCAGATACTCAACCAATCACCATTGCTGTAGAGAGCTCCATCGAAGTCCAGCTCAATATACGGCCATCATTTTTATTGCTCGACATCACAAGCACCTTCTTTGTTCCATATCATGATCGAACCCTTCATAAACCTTGATACCCAGCCATGAATCAACGATAGAAACCACGGCAATAACATCAGTTCTTCCTGCTGGTTTGCGTAACTAAAACTCGTGCCCAAACTGCAACAAATTTGAGCCATGCTTTCGTCTGTCTTCTTGCTCAAATTATAATTCAAAATAGACCCATCATAGACTCGAGAAAATCCACGACGATCAACAACCACATATTTTTCTTGACTCCATCCACAAATAATGAACCTGCCCTGCTCAGGCCATCACGAGCTTCTTCATATCTCTATCCATCAGATTTCCTTGTTTTGTCGAGAAAACTCAACTGCCAAACTTGAGCACAAATCCCCCAGTCTCAATCATCACCACCAGAAATTCGCAGCTTCATTCCATTGTTGTCGAACCATACTGCGCAGAAACTCATCTTCATTCATATCTCAAATTTTCATACATCCACCATTATTCAAACCAACAACCCCAGACGCCACTGTTCCATTTTTCCAACTGCCAGCTACAGCCACCATCATTCCATGCTGCTTAACCTCGAGCTGTCCCCTTCTCTGCTCGATAACTGGTGGTGAGTCTAGTGACTAACCAAAATGATTTTTCTTTTCCAGCAGCCACGTGTGTTGCCAAGGTGGTGGAGTCCACTAATGTCTCTGCAGTAGTCTTTAGTTGGATGCTTATCTTTGCATTTGGTGCATAGGCACGTCCAGGTACCAGATTGCATAACTAATGTTAAGTATTAAACTTAAACTGTACAGACTGTAGCTGTACAGACTTCACATGTCAGCTAACTTGTTCCATCATTACATACACTGTAAATGTCGACAACTCCAGCCAGTGTACAGACTGTATATGTCGACTAATCAACCATTGTATAGGCTGTAGTTTTCTTTACTTTCCTTATTCTATTATTATCTTGATTCCATTATAATTGTATAAATACATATCAATGAAGAACATCTCAATACAGTTGTATGAGATCCAAACATCAAATCAGATTGTTTTATGGTATCAGAGCGAGGTCACTAGCAGCCTCCTGAACCTGAACGATTTTCTCATCCATCGCTGTTATCATCCCTGGCTTGTTCTTGCAGCCAAGGCGAGACTCGTGCTTCATAACAGTAGCAACTTCTCCCTGTTGAGTAGTCTTCTCTTCTGTGAGATTACAAAGCAACAATCAATCTTTTGGTGAGCTTTTAAATTTCTCATATAATCTCAATGATTTTATCTCTTCTGTGAGCTTCATAATCAATCTTTAGAGCTTCATCAAATTTATTTTGTCTCTGGTCATTACTAACTCGACCTCTGTTAAAAAAAAAAAAAAAAAAAGGTTTTCCGAAGTACTGTCCTTCTCCTTTCGCTTCTTTGATTTCTTTGCTGCTGCTACGGGCTTTGCTCCTGAATCTTTGATCTTCTTCGCGGAAGAAGCATCAGGAGAGGATTTGACCCTCTTAACAGTTTCACAGAAGTGGTGTTAATAGCCTTGAGTAATTTTTTTTAAATAGGCGCGCATGACTAGGCTCAAGTAACTAGGCACGCATTTTTAGTGATCAAGAACCGACCACTAAAAATTAATTCTAGTAAACATTTTTCAAAAATCTAGTAATTGTAGTCTCTGTCCCCGTGCTCTTTAGTAAATAGGCGCGCATGTAACTAGGCTCAAGTAACCAGTACGCATGCGAGCTCTTTAATATTGTTTAAACAGTGCGCATGCAATTGCAAATCCCAACCGGGAAGTCCATATCACTCACTGATTGTTGTCGCAAAAACACATTGAATACTTAAAACACATTGAATATTTTAAGTCACTAACAGTGCGCATGCAATTGAATATTGTTTAATATTTAAGTCATGCAATTGAATATTGTCACTAACAGTGCGCATGCAATTGCCAGTAGTGTTCACATCGATTGCCCCCACTATGTTGTTTGTTGTGCAATTTATATTTTACGTTTCTCGGATTTTGAGATGAGGATGGTCGGTCAGGTCTGGTCTGGTTTCGTTATTTTATGCCCTTCTCTATTCTTAGCTTTGTCTGTTTTAGTTTAATTATTGATTTTTTTTGGATTTAATTAATTAATTCCCTTTTAATTATTATTTAATTTGCGAACAATCAATTAATTCAAGTTTCAAAATTTTATTATTATTATTCTTCTCGTAGATCAATCATGGCTCTTGAGGATGATATCCCATCCCCTGTTCAAACACCTCCTTCATCACCACGAAATGATTCAAACAATACCAATGCATTTTTTGCGAACTTCGCGGATACTTCTTTATCTTGCTCTACCCTCATTTGGATTATAGACAGTGGTGCTACGAACCACATATGTTCAAGTCTTTCATGTTTTTCTTCTTACACACCCGTCACAAACTCAATCACGGTTATCTCAGTCACACATACTGGGATAGTTAATTTATCTCCAACTATTCAGTTGATCAATGTGTTCCACATTCCAACTTTTAAATTTAACTTGATTTCAGTCAGTCAACTTACCAGCACATCTAATTGCTGGGTTAAGTTCTCACATCAGTCTTGTATCTTCCTGGACAATCGCACGAAAATGGAAATTGGATGGAGTAGGCAAATTGGTGGCCTATATCATTTTTCGTTTAAACCATCTGTTTCATCCTTAGTTGCTAATAATCACTTCGACAAATGGCACCGTCGTTTAGGCCATCCGCATAAGGATTGTTTTGATTTTTTAGCTCGAAAATTTGTTTACATTCGTCCTTTGTATAAGAACTTGTGTGATGTCTGTCCACGAGCAAAGCAAACTCGTCTTAAGTTTAATAAAAGTGTTTCCTTATCTATGCATCCGTTTCAATTAATTCATGCGGATATCTGGGGACCGTTTTCTACTGCATCTCTAACTGGTGCAAAGTATTTCCTTACCATAGTCGATGACTATTCTCGGTGTACTTGGGTATTTTTGATGAAAGTCAAATCTGAAACTTTAAAGTTTCTCAAATATTTTTTCTCCTTTGTTGTCAATCAATATGGCTGCAAAATCACCAGCATTCACTCTGGTATTGACTCCTTGACCATTCCTTCACTACATATTTTTCGATCTGATAATGGCTTAGAGTTCAAATCTAAGGAACTTCAATCCTGGTTTCATCTAAACGGGATTGTTCATCAAACAAGTTGTGTCTACACGCCACAACAAAATGGTGTCGTCGAAAGAAAGCATCGCCATTTGCTTAATGTGGCACGGTCTTTACGATTTCAAGCACACTTACCGATCCAATTTTGGGGTGAATGTGTATTGGCTGCTACTTATCTTATCAAAAAACTTCCGACACCAGTTTTGTCTCATAAATCTCCGCATGAAATGTTACTACATACACCTCCGTATTATTCTACTCTTCGTGTCTTTGGTTGTCTCTGTTTTGCAAGAAACACACGAATTACTCATAAATTTGATGAAAGAGCAAAACCGGGAATATTCATTGGTTATCCTTTTGGCCAAAAGGGTTACACAGTTTATGATTTAACATCCAAAACAACATACGTTTCTCGTGATGTAGTTTTTCATGAGAATATTTTTCTATTCCAAGATTCTCAAACGTCTCCGTCACTACTGCATCAATCGTCAGATAACTCGACTGACTATATTTATCATGACTCTATGATTGATTCTCGGACACCAACACATGGTGTACCGCTCCCTAATATTTATTCACCTGTTCCTTGTTCAATGCATCATCCTGAACAATCGAATTCTGGAATTCCTACTACTATTTCCGCTGCACAGCCAACTGATAGTTTGGCTGATCCGAGAAATACATCGCCTATCCGGCAACATCATATACCAGCAACTTCTTCTATGGATTCTCCATCACATGAACAAACTAGACCCACTAGAGTTCGTAATCCTCCTCCTTATTTAAAAGATTATCACTGTTCGGCTGCTGTCAACAATTCTAAATCAATTTATCCAATGACAAATTATTTGTCTTTTGATAAATTCTCTCCACCACACAAAGTTTTTTTAGCTTAGGTTATTTTAACTGAGGAACCAAAATCTTTCTCTCAAGCCAATAAGTGTCCCAAATGGAGGGCTGCAATGGCCAAAGAAATTATGGCCATGGAAGCTAATAACACTTGGATACTGGTTGATTTACCACCTGCTAAAACTGCCATCGGTTGTAAGTGGGTTTTCAAAATAAAATTTAATGCTGATGGTACTATTGAGCGTTATAAGGCTCGTCTTGTAGCCAAGGGTTATACACAACAGGAAGGTATTGATTACTATGATACTTTTGCTCCGGTAGCTAAATTGGTTACTGTTCGTGTTTTGTTATCTATTGCAGCTATCAAAGGATGGACTCTCCATCAATTAGATGTGAACAACGCATTTCTTCAAGGAGATCTGGATGAAGAAATTTATATGCGTTTACCTCCAGGTATGACACGCAATGATACGTCTAAAGTTTTTAAACTAAATAAATCTATCTATGGCCTTAAACAAGCCTCTCGTCAATGGTTCGCCAAACTATCTTCAGTTTTATTGTCTGAAAGGTTGACCAAGTCCTTATGTGATAATTCTCTTTTCACATATCATCAAGGCACAACTTCAATTTTTGTCCTTGTTTATGTTGATGATATCATTATTACTGGCACCAATAATGACTTCATTGATTCTCTTAAGTTGCGTCTGGCATCTCATTTTTCGATTAAAGACCTGGGTCGTCTACAATACTTCTTAGGTATTGAAGTTTCTAGGTCTTCCAAAGGTATTTTTCTATGTCAACGAAAATACATCCTTGACATTCTCAAAGATTCTGGCCTTACAGGGGCTCGTGTATCCACTTTTCCAATGGATACTCATCTCAAGTTACTTCCTACCGATGGGGTAGACTTAACTGATCCTAGTTCATTTAGACGTTTAATTGGTCGACTGTTATATCTTACTGTGACTCATCCTGATATAACATATTCAGTCAATTATCTTAGTCAATTTCTTAAAAATCCAAAATCGGTTCACATGGATGCTGCTCAGCGTATCTTACGCTATCTTAAAGGAACTATAGGTCATGGAATATTTCTGTCATCCTCTAGTTCTTCATCTCTCCATGGTTATACAGACTCTGATTGGGCAGGTTGTCCATTCACTCGTCGTTCTACCACTGGATACCTTGTTACCTTGGGTGACAGTCATATTTCGTGGAAATCCAAGAAACAGCCAACCGTGGCTCGTTCTTCAGCTGAGGCTGAATATCGCGCTTTGGCGAATCTAACAGCTGAACTTCAATGGATAATTTATCTCTTCAAGGACTTGCATTTTTCTTGTCCTCTCCCTATCACTGTCTCATGTGATAGTCAGGCAGCAATTCACATTGCACAAAATCTGGTATTTCACGAAAGAACAAAACATGAGATTGATTGTTACTTTGTCCGCGAAATTTGTTACGTGGCTTAATTCTTCCAAAACATTTACCTTCTTCTGATCAATTAGCTGACGTTTTCACAAAGCCTCTGGGAAATCCTCAATTTGGTCGACTAGTTGGCAAGTTGGGCGTTCGTTCAGGTTCTACCGCTCCAACTTGAGGGGGGGTATTAAACTTAAACTGTACAGACTGTAGCTGTACAGACTTCACATGTCAGCTAACTTGTTCCATCATTACATACACTGTAAATGTCGAAAACTCCAGCCAGTGTACAAACTGTATATGTCGACTAATCAACCATTGTATAGGCTGTAGTTTCCTTTAATTTCCTTATTCTATTATTATCTTGATTCCATTATAATTGTATAAATACATATCAATGAAGAACATCTCAATACAGTTGTATGAGATCCAAACATAAAATCAGATTGTTTTATTAAGCCCATTCTGTTTCAGCACCAATGCTCCACTGATTCCTTGGCTCCTAATGCCGTGAGATCAATGAGTGCTTTTCTTTCTTTTGCAAATGCTAGTTTAGCTTCAAATTCAGCGATTTCCATCCGATGATCATATTCACTTGCACTTTCTACAAAAGCACTAAAATAATGTTATTAGACAAAATATGGGTCCTAGCTAATATAAATATGGGTATAAAATGTAGCACATACGTGCTTATTAGATACTTAGTGAATAGTGCTATAGAGAATCGTTATCGGACATGGTGAGTTACTTATGAATGAATGTACGCTTATTGTTGATCATCGTAGCGATTAATTTTATATATACAGAAGAAGAATGAATTACAAACTCAGAAATGTTTCAAGGAAGCAGCTCGCTGGGAAGGAAGGATAAAGATTTAACTTCTCACAAATTCTTCCATTCGAAGATAAGATCCTCGTACCTAACTCCCTTGAGGAAATGATATATATGTACTGGGCTAGTAGAGAATGTTACCATTGATCTCAAGTACTATTTGCCGACTATCATTTTCCTTTGCGTCAATATTTAACATCTTGTTATTTTCTCTAGCCATATCGTCCAAAAAATGACGTACGAAAGAAGGTTCCAAATAAATTACATTTGTGAGTGAAAATCTTCTTATTAAAACCTTGAAATTTGTTCTTAATACACTATTTTGAACTCAATGCACCCCAAAATTAGAAAGAAAAATGTCCCAGATTTTTTTGGCTTCCTTATAGTCCGATTTGTCTTTGCATAAACAATATATGTTCACTATAGTCTTTCCTCTACTCGCCAATACGTCTTGAGAAAGAATGGAAGCATGATGGACCAACCAAATTAAAAATCACACTTTGGGAATTACATTTGTATTTCATACCACCTTGAAAGGAAAATGATTTATTTCATGGTTTTGACCTTTTTGTAAGGCAATGTAGTATGATTTAACAATAAAACTATCATCTGAAGTCTATTTCAGGAGTTGAAATGACGGGTGTACAAGTACACCTCAATCTTTACAATATCAACCTATGCAAGACACACCTTGTGTAATCTAATTCAGACAAGCACTGTCAAGGATATTAGAACAACAAGATGTACACACACAACACACAAGATTTTGTTAACAAGGGATCAACCCAAGTGTTGGATTAAAGTACAATGTATTTACTTTTAACAATAACTAAAATAATAATTATAATTACGAAAAGTAAAAGTAACGACACAACAAGATTTTGTTAACGAGGAAACCGCAAATGCAAAAAAATCACGGGACCTAGTCTAATTTTGAATATTCTCAGAATTCAGCCGCTATACAAAGACTACTATGTACAACTTTGTAAAGTTGAGACCAAGTAAACTAACTCTAAGTTGTTAGAGAATAGCTCGGTTGAGCCCACCAAGCATTGGTATGTCAAGTTTGGCTGTCATATTTTAGTGAACCAAAACTCATTTAAGAGTTGCTTAATTTAAATGTAATAGAGTCAACTTCGTATAGGTTAGCTTGAAAGTATTAGGGTGAGACATTATAAGTATTGCGAAGACTTGAAGAAGTGAAGAAGTACGGAGCTACAACCACAAAATCATCCTTCCACTTGAGGTTAGTGATATTTGACTTGAACTGTTTCATTCCCTAACGTATCTTTCAAGTCGTGCATATTGAAAACATAAAGCTGCGAAGCATGAACACTTTAGATAGATATAGTATTAAGGAATACAATATGAAGTTTCTTGCTTAACCATTAAACTTTGTATATAAGACATCAACATAATCGTATGAATGCTATTGTGATTATGTATGGGTATGAGGTGAGGATTTCATCTTAGGAAACAATGTTTTTACATGTGTTTTAAGGAAGTAATTTCATGATATGTGTTGTGAACCGAAAAGGAAATCGCCAGGCGTTATTGGGGTTGTTCTTCATTGCATATCTTATGAACGACCAATATGTGTGATTAGTATAACTGCTCATGACTTGGTTATGTTCTTGGTAAAACTATTCACATGAGGCCTAACTTATGTATTAGTATTACTTTTATTAGTGAAACCGATCTTAAGTAATCACCCGGGGCATGATCGGGTTTGTGTGTGTCTGACCAAATTTGGGAGAGGAGAACCGATCCTAGTAAGAGGTGCAGTACATCATAAGGGGGAACCGATTCTTGTATGAGGTTGTTGATGGTGGTTTTTAGATTAGGGTTAAAATCGTAAAACCCTAGGCAAGACAGTGATGTCATAGGGTTCGAGTAATAATAGCTCCAATGAATACATTTATTGTACCCTTTAATATGTCTACGAGAAAATTACCAGGGTACCTTTTTTTAATTTAATTACTAATTAGGGTTTCGATAGGCCAAAACCCTAATTCCCATGCCACATGTGCCGATGGCAAACCATTCCAGCCACACCCATCGCGCCAAGGCATGCCAACTATGCTAGCAGCACCCCTGTGCCAATGGCAAACCATGCCATCCACACCCACCGCGCGAAGGCATTCCAACCATGCCAGCCGCACCCATGTGCCAATGGAAAACCATGCCAGCCACACCCACCGCTCCAAGGCATGCCAACCATGCTAGCCGCACCCCTGTGCTAATGGAAAACCATGCCAGCCACGCCCACCGCGCCAAGGCATGCCAACCATGCTAGCCGCATCCCCGTGCCAATGGAAAACTATGACAGCCACACCTACCATGCCAGGGCATGCCAACCATGTTAGCCTCACCATGTCCCAACGGCATGCCAAACCCTTGGCCCCACCATGCCAAGCCAAACCGCACCTTGCCTTGGCACTAGCCATGCTAGCTGCACCATATGCCAACGACATGCCAAACCCTTGGCCCCACCATGCCAAGACAAACCGCACCTTGCCTTGGCTCTAGCCATGCTAGCCGCACCATGTTCCAATGACATGCCAAACCCTTGGCTCCACCATGCCAAGCCAAACCGCACCTTGCCTTGCCTTGTCCCTAGCCATGCTAGCTGTCACACCTTCAAATGCTCCAAGAAATTTTTCGCGAAGATATAACCCAGCAATACAATGGTTCAGTGATCTCTTATCACCCAATGTATTTCATCCTAATAAGATTGCACCAATGCAATCAGCCAACTCTACCAAGAGTATGCAACAGAAGACTAACTTAGATTTTCTCTACCAAACAATATATCCCATACTACAAAGAGGTTCTTGCCATGTTTATGCTTCACATAATTGGGGGAGTATAATCAAATCAACAGGAAACCAAAGCCAAACGCATAAGCCAACAAACTCACTTTTATTAGCTTAAGGGGAAGATACAAAAACGTCCAACCAATGGACTTTACAAGATTATTCTCTAAGCCTATGCAGAAATCACTCTCTACTGCCTAAAATGGTTCCTCAACACTCGAACTATTGAACAACAACTCGTTTATAAGGGTTCTCTGGCTATTTATAATTCCAAGAACCAGGGCTAATTCGTATGCAACTCTGTTGCACGCCCCATGAACAACCATCTATCCATGGGCAGTTCCCTAACCATCAGTTCCATTTTTTAACTGCCATCTTTAGTGTTGGCTTGCTCAATGGCGCCGCACCTGTCTTCAGCGGTTAGGATATGCCAAACTCGGTTATAAAGCACTTTATAACCGTCTCCAACTTGCTCGCACGTTTTGCACGCTTGAACTCAAGTCCCGCAACATCTCCACTTGCAACTCAGCTTGCACTTCTGCTAAATACTGCTATTATGGCTTGCGTTGTGCTATTATAGCTTGCATTGTACACTTATCATTTGAATACCATCATTCAAGTATCATGCCAACTGAGTCTTGACTTGGTTAGTTCCATCTCCATGCTTCATATGCATCACTTGCATCTCTTTTGACGAGCAACTATCACCAATAGCGTGTTTGGCCTCACCATTGATGTATATGCATAATCCAAGTCTTGTCCAAAACTTAGAACCATGACTTTGCATCTCATACTTTATTCCTTTCTTGAGATAGGATAACTATGAATAAGGATATACAACACTATCGCATAATGTTGTCAATGCCAAGTAACCTTTCTTGTCTCAGCCATCTTGGCGCTACATCGTCGGACATGCAGCTCCATCTGCCAGGTTACCAATTCCATGACGCGCCATGATTATGCGTCACTTTGTGGACCGGTCATAGACCTCCCCCACCTAATCTGTTCAACGTCCTCGTTGAACGCAACATCAGTTCAATCTCTACTGAACTTCCCTTGGCCTTGTACGTATATGAGCCACTCTCAGAATCATCAACTATGTTTGGCCTTTAACTTTGCCAAAACCTATTCTGCCTAGTACTTTACGCCACCACTTAGTTTGTTTTCCTTGCCATTGAGCCTGTAAATTTCAGCTTCATCTTCGCATCTTCGACTATGCTTCAATCTCTACTTCATTCACATCTCAACACCCAAATGCCACTTGCAATCTGTTGCTATGCCCCTTGCATCAGCACATAAATTTTCTTCCAAGCCATTCCGTGCTTAAGTGTACACTTCAAATAGCCAACATATCTGGGTGATATGTATAACTTAGCTTACTTGCCTTCAATTCCGACTGACATTTCATTCTTGCAATTCAACAGGCCTTACTGTAGACTAAGTGTCCTTCAATCACGTTGCAACACTCTTTTGCAAACTCGACTGAAATGCATGACATTATCCATGACTTAGGATACCCCTAACATTAGACCGACTCTCCCACGAGCCCAGGTTCCTCTTCACGTGCCTTTGAAACTAACAAGACCTCACTTGTTCCTTCAAACTTCTACGCTTTAATGTAGCGGAAAAACAACATCATGTTCTTCCTAACTATGAGTTACTCTTAACTCATATGCTTGATGGACTTACATATTCATTCTTGCTGCGTTACTCCATGCTATCGCTGCCAAATACTGTCCCATTTCTACGTAACTCTCCCAACAGTAAACTCTCCTATGCCACCATCTTCACTTCTTGCTTGGTTTTGCTTTCAGCGTTTCTTATTGTATACTTTGGATAAGTATACTTGTAGTGTTTCCCCAATGAACTAGTTTTACATTAAGCAAAAAGAGACAAGGTTTTTGCTTAAACACCACCTTCATTCATTACACTAGCCTTACATAAGAAACTTAGGGACTCCTCCCTATTTACACCACTGGCCAACACTCGGCCTTACTGAAATAAAACTACATTACCAAAGAAAATACACCAACTAAAGTGTGATGTATTTTTAAGACCATAAGATCAGCAACACCCAACTTAACTTGAAAACAGAAAAAAAAAACAGATAATATGCCAAAGTCTCCATACTTCAGCAACCTTGCAGGTTCAGGCACTTGCAAACAACAATGCAAGCCCTTGCCTCGTACATGCGCTAATCACGGCGAACAAGGGATACTAAGATCCATAGGATATCCAAATTCTATATGAATCTCAGCTAATATTTCTTCGAACGAGCGAACTGGTGCAAACTCACTTTCCTTCCATTTTTCGCACTTCATGTCAACCGCAATAACTTTACCTATACCCTTCACGAAACAAGGTGCACTGAACTTTGTATGAAAATCCCACCAAGGTGAGGCATCACTGTTGCCTCTGCTTCTTTGAAAAAGTTGTTACCAAGGATCATCTCGAAATTATTGAGATGCATCACCATTATACTGATCTGGCCACGCCATGCTCCAACTTCAACATTCTCCAATGCAATCCCATTGATTGGCTTAGCTATATCATTCACTGTCTTCATGCAGTGATCAACTTGATATACTTCCAAACCCAAGTACTCTGCCATCTACAAACTCATCACAATATGTGATGCACCCGTGTATGCCATGCCCCAGAGACGATGATTGTGTATGCCAACTTTCACATAAACCAGGCCATCACCCATCTCCTAAACCAGGCCAACACCAATCTGAGATGGTTGAACAGGGGAGGGAGAAGCAGGATGCTTCTCCATCTCCTAAACATGCATTTCCTGATAAGCAAACAACTAAGGTTGGAGCGGTTTCAACGAACAAATTTAGAGTGCTCCAAGATGAAGATATTTTAACTGGGACTGTTGATTCTAGTTCCAAGGAAGAGGCATCTAATGCGGCCTCGGGTGTTAAAGGAATGAAATGGGGTGAGCTTCCAATGGAAAAGGAGACTGACTCGGATGCTGATTTGGATCAAATGCGTAACAACTTGCTTAGCCTTGGGACTCCACAATCTTCAAATGTGCTGGAACACCAAGGGGGTGTGGCTGACTACCATACATCAGTTGGTGTTCTGCCTAAGCTAACCACTGAGGAGAAACTTATTATGCTTACTCCGATCAATGGGAAATTAAGTGCTAAACAACTGCATGCTTTGGAGCTTAAGAAAAAAGTACATCAAGATGAAAAAAAAACTGATGGAACTGTGTACTGAGATGTACAAACCAAAAATCCAGTTAACAAGCGAGGAAAATGAAATTCTCTATATTATTCAAAATTTTGATATTATGCAGAATTTTTTGCATGACTTTTCTTTTAGAAACGAGTTCATTAAAACTTCAAAGAAGAAGAAAAAAAGAGGTGGAAACTCATATTAGAGTGAGGTTTTAGGCTTTCAGTCTTTAGTATTCAATCCACTTTGGGTTTTCTTCAGTTATTTTGGCTTTTTGGGTCCTTTGACCTCTTTGCTTGTATACTTATGTAATCTTTGCTATTCATCAATTTAATTTTGGACTTAACAAAAAAAAAAAGGCCAGCACCTATCAGCCCATGCTGCAATGCTGCCGTTTGTGCTACTATGTTGCATAGTTGAATAGGATTAACATGCTCCACTTGATCAGCTTCTTCTTTGTCACCACTACACTCAGTGACGATTGAGGACAATTTTTCTTTCTTTAGACAATCACGCGCAAGGTGAGGACCCTTGCATAAGAAACAGCCACCTGCCTTGTTCCTTGTAGCCAAACTATCATCCCTTTGATAGCTTTTCTCCTTGGCCTCAAAACTTTTCTTATCCTTGTCCTTACACTTATGGTTTTTCTTATCCTTGCCCTTCCTACTAGCATCAGTTGGGGTATTGACTGACCTATAATCAGCAAGGTTTTCCACGATTGCAATGGATGAAGGTAGGTCTTTGGCACCCTTCCTTCTCACTTCAGCCTGAGCCCACGACTGCAAACCAGATGTAAAATTAAACAACTTGTCTTCCTCCGACATGTTACGAATGTCTAACATCAAAGACGAGAACTCTTTCACATATTCCCGTGGTGTACCGGTATGCTTCATCTTACGCAAGCTCTCTCTGGCTAGCCAAGCAATATTGTTTGGTAAGAATTGACTCTTCAATTCTTCTTTCATGACACTCCTTGCCACGATGCCTGGACGACCAGCAGTAAGGTCATCATCAGTTCTAGTTCTCCACCATAATTTTGCATCACCTTCCAGGTACATGCTAATGATAGTAACCTTTTGTTCTTCTGGGGTTCTGGTTGCCTTGAAGTATTGGTCCATGTCCCACATGAAATCCTCCAATGCCTTCGCATCTCTTGCGCCATAAAACGTCTTAGGTTCTGGGACTTTAATCTTCGTAAAGTCACTGCCACTACCACCTGCAGTAGCTTGATCTGTGCTAATCACACCCACCATTCGCCTCAAGACACTGATCTCATCAGTTAGTTCTTTCAAGGCTCCTGTGAACATGGTATTAACAACATTGATTTGGCCTTCCAAATCACCATGCTTCATAGTTGCATTTTGGCTTGCCACAAGCATATCAGCAACATATGTGTCTAATGCTTGAATATGAGCCATCACCGTAGCATCATAATTAGCATCATTAGGATGGCGCACCTCTTCACCAATCCTGTCTTCCAAGTCCGCTACCCTATCAGTTAAGGCATCCAACGAACTCTTCTTACCAGCCATTACGATCTAACAATTTCAACAACTAAACTCGAGCAAAACAGAGAAAATATTCCAAAGACAAAGCCAAAACAGAGCAAACCGTTCTCTAATACCCGAATTGTCACACCTTCAAATGCTCCAAGCAATTTTTCGCGAAGATATAACCCGGCAATAGAATGGTTCAGTGATCTCTTATCACCCAATGTATTTCAGCCTTATAAGATTGCACCAATGCAATCATCCAACTCTACCAAGAGTATGCAACGGAAGACTAACTTAGATTTTCTCTACCAAACAATGTATCCCATAATACAAAGTGGTTCTTGCCATGTTTATGCTTCACATAATTGGGGGAGTATAATCAAATCAATAGGAAACCAAAGACAAATGCATAAACCAACAAACTCACTTTTATTAGATTAAGGGGAAGATACAAAAAGGTCCAACCAATGGAATTTACAAGCTTATTCTCTAAGCCTATGCAGCAATCACTCTCTACTGCCTAAAATGGTTCCTCAATACTCGAACTATTGAACAACAGCTCGTTTACAAGGGTTCTCTGGCTATTTATAATGCCAATAACTAGGGCCAATCCGTATGCAACTCTGTTGTACACCCCATGACTAGCCATCTGTCCATGGGAAGTTCCCTAACCGCCAGTTCCACTTTTTAACTGCCATCTTTAGTGTTAGCTTGCTCAATGGCGCCACACCTGTCTTCAGCGGTTAGGATATGCCAAACTCGATTATAAAACACTTTATAACCGTCTCTAACTTGCTCGCATGCTTGAACTCAAGTCCCGCAACATCGCCACTTGCAACTCAGCTTGCACTTCTGCCAAATACTGCTATTATGGCTTGTGTTACGCTATTATAGCTTGCGTTGCGCTATTATAGCTTGCATTGTACACTTCTCATTTGAATGCCATCATTCAAGTACCATTACAACTGAGTCTTGACTTGGTTAGTTTCATCTTCATGCTTCATATGCATCACTTGCATCTCTTTTGACGAGCAACTATCACCAATGCCGTGTTTGTCCTCACAATTGATGCATATGCATAGTCCAAGTCTTGGCCAAAACTTAGAACCATGCCAAAGTCATTCCATGACTTTGCATATCATCCTTTATTCCTTCCTTGAGCTGGGCTAACTCTGAATAAGGATATACAACACTATCGCATAATGTTGTCAATGCCAAGTAACCTTTCTTGTCTCAGCCATCTTGGCACTACATCATCGGACATGCATCTCCATCTGCCAGGTTTCCAATTCCGTGACGCGCCATGATTATGCGTCACTTTGCGGACCGGTCATACTAGCCGCACCATATTCCAACGGCATGCCAAACCCTTGGCCCCATCATGCCAATCCAAACCGCACCTTTCCTTGGCCCTAGCCATGCTAGCCGCACCATGTGCCAACGGCATGCCAATCCCTTGGCTCCACCATGCCAAACACACCTATCCGCGCTACCATGATGACCTTACATACGCGGCTACCAAAACGAAGGCGTGCGACAATGAACGGCCCCCCTTTAATCCCAGGAGCAAATCATATCCATCCAAGGTTACCAGACAACGTATGGTAACCTTTGTCCCAAAAACCTAAGTTTGTCCACGCCAAACCATGCCATGCCAACCTAGCCGAGACACCATGCTGGCCTTCCCTACGCGGCTACCAAAACGAAGGCATGTGATAATCAACGGTCGCCCTTCAGTCCTAGAAGCAAATCCTAGCCGTCAAGGTTACCAGACAACACATGGTAACCTTTGACCCAAAACCCTAGTTTGGTCATGCCAAACCGCGCCAAGGCGTGACATTCCAATGACATGACAACCTAGCCGCGCCACCATGCCATGCTAACCTAGCCGCGCCACCATGCTGGCCTTCCCTGTGCGGCCACCAACAAACAAAAGCGTGCGACAATCAATGGCTACCTTTCCTCTTAAGATGCAAAATCTCGACCGTCGAA
Organism: Papaver bracteatum; assembly: GCA_023529315.1. NCBI lineage: Eukaryota > Viridiplantae > Streptophyta > Magnoliopsida > Ranunculales > Papaveraceae > Papaver > Papaver bracteatum. The sequence continues at coordinate 691,284 of JAJJWX010001290.1, forward strand.
GGTAACCAATCTAGCAAGTGTCCCAAGCTCGACTTGACATGCAACAACAATATGCTACATGTTTTCCACAAAAACACTCGAAACATCAACACATATCACAAACTGGGGGATCCTCTTTGGGTTTTGGTTTGGCGGTTTACAACGTGCGGCGTACACTACACCCGTCATAAGGATGAGGCGGTTAGTAAATACATGGAGTTAATTAAACTCTCTTTTATGGGACATCAATTCCATGCGTTAGCGGTTTTATGGAACATCAATTCCATGCGTTAACTGTTACCACCTCCTCCCATTTACTCACCCATTTTTCCATTCCTTAATGAAACCAGAGTACGTTTCACTTCGACTTGTATAAATAGGTCTTACATATTTCCACCGAACAACAAGTTCAGTCAGGAACATACACCATTCAGAAAACATTTGCTAGCTTTCCATATGTTAGCTTCCCACTTTCTGATACAAGTCGCAACACAACTACTCTTTCAGAATCAACTATTCTGGTCTCATCACTTTCCTTGCTTCCCTCCCCAAAACCAACCCATTATCCTTCACTTTGTGACCGAAGCAAGTCTGGAACGACCATTTCTTGGTTTAGGCCGGACTTGTACAGATTGATGTCTCGAATATAAAGTACTCCCTTGCAGTACATTATTTAGGGTTTAAATTCGTTTCTCACCCACACACCTGAAATTACCGAAATCAGCATAAACCATTTTCACCCACAAACAATTGGCGACCACAATGGGAGATCAATCTATCAGTTGCAATATCGATTTCCAAATTTTTGATATCACCTTTCACTTACAACTCCAACATGTTGGAACTCAGGTCCGGATTAGCTGCCAAGAACACCAACGAAGAATCTGTCCCTAGTGTTAACACTACTCCCAACAACATCACTACGCCATCTACTGACCCCAGTAGCACAGAAAACACTCCTTTAGGTGTAACACTTCCAGTAACCAGGGCCAGAGCTGTCGTCACCTTTTCTAACGCTTCGTCAAGCATGACGCCTCCAACCGCCACTAAGACTCCAACTACCCCACCAACGGGACGAGAAGCCGGAGGAACCATAGGAAGCCGACCCTATATCACTATCGCTAATTTGATGGAACGGCAGGAGGTTCTCGCCAGAGCCCAGACGGATATGGTTTCAACGCAGAAAAAAGTTCTCATCTTTTTCAAAGCCCTGACAGAGCGGTTGCCGTGTGAGCCATGCCATCAAGAGCCATTTAAAAACGCCTCCAACACCCCCGACGCTAGTGCCTCAGAGGAACGCATCTCCTCGGACGATGAGACTCATGCCAGACCCCCATTGGAAAGAAGTCAGCCATCCAATTTTGTCACACGAGAGGATCATGAGCAACTTCTCCGGAATCGAGTCAAGAATGATGAAATAGACATGCATCAGCATCAACCTCCTTACCCATCTGAAATACAAAGAATTCCTCTTCCAAGAGGATACTCCTCTCCTCAATTCACTCTGAATGATGGTACTGTAAATGCATGTGAACACGTCTCTCGCTTCCTCGAATCCCTAAGAGAACATGAATATAATCATGTTCTCCATCTGAGGGAGTTTTCGAAATCTCTTACCGGAAGAGCATACACGTGGTACAACAACATCACGCCAAATAGCATCCCCAACTGGGGTAGCATGGTTACCTCATTTTACAATAAGTACTTCTTCGTGTCTAAACAATTTACCTTCTCGGAACTATGAAGAATCTACCAGCGGGACAATGAACATCCGAATGATTTTGTTAAGAGATTCAGAGTTCAAGCACTAGAGTGTCACGACCCAAACATGACCAAGAAACAACTGGTGAATACATACATCAATGGTATGGCTACCGCGCCTTGCTAGAGAACCTGCATTTCCAGATATTCTCTGAACTCCATGAAGCTTCCAGATGATCTGCAACGACAGCATCATCGTTATTGGAAAGGGATAGACTGACCATAACCGAAGACATGCGCGAAACTCGCGAGAATAGACGTCTCCTCAGCAAGAAATTTAACACTGGCCCCTCCTCTATAAGCATAGTAAACGAGGGAGGGAAAAGGAGGGCCCCAGCTTCAGATCAACATCCTAAACGTAAAGCACCAGCACAACTGGGAACTTCTCCGCGGAAGGCCGCTGCTAAAGCTCCCATGCGTCATCACAAAACTGAAGGAAATACCCTGGGTTTCCCATTTCCCATCGAGGATGTAGTGCCCCCTAAGCTAATAGCTGACTAATACAATAGATTAACTAAATCAGAGGCACTAAAAACTAAAACATTTACTTAAACAATCAATTAATAAATATGCTACAAAACTTAACCTAAAACTAGCCCCACTCAGAAATACATATGTACAATAAATCCTCTAAAATGATACATATACAATAGTCATTTGGTTTACAAACAAAATATACAACATAATAAACATAGCAGAAGACTCAATGCCACAAAGCTTCCACTGCGCAACTCTGATCTGTCTCTGAAACTGAAAGTGGGAATGGGTGAGCACATCGTCCCTAAAAGGGGTGCCCAATAGAAATAACAACTAGCTTTCAAGTAATCATTAATATGATTCAAAGACAATGCAGGTTTTATCGAAAGTCGGTAAGACAAGGAAATACAATGAAACATAAAGTATAAACTTCTTCATAGACATTCATAAATAACAGTAAACATCCATGTATGAGATGTGTGTTGCCGCACATAAGGGAAGAGTAATATTCGTGCTAACCACAATCATTAGGTAATATTCGTGCTAACCACACTCAATAGAATACTGGATATAAGGGAAGAATAATATTCGTGCTAACCACACTCATTAGGTAATATTGCGGTGTATCGCCCTAGCCATAAAATACTGATATTTTTGTCGGCACACATCCCATACCACACCAAGCACACAAAGATATGCATGAATTTCACAACATAAATATTGGTTTGTAAAACAATAATGAATACAAGAGAGTTCGTTATCGATTCCCACCTCTTTTGATGACAGGCCACGCCAACCTCGAGATCCATGATCCGCTGGTTCGTCCTTTGAATCAGTCGTTATTAATACAGACTAACTGTTAATCACACAAGAACTCTAAGAATCTAGACAAAATGGCTCATTCAAGAATTATACAAGTCTATCTAATGATTCTAGGCCCATTTAAGGTTCTGCACCTTTTATTTATGTATCTTTAGCAAATCTAAGGTTTACTAATTCAATTATATTAGTTTTATAGTGCGTTAGCTAAGTCTTAAGAATATCTACAACTTTGAAGAAGGAACCAAAGTCTAATTCGGACCACAAGAGGTCCAAAACATCTAATTAAGAAAACTTCCCTAAACCCAAGTCCACCAAAGTCAACTAACAGTCACTAACGGTCGAACTAACGGTCAAGGGTCAACTAACATTCAACGTCCAGGGTCAAATAGTCAAAGTCTAAATCGGTCAACTGCGTCAAATCGGTCTAAGTAAGGTCAACACGATTCAACTCATGTTACAAGGGTAACTCGACTCAGTCAGATTGACTAAGTCAGCTAGAGTCAGATACCTGACTAGGTTGAATGGCACAAGGCCAAACTCTTGCACAAGCCAGAGCCATTGCTCAGGCCAAGAACACTACTGCACATTCATTGTGCAACACACCTAAACTCACTTACAACTTTTACTCCATTACCTTTTCAATTAAATCAAACAACATTTAAAACTTCCATTACAATACTAACATATTCAGATTAACTGAACTTCATAATTTAACTACAAATTCCAAACACAATTAAAGATTAAGTCAACCTGCAGTTGCAGCTCTAAGCTTTTACAAGAGAGATTCAACTCCATACTCACCCATCAAATCTTCACTCCTATAACTCAGTCACATAACATCATCTTCTAAACAACTCAAAAGCAATTCAATTATTCTGTCTAAATAAACTTCACAACTTATTTACAAATACAAATTCTATTTACCTGCAATTGCAGTTGCAAGTTACACCCTTTCTACATCCATACATCATATTTCTCTCATCTAAGACTTCATCTTGTGCAGCCACAACTAACCTATTACACAAACATTACCACCAACATCATTTCTTTGCACTCCACAATACCACAGCAACAACATTATCTCCACAACAACATCTAACACCAAATATTCTCACTAAACTGTTACCAGATTAACAACAACTCAGTTTAGACATTTCCAACTTCATTGTCACATCCATACATTCCAAACCTGCCTGTAACTCATTCTGAACTTCAACAACAACATTATTATCACTTCAGACAATTCATATCTCGCACCCCGGGCTTATTATCCACAACTGTAATTCAACACACACATACATAAACAGAACCTCATCTTTCCCTTGTTAACTAACAACACAACAATTCCATTTAAGACTCCACATTAACATATCACTCATCCTCCCTGTAATCCATAACAATACATTCTACTTGCATAACTAGCTTATGTCTTAGCATTAATTTAGCTAAATCTCACCTGCATAAATAATTCAACTCCAACTCTAAACATATTCTCTTCTTAATCACCACCTGCAACCATTCTAGCACCACCATACCCATCTCAACCCTAAATTCAATTATCAATCACATATCCTCAAACAATAAAATTGAATAGCTGAGTAAGATTATCTCAGAAAGCAATTACCTCAAACGGTTCCAATTGATCAATTGACTCTTCTTATTTATTTAGCTTGATTCAATACTCATCTCACACATCAAAAACCCACCAGTTCAGTTCATCCAACACTCAAACGTTCTCATCATTAACATATGTTCACAAACCACCACTTGCATAACCATATCTCCCTTTCTATAATTCAAACTCAAAACATCAATCACTTTCACCAAACCTAACAAACCTATCCTTTAATTCTTCTTAATCATTACTTAAATCGAACTCCAATGAATTCACAGAAACCCTAGCTATTTGATTCTTCTATTCATCTTCAAAACAACTTCATATCATCAATACAGCATCAACCCATTTAATCTTCATCCATTATCAACTAGAAATCATCATCAATTGTTCTACACAGATCCAAACTCAAATCCAGAAACCCTAACTTCTAAATCACATCCTCATTTGAGTCTGAATCATCAACAAACACCATCACAATCACCACCAACTACTGCATAACCTTCTACACCTCCTATCGATTACATATCTTCCGGTTGATATCTCAAAATTGAAAGGGAAGGAAGAGCAGGAGAAGAAGATAAAAGGAAGAAGAAATAAGAAAAAATAAGATAAGAAAGAATAGGAAAGAATATATGATTTATCTTCATGGTTTGGTGTCGATAAGACCAAGCCCAAATTACTGATACACCCAAAAGAGGATAAGGGCATCCCTAGTCGGTCCAATGGCAAAACTATTATTTTTTCCTTCAAATAGATTTGATAATATCTTCTTCATCCGATATCCAAACGACACGTTCGAGTAGTCCATACCACATAACTTTTCGAGATCTATCTGACGATACTAGTTTCGTATCTAGATCGTTGTTAGATTAATTCCTATAAATTAACGTTCGTGTTAAACTAATCAAACTATTACTGGTTAATTCATCACTTGACTGGTCTAATAGTGTTGACGAGCTTGAGTGTCCTTACATTCTCCCCACCTTATTCATTTTCGTCCTCGAAAATCGAACTGCCTTCTAGTCTTGAAAACTCCCCACCTTAAAGAATACTCCCATATCTTGTCTGTAGATGTATTTTACTTCCAACTACATCCAAAGGATATAAACTTTCTACTCAAGTCAAATGAAGGTAAACGCTCAACAATGAACACAAGATATACGTGGTTCGGTATGATTACCTACGTCCACGGGGGTGAAAGGGAGAATCTTATTACTTCAAGGTGTTACAAAGGTGTTGCTCTTAGCCGGATTTCCTTACAAAAATGAACTTACTTCTCACTCACTTCTCCTTGGTGTAAACTCGAGTTTCTCTCTCTCTCCACAACTTACAACCTACCTCTCTTGGATACAAGTCACTCTATTTATATAAGAAGTTCCATACAACCAAGTTAGGGTGTGGGTCTTGTTGCATCTATTATGAAGTTCTGTGATCGGGCCTGCTTACGTCGCCCCTTTTTCTATGCGCATGGCCGATGCATCTTGATTTCTTCGTCTGTTTCTTGTCCGAGCCGACCTCTTCGGGTGTTCTCTTGGCACGATGTCTCCTGTCTTATCTGTCACCTCAGTGGTGGGCCGATGTGACACGTACTTTCTTATCCTTTTGACCGTAGCACCTTGTTTGACCCACCCTGTTTTGTCTTGTCAGCTCTGTCAGAAACCTGGGGTCAAGTCTTGTCCGATAGCTATATAGAGATCACGCCCGATCCACGTGGCTCCTCAAATCTCGCGCCTGCTGATCTTCCTTCTATGCTTCGCGTATCTTCGTTTTTAGGTGCACCAAGGCTTAATATGTTGCCACCTGGATCTGTGGATAATTTACACCTACATTTATGCCCCTTCTTTCGCTCGTATGGGAGACACGATGGAAGAACGTCATCCCAACTGCCCACGTCTTCGTCCATGCCGCAAATCCCGCCATGCAATACCCCCCTTAACTCTACTTTATTACCTGTAACTGTCGACGTTGGTTACAACTCTTCCCCTTTAAATAGCCCGCTTCTTTTTCTCCATCTTCTTCTTTATACTTTCTCTCTCTATTCCCCGCCGCTGCAATCTTTTCTCCAAGATTTCTTCATCACTCTTTGCTACTGAGAACCCTAGTTTTCTTGATTTTCTTCTTTCATCTCCTCCTCACCGATTACTACAGTAGTCGTTGTTACAGTCTCGTCGCCTTATCCCTCTTCATCGAAAACCAAGTTCTACATTATTTCCGTTAATGGCTTCTTCTCCCTCTATGACTGAGAAAAGGTCTGTTGATGATGTTTTTTCCGATATTGATGCTTTTTCCCTTTCTTCTCTGTTTTCTTACGAGAGTCCCTCCGAATACGATGTTCGTGCCATGAAATGTATCTTTCCTGATGATTCTCCTTTTGTTTCATACAGGTCCGAGAGAAGGGTGAGAGATCTTTCCGACGAGGAGTTCGTTCATCAGCTGAAGGAAAAGTACGACCTTGGAAACTACAAAGTTACCCTGATCTCGGGCCAAAACAGCCTCTTGAAGAAGTCCGATATGACGAAGCACGAGCAGTCGGCTGATTGCGTGGTCATCACCTAGGGCCAACTGGAGATAAGCCTTCATCTTCCCCTATACAACCCTGATAGCCCTTTTTATTACGAGGTTTTTTCCCAACTCAAGCCCTCTCGTGCTTTGGCTCAGTGGAGTGGCAATACTTTCCGAATTATGAACGAATGGAGGGATCGCCGAGATGGTCACGGTTCTACTGCCGAATGGTCGAACTAGAAGTCCGAGGACGCTCCAGAATATACCGTTTCCAATTTCCTTGTCAATTATCGAGCTGGTACTTCCACCTTAGGCGATCTTGCTGGTTTTGCTTCTAGTCCTCATCGGGTCAGAACTATGCCCGATGGTGTTGAAAGGATGATGCTGGATGCCGATCCCATCGGCCAGGGTTCCAACAAGCGAGCCCTCCATTCTAATGATCCGATGTATCCCCGAGTTTCGCTTCTCGTCCGAGGCCCCATTCTACATGGTAGCTTCTTGTCGCCTACTTTTCCTGCCGAGCCCTATTATTTTTGGGTAGTTAATGATGACAAGGCTGATAAGGTATGCGTTTTCTCCTTTGTTGTTGCTTGATATCTTGTTAGCTTCGGGCGTCAACTGGTCACTTGTTGTTGTTTGAAAATCTCAGGGCGACTCTACTAAGGGTGCCGGATCGTATAGTAAAAGAGGTGCTGGCACAAGGGTTGAGGAAGACCAGGGGAAGGTAACAAACATGATGATTTTCTTATAAGTACATGTACTTGCCCCTGTTTTTTTCCTTCACATGTTCTAACGAGACACCTTATGCAGAAACACCCTAGGAGCGATGATAGTGATGTTGACGAGGTTGACCCCCAACCTCTTAGGCGTAATCCCCTCAGAAGTAAGCAAGTTGTTAATCCACCACCGAAGAGGGCCCCAGTCATTGAACTTTTCGATGAAGATGAACTATTTGGTGAGAATATCTCGGGTGACAAAGGCGATGAGAAAGGTGTGGGCGACCAGCAGGAGCCCTTGGAGACTCCCGTCATAGAGAAGGTTTTTACTAATGTACCGGTAGAGCTTCTTCGTATGCCCCGGATTACTGAGGGGTCATCTTCTAGCGCTGCAATTTCGTTCACCATCTCTGGCCCTATCATGAATTATTTGGGTGCGCTTACTTCACCCGATTTTGGAGCGTATACTGAGGAAGAGATGTTGAATGTGGTGCCCATCTATGGAGATATCGCCCAAACTCTTGACACAGTGGTGAGCGGCTTGTTTTAGCATAGTGGTGCACCCTTCTGATTTCAGTTCTTATTGTTGCTTACAATTTACTCGCGTTTACTTGTTTTAGATCCTAAACCGGGTGCGCTTAGATGCCGCCAGTCGCCACAGAGAAAAGAAATTGTTAGAATCTCTCCAACTCCAGTTACAGAATGAAAAAAGCCGCGCGCGCGAGCTAGAAATTAAACTCGCCGACGCCCAAGGTATGTTACAATTCTGCGGCTCTTAACTTATGTTGATTGAGTTTATCGTGCCAACATCCTGAGTCGGGTATCCTTCTGCTAGCCGAGGTAACTAGTGTAGGCTTAGACGCATCTTCAGAGTTTAGGATCATGAAGAGGAAATGTGATATTGAGAAGGATTTAGTGGAGAATCTTCGTCGGCGAATGGCAAACAAAGATGACAAAATAGATCTCCAGGCTGGAGAAATCGAAGAGCTCGAGGAGGAACTAGAACGGTATCGTCAGTTTGAGTACGATCCGGCAGAGATAGACAATTTACGAGCTCACTTGGGCTCTTCCCAGCGCCTTGATGCTGAACAAACTACTCTGGACACGAACCTAGAGCAAAGGGTAAACACTTTGCAATTACAAAATCGAGACCTTCATGAAGATCGTCGACAAATATTGAGGGATAAAGACTCGATGGAGCGAGCCCACCGGGATCTCCTGGGGCGAGTCGGCCGGCTCGACAAAGTTGCAGGAGAACTGGAATGGAGTAGGTTGCAGCTTACAGTTCTTCAGTCGTCACGCAATCGATTGATAGATGAGTGGAGTGAACACAAGAAGTATTGCCCCAGTAACGAATTCAACGAGCAACACTATAACGAGTTAACCACGAAGTTATCCAAGGCCGAGGATGCGTTGTCCAAGTCGGTAGAGTCGATTCAGTCAGTGTTACCAGCCATTTTAGGTTTCTTAGACGATGTGTTGGGGTCGTTCCTTAGATTTAGATTACGTCTTATTCTTGCAAAATTGTTAAACAGTGTTCGACGAATAATGTTCTGTCTTTGTGATTTTGTAGCCGAGCAAAAACGTTCTTAGGAGCTGTATTAGGAGGTCCGTCAATTGAAGCAGGTCGAGGTTGATTTGAGTTCCCAGCTAGCCGATGCCGAGGGGAACGTTTCTCAGCTTACCCAACAACTCAAGGATGAACGCGTCGCCCATGCGGATGAGATAGACGAGAAAGTCCAGACGGGTATTGAGACGTGGGTGGAGAACAAGCGGCGCGAGGTTGCACAGAAGAAGGCCGGCACTGTTCCCCCGAAGGCTTGAACTCCTCTGTTGTAGTGCTACGTCACTAAGTTTCCCATTTCCATCGGGTTGTAAATCGATTTGAACACTTGTCCCCCTTTTTATTTCTGCTACACTGCTTGCTTGTTTTTATGGGGGTGCTGCGTCGCCGATGTTGTTTGTTTTTCGTCCGTTAAATTCTTCGTTTCGCATGGTTGCACGACATTTTCCGCACTTTCTTACTAGATGCATGACACAATCGAATTATCTTTTGTTTCGCATGCTATTCCTGCAATTATTGTTCAAGTAAGTTAGTATTTTAACCATTTCTGTCGAACACGCCCAACAAGGAGGGTCATCGGGCCCAATGTCATGTCCTGATTGGGGTATTGTAGTTGCAGGAAATCCTACAACTACACCCTCAGTAGAATTTGTAAAACTACAAGAAGTTCTTGATGAAAAATGACAATTTTGATTAATATTCTCAACTGATTACAAAGAAATATGTTAATGGAGATTAGAACAGTTACAACTTTCTCTATTCTCTCTCTCCTGAGATTTGTTCTAACACTCACTAAAAAGAACCCCCTAAATTTTACATTTGATCTACTATTTATAGTGAAATCTGTACAACTGTATATAGCTTGCGAAGTTTCGCGACTTTTATTCGTAAGTTTATTCTATATTCGCAATCTCTTCACATTTTTCCCGTGTTTCTCACTAGTGGAAATGGGGGTCAAAATTACCCACAGATTCGACCCTCATTGATGGTCAACGGACCATGGACCGGTCAAGACGGTCATTGTTGTGATAAATTTCGGGAGCACATCCCAGAGCGCTAAAAACGTTCATTCTACAAATTTTTTAATTAAAATTATATCCCTGAATCATCAACCCACACCGCGACCGCTTGACCTAGTTGAATCAGTGCTACTTTTCTTAGGAGGGTCCCTATATGTCCCACCTCGTTAGCATTGATTCATATCTCTTTCGCATCCCCTCTCTCTCTCCATTGCTTCACTCACGCCTTCACCTCGTCTCTCTCTCCTTCATTCACAGAAAAAAACAATACCACCCAAAATTTCTCCTCCTTTCTCAAATTTCCACCATTGAAGCCTAATTAAACCCTTATATCAGAATATCTTAATAATATTAACCTTTTCCATCTATCAATTCTGCAGCAGTTAGGTTTAATTTACAAAATCACCGGGTACATGTACAATTAGGGTTTTTAATTGAAGTTTTTTTTTCCTTCTTTCTTTTTCTTTTACTGGTCGATTTTCTTCATGGGGTTTAACAATAATTATTTTATTGGTGGATTTCAGGTAAATCTCAGCTCTAGTTGTAGTTCTTCATCAGGTACAATAAGGGTTTTGGATTTAAGTTTTCTTTTTTCTTTTGTTTTTCTTTTACTGGTCGATTTTGGTAACTGGGTTTAACAATAATTGTTTTATTGGTTGATTTCAGGTAGATCTCAATATCTTAAGTTGCTGTTCAGCAAATTTTCATCAGGTATAGTTTATTTTGATTTTAGTGATAGTTAGTTTATGGGTTTAAATCTGTCTGTGAATCATGTATTCAGGTTAGTTAAGTTATATTGTGTATCATGTTTAAGATTTCTTGTTGTTGAACAGAATCATGTTTTATGGCTGTTACTCATAGATTTGTCTTTATTCTTCCTTTTGGTTGCATTTTTAATTAGTTCCTTATGTTTTATCTGATGGGTTAATAGGTTGTTCAAGTTTGAGTATGACAATCATCTTTTTGTTCTTTTTGCATAATCGGTATATATTCTCGTCAATTTCATTTCTGAATCTTATTTGTGAAAATGAATATGTTGTTGATGATAATTGGGATAAAACAGATGAGTTTCTAGACTAGGTTAGCTTCATTCAGTGACATGATCGAGTGTCTCACCATCCAAATTATCATTTGCGCTTGTATATATTGAGGTTAAACTAATATTGCATATCTAGTATTTGTTGGAACTACCCCAAGAAGCACTGAGAGTTTTGGATTTTGTTGCAAGTAAGGTTCACAGATCTATAGTGGTGAATATAACCAAGAGTCTTGGAGAATGTAACCAAGAGTCTTTCTTTTATTTTTTTCTAGTTGCATCACAACGACATGATATTTGTATTTTGTATTATCTTCAGGCATTTTAGGTTTGTACTTACTGGGTGTTGTTCAAATTTCACAGGAAAGGTGTCACAAAGAATCCTCTGGATTTGAGGGACCCTAGACAACCAACACCCTAGTATTTGATAACTCTTCCTTCAAGTAAGACTATTCTATACACTTCAAATTTTGTCTATGTTTTAAGAATGCCTGTGTTATATGTGAAGTTGTCAATATATAATGTACTAATGTTGTTTTCTACATTTTTTATTTGACTTATTTGTAGGGAGCTTCTAAAACTGGAGAAGGAAGGCTTAATCCAACTCCGAGTTTTTAAGACACTCTTGGCTGATCCCTTTATCCGTCCCTTGTTGAAAAATATGCAGAGGTTTGTATTATGTCATAATCAACTAGCATCCGTCACCATTTTTCTTAAAAATAATTATGGATAACGGATTTATAAAACCATAATTTAGAATAATTATGGTCTCAGGTAATGACGTTTTCAAGCAGCAAAAGTACCCCGAGGCTGTAAGTCACTATACAGAAGCCTTGGGAAGGAATCCCAAGACCCAAAGGTATTATTGTCTTTTGATCTTAGTTTTCTGTAAGGACGCGGTATTGGTTCAGCTTGTGACATTTGTTCTGTTCTAACACAAGTATATATAGCAACAGAATAGCATGTTACACCAAGCTAGGAGCCTTACCTGAGGGTCTGAAGGACGCAGAGAAGTGCATTGAACTTGATCCAACATTCCCCAAGGGTTACACCAGGAAAGGAGCAATCCAATTCTTCATGAAGGAATACGACAAAATACTAGAGAAATACCAAGAAGGACTAAAACATGACCAAAATAACCAGGAATTGATGAATGGTGTAAGAAGGTAGAATACTTGATCCTGCGGATATGATTTTTATTTTTGAATATTGAAATACCAAATTGCACTTCTTAATAATCATATATAAGTTTCATTCTTAAGTTGATGTCTTGGAATGCTAGTGCAGATATGTGGCACAAATTAACAAAATGAACCACGGTGATATCAGTGTTGATGATTTGAAGGAGAGACAGGTGAGAATATTTGTTCTTTCTACCTTCTGTTGTAATATAGTAGTCATCTTTAGAAAAGATTACTTGCAAGTACTTACAGCTTTCAGTTTAGATAACTAACAATTGTGTTATTTTTATTGTGCAGGCCAAGGCTATGCAGGATCCAGAGATCCATAACATTCTATCTGACCCAGTCATGAGACAGGTATGTGAGCCGTCAGCAATTTATCTAACTTAACTGAACTGAACTTTCTCATCATCTGCTGGATTTGTACTTAACATACTAGATGATCTTAAGGGGCTCGTATAGATTCACATCCAGTCTATTGAAAAAAAATTAGGCATCTGGATACATCTCTTTGAATGCTTGTTTCAAAGTGGTCACTTAGTAGATGCTATAGTAAATCAGAGTTGATGTTGGTCTTTGTTAAAGTGAGACAAAAAAGTGGCACTATATATTCTCTAAGACAAGCTTTACAATATTTTTCATTGACATAGGAGCTTGTTGTCTGTGTATGACAGGTGTTGAGTGACTTCCAAGAGAACCCTAATGTTGCACAACGTCATCTTAAATGTCTATAAAAGAATTGGATTCCTGCAAATGGTTTAGTTAAGTTTTCATTTTTTTCTCTCCTTATAGAACCTTGCACCTGAATGTGCAATTAACATCAAGGAGGATACAAGGAGGTGGTAATACTGAAAATTCTTTAACTTTTGTTGCTCGCCTGGGTATGTTCCGCACTAAAAACATACTCTCTTAAACCACCTCCTTGTATTTTTGTTACAGCCAGCCCAAAATGAGCAAGACTGTTCTATTATAAATCCCTTGTAAATGAAGATACTTACAAACCTTTCTTTAGTTAAGTGTTCAATCATAGTCATAGTATAATAGTGAGTATCTTCTTTGTTACCTTTGCTTTTTAATCGTTTTGAATTCATGCTGCCATAATATTTGTTTCATTTCGTATGACTACGTCTCAACAAATTTAAATAATAATCTAGCTATCGTTTTCAGTGCTTGAAAGCGTGAAACTATTATGCATAAGTAATTGTGAATTGTACTTATTCTTCTAGGACGGTAGTTTGAGATTTACTTTGTTTCCTTTTGTCACTTACTTAAATTTTTTGTTGCTTCCTTGTAGGGTGGTTGGGAGACGGAGATCCAGGATATTCATCTATGTCTCTTTCTGTTAGCTTATATTCTCTGTATCAGTAATGGTACCAATAATTAACCCTAAGGTTTGGCATTACAATGTTTGGTTCTGTCAGCTCACAAGGTTCAGCTTCATGGCTTTGCCAGAGAAGAAGATTTGCTTCTGCTGGTACTTCTCTGTGCCAAGTTTACTTCCAACTTAGAGCATTCCTCTATACATGTGTGCAGGTTCTAAATTTCTGATAATTGGAGAAGGTTTCACTTATCGACTTTCAGAAGTGGTACTCGTATCTCTCATAATTGTGCACATTATGATTTGGGTTACAGCTTCAACTATGACTTTCACTCCTCAAGCATTTGATGTACTAAGAAAAGCTAATATTCTTATTGCTCCAACAAAGGTTGCTGGCACTGAAGGGATATGAATAACTGTCCCATGATATCTTATCATCTTCGGTTAGTTTTAAGAAAAATAGCAGGGTAATTTCAGTTACTCTCTAATTTGTTTATTACATAGATGCATTCTCATACGTAAAGTTTGCTCTGTACCATGTTTTGATGCTTTACATTGGTTTTTTTGGAAGTAGGTTTTTGAGTAGGTTACTGTAAAAAAATCCCTTGTTCTTTTTTGGGTTATGGTTTAATTTTAGTTGTTTACTCGATTTAGAGATATCTATAAACCTTAAGACTTGTTAAACTTTCTATTCTAATTCTGTGCATTTGTTATGCAACATTGTCTCAATGGATCTCCCCCACTTTTGTTTGATTCGATGTTGGCTTGTTGCAAGCGGCGCTACACGTTTAGTATGACGATGATAATGATAAAATAAGTGAGCTGAAAATGAGACTATATTGTTGTTTGTTGTTTTACTTGTGTAGAGTATAACTTAATCGCTTAAGTTTTTGTAATGTGCAGGCAAGCAAGTTTCTAAGCGGCACTACACGTTTAGTATGACGATGATAATGATAAAATAAGTGAGCTGAAAATGAGACTTTATTGTTGTTTGTTGTTTTACTTGTGTAGAGTATAACTTAATCACTTAAGTTTTTGTAATTTTCTGAAAAGCAAGTTTGTGTATAATTCTAAGAAAGTTGAATCCAGAGAAAAGAAGTCATTACAACTAAATGAATAAGCATTGCCAGTTTCCGTGAGTGTGTGTTCTATTCAGGGGTAAATTAGGGGCAACTAATTTTTGGGGATAATCATAAGTTGCAGGTGTAGTCTCTTGCTATAAACCTTCTTATACTTTCGTAATCTCCTTGTAGTATACAGATGATGGACATTATGGATCCATTGTCATCCTACTCATTCTAGAAAATGATTAGAAAAGTTATTGGTCTTTATTGCACACAGATGGCCCCATACATTGATTTGCAGCTTGTTTTGGGTGTGGTGGATCCAAACGATTTATCATCTTATCCGGAAGGGGTCTATGATGTTCCAGGTGAGTTTGTTACGCACTTAGATACTGATTATTGTTCCAAATTTGGTATGTTTCCATCTCATTTTCATCTTAATGGTGTGAAGGGAGGATTCAATTATGTTTCTTTCTTGTATGCTAGTTCTTTTTACTTTATCAAATTATAGGTGTTTGTAGATGAACCTCCCCTGTTCTCAGACCTTGTGGGATTTTTATTCTTTGGTGCTTGTTGTTCCATGTTGGATTTTTATTTTTTAGACCTTTCCATCCATCTAGAATTCAGAACTTACTTTTTCTGTTACTTTCCTACTTAAGTGCCAACTGAATCCGTTTTTCTGAAACTTTTTTTTGTTCTTCAGGTGCGCACCATTATGAAGTTTTGGGTCAGTTCATTTTACCGCAAGTGTATCAAGTGTGTGGGGTTAGTTCAACACCAGGAAGTTAATCATTTTGTTGGTTTGCACTTTTCTTTAAAACATCATCATTGGAGTTTATAATTTTGCTATTTAATCAATAGTTTTGTAGTTCATCATTTTATAATCTAATCCTAGAACTACAGATTACATTGGTTAGAACTACAGATTTTAATCCTTTATGTAATTTGACACCAATGCATCAATGAATGTTAAATTAAAGGATTATTTGTGTGCAAGTTTAATTTGTTTTTCATTTTTATTTGATTTGAAATTGGATTTCATTTGAATTCTAATTTGAGTTTCATTTGAGTTTTATTTTTGTTTAATTTGAAATCCAGTCAGATTCAGACAGACTCAGTCAGGCCAGAAAGCCAATCTGAATCTATTTTTTTTTAATTTTAAGATTTAAATCTATGACTGATTGAAGACAGTAATAAAGATTTGACCGTTATAATCGGTCGTTGATACAAGATTTTCAACGACCCCCAGAGACACGTCATAGTTGAAAAAGATGCTCAAACAACGACCCTTTTTTCGACCGACAAAGCAAGTCATAGATACGAGTTAAATGACTTGCTTCATCGGTCGCGAAACGGGTGATTTCCACTAGTGTATTCTATTATCGCATTATTTTGCGACACTTCTCTCTTGTATTTGTTACTATGTTCGTAACTCAATATCTTGCGATATTCTGTTCCTACATCTTGCCTCTTCTCATGTCAGTTCTGCGAAGAAGAAATATCATGAGAATCATTATTCTCGCGAATTTAATATAGTTATCATAACCTGTTATGTTCGTAACACGTGTTTTCTCTTCCATTAAATCTTCGACACGTTTTTTCGTAACCGTCCTTCTTAACCACCCACGTCTAATCGCATTGATGAATTTCTATCTTCATCAAACTCTTTTCTTTATAAATATTATCTTTAATTCCTCTTTTTATTCTTTTATCTTTTTCATCTTCCTCACTACGTCTGCTTCTGCAATTTCTTCCTTCTTTCTTCTGATGCTATTTCTTTCCTTTTTTATTCCTTTTCTTCTAAGTTTTCTATCCTTCATCTAATGGCTCCGAAGAAGAAAACTGTGGAACAAATTAACGCAGAGCTTGCTGATAGAGATCTCATTCTTTCTGAGATTAATGGTCATACCAGTAAATCCCATCTCTGTATGGAACTCTTTACATATCTCCATTGGGATGATCAGATAGTTTTAGTCTCACGAGGCCAAATCCTTGCAGGTCTTCCTCTTCCTCTTTATGATGTCAATCTTCCTTTATTCTATGAGATTATTTCTTACCCAAATTTCTCACGAGCCATCTATCAATTGACTAGGGATTGCATTCGCATTCTGGTTGAGTTCACAACCCGTGCTGCTACTAGAAAATCTTTATATCCAATTGAACTTAGGAAACCTGTATTTAGAGATGTAGAGATTATCGCTGCAAATTACACAGTCGATAATTTCTTTAAAAATTACACATTAATTCCTGCGAAGAGGGAAGATAAGCGTTGGGGTGTCCGTCTTCATCGCAAAACTGATGTTGCTGAAGCTGATCTTCTTATGCATGATATTGATTATGCTTCTGGAAATAATCGAACCCCTCGCCATTCTCATGATGAAGATTGGTACAATTATCCTCTAGCATTATCGGGTTCTTACATCTCTGGGATAGTAGATCTTCCTGCGAATCTGCTTGATCGTAACTATCAACCTTGGGTATTTTCTTTGCCTAATAGAGATAAAGATGTATGTATCTCCATCTTCTTATCTTCTTGTTATTTTTCTTCTTTTACTAATCCTTTTGCAATATTTGTCAGGTGAATGAACTTAAGGAGAGTTACCTTAAACCGGGAAATCAAGATCAGCGAGGCTTTCCAATTGTTTTCAAATGAGGTAAGAAACATTCTTATATGTGTTTTAAACAATATATTGTTGCCTCTGTTTCTTATCCTTATTTTAATTTGTAGGTTATTACTAACTTCCCTGGGACTGTTGTGAGTGAGAATAAGAATTCAACTTCTTCTGAAGCACTAACTTCAAGACAAAAAACACTTATCTCTGCGAAGAATGCCAAGATTTCTGGTAATAAATAAGATATTCTTCGCAAAGGAAAAGGGAAACTTAAGGAGATTGTTTCTGCGAAAAAGAGGAAGAGACTCCCACCCAGTGCTTATTCCAATGTGCTCTCCTCTAGCAAGGATGTTGACGAAGAACAAAGTGATAAAGATGATAGATTTTTTGAGAAAGATCTTAGTTCTAATTCTGATACTGAATCTGATAAGAAGAATGATGATAATGATGATGAAGAAGATGAAGACTACAAAAATGTGGAAACTTTTGAGTCTGCAATGACTCGATTATCTGAGGCTTTTCTCAATTTTTCTCGTGGATTAGGAAATTCTTCTACTGCGAATGCTCATAGGCATATTGCGAAGGCTTGCAAAGTTCCCACTGTAATCAGCAATAATTCCCTTAATGGAATTTCAAGATTTATTTCTCCCATTACATTATATTCTTTGGGGAGTATGGTAAGTTTCTCTTCTATTCCTTGTTAATTTTCCCTACTTCATTGATTTCTAATCCCTTTTATTTGCTCAGGTTGGGAGGGTTAGCTGTGCAGCTGCTTCAGATCGGGAAAGACGTCATGCAATTGCTGAGAAGAAAACTTTAAGTCGTTGTAACAAACTGGAGGTTGAGAATGCAAAACTTCTTTAGAGGATAGAGGATTTGAATATTGATAATGCAGAATTAAAATCCCGCTGCGAAGATAATGCGCAATCTGCGAATATCGCAACTGGAAATTCTTCTCTCCTTGAGAAGAATAATCAACTGGAGCTTGAAGTCACTTCTCTTCGTAATGATAAGAAAAAATTAGAAGGTAAATTCGCAAACCTTGATCACTTTAACTCCAAAATTTGCTAATCAATTCCTTAATTTATTCCCTTACTATTTATTCTCTTATCTCTTACTTATCCTTTTTCTTTGTAAATGCTGAAGAAAATTATACGAAGAAGATTGAAGGACTGGAAGCTACTCTTGCTGCGCGCAATAAGAAGATTTCTGATTTAAAGTCTCAACATCAAATTTCTCAAAACAACCATGGCTTAAATATCAAATGCTTCCGAGCTATGATGACTCACAGGATTTGTGAAGACAATCAAATTCCTCTCACTAAGTATCAAACGCTCCTCTCTGAAGAAATCCCTGATGATACCCCAGATTTGGATATTTCTGATAGTGACGCTGAAGATGATATCTCTGATGAAGAAAGAGAATATTATTTTGATGAAGATAAATATCCCACAGAGTAGATTTATTCCTTTCTGTATATTTGTTTCAGTTCTTTTCGTCTTGCCTGTTTGAGTACAATATTCTCTTCTTTCCTGCACTTTTAATCAACCAGCAATTTTATTTTCGCAACTTAATTAGTACCAATGTCTTAATTTTGCGATGATGAATTGATCTTTCTTTAACTGAATGCTTTCCTTACTTGCATAACTTGATCATATGAAGAGAAATAATATATTTTGAAGACTTAACTTAGTATTCCGCTTTCCTTACTTGCATAACTTGATCATATGAAGAGAAATAATATATTTTGAAGACTTAACTTAGTATTCCCTTTCCCCTTATTATTGCTCTTCAGGTGATCAATTGTTGTTGTAAGTATTAAAATATCTGCCTCAGTTTAAGTTGCGAAGTTTCTTGTTGTTGCGAAGTAAATAAGAAATCTCCCCCTTAAAGTATAAGAAGTATGAAACCTCCTTGAAGAATTATAAAATATCCTTGAAGAAGTATAAGAATTATGAAACATCCTTGAAGAAATATAATAAGTAATCAATCCTTGAAGAAGTACAAGAAGTATTCAATCCTTGAAGAATTATAAGAAGTATAAGAAGTATTCAATCCTCGTAAAATGTAATGAGTATGAAATATCCGTCTTTGATTGCAAATAAAGTTGCCTTTTTTGGTATAAGAATTATTATTATTGAAAATATAAATAATTTCCAATGATATTGACTTCATTAGTTTCTGTGGTCTTATCATGCCTTCATAAGTAAAGGTCTTACTTTGCCACCTCTTTTGCGATAAAGTCGCAGGACGTTGGTGCATTCGCATGCCTCAACCCCTTGACTTTATCTTAACAATATTTTTGTGTTTGCGATAATATGACAAGCCTGAATATACTTGCGAATATACAGCCTTGTGACATTATTGTCTTGCAATGAAATCGCAGGATGTTATCACACTTTCATGTAATAACCCATTGATCTCATCTTAACTTCTTTGTATTTAATTCTGCGAGTATATATATTTTTATTTTACTTGCAGAAATACGATTGTTGCACAAATATGACAAGCCTTTATGTTTTTGCGAACAAAAATCCTCGTGACATTTGCGTTTTATAGCACGTATCAGCTCCCTAATGGAGGGTTCTGCCCTTTATCTTCCCCTTGGTTTCCCCTTCAAGGAAGCGTACATCGACCATACAAGGTTAGCTCTTCCCATCCGGTTTTGCCAACAACCAGATTTTGTTCGCAACCTCTTATCCTTTTTGCCTATAGGGCTTATAGTTACGAGGTTGCACCCTATGGGGTATCTTTGGACCAAGTGCATCATTTGCCAAGACTTGTCAAGAATGGCAGATGTGCTTCAAACCCATCCGGCACTCTTGACTCAACCGTATACCTCGGTGCCTTGATCGTTTTCTGCACTTCTTGGGAAAGACAGTATGCCTTAGTCGCCCAACCTAAATCATGTTACATCGCAAGATTAGGTTGAGAATCCAAGATGTCTTACCCGGATAGGTACCCCGCTTTTGGGTTATGTACCCCGTAATGTCCATATACTCAGGTTCCGTGGTGGTGTTCCGTTTTCCCTGAGCCATGCTTATAGGTACCCCCTTAAATGACGTACTTTAGGACTTTTCCTCTTGCGAAATGTTGCTTCGCGAACTAAGGTGTACACCACAAAGGTTTGCCTATGTAAAATTTGTGCGGCTTTCTTTCTTTTTTGAAAGCTGATCACAGTTTGCGTCTTTATTTTATGAAAGCTGATCGCAATAAATTGTTTTTATTCGTAAAAACTCATCGCAAATATTTCATGTTGCGAAATACCTCATTTCATTTTCTTGTTTTTCAAGATACATTTTGTTATACGTTGCGAACAAATATACTGATTACCTTTTTTTTCGTTACCTTTTTTCTGCATTCTATTTTCTTCGCAAACCATATCCATTTTCTATCATCGTAAATTTTTTGTATGCTTAACATGTAACTTTATTCCTTCATGCCTTAGTCCTCAGCCATTAAATTTTCGCTTCTTTGCGCATCCTTTGCTCTTTTTCTCCAACTTTTCTTTTCAACAGTTTTTCCTTCGCAAACTTCTACTTCTGTATTGTAACATTTCTTCCCTTCTGCCCAATCACCCTTGATAACTCCAATACCCTTTGGATGAGGAAATTGTATGCATTGATGAAGAGTTGAAGCTATGCCTAGAATCCCATGAAGCCAAGGTCTCCCTATCAAAGCATTGTATGGTGATTCGACATCAACAACACAAAATAGAATTTCAATTCGCATTCCACTTAAGGGAATTCGCATGCTTACTTCTCCTTTAGGTTTATTAGCAGTTCCATTAAAGCCATAAATCCTATAGGTGGAAGGTATTAGATCTGCGTCTTTTCCCCCCATGGTTTTGTAAGCAGGATAGAAGAGAATATTGACAGAACTTCCCGTATCAATTAAGATTCTATTAAGACCAAATGATTCTTCATCTGTATCATCTTCGCTTTCTCCCATATTCAGAAAATTTTCTAATCTCACTACCAATGGATTATCATGTATTTTGCAACCTTCTGGAATTTCTGTGGCTTCAAAAGAAATTTCACGCTTCTGCCAATCTTCAAGTCGTGAAATTTTTGCGATGTTCATTATTTCCCTTCCTTCACCATATCTCGCATATACCCTGCTTAACACATTATCATGAAAATCTTATATGGTTTTATATGAGTGAACAATAGAATTGCAGAAAATGTTCCTTGCTTTTGGTCCCACTTCTATGTGTAAGGTTTCCTTTCCCTTTTCTTGTATTGTGTTCACCATGCGAGTTATCACTGGAGCTGGTGGTAATTGTTGAGACTGTGTTTGCTTGAGTAAAAAGTGGTCCAGTTTACCTTGATCAATCATTCGCAAGATAATCCTTTTGATATTATTGCAATTATTCGTAGAATGTCCATGAAAGTGATGGTACAAGCAAAATTCATGACTTCTTGGACCCATTGGTGGTTCCTTTCCTATATTCCATGGCGTTGGTATATTCTCCATCAAGATGATTGCTTGCCATATCTTTTCTACACTTGTATTCAAAGGTGGCATCTTTATTTCTTCTCTTATCATTCTTTGACCTCCTTGACCATTGTTATAGTTTTGTCTATGATTCCCTTGTCCAAAATAGTTCTGTCTTTGTCCTCCATAATTTTCCTGTTGCTGATCTAACCTTGGGATCTGGTTATTTCCTCCTCGGCTGTAGAAATTCCTTTCTCTATCATATTCTTCTTGATCCTTGCTACTCATTGCTACCATTTTTGGTTGACCATTGTCAATTTTATTCTCTTCCGACATCTGCGAAGATGTTTGCGAGGATGTCTGCGAGGTACCTGCTACAATATTTACTATTTTAGGAAGTAAGTTTGCTCATGTATCTTGAGTGTTGTTGTTTGTCACCGGATATGACTCCATATTGTTTTGTTTTTCCTCTAATGTAATGTACTCCTCTTGCAATTCTCGCAACTCTGTCATCATAATGGAATTCTTTCTTTTGAATATTTGAACATATAATTGTTCAGTTGCGAACATCGCATTTATGAAAGACAAAATCAGGTACCTCTCGTCCACACGCCCTTCCATATCACTGCACATAGTTTTCCATCTTCTTACCAAATGCTTCAAACTTTCGCCAATTCTTTGTTTTAAACCAAACACATCTTCAATACCAAGTCGCGAGGAATGATTCGTGATATATGCTCCTAAGAAATTTACTTGTAGATGATTAAATGATGTAATAGTGTTCTTTGGAAGTCCTTCAAACCATTTTAGAGCTTCTCCTGTTAAGCTTGATGCGAAATACTTGCATAATACATCATCGTGATTCTCCCATTGTAACATGCATCTCATATACGCTTTAATGTGTTGTATAGCACATGAAGTCCTGTCAAAGATGCTGGTTAATGTAGGAAGATTGTATTTTGGTGGAATCCCTCCTAATTGTACTTCTCTAGAGAAAGGATTCCTCGCAGCTTCTTCTATTGCTTCATCTAATTGCCTTCTATCTCCTCATCTTCTACTGTTTATCATTCCTCTCATTTCCTCTAATTCTCGAAAGATCCGTTCATTTTCCTCAGAATTCTCATCCATTGGTCTCTTCAACGCAGCCTCTCTTCTTCTACGTTCTTGCATTTCTTCTCTTGCGATCCTTCGCATTCTATCATACCCTTCATTAATGTTTCCATTTGCAAAATTTTGCAAATATCTTCTTTCCATATTGTCACAATTGTTTTGTTGTAGAGCATCTTGAAATTCTTGTTCTTCCATTTCTATTCTCCTCATCCTTCTCATGTGAATATCAGGAATTTATTCTTCTTCATTTCCCCTCCTTCTGCGATTTACCTCTCCCTGATTTGCCTGGATTCTGTTTTGAGGATTTGGTTCATTCCTTATTATTTATGTTCGTTGATTCCGAACTCTCCTCTGAATTCTACCATACTCAAGATCTTGATTGTTGCGAGCATGTTCATGTCTTCTTACTCCATCCTCGTAATTGTTTTGATGCATTGCTTGTTGCCTCTCAATTTCTTCCACAAGTTTCTGCTCTTCCTCTTGATTTTCTTCGCCATTATGGTTATCTTCCCTCCTTGGAAATGGTTCTGTTCGTAAATTTTCCACGTTTTGTTCGTTGTTCGGTACTAAAATGAAGCGATTCTATCGATTTCTTTCAACCAGATTCTGTGCTTGTCCTTGCATAGCACTTTCACTATTGATTGTTGGCGAATTTCGTTCTTCTCTCTCTGGTATAACACTTGATCTCGCAGCACTTTGAGATATCCTCCTTTGTAACATCTCATTTTCTCTCCTCAATTCTTGATTCTGTCTTATTAGATTTGCACGTTCTTCAGGTTCAAATCTCCGTTCTTCCTGAATTTCTTGTCTCAATGTTTCTAATGCCTCCATTTCTCTTTCATGAATTGTTCCTCCCATCAATCTCTCATTTTCTCTTATTTGCGGTTCTCTATATGCTTCTACTGGTGTATCAGTTCTCCAAGTGTGTACACTCACTCGATCTTGATCTATTTCTATTTCTTGTGTTACTGTTTGTTGAGTTTGATTTCTTCGATTGCTCCTTCCCCTACTAGGTTCTCCTGTTACATTTGCTTCTCCACCTGCGAGTCTTACACTTCTTCTTACTACAGTCAAAGGTTCTGATATATTTCTTCTTCTAGCCATTTCTTTGACACAAAATTCTTTGATTATCTCTTTAAGAATTATTTAATCTCCCTGTTTCTAGCGCCAATTATGTAGTTGCAGGAAATCCTACAACTACACCCTCAGTAGAATTAGTAAAACTACAAGAAGTTCTTGATGAAAAATGACAATTTTGATTAATATTCTCAACTGATTACAAAGAAATATGTTAATGGAGATTAGAAAAATTACAACTTTCTCTATTCTCTCTCTCCTGAGATTTATCCTAACACTCACTAAAAAGAACCCCCTAAATTTTACATTTGATCTACTATTTATAGTGAAATCTGTACAACTGTATATAGCTTGCGAAGTTTCGCGACTTCTATTCGTAAGTTTATTTTATATTCGCAATCTCTTCACATTTTTCCCGTGTTTCTTCTATTATCGCATTATTTTGCGACACTTTTCTCTTGTATTTGTTACTATGTTCGTAAGTCAATATCTTGCGATATTCTGTTCCTACAGGTATCTCATCACTATCTCTTTGGATTTAGTGGAAGGGTATCAGTCATACTAGTTCTAGGCCCGATATTCCCGAATGGTTATCGACCAACCAGTCTCTGGAAAGTGGACACGGCCACCTGCGATGGGGGCGACCTTTCAAATGTAAGTAGGCCACCTAGCTGAGGAGACCTCGCGTCTCAACAACCTTTGGAACTGGCTTCCAACCGCCAGAACCCTTAGGCTACCTCGGCACTTGCTCACTTCCACTGCCCCGAGTACGAATAGCCAGGCGACTATAAGGCACCTCGGCACTTCCACACTGGCATTGCCCCGAGTACGAATGCCCATTCGAGTGTAAGGTACCTCGGCACTTCCATACTGGATTTGCCCCGAGTACGAATGCCCATTCGAGTGTAAGTCACCTCGGCACTTCCATACTGGCTTTTCCCCGAGTACGAATGACCATTAGTCGCTCACATCCCATCTCATACCCCTCACGGTTTCAAAGAGATAGGAGACATGCATGCTTACCGTTTTTTCGTATCGCCCGTCAAGGATGGTAGAGTTTCAAAAACTTGATGTTCCATGGTTTGAGCTCTTTTGTTCCGTCGAGTCGCAGTAGTCGATACGATCCCTCGCCCGCCTTAGATTCAATTATATACGGCCCGCCCCACTTTGGTGCTAGTTTTCCGCCATTTTTGTCTCGCTCCCATTCAGCTAGGAATTTCAATACTTGTTCCCCTGGGTTAAATTCTCTTGGTCGAACTCGCTTGTTGTATTCTCGTTGTAACCTCCTTTGATAGTTTTCCATTTTTTTAACGCTATTTCCCTTGTTTCTTCGAGATCGTCGAGTTTAGCCAAAATTAGATCGGACGAGACGTTTCGCCTCCAAGCTTATGTCCTTGTGGTAGGGATCATGCCTTCTGTCGGTAAGATTGCCTCGATTCCGTAGGTAAGCATAAACGGAGAGAATCACGTAGCTTCCCTTCGTGTGGTTCTGTATGCCCATATGACGTTATATAGCTCCTCACACCAGTTTCCATATTCCCCAACCAGTTTCTTTTTCATGTTATCGGAGATAGTCTTATTAGTGATCTCGGCCTGACCATTACTATGGGGGTAAATCGGGGTAGCTTTGCTCTCTCTGATGTTGTAAGTGTTGAACAGGAGATCAATGTTCTCGCCTTGTAGTTGCTTTCCATTATCCGAGACGATAGCTGCAGGGACCCCAAAGCGGCATATGATATGTTCCCAAATAAATTTGAAAACGTCTTTGTCTCGGATGTGCCTAAGTGGCGCTGCTTCTACCCATTTGGTAAAGTAATATGTGGCCACGATCAAATACTTTCTTTGCCCAATTCCTACAGGCAAGGGTCCGACTATGTCTACCCCCCTCTTTGCGAAAGGCCATGGGCTTATAAATGAGTTCAAAGTTACTCCGGGAGCATGGATTTTCTTTCTGAAACGCTGACATTCTTCATAAGCTTTCGCCATTTGCTTCGTATCTTCGTTCATGTACATACAGAAGTAACCCATTGTCTTTTCCTTGGCCGATAAGCTTCTCCCCGAGCTATGATTTCCGGCCGCTCCATAATGTAATTCGTGCAGGATTATGTGGCCCTCCTCTTTACTCAGACATCGTAGGAGGGGTCCCAAGTAAGACTTCCTATATAAAATCCCTTCCCGCAGCTCGTAGGCACCCGACTTGCTTTTGATTTTGTTTATCTCGGGCCGACCCTTGGGTAACTCACCCGTATCTAAGTATTGATGTATCGGATTTCTCCAATCGCCTTCTTTGTATCTCTCGGCTGTGTTAATGGCCACCTCGATCCGTACTTCTGGTGTTTCCGGGATAGACGGGATAAGAACCATCATAACACGTATGCCTTCAATGCTCGAGTCTACCAGCTGTGAGGCGATGTACGATAGAGCGTTCGAGTGCCTGTTATCTTTTCGGTAAATGTGGCGGAATCTGATGTTGGGTTTTGTTTGATGTGAAATTGGGAGAGCTCCCAATACTTTTGCAGCACAGGATCGTGTGTAGCGTATTGGCCCGTAATTTGCCGGATTACTAACTGTGAGTCACTAGTCAGGCGGACCTCTTGCATCCCCATCTCCACAATTAATCGTAAGGCATGGATCACCGCTTCATACTCGGTGACGTTGTTTGTTGGCTTGAATTCTAGTCTGAACGAATGCACGATCTTCCTCCCTTTTGGTGTGGTAAAGACTAGCCCGAGGCCCGATCCTTCTTTGTTTGATTCCCCATCGACGAAGACCTCCCATCGTGTACGGCTATTGGTGGCTAATAGGTCCGCTGGTTCCTCTTGTTCCTCCATCATTCCCGGTACACCTTCTACCTCATCCTCATCACTAAGGGGGAAATCTGCCAAGAAGTCGGCCACTACTTGCCCTTTGATCGCGGTTCTCGTCTCGTACACCACATCATATTGTTTGATTATGGCTCCACATTTGGAGATTCTCCCTGATCGCCCTGCACTATCCAAGACTGTTTCGATAGGCGATTTGGTGAGCACCCGTATTTGATGAGCTTGAAAATATGTTCGGAGTTTAGAGACGGCAAAAGCTAGCGCGAGTACCATTTGTTCCATTCTCGTATAGTTTGTCTCTACGGACTTAATGTTTTACTAGTGAAATACATGGCTTCTCCACACTTCCCTCTGATTTTACTAATGTTGCGCTAATGGCGTAGGGTGTCGCCCCTAAGTATAGGGTGAGGATTTCTGACGGCTCGGGCCTCTGAAGAACCGGGAGGCTAGCTATATGTAACTTGATATTTAGAAAGGCCTCTTCGCTGGCGACAATCCATTGGAATTTTTCTCCTTTCTTCAAAATGTCGTAAAAAGCCTTGCATTTGTCCGACGATCGTGACACGAATCTCCCCAATGCCGATATGCAACCATTTAGTTTCTGCACATATTTTACTGTCGCGGGAGATGGCATTTCAAGGACTTCCCTAACCTTATCGGGATCCGCTTCTATTCCTCTGGGGGTGATGATATACCCTAAGAATTTCCCTGATGTGACCCAGAAGTCGCACTTGGCGGGATTAATCTTCATCTTGTGTTTCCTCATTGTTTGAAAAATCTCCCGAAGGTCTCGGACATGGTCCTTAGCGTGACGACTCTTGACTAACATGTCGTCCACGTATACTTCTATGGTGTCGTGAATCTTATCTTCAAACATGTCACCTACCAATCTCTGGTATGTAGCCCCAGCATTTTTAAGTCCGAATGGCATTTTGGTATAACAATACAATCCCCTCGGAGTGAAGAAAGAAGTATGCTCCTGGTCCTTTTGCGCCAATGGTATTTGGTTGTAGCCCATGTATCCATCCATTAAGGTCATCGCCTCGTATCCGACTATCGATTCTAATAACTGATCTATGCTGGGGAGGGGGAAACTGTCCTTCGGGCAGGCCTAGTTCAAGTCGCTGAAATCAATACATATTCTGACTCCTCCTTTCTTTATTGGCACCACGACCATGTTAGATATCCGCTGTGGGTAGTGAGATTTCCTTATTATTCTGGATTCCTGTAGCTTCTTCAGCTCGGCCTCGACCGCTGCCTGTAATTCTGGTGCGATGCGCCTCATTTTTTGTCTAACTGGTTTGAACCTCGGATCAATCTTTAAGTGGTGACAGCATAACTTCGGGTCAATTCCCTCCAAATCGCGCACTTCCCAGGAAAATGCGTCTAAGTTTTCACTTAATACCGCCGTGAGTTGACTTGCCTATTCGTCCGATAACAATGTCCCGATCCTTACTACCTTTGGCGCCTCTACCATCCCCAAGTTTACTTCCCGAGTCGGTTCGACCGTCGAAAAATTTGATTTTTTCTCCCGGAAGATAGCCACTTCCTTTGATTGCTATAAAGGGTCTTGCTCTTGGGTCTCATATGCCATGACCACTTATGAAATCACCTCTTCCAATTCCTTTGCAGCTTTTATTTCCTCGGATTTAATCTTCTCTCGCCTTTGCCGAGCTCGCCTATCCTCATTAATTTTTGCATACACTTGCATACATTGTCGTGCTTCTTGGGAGTCGCCCATAACTTCAGCTATTCCCTTGTAAGTCGGGAACCTTAATCTCTGGTGGTATGCCGATGCTACCCCTTTAATTCCAGCGATCCATGGCCGCCCGATAATCACTTCATAAGGTGAGGCGACGTCGACCACACAAAAGGTAGTTAGTGTGTCGAGGAAGCCTCCGTCATCCGAAACCCTTAGGGTTACCTCGCCCCTGGGGATAGTTATTGTGCCATTAAAGCCGTAGATGCAATACGTTGAGGGGACGATCATGTCGTCTGATAGTTTCATTCTTCTGAACGTATCGTAGAATAACACCTCGACTGAGCTTCCATTATCCACAAGAATCCTTCTTACTCCCCAATTTTCGATCAGTAAGGTGATGACCAATGGGTCACTGTGTGCTTGTCCATTTGCTGGGACATCCTTGGCCGAGAACGAAATGGGTTGCACCATCCAAGGTCCATAGGTAGGGCCTTAGCTACGCTAAATATTTCCTTACCATCACGATCCCTTTTATGGATCCTAGAAGTAATTATTGGGCCGAGAGTGTAGTCTTGAATAGCCGAGTGTGAAATGGTGATCACGAACTGAGTTGTTCTATCGATGCGGACTTGATGAACTGGTGCATCGGGTGTTGCTGTCGGCTGTGGTGGATGTCGGACAAATTGCCTCAAATACCCATCTCGGATGAGATGCTGAACGATATCTTTTACTTCTCGGCAGTTGTTGGTAGAATGGCCCCTGTACTGATGGTAGTGACAGTATTCGGGGTGATCCCTGGTCTCTTGGAACTGAACTCCCCTCGACGCTGGGTAGTTGATATCGTTTCTCTTCTAGACTTCCTTGAATACCTCCTCCAAAGGAGCATTTAGGGGGGTATACGATCGAGCTTCCTTCCTCGGCTTCTTCCCTTTAGCGATCCACTCTCTCTTTTCACTGCTTCTCGGGGGTGGATCCGATCTCTTTTCTGGTCGCCTAATAGGGTCATCTGTGACCGTTTTAGCTTCAGTACCCGCTTCAGCACTAGCTTCTTGTATTCCTCTATCTCTTGACTCGGCCTGAATTTCTTCCAAAGCGATGTAATTCTCCTGCATTTTTCTCATCTCCTTTAAGGTTTTCAGTTTCTCGGAGAACATGGATATCCAGATGGGATCCGATCTCCCCAATGCGTTTTCGAATCCGAAGATGACTTGATCCACTAGTACTTTCCCAATTTCGGTGCATAGTTTCCTCCACCTATCGGTCAGGGTTCTTAAGGGATCCCTGAATCTTCGGGCGAGGGTAAACAGCTTGTTCACCCTGGGCCGAGGTCGACTGTTGTGCATGTAGGTCTCAAGGAAGGCTTCGACTAACATCTCATACCCATTAATCGACCCATGTGGAAGCGAATAGAACCAGTCTCGTGCCTCGCCCTCCAGGCTAGCTGGAAAGAATTTACACATGACTACCGGGTTGTTCTTCCATTGGATTAGCGACATGGTGTACATCTTCAGATGCTCGATCGCATCTCCCGTTCCGTCGAACCTAGAAGGAAATGTAGGTAATGTACACTTTGGTGGGAACGTAATTTGTTCGAGTTCTTGAGAGAAGGGCGTCTTCTCGTCTTCGCTCATGATTTCTGCCAATTTGTTCTCTTCGCCTCCGCCCGAGAGCTCTTTGATTTTTTCCTCCAATTCTTTAAGTTTAGTCTCTATTGCTTGATTCTGTCGCCCGTCCCTACCTCGCCTATCCTCATTAGTGGACGAGTCCTCGGGTGGCCCATATCTTTGCGTGGGGGGTATCGGAGGCGATGGTGGCTGACCTGATCGGCCGGACTGATTAGGGTTTCTCGGCCCCATCATAGGTGGCGTGTGACCTGATCGGTCATGGTAAATCGATGTTCCTCGGCTGGACAAGCCTCTTGATCTGGTTCGCTGATTTCTCAACTGATAGTTCTCATACTCCAAAGCGAGGTTCCGTTGCTGGAGCTATCTTAGTGCCGCTTCTTGTCTCCTTTGACTCTCCAAAATGGCCAATAATGTCGGGTCCTTGCTTTCATGACTAGAATGCCAATTTGGGTCGTGCGGCCGAGGCTGTAATGGTACAGAAGGGGGTGGTGGGGGTATTATCGGACCGGTTACATGGCCAACCGTGTGAACAAGTATTGGGCCGATGTTGCTAGATTTTCCTCGTCCCAACTGAATCTGCCTGAGACGCTCTTGCTCTTTTGCTAGGGCTTCCTGGTACTCAACTTGATGCCTTGCTCTTTGTCTCTGGGCTTGTGCTGCAAGCGCTACCTCATCGTCATCGGTATCTGAAGCTGTGAGTACGTCAACTTGTTCAACTCTTCTCTGAGTCAAAATAACTTGGTCCAAGGGTAGGGTGTTATCGTCTCGCCCCATATCGACCTCCTCATCGACAATTGGCATTCCTCGC
Source organism: Papaver bracteatum (assembly GCA_023529315.1). Classification (NCBI taxonomy): domain Eukaryota; kingdom Viridiplantae; phylum Streptophyta; class Magnoliopsida; order Ranunculales; family Papaveraceae; genus Papaver; species Papaver bracteatum. The sequence goes on from JAJJWX010001290.1 coordinate 722,534, forward strand.
GCTGCTGCATGAGATTCCTCGGGCGGTGGTTGTTGACTGTCTTCTTGCCTCAGCCCAGTTACCCCTGCCTGCATACTGCTGCTAGTTACTGTACGATTCCTCAACATCCTTCTCGTTCCTGAAATGCTAGCCATAGGGTACGTCGCGTAGTTAGCCGAGTATCGCCCCAACCTACATCAGCAAATACAAAGAACACCTTACTTTGACCTGACTTTTGGAACATAAGTTCAAACAAAAGACCAAAAATTTCGACTGACACCACAATTACTACTACGCCTGTTCTTGCCGACACAAAGTTTATTCCTATTACTCAGGTGGTTCCATCTATCTATCCTGTTTTGGTCCTACGCTGAGTCTGCGTCAGGTTTTTATTATTCGTCCTTATCTCTCCGTACTACGTCGCTTTCAGTACCCGAACTATGTATTTAAGTTTGTTTGTTCTTTGTTCTATATGCTCCAAATCATTGAACTTATGCACATGATGCTTAAATGGTACGACACGCAACCCCAAGATTCAAACTAAGTTTGTACTAGCTCCACTTTCTCGAGACCTAATCATGACCTTTCCGACAAATTATGTTACACCGCCGGCAAAATCTCCAAACGGTTAGCAGCTTAACACACGAGGAGATATCTAAAATGTGTACCCTTGGTAAATCTAAACGCTCAACTCCATACCGTAGCTAGAGAACAATTTGTTTAACATTACAGATCACTCAACTATCGGAAACAAACAGTTGTCCTTTCAACAGATTCTTCATCTAGCTTCTAACCTGAACTGTTAGTCGCTGGTGAGCTTATAAAGATTCTTTGATGATCGAACTGTTGACTGGCGAAGAAAATACGAGAACTGCTACTTCCGAAGACACTACTACTGCTCTAACTTTACATGCACATCAAATGACTCAAAGCAAACATCATTTCGGCCAACATAGTTCATCGTAGCTTCAACTAAAACACGTTAACGTGTATTTAGGAGCTTTTGATCGTCTCTGGAGGTTTTCACGGCAAGGTATCCGGAGATCTTAGTAGGATCCCCTTAGTCGGTGCCAGAATGTAGATGTATTTTACTTCCAACTACATCCAAAGGATAGAAACTTTCTACTCAAGTCAAATGAAGGTAAACGATCAACAATGAACACAAGATATACGTGGTTCGGTATGATTACCTACGTCCACGGGGGTGAAAGGGAGAATCTTATTACTTCAAGGTGTTACAAAGGTGTTGCTCTTAGCCAGATTTCCTTACAAAAATGAACTTACTTCTCACTCACTTCTCCTTGGTGTAAACTCTAGTTTATCTCTCTCTCCACAACTTAAAACCTACCTCTCTTGGATACAAGTCACTCTATTTATATAAGAAGTTCCATACAACCAAGTTAGGGTGTGGGTCATGTTGCATCTATTATGAAGTTCTGTGATTGGGCCTGATTACGTCGCCCCTTCTTCTATGCGCATGGCCGATGCATCTTGATTCCTTCGTCTGTCTCTTGTCCGAGCCGACCTATTCAGGTGTTCTCTTGGCACGATGTCTCCTGTATTATCTGTCGCCTCAGTGGTGGGCCGATGTGACACATACTTTCTTATCCTTTTGACCGCAGCACCTAGTTTGACCCACCCTGTCTTGTCAGCTCTGTCAGAAACCTGGGGTCAAGTCTTGTCCGACAGCTGTAGAGCGATCACGCCCGATCCACGTGGCTCCTCAAATATCTCGCCTGCTGATCTTCCTTCTATGCTTAGCGTCTCTTCGTTTTTAGGTGCGCCAAGGCTTAAGATGTTGCCACCTGGATCTGTGGATAATTTACACCTACATTTATGCCCCTTCTTTCGCTCGTGTGGGAGACACGAGTGGAAGAATGTCGTCCCAACTGCCCACGTCTTCGTCCATGCCGCAAATCCCGCCATGCAATGCCCCCCTTAACTCTACTTTATTACATGTAACCGTCGACATCGGTTACAACTCTTCCCATTTAAATAGCCCGCTTCTTTTTCTCCCTCTTCTTCTTTATCCTTTCTCTCTCTGTTCCCCGCCGCTACAATCTTTTCTCCCAGATTTCTTCATCACTCTTTGCTACTGAGAACCCTAGTTTTCTTGATTTTCTTCTTTCATCTCCTCCTCACTCTTTGCTAATGAAGTTGCCCTGTCTAGGTTCGTGACGCCTGACAATGCCTACTGCCTAACAAGTATCACCTGAACATATCAGAATTACCAACCTCACTATTCCCCAGTATTGGATTAACTAAGTATTAATTTATTAAAATTAATTAGTCTTTAACTTCTATCTTAATTGGTGTAATTCTGAAAATTTTACTTCGTAAAATATTTGAATAATTCACATCTTTTTAAGGAATTTAGTGATATGAAGTTTTATGTATTTATTTATATATTTTACCAATATAAGTAATCTCAATTCGATTTTACTTCAATTTAGAATATCTGATGCTTTTAACTTCACTGTAATACTATATATAATTTTTAAATTCATGTGCTATTTAAGAATAACTTAATGTTATAACCATTGTGCAAATGTTATTTTCAATATACCTATTTGTTTACTTCATTATGTAACTTGATATAAATAAATAACTACTGACCATTTTCTATACCCGTTTGGTATTAATATCTTATTACTATTATTACATTTATTTCTTATTTCTTAGACCGATACAAGTTAAATCGTAATTAGTCATAGTGAGAAGTTTAAGTTTATTATTAATACTAGATTTGATCTAACTTTATTTCCTTAAATTTATATTATTGCTAGGTAATCCTTAAGTTGTATTATGAATAAAAATTATAATTATTATCTAAAAGATATTTACAATAACTCTAAATTTTATAATAATTAGTATTAGACAATATTATAATTTGTTTATTTTATCGAAAAAATATTGTCTTAATTATACTATCATTTTCATTATTGTTTTATCAAATTTTCTTGTTTGATTACTAGCGTAACTAAAATACAGCCAAAATAATTATTAAGTAATGATACTTAGTTTAATTCTACTAAACCCTAATCTTGTAAATATAATTTTACTTTCACGAAAAGATTGATATAACATATTTTATTTATTCAGGTTGAATCTGTATACTATATCTTGTTAATTATTGGCGTTGGTAACATAATATGATTTAAATTTTGAATCTACATAAATTTTAACATGTCTTAGATTTTTGGTATTAATAATAAGTATCTTATTCATGTGAAAATTTATTCTCCTTTAAGTCTAATTTTGTAATAAACATTCAAGTACTATAAATATCACTTCATTGGTATAATTTAATGATTTAGTGAATCATTATTATTGAACTAAAGATACTTTGGTTATAAGATCATTAACAAGTTTAGTGTTTATTTTATTCCTTATATGACCTCACGTTCTTTTATTTCTACTTAATAAGTCTTATTTATCTATCTGATGTAAACACAAAACATATAATTCTAATTATTATTTTTTATTAGTTAACTTTCCAAAATTTAACTGTAAATAAACATTAACAATTTTCCATCCTAATCATGTTTTTATCGCTATATATTTATAAATGAAATGTTAATTTAAGTATGCTCAATATAATACTAATTTAAATTCTAATAGTTTAAGTTCGTCATACTAATTTTCCATTTCAAAAGATGGTTGAATTTATTTATGAAGAAGAATCCTATTAATATACGAGTTTATTTTCTTTTTAATTATTATAATATTACACTAAGCATTTGGACACTATTATTGTTACTTCATGTCTATTTGTTTCATTTTAAAGGATTTTCTGGGTCATTTGTTAACCTAAAGATAATTTCGGTACAAGATTTCTAATAAGTTGAGTCTTTTTATTTATACATTATATCCTTATCTTCTAACGTCTAACGTGTAATAAATATTATATTGATAACTATCTAGCCTAAACACAAAACATATACCCCTAATTTGTAATTAGTTCAATTTACAAAATTTAATCGTAGAACTGCGTTATTAATTTTCTATAACTATTTAATCATAGTTTATTATTTTTATCATTATATAACCTTATTAAAAATTTAGTTAATTTAAGTTCAATTTAATACTAATTGATAAATGCTAGCGTTACTCTATTAAAATTATTATTACTATTATTTCCATTTATAATTACTACTATGATATATTTTTTTATTATTATTAACATTGATAGTTCAATTATTATTCTAATTACTCTTGCAAATATTATCAATATTTATGTGGTTATAATTTGTTTACTCTAGTTTTTATGTGATTTACAAGATATATCAATTATACTAATCTCACTATTATTATTATAGTATTAGATTACGTGTTCATACTTTTAAATTATTTATTCTCTAATCTTTATTAGATAGAATTATTGGTGTACCCTACAATTTTTACTTCACTACAAATACAAACAAATCAATCAATCAAACAATTCTTTTAATTATTAATAGCTTTTAGTGATTAAGATTTATCTGACAACCCAACCCAGTTCTAAACTAATCTAGTTCACTAACTGGCACTGGATATTTCTATCTTTTCCCATATAAGATCTAATAGTGGGCTCTAATACCAACACTATATCGCCCCCTAAGCTAGCAGCTGACTAATCCAAGAGATTAACTAAATAAGAAGCACTAAAAACTAAAACATTTACTTAAACAATCAATTAAAAAATTTGTTACAAAACTTAACCCAAAACTAGCCCCACTCAGAAATAAATAAATAAATATATATATATATATATATATATATATATATACAATAAATCCTCTCAAATGATACGTATACAATAGTCATTTGGTTTACAAACAGAATATACAACATAATAAGCATAGTAGAAGACTCAATGCCACAAAGCTTCCACTGCGCAACTCTAATCTGTCTTTGAAACTGAAAGTGGGAATGGGTGAGCACATCGTCCCTAAAAGGGGTGACCAGTAGAAATAACAACTAGCTTTCAAGTAATCATTAATATTATTCAAAGACAATGCAGGTTTTATCGAAAGTCGGTAATTCAAGGAAAGACAATGAAACATAAAGTAGAAACTTCTTCATAGACATTCATAAATAACAGTAAACATCCGTGTATGGGATGTGTGTTTCCGCACATAAGGGAAGAGTAATATTCGTGCTAACCATACTCGTTAGGTAATATTCGTGCTAACCGCGGTCAATAGAACACTGGATATAAAGGAAGAATAATATTCATGCTAACCACACTCATTAGGTAATATTGCGGTGTATCGCCCTAGCCATAGAATACTGATATTTGTGTCGGCAAACATCTCATACCACACCAAGCACACAAAGATATGCATGAATTTCATAACACGAAGATTGATTTGTAAAAAAATAATGAATACAAGAGAGTTCGTTATCGATTCCCACCTCTTTTGATGACAAGCCACGCCTACCTCGAGATCCATGATCCGCTGGTTCGTCCTTTGAATCGATCGTTGTTAATACAGACTAACTGTTAATCACACAAGAACTCTAAGAATCTAGCCAAAATGGCTCATTCAAGAATTATACAAGTTTATCTAATGATTCTAGGCCCATTTATGGTTCTACACATTTTATTTATCTATCTTTAGCAAATATAAGGTTTACTAATTCAATTATATTACTTTTATAGTCCGTTAGCTAAGTCTTAAGAATGTCAACAACTTTGTAGAAGGAACCAAAGTCTAATTCGGGCCACAAGAGGTCCAAAACATCTAATTAAGAAAACTGCCTTAAGCCCAAGTCCACCAAAGTCAACTAACAATCACTAACGGTCAAGGTTCAACTAACAGTCAACGTCCAGGGTCAAATAGTCAAAGTCTAAATCGGTCAACTGTGTCAAATCGATCTAAGTAAGGTCAACCCGATTCAACTCAGGTTACAAGGTTAACTCGACTCAGTCAGATTGACTAAGTCAGCTAGAGTCAGATACCTGACTAGGCTGAATGGCACAAGGGAAAACTCTTGCACAGGCCAGAGCCATTGCTCAGGCCAAGAACACTACTGCACAATCATTGTGCAACACACCTACACTCAATTACAACTTCTAATTCATTACCATTTCAATTAAATCTAACAACATCTAAAACTTCCATTACAATACTAACATATTCAGATTAACTGAACTTCATAATTTAACTACAAATTCCAAACACAATCAAAGATTAAGTCTACCTGCAGTTGCAGCTCTAAGCTTTTACAAGAGAGATTCAACTCCATACTCACCCATCAAATCTTCACTCCTATAACTCAGTCACATAACATAATCTTCTTAACAACTCAAAAGCAATTCAATTATTTTGTCTAAATAAACTTCACAACTTATTTACAAATACAAATTCTATTTATTAGCCATTGCAGTTGCAAGATACACCCTTTTTACATCCATACATCATATTTCTCTCATCTAAGACTTCATCTTGTGCAGCCACAACTAACCTATTACACAAACATTACCACCAACACAATTTCCTTGCACTCCACAATACCACATCAACAACATTATCTCCACAACAACAGCTAACACTAGATCTTCTCACTAAACTGTTACCAGATTAACAACAACTCAGTTTAACCATTTCCAACTTCATTGTCACAGCCATATATTCCAAACCTGCATGTATCTCATTCTGAACTTCAACAACAACATTATTATCACTTCAGAGAATTCATATCTCGCACCCCGGGCTTATTATGCACAACTGTAATTCAACACACACACACACATACATAACCAGAACCTCATCTTTACCTTGTTAACTAACATCATAACAATTCCATTTAAGACTCCACATTAACATATCACTCATCCTCCCTGTAATCCATAACAATAACACTACCTACATAACTAGATTACGTCTTAACATCAATTTAGCTCAATCTCACCTGCATCAACAATTCAACTCCAACTCTAAACATATTCTCTTCTCAATCACCACCTGCAACCATTATAGCACCACCATACCCATCTCAACGCTAAATTCAATTATCAATCACATATCCTCAAACAATAAAATTGAATAGATGAGTTAGATTATCTCAGGAGGCAATTACCTCAAACGGTTCCAATTGATCAATTGACTCTTCTTATTTATTTAGCTTGATTCAATACTCATCTCACACATCAACAACCCACCAGTTCAGTTCATCCAACACTCAAATGTTCTCATCATTAACATATGTTCACAAACCACGACTTGCATAGCCATATCTCCCTTTCTCTAATTCAAACTCAAAACATCAATCACTTTCACCAAACCTAACAAACCTATCCTTTAATTCTTATTAATCATTACTTAAATCGAACTCCAATGAATTCACAGAAACCCTAGCTCTTTGATTCTTCGATTCATCTTCAAAAAAACTTCATATCATCAATACAACATCAACCCATTTAATCTTCATCTATTATCAACTATAAATCATCATCAATTGTTCTACACATATCCAAACTCAAATCCAGAAACCTAACTTCTAAATCACATCCTCATTCGAGTATGAATCATAAACAGACACCATCACAATCACCACCAACTACTGGATAACCTTCTACACCTCCTATTGATTACATATCTTCCGGTTGATCTCTCAAAATCGACAGGGAAGGAAGAGCATGAGAAGATGAGAAAAGGAAGAAGAAATAAGAAAGAAGAACATAAGAAAGAATAGGAAAGAAGATATGATTTATCTTCACGGTTTGGTGTCGATAAGACCAAGCCCAAACTACTGATACACCCAAAAGATGATAAGGGCAGCCCTAGTCGGTCCAATGGCAAAACTATTATTTTTCCCTTCAAACAAATATGATAATATCTTCTTCGTATGGTATCTGAACGACACGTTCGACTAGTCCATACCGCATAACTTTTCGAGATCTATCTGACGATATTGGTTTCATATCTAGATCGTTGTTAGATTAATTCCTATAAATTAACATTCGTGTTAAACTAATCGAACTATTATCGGTTAATTCATCACTTGACTGGTCTAATAGCGTTGACGGGATTGAATGTCCTTACAGAGGAGGTGATCGATCTCTTAGAAGCATGGATTCAAGATGATGTTATCAGACTACCATTTCCCAGACGCCCACCGACTGAGGCTGAGATGGCAAACCCCAAATACTTCCACTACTACAGATTTTTTCACCACCCAACCAGTGATTGCAACATACTAAAGCATATCTTCAAAGAAAAGATAGAAGCAGTGGAACTCCAACTAGGAAACGAGGGAGTACATCGAGACCCACTTCCAGTAAGGAATTGTGGGGTCTCTGGTGACTCCGTGCATGAGACTGTGCAATCCATGATGTAACACGTATGCGAAATTCTCTACCTTTCCAAGGTGCAGCGCCAAGATATTTTCGCGGCTCTAAATCACGTCTTGTCAGGAAAACGGCTTTTATCCTCCATGAAAGTCAATCCAGGAGCCAAAGCTCCCCCGGAAAGCGGGATCGAAAAGGACAACTTGGGACTACTGACCATATCTTATTTAAGAGGTATTGAATTCGACAACACGCTCGTCAACGCTGCCTATGACTTCAAAATTATTACTTTCAAGACTCTGAAAGCAGCGGGGTTTACGAAATAAGAGGCTACCCGATCCCCATCCGTGATTGAGAACCCAGGAGGGGAAGCCTTAAATGCACACGGCTATATCAACCTCGAGGTCAAGATAGGAGACGCTATAATGCGTGGAAAATTTCACATTGTCAAAGAACTGGGTTACGACCTGATATTGGGGCACTCGTGGGTACTTGACAATAAGGAAAAATTGGGAACATCCCCTCTACCAATGTCGACGCCCGAAAGAATATCCAACCAACCGTCCCACTTGATGCAGCATCGATGAGTTGCTGATAGGACTCGGACGCCGGGAGAACCTGTTGGTGCTAACTCGTGGATTCCAAACGCAAGTAAGTCTGGTTGAACGATCTTCTCTACAACCAGTCATTTATTCCCTCGTTCCGTCATGGGGACTCAGCGTGGTTACTGGCGCGGACGCTGTCAAGAGATGTGAATGGGGCACTGGACCATTCAAACGCTTTGCAAAGAATTTGGAAGCTGCCATCGAAACCAGCGAGACCAAAATTCAAATGGTTGCACAACACCTAAACCCGTTTTCAATCGGAGATATAGTGGTCAAAGTGAACTCGTTTCAAGTTGGGAAGATGACGGTAAAGATAGTTGTTCAGATTGGTTTGCCTGAGGAAAAAGAAGACGAACCTTATCTGGTGGCAGACGTTATTTTAGGAGGATACTCAAGCTCATCAACTCAGACAAGCCGGAAGGTGTGATAGTTCACTCGCGATGGATCAAGCTTTCCAATCCCTAAAATAATGTACTCTTCCCAGACACTCTCCCTTTAGTATTTCCTTCAACAGTTTCTCTTGATATTTGTATTTCCCCTAGATGAATACACCGTTTGTATTCTTCTCCGGAGTTTCGTTTTTCGTTCAAAAAAAAAAGAAAAAAAATGCATTTTTTTCCGAGTGGGTTTTCCCAAATCTCAGAAAAATATATCAAACCAATCCAAAAACATTGAGAAGCCATTAACCATCATATCACAACCAGAAAGCCAAAGTTGTGTCAGAAATACCTTATTCAATCATTCGAAAATAAGAAGTTGCAAACAGGATGCTAATTGGTGAAGCCCTAACTTCGCCACGAATACAAAGAAGGTAAAAATGAGTCTACAAAGCATCAGGACGACTACACAACAGATAAAAACAATAAAAATGAGAAGCTATTCATCAAAAGTTGACGCGCGAGCCGCCTCAGTCAAAAATCCTTTCAAGCACTTTCCCCAACAATCTCTCGGGCAACAAAGGTTTCATCCGACGGCCGCATCAGCAGTAGCAACCTCAACATCCCATCTGAAAGTCGTCTCAGCAGCAACAACACCCGTCTCATTCCCGATGCTAACATCAACAACTGGTCCAGCATATGCCACCATAACCCGCCCAATGTCGCCGACAAAAGTCTTGGCGCCTACTCCAAAGGATGTCTCAGTTTCATCAAACGCGTATTCCTTGAGGGTTTTCTCAGCAACTTTATGAGGAAAATTTCTCGATTCATCCGCATCCGAATCAAGAATTGTGACGTCGTCCAGAACAGAGAAGTTATGTCGGCTTTCCCCTGAAAGTTTCACAGACTCAGTTTTTTGTCGTTTTAACCCAGAAGCGGGATGTACCTCCCTAGCATTGGGCTGTGAAGAAGTCTTACTGCACTGAGGTCTCTTAGCACACCGAGGCGCTTCGTCACTCTCTCATTCCTCCTCCATGTTCACCGAATCCAAGAAGGTCTAAACACGCGCCCGTACTTCACCTAGATGGGTGGAAGGTAGGCCCTGAATAATTCTGCAAGCTTCATGGAATAGAGATTCAATTCTACCTAATGCCTCCTCATAAGAAGAGAACTGGATTTCTCCGATTCCAAAGCTTTTCTCCGAAGGGTTAGAGGTACGGCTGCCTTCGGAAGATCCCATTTTGCACTACAAAACCAGGGAAAGTAGGCAAGTTTTTACCCTATTTTACACCGACAACATACATAAGGAAGAAGACAAAATAGAAACCATAAAACACGAGACGATACCTGCAAGGAGGGCGAGCACGATTTCAGGACGAAATATGTGAATAAAGGATCCAAGATCATCTCTTACCGGCAGAATGACGCAATCCCGATGTTGATGGTGGATTTCTATTTAAAGGCTAAAATTGTAAAAATCCAATTTTGTAAGATGACGTCCTGCAAAGGATAAAGCCTTCAGGTGATGAATATTTCTCGCCATGATAATTCGTTGGAGCATGTGCAACCATCCCTGAGAATTAAAACCTACCCAGAGCGGATCATGTAGCAACTATCCAGATTTTATGTAGGTTTGCAACATTACTATAAATGCTTTAATTAAAGCCTTGTGTTCGACATGCAAACACCCGTAGGATACCTGAAGGCGGGTTATATTAGCCCCGTTGAACGCATGCAAGACTACCCATGTTAGTCTCACCTGCTGAAAACAAACCCAAAAATAGATCTCATCCGTCCAACTTCGCAGGCATAGATAGAGGGTGTAGATATAGATTCAGGGGGTCCTGAGGTTGCTAAAATGATCACCTCGAACCCACCTTCATGCATGACCGAACGGTCAAAACCAACTACAGTTGGTCCTTCCAAAACGTGCGCTCAAAGTGAGCATGACGCGCGGCTAGGGTTCCTTTTAATCGTGAACGTCCAACTTCGCAGGCATAGTTGGACGGCTTAGATTATACCCTAAAACAAGTAGTGAAGTGATGATACACCATTGGCGGACCCACTTTCTACCTACATGACCGACTCCTTCATAGGCAAGCCGTGGTACAAGAAACGATTGCCCAAACAAGGCTAGGTTGACACCTTATGAAGGTTGAGAAGATCCAAAACGATCACGACCATCCAACTTCGCAGGCATAGTTGGATGGCTTAGATTTCACCCAGGGTCATAGAGCAAGCATGTACATGCTCACTGTCGGCCCAAGATGTTGCATACATGGTTGGTCTTCCCAAAGGAGGCGCACACAACCCAAGACCGATCACCCAAAGTGGCCGGTCCGAAACCCTAATTAGGGTTTGCGGCGCATATGTCGCAGAAACATCTCGAGCGTCCATCTTCGCAGGCTTGGATGGAAGGCAAAGATGGAGACTTAGAGGGAACCGAGCATGCTAGGGTGACCACCGTGGGCCTGATTTGACGCCTAGCTGATCGGCCAAGACCGGAAGTGGTTAAGTTCCTTGGTACGCGTGCCCAAAGGTGGAATGTCACGGCCCCTCCATAAGTTCTAATCTCGACCACTCGTCTTTGCCACCTAAAGTGGGTGGATTAGATCAAATCTTTGCAAGTCAAGCAGGCATGGACGTGAACACCATTGTACCACCTCCATGCAGGGCCAATCAGTTCCTCCATAGAAACTCCCTTAGCATGCAAACTTTTGGGTTTAAAGAGGCAGCATGCGCGCCTCCCATCCAGCGATCGCAAGTAGGGTTGCAAGCCATCTCGTCCGTCCAACTTTGCAAGCTTGGACGAATGACTTAGGGTGCGAATCAACCAGCAAACAAGGTATCACCATGATCACCATCCGTCACTCTTCTTCACAGGGTGACCGACCAAGGCATGTCCTGTCTATACAACCTCCAAACGGTCACCTGAAGATGGCTGCATGCGATGTTATACCAAGTTCATGATTCACCCTGCACTATTTTCTGTGGGTCCCACAATCCACACACTCGAGACATTAATCACGTCACAACTGGGGGATACAAACTGGGGTATTGGTCTGGCAGTTTATAGCGTGCATCGTGCAACACGCCATCACAAGATCGTGTCAGGGAAACATGGGCGGTTAGCGATGACAGGAGAAGTGGGCAAGCAACCGTGTGACACTAACACTCAACTCCACTTCCTCCATCACTCCACTTCCTCCACTTTCCCACGAGAGACATGATGAAGGCTTATCGACTTGTATAAATAGGTTCTCCTCCCTATTTCCAACAGAACACAGAAAAACCAAGTGTTAATACCATCGTATTCAACACCAGATCCCCGCCGCAACATTTGCTAGCCCGCGCTCAACCTTCTGTTAACAAGTCATCAAATAGCCTTCACCTTCATACTCTCAACACCTTCTTCGCTTCCCTCCCTAAGATCAACCTCACATCCTTCACCTGTGACCGAAACAAATCTGGAACGGCCATGTCTTTGGTTTAGGCCAGAATTGTACAGATTATCTATCGAATCAAAAGTGTTCATCGTGCAGCACATTTTTTGAAGGTTTAAATTCAATTCTCATCCACACACACACCCAAAATTACCTAAACCTGCAGAAGTAGTTTTCTCCCACAAACAATTGGCGACCACAGTGGGAGGTTAATCTCTCGGTTGTGAAGTCGATTTCTTCGATACCTAACCCTATTTAGTTGATTTCAAGATGGTCGGTCTTAGGAATACCTCGACAGCCTCAGGTCATGATAAAGTTCCCTCCGACGGCACACCTAATGGTCTGGATGGAATAATCCCAACGTTGATCGAGTTAGCACGAGTACAGGAGGTTCACACGAGGAACATGAACCTGATCAAAGAAGCGATCAACAACATACTTGATCTCCTCATTAAGATGACGTCAGAGATGGGGCCCCCTGTCATGGAGGTCCCGACACTGGGGACTGAACGCTCCCAAATCAGCAGTTTCACTACAGGCCAAAGACTTGTGGATCAGGAAGCCGCTTATTTAGTGGAAAGTTTATGTGAACTCCTACACCTCTCAAAAGAGCAGCGAACAGAGACGTTTGCAGCCGTTAACCGGATAGCCTTGGATGTACAGTTAACTCCCTTGCGCCCAGAAGTTTCAAGCGCGATGGAGGCATCGGTAAACAATGTTACTTTTACAGAGGAAGACATGATGGCAGAAGAGGGCCATAATCGGGCCCTACATGTAACCGCACACATCAAATATTCAGAATTTAGACGGGCCCTCATCGACACAGGAGCATCCTCAAATGTGATTACCCTCAAGACACTCAAGGAGGCTAAGGTTCTCCCAAACAAGATTGTGCGGTGGTCTACCACAATGACGGACTTTGAATGGAACCAAACCAACACATATGGGTATGTCAATCTGAACTTATCCGTAGGTCCTGTTCAATCAAAAGTGAAATTCGAAGTCATAGAGAAAGAACCAGACTACCACATGATACTGGGTAGGCCATGGCTCCACGAGAATAGGATTGTTCCTTCAACCTATCACCAGTGCCTGAAAACTACGCTGAACAAAGAAGTCATTCGTATACCTGCATCGTTGTCTCCATACGCACCCATATGCGGAGTAGAATTGTTCAAACCGAAGGAATCTATGTAGGAAGAGCCAGGCGAAGTACATTGTACCCCACTTCCCACGTGGGCGTCAATCCAGGAGGAGGATCGGCTTGCGTCATTAAAACTCAAACATGATGTATCCCAGCTGACGAGGAACTCTCCTTCACCCAGAGGGGCGGGAAACCACGTTACCAAGAGAGGACGAACCTTTGTGGCAACTCATGATCAGAAAGGAAAGACTGTCTACTGCCGCCGTTGTTAGAAATTAGCAGGAGAGACTGATGCTCGGTCTTTCCGCCTAATAGAATGTTGTCAAAACGGAGACCCACAAGAAGAGGTGTTGGACGCCCCCAGACAGCTGCAAGATGGTACCACCTCTACAACTGACGAACTCGAAACTATTAACATCGGCAGTGAAGAGTCTCCCAGGCCCATTTCCATTAGTTCCACTCTATCCACGGAGGAGCGGACGAATCTTGTGCAACTCCTCAAAGAATACCAAGATATATTCGCCTGGACGTACGATGAAATGCCTGGTCTGGATGAAAAGTTGGTTACTCATCACCTGCACATCAAGCCTGGATCCAAGCCTATCAAACAGTCTCCAAGACAATTCAGACATGAGGTGGAAGATCAGATTAAATCTGAAATCCAGAAATTTCTAACTGCCGGCTTCATCAAGCCCATCCACCATCCAACCTGGCTGGCTAACGTGGTCCCAGTAAAGAAAAAGAATGGGCAGATCCGATGCTGTGTAGATTTCAGAGATTTAAACAAGTGATGCCCCAAGGACGACTTTCCTCTAACTAACATCGACATGTTGGTAGACGCCACGAGCGGGCACGTCATGTTCTCCTTCATTGATGGATATAGCGGCTACAACCAGATAAGGATGTACGAGCATGATGCAAGTAAGACTGCTTTTAGAACTTCTCTCGGAAATTTTTACTATACAGTTATTCCTTTCGGTTTGAAGAATGCCGACGCGACATATCAACGCGCCATGACAGCAATTTTTCACGACATGATGCATAAACAAGTTGAAGATTACGTAGATGACATAGTAGTCAAATCGAAAGCCCGGACAGAACACACAGGAGTCTTGCGACAAGTATTCGAGAGGTGCCGTGAGTACAAGTTGAGGATGAATCCTTTGAAATGTGCCTTTGGTTTCTCCTCTGGAAAGTTTCTGGGATTCCAAGTGACTGCTGAGGGAATCAAGGTGGACCCATCTAAGACTCAAGCCATCCTCACTATGCCACCACCTCTAACCGTGAAGGAACTGCAAAGTTTCATGGGAAAGGTGAATTACATTCGACGTTTTATATCTGGTCTGGCTCAACTCGTTGCTTCCTTCACCCCCCCCTGCTGAAGAAAGGAGCGGATTTTAACTGGACCAGCGTCCAACAGGAAGCGTTTCGAAAAATTCAGCACATACTGTCGTCTCCAGCCATCATGAAGTCTCATGATCAAGGGAGACCGTTATATCTCTACACCGCCTTCAGTGACACTTCCGTTGGAGCCTTGCTGGCTCAAGAGGATGATGAGGGAGTCGAACGTCATATATACTACTTCATTCGAATATTGAGGGACGCTGAACTCAGATACCCGAGAGTAGAGAAAGCATGCCTAGCATTGATACATTCCATCCAGAAGTTCAGGCATTACCTACTATCCAACAAGGTAACGCTCATATCCAAATCAGACCCTGCGAAGTTCTTACTGTCAAAACCAGTTCTAATTGGAAGGTCTACCAAGTGGCTCCTCCAAATTTCAGAGCTAGACATAACGTGTACTCCTCCCATAGCTATTAAGGGTCAGGTTGTCGCGGATTTACTAGCAGCTTTCCCTAGAGAAGGTACCACAGCATTACATGAAGACCTGCCTGGAGAGTTTCCAGACATCTCTGTCGTCGAAGAGGAAGCTTGGATGTTATATTTTGACGGATCTGCTACTCCCAGCAACAACACTGGAGGAGCAGGCATAGTCCTAGTATCTCCAACTAGCGAAGTCTTTTCACACTCATTCAAATTAGATTATCAATGCACTAACAACTCAGCGGAGTATGAAGCCTTCCTTATAGGGCTGCTATTAGCCAAGCAGGAGGGAGCCACACGTTTGGAAATAAGAGGCAATTCCAAATTATTGGTTAATCAGATGAACAGGGTGTATTCACTAAAATAGATAACTCTAGCTCCGTACCGGTCTGAAGCTCAGAGACTACTGAACTACTTCGCTGACGCAACCATAACTCATGTCAGCCGCAACAACAACAGGCATGCTGATTTCCTGGCAACATTAGATTCTAAATTGCAGTTCGAAGGCATAGAAGAAACCCTAAGGGTGAAAATAAGGACAGTGGAATCAACATGGCTCTCACAATGCAAGGATGCTGAAACCTGTGACTGGCGAACTACGATCATTCAGGAGCTTATCAGTTCACTTTCTCAAGAAAAGTTCAGCCTTATAGCCTTACAAAACTTCTTTATGCTCCACGGCATGTTATACCACCGAAACCCGGATAGTTCCTTATCAAGATGTCTCGGAGAGGAAGAAGCACAGCTGCAACTCGACCGTGTTCACAACGATATTTGTGGACAAACATTGGTGGTGACACTCTATCGACGCCTCCAACGTTTAGGCTATTACTGGCCAGAAATGGAGACACAGTCTCAAGCGCTCCAACAGTCTTGCTCAAACTTCCAGGCACCACCTCATCAACTAGAGGTACTCAAAATAAATCACACCGGGGATTGGAGGCAGCCATATGTTAACTACCTTCGTGATGGCACAGTTCCTGCTAACCCGAAAGAGGCAGTCAGAATGAAACAGAGAGCGAAGCGTTTAGTGTTCCACGAGGGTATTTTGTACCGGAAAAGCTTTGGAGGTGATCTTCTACGGTGCCTGGCTGGAGGATAAATCTCAACAATATTAAAAGAGATGCATGAAGTAGAACATCAAGGAAAGAAGAAATTGTTTCTCCAGATACACGAGAAATATTACTGGCCGTCCATGGAAGATGATGCAGCTGCCTTCGTTCAAAGCTGCCAAAAATGCCAGATTTACGGGAACCTCGTCCATGCACCATCCACTCCCCTAAATTCGATAAGTATCCCGCTGCCATTCTATAGCTGGGGACTTGATATTTTTGGAAAGATCAACCCGCCATCATCAAAGCAGCATGAATATATTATAACCGCAACTGAATACTTCACAAAATGGGTCGAAGTTATTCCTCTGCGTGGAACTACAGGAGCAACGATTGCAGCGTTCATTAAAGAGCATATCATCTTCCGCTTTGAAGTACCTAAACATATCATTACCGATAACGGCACTCCCTTCGCCAACAAGCAAGTACGAGAGTTTCTTGAAGGATATGGAATTAAACAAGTCTTCTCCACCATCTACTACCCTTAAGGGAATGGGAAGGCTAAGAGCACCAACAAAACATTAATCCGGATTCTCAGTCGGACAGTACATGACAATCCCAGAGAGTGGCATGAACAACTACCGATGGCACTATGGGCATACCGAACGACACCTAGGATCTCCATTGGAGTTTCTCCATACTCACTCATTTACGGGGCTGATGATGTCCTCCCGGCAGAAATCAAAATCCCATCATCCAGGATTGCAGCAGCAAGTGGAGTCCACTGGAACGAAACTGAGGTGTCTAACTGCAGGATCGCTGAGCTTGATACTCTAGACTATAGAAGAAGCAAGGCAGAGGAACGCGCTCAGGTGTACAGAAACAGAGTCTCTAGGGCGTATGAAAAATCTGTAAGGCCACGAAGTTTTAAAGTGGGAGACCTAGTTTTGAAGATAGCCAAACACATCCAACAAGACATGTCTGCACCAAAGTTCTCTCCAAAATGGGAAGGACCTTACGTGATTACCAAGGCTTACAACACTGGATAATACAAAATTGTTAAGGTGGATGGAGGCAAGTTGGAAGCAGTCGTCAATGGAAAATGGCTCAAGACATATCACGCCTGACCATTGTTCCGTACTTGTCCCATGACATGACAGTACATGCATTCTCGTTTCATGTCTAACTTGTTAATTTATTTATAAAAAACTAATGAATTTTTCTCCATCCATCTACACAAAAGAAAAAAGAAATCTCACATATCTCAATGGTGTCCAAAAGAAAAGAAAAAAAGGGAAGGAAATCTCTCAATGCAGCTCAGAAGAGGTCGTCCAACAGGTTGTAATCCCTGGAAAGCATCATCTTCAACCTTGCCTGGTACCTCCCTTTCCGGGCCTTCAATATTTGGATCGCCTGCTCCACCTTCTCTGACTCAGCAGCCAGAGCCTTCTCTTCCTCCAAGATAGCCTTCGCAGCAGGGACTACGCTCACCAGGATACCAGCTTGATCGACCTTGATGATGTCAAGACGCTGCCGCAGCCAACTCACTTTGAACTCCATGGACTCGCAGGTAGAGATCTTGGTTTCCCACTTATCGAGATTTGATTCAGCTACCTTGCGGATAGAGACACCTTCCATATCAGCAATCATGGGAAGCAAGCAGTTTACCACAGTAACCAAAGCATACGAGCAATGCCTAATTACGTTCCTGGTCGCGATATGGCCATACTTTCTTCATATCTTTGTGTACATGGAGACGAACTCCTTTCGTACTAAAAAACCACCGACAGTCTTGTAGCTAGAAGACAAGCATTTCATACCAATATCGAACGAAAGGCCGGCATTGGGGTATTCATAGGATGAAATACCCAGATCAGCATTCTCGAGGTCGTCCGGTGAAGGTGTAGCTGAATTCGAAGAAAGTGGACTATCCAAGTCATCGTCATCAATGACTGTTACACATGTTCCAGGTGGACATCTCTGCAAAAGAGGAGATTATTCACCTGATCAGGAAATAAGGGTGACTACTCGTAAAAGAAAAGGGAAAAGAACAAACCGGTATGACCCTCTTAACTCTACGCACACGAGCTGGAGGATTATCACGAGTTTCGGAAGCACACTGAAATACAGAGTGGGTACGCTTGACAGACGAACCTGGGTGATATGAAGAAGACGACTTGTTGTTGCCTGACATGATGGAACTCTGCAGAGAAGAAATTCTATCCCAAGATGTAGAAGAGGATTCATGTGCATACGTATATATACACGCCAAGAGAAACCCTAGAAGCAGCTATCTCGGAGTACGTCCGGCCGGCAAGGGATCAACGCCAACCAAGTCGCGCTAGCTTCAGAAACCTAGCTGAAATCGGAGAAAAATTCGTTGAGGGGGAACAACTCCACCAGCGCTACAGGGCATTTGGTACGAGCACCCTCCCCATGTGGTAAAAGTACGTTTACCCTAGCCTTAGTTATTTTGTGCAAACTGTTACCATTTCATGCCTACCCTACAATAGTGTAACCATTGCATGCTAGGCAGGGGACTTAATGTTGATGGTGGATTTCTATTTAAAGGCTAAAATTATAAAAAAGCCAATTTTTGTAAGCTGACGTCCTGCAAAGGATAAAGCCTTCAGGTGATGAATATTTCTCGCCATGATAATTCGTTGGAGCATGTGCAACCATCCATGAGAATTAAAACCTACCTAGAGCGGAGCATGTAGCAACCATCCCGATTTTATGTAGGTTTGCAGCATTACTATTAATGCTTTAATTAAAGCCTTGTGTTCGACATGAAAACACCCGTAGGCTACCTGATGGCGGGTTATATTAGCCCCGTTGAACGCATGCAAGACTACCCATGTTAGTATCACCTGCTGAAAACAAACCCAAAAATAGATCTCATCCGTCCAACTTCGCAGGCATAGATGGAGGGTGTAGATATAGATTCAGGGGGTCCTGAGCATGCTGCCATGATCACCTCAGACCCACCTTCATGCATGACCGAACAGTCAAAACCAACTATAGTTGGTCCTTCCAAAACGTGCGCTCAAAGTGAGCATGACGCGCGGCTAGGGTTCCTTTTAATCGTGAACGTCCAACTTCGCAGGCATAGTTGGACGTCTTAGATTATACCCTAAAACAAGTAGTGAAGTGATGATACACCATTGGCGGACCCACTTTCTACCTACATGACCGACTCCTTCATAGGCAAGCCGTGGTACAAGAAACGATTTCCCAAACAAGGCTAGGTTGACGCCTTATGCAGGTTGAGAAGATCCAAAACGATCACGACCATCCAACTTCGCAGGCATAGTTGGATGGCTTAGATTGCACCCAGGGTCATAGATCAAGCATGTACATGCTCACTGTCGAACCAAGATGTTGCATAAATGGTTGGTCTTCCCAAAGGAGGCGCACGCAACCCAAGACCGATCACCCAAAGTGGTCGGTCCGAAACCCTAATTAGGTTGTTTAACATGTCTTCTGTTCTTCATGAACAAGAGTGAGATAAAAGTATTCATTTTGGGGATCACAAAGCCGAGTTGGATTTAATATTCGTGATTGATTATGCAACTTGTAATCTAGGTTTTTCACCTCTTGTCTATTCTAAGGTTTTCTCTTCTGATATAAAACCATTCAAGAGTGGTTAATCATAAACCCTAGGTTTTGATAGATTTTAGTTTCCGATCGTATACCAACACTTGTTAGTCGAAATCGGAAGCTAGAAAGAAAACTTCGATTAAGGTATCTCGTACAAATCCTTAAGAAATTTTAAACAAGATATCTCTAGATTTATGTAGTTGTTCTTGTTGTAGAATTATTAGGGTTTCCTTAACTTGGAAATTGATCTTTAAAATCACCCAAGTTCACTTACGAAAATCAAGTTCACGGACTTCTTGTGAGTATGCATACTGATTGTAAGTTAAAACCCTAATCTACAAGTTTGTTTTGATTTCACTATTTTTTATTTGGTAGTTGTTCAAAACAAACACAATATTTCTAAAACCTTGATTCACATCTAAAGGGAAATCAAACAGGTGTTTTGTGCAAAAAAAAAGATCGAATCGTATCAATCGTGTTGTTGTATCTTCTAAAGAGAGCCTTGGGTTCTGCTGGAAAATTTACGAGAAGAATTCCTAAAGTCAATCGGTTTTGTGCTAGGAGTTCTATTAGTGCTTGAATACAGCTGAAGCAGGTATTACATCTAGTCTGAATAGGTAGTAAAAAATTGGTGTAACAACTTTTAATCAGCGTGTGTTTATTATGGACTAAGTCCCGGAGTTTTTCTGCATTTGCGGTTTCATTATTAACAAATTTTCTGGTGTCTATGTTATTTCTTTTCTGCATTATATTTGTTTATATAATTGAAATATCAGAGGTTGTACGTAAGTTCAATCAATTATGAATCCGACCTTTGGGTTGTTGATTAGTGTAGTTGCAGGAAATCCCACAACACACCCCATATCATATTATGATAACAATTTCTAGATCTAAATATATTTCATAACCAAAATAAAGATTAAAGTGCTAAAATTATAAAATAAGACACAAGATTTACATGGTTCGATCAATGTGATCTACATCCACGGGGTTAGGGTTCTTCACTATGATTATTGAAATTACATTTGAGTTACATGGAGACTCCATTAATGAGTATTTGGAGCTCTAGATTTAGTTTTAGGATAAGAAGATGATAAAAATAAAGTCTCTCCCTCTCTCTTACAAAGTGTGTCTATGATTTACAAAAATGTGTATTCTCTCTTTTTCTCTATCCTGCCTTTCTCTTTATATAGGTGTTTACATAGTGGATGACAGCTCATTTATCCTTTATTTTTGGATCTGTCTTGCTGTGATCTCGCGAGCTTGTAAGTGTTAATTTCGCGAACATCTTGAATTTCGCTAAATCATCACACTTTCCTCATGTTTACGGTGTCATCATTTGTAACGTCATTCCTGTAATTATTTTGCGACGTCTTCGCAATGTTGCTAATGTGATTTTCGCTGGTGCGTCATTGTTGCGATATTCTGATCCTACATCTTGCCTCTTTTTTCTTGAATATTGCTTGAATAGTGATCTTTAAGAAAAAATCTGTTGTTGTAGTAGTCTTTGATCTTTGTTGATGAAGGAACGAACGAAAGAATAGTGGACTTGAAAAGTACGTACTTTCCTCTATTCTTTTGCGAAGTAAATAATAAGTATCATCTCTGCGAAGTATGAAGTATCCATGAAGAAGTATAAGAAGTACTCAATCCTCGAAATATAAGAAGTATCCTTTCTTGAATGAGAGTAATGAGTATTGCCTCTATTCTTGCGAAATTATTACTCCATTTTTTTTGAGGATTCTTGTTGTTCACTAGTGAACATCCATTTTGGAAATGATTCTTGCCGAGAAGATAAAGAACATAAAATGTTTTCTTGGTAATCCATAGTTTCCTCTGTTCTTTATCTATGAGGGTAGAATCCTTGAGAAAATGTTGAATGAGCAAGTTGTTTCTTCATTCTTATCTTGCCTCTGCCTCATGCGATAGTATAATCTCTTAAAGTTGCTTATAGTTGTGCGAATTAATCACATTCTACGAAATAATCACATCTCCTGCGAAATTCTGAATGAGTCTGCGAAATTCTGAATAACTCTGCGAAATTATGAATGAGTCTGCGAAATTCTGAATGAGTCTGCGAAATTCTGAATGAGTCTGAGAAATTCTGAATGAATCTGCGATATTATTTTGTAAAGTTTTGTAAAATACTTGTGTGAATATGATGTTTATGTAATTATTATGTTATGAAATATGTTATGCGATGTTTATGTCATGAAATGCTTATGCAATGCTTTTATGATGCGAGTATGATGCTTGTATGATGAGATTGCTTATCTATTGCAATGTATAGCTAATGTTTGTGTTACTTAGCTTATTTTTCCACGCTAAAATTGATGTAGCTTTAAATTGCCTCCATTCTCCATTTCTCTGAATTTGTCTCTAGTATATGCATTCCTCTTTGCTTATTTATTGTTCTCGCAAGTTCATTTGCTGGTGCCTCATTTTTGTTTCTTTTATTCTTTGTCCATCTTTAGCTCATTGTATCTCATTGTTTTATTGTCTCCACTGTTTATTCCTGCACTATTAGTACCGCATAATATAATATAATCAAAATATCAAAGGTGTATCATTTTCATTATCTCAATTTCATTTCTTTATACATGTTCGCAAGCTTGTTTGCTTACATATAATCATCTTCGCAAGTTTATTTGCATACTCTCTTATGTGGTCTTATTTTGCCTTCCTAGTTAAAGGTCTTATTTCACCACATTTTTTTCTTCTTTGCGACAAAATCGCAGGACGTCTTTACACTTTCATGTATTGACCCATTGATCTTGTCTTATCATTTCTTCTTGTATTATTTCCTATGAAGGATATTTTTCATGCGGCAATATGATAGGCCTAAATATTCTTGCGAACGTAAAGCCCCATGACATTGCCGTCTTGCGAAGAAATCGCAGGACATCCGTACACTTGCATGCATAGACTCATTGATCTCGTCTTATCTTTTCTCTAGTATTTTTGCCTCTTCAGGATTGTTGCACAAATATGATTTTTTCTCTAGTATTTGCTTTTTTATGGATAACACTGAAATCTTGTTTCTCCGGATTTAACATTGATCTTACATTACTTTGGCAAAAAGCTTTTTAAAAACCTTGGTTTAGAAATCATAGGGCTAACAGGTGCCTGCTCATGGGGAAGATTATGAATTTTTGATGATATCTCAATCTCGACTCCTCAAGATTATGAAATTTTGTGTTGCAAGGTTTTGGTTTGTGTACATACGTTGTATTATATCTGTTCACTTGAAGAGGGAATTTTGATGAGAAAAGCATATGACGTAAATGAACTCAGAATAGAATGAAAGGATCCAAATATCATAAAGTTGGTAACCCCTTTCTTTATTAAATCCGCCCAAATTTCTCTCTGATTTTTAAGTCTGTTTAAAACTTTAAAACGATCAAAACCCTAAGAATTCCAACATCATGTAATACATATAGAGATGAATTGAGCCAAGAATAGACTACATATACGTATTTTGAAACACATCCGAATGCAGAGAGAAGGAACAAACTGTTTTATGGAGAGGGAGAGGAAGAGAAAGGAGTCATCAGCATGATGACAGCATAGTGGCCGCAGTTTTCAGTGGCAAATTTTGTTTAAATAAAGAGGGAGAGAGAAGGATACTAATAAGAATAAATAACGACCAAATCATGACTTGTTTCTGCAGCTCTGCATAACGTGTTTACGTTTTTTTAATTCTTTTTAGTTAGGTTTACCAGTGCAGTCTGTTTCATATTATGCATATTTCATTTGATGGTAATTATACTTTTCATTCACTAAAAAGACCTATCTTTAGTTGGGATTGAAACTTAAACCTTGTTGGTTTTGTTGTTGATTCCGGATTTGAGCGTCCAACTCGACTCAGATCCGATGTTAGATCAGTGTGTTTGCATTTTTATATGATGATTCAAGGTCTGACCTGACAGCTGACACACCCTACTAACTTGAAAATATCCGACACAATTATAATTTTGTGTCAATATTACATGTAAATTCATTGGTGATGATATTAGTGATTTGTGCATAAGAGATTATGCATATTATTTAATTTCAAGCGATTTTAAATATCTCCACTGGGCAATAACAAAGTCATCTGGTGTTGTCTTGATACTCCCCGCCTTCTTTCTGACATGTAGAATGAAAACCAACTGCATCAAGAGAGAACATGCATGGATTCATAAACCTGCACTAAATAATTTTCTTTTTTCCGGTGAATTGCCGCCATAGTGCGCGTTTCAGCAAGGACATACACACTAACTTACATAGAGATTAAACACTCCAACAACTGATCGAAAACAATGGACTCAAAAAGAAAAGAAAGTTTGGGTGAAGATTACAAGCATTTTAGGTAGAGGGTTTAAGGGGGTGAAAGTGGGACCATAGAAGATAGAGAAAGTGATAATAATTTGGGATTTGTTGGCACGCGCTAAGGTATCCGTATTTGTTTTTGTTTCCACGCCAAATAACAACATTGTCTTATGATTGTATTTTGGTTCTTTCTATCTTTATTGCAGTCATCCGAATCATCATCATCTCTAATTCCCACCTAAATTTTGCTACCCTTCTCTTCCACCTTTTCCTTTTAAACGCCTCCGCCTTAATTATAACTAAGTTCTCTATCTTTCTCTCTTTCTTGTTTCTTATATAATAACCCTTTTCTGAACCCTAATCCTCTTCTGCAACTATAGCTCACTCACTCTATCTCTCTATACAAGTAATATATGATGATGGGTACCAGTGATGAGATAGGAGGTGGTGGTGGTGGTCCAGCAAACTTCTTGTTTGAAAATCAAACACGGGCTTCTGTTTTCAACAGTATAAATTCTGATAATTCAGGTGGTGTTTGTAGCACTGGAGAACTACATAAAAATACTACTAGTATTACTTATAAGAAACTAATTGATTCAACCTCAACTAGCCCTACACTCACACCCACACCAACCCCAACCCCAACTCCTACAGCTGTGACACCGCCTGAGCTGGTTGTGGGTCAAACAACCAGTACTGGTCATCAGAAGCGCAATAGAGGCGGTGCTAAAAGTAGTGCTAGAAAGGGTACTAGTGCTGGTGGTGGAGATTGGAATGATTTTAAAGTTGGCGGTGAATCAGATCATGAAATACATATATGGACTGAGAGAGAAATAAGAAAAAAGATGAGAAATATGTTCTCTTATCTTGATGCTTTGTTTCCTCAACTTCCTGCCAAGGTAATCAAATTTTTACTCGGTCCAATTTTGAGGTTTCCAATTGCATCACAAATAAAAACATGTTTTCGAACTTCAGAAACTTATTTCATTTCTTTCTTTCTTTCTTTGAAGAATTAGAGCATATACCTGTCAATTTTTTCCCACGGTTTCTTTTTCTCTGATTTGTCAGTCATATGTATTAAATGAAAACTTTTTATGGAAATTCAACATAGGACCAGAAATGTTCATTTTCCATCTAAGAAACTAAAAACGGGTTCATGATATATATAACATAAAAAAAAAAAACTAGGGTTTCAAGAAACTGGTCCATTTGTTTTCCTTTTAATCTTTCAGAAGCTATCAACTTCATGGTGTATGTATGTCATATCTGAATAGTTATTGTTCCACATCAACGACTGTAGTTGAAGTTCATTCCACTTGCTGATTGCAACCTTTTGTTGGCTCATTAATTCTATCAAATTTTATCACATGCATAGAAGAAGACAAAGAATGTTCATCTTTCTCAGAATTTGATGTACAAAACTTCTCCGTGCTTTTTCTTAAATGTTATTATCATAAGATCATGCAAAAGGGAAAAAAAGAAATCTAACGCAATTCTGGGTACATGAATTAAATTTACATTCTTTTCTTTTTCTTATACTAGGAGGATAAATCAACCATAGTAGATGAAGCAGTGGATTATATCAAAACCCTTCCACATTCACTTCAAAAGCTACAAAAACAAAGGATAGAAATGCGTAGAGGAGGAGGGCCGACATTAAGAATGCCAGCAGTAATCGACTATGAACCATCATCATCATCTCTAGTAGTAGCTTCAAATTCACCGACATTGAATACTAGAGAAGCCTTATTAACTGATCAAGTCGGGCCTTCTTCTGCATCATTGAATAATAACTCTTCGAGTTCCATGATCAATGAAAATATGACTTTCTCATCACTAGCACCCAATAACTCCCTCTCAGTGGTCCCTTGCATAAACATCATTCCTTCTACATTTCATACATGGTCTTCACCAAATGTAGCCTTGAGCGTGAACGGAGACGACGCACAAATTAGTGTCTGTGCACCGAGAAAACCAGGGATTTTGACTACTTGTTGTTATGTATTAGAAAAACATAAACTTGAAGTAGTAACAACTCATGTTTCATCAGATTGTTACAGGAGTATGTTCATGATTCATGCCCATGTAAGTTCACATTATATGCTTTCATATTTTTTGTTCTTTTGTAGATGATTAAAGTTTTTGTTATCTGTTAATTATGTCCAAGTGGTATAATTTCTTTAAAATCTGTCTGATAATGTTATACCAGTTGTAATCAATGAACCCATAGAAAATTGGATGATGAAAATGTCAGTGAAAAATCTTTATTTTTATTGGATTTCTTGAAAACATTTATTAACACGTACGGTCTGTCATAATCAATGCTTAGGGTTTATCTACTAAAATGTATTTGCACTATTTGTCTCTAGTTCATTAACTACTAATGCTACTTGTCATTTAGGTACAACCTGTTAGTAATTAGGTGGAGTTTTATATGATACTGGTTTATTAGTAAATTGTCGATTTTCTACTCTAACATACAGGTACCATATTTTTTGAACAGGCAAATGGTGCTTGTGATCAGTTTCCGGAGCCATTGCCTGTAGAGGAAATTTACAAGTTGGCAGTCGGGGATATGATATTCTAGATCAATTCTTGATCTTTATATATGTATGTATGAGCCACATCCACGAAAATGTTATCTAATCCAACATTTATAACGCTATATCCAAAGAGCTGGCTAAGAAGAGGAGGAAGATGCACAATGTCAAAATGCAAATGTATAACTAAGAAAGGTCGATCAAATCTCATGTTTATCCTTGAAATGGGTATGCTTACATTTCTTGTTTATGGTATAGTATTAATAGTTTTCCTTTTAGGTTAGTGATGTATTTATAGTATAAGTCAATATGTCATATCACTGCAAGTTGCATATTGGTCGGTAAATAGAACTAGTTAGATTGTGATCTTTCGAAACAAGATCAGTTTTAGTACTTCAAACAAAAGTAGCTAGGGTTCTGTATGAAATCTCAATGTACATTTGAGTTTCAATTTTATACATATATGGCGTGTTTTAGATGTTGTTCCTCCCACAATTATCTTACTCTTATCCTGCATAATATCTACGGTTAATGCCTTGTAATATACATGTACCAAAAGCTCGATGTTCCAAGATTTAATTCTATGTGTTCAAGATTTGATATAATATAACCACAATATACACACGCATATGTGTATGTGGTGGTGAACTATAATATGCTGTTTAGTTGATAGTGTATTAGTATATATGGCATGTTGGGTATATCTATTCACTTGTTGATTGATTTATATTCCATCCGGGGAATGTCATTGTATGTTCCTTATCCTTCCTAAATTGGGGCCTATAGGACTTAATTGGGGCCTATAGCTATATGAAAAAAAAGGTCACTAGAAATCACTACACACCATCCCTTATCAAAATAATTACATATGTACCTATTTTACCCCTGATTAATTAGCATTAAATAATCGTATTATGGGTTAATTATGCTTTGGATGTGAGATTAACTATTGTTAGAGAGTTCAGCGAAACATCAAACATTTTGATTATTTTTTTCGTAAATAGTTCACATAATCAGTTTATGTTCATCCACCTGTAAACCGATTCTGGATTGGTGTTTACGAATGAACATAGTACATTTATAATCGGTTAACATTTATATGTTTATAATCCGATTTCTACAATCGGATTTTAAATATGACATATATAAACCGATTGTTTCCTTTCATTACCAATTTCCATTTATTGCATTATTATTGTAGGATGCATTTAGCACATGCATCAAGCCTTTAAACACCTAGGCGACCCTAGTGGACGAGTTATAGTCTCGTGAGGGTTTACATGGAGGTCTACCCACAAAACCTATACAAAAACTTCTAAAGCCATCAATCTTCCTCCCCCGAAGACTACACATCATCCAAGTATTCCGGGTTATCCTCCGGGATTCTTTTTTCCAAGAAGTAATAGCTTGCATCGAACGCAAATGCTTCCCCCTTTTCCTCCAAGTAGCGCGCTTTGACGACTTCATGCTACAAAAACACAAAAACAAACTTACATTTGTTAGTGGTGTTTCATTGGAAGATAAAACAACATGAGTTACTGTTGATGGCGGTTTTTAGTTTAGGGTTAAAATCGTAAAACACTAAACCTTAGCAGACAGTAATGTCACGACATTTAAAGCAATAAGCATTTACTAGGCACATTTACTGAAACCTTTAATGTGTCTCTAAAATAATTACCCGGGTATATTTTTCAAAATTAGGGTTACAACGAACTAAACCCTAATTCCCTCGTGTCCCAAATGGTGAACCATGCCATCCGCACCGACCGCGCCAAGGCATTCCAACCATGCTAGCCGCACCTCTGTGCCAATGAAAAATCATTCTAGATACACCAACCGCGCCAAGGCATGCCAACCATGCTAGACGCACCTATGTGCCAGTGGAAAATCATGCCAGCCATACCAACCGCACCAAGGCATGCCAACCATGCTAGACGCACCTCTGTGCCAATGGAAAATCATGCAAGTCACACAAACTGCGCCAAGGCATGCCAACCATGCTAGCCGCACCTCTGTGCCAATGGAAAATCATGCCATCCACACCGACCGTGCCAAGGCATGCCAACCATGCTAGACGCACCTCTGTGCCAATGGCAAATTATGCCAGCCACACCAATCGCGCCAAGGCATGCCAACCATGCTATCCACACCTCCGTGACAATGGAAAATCATGCCAGCCACACCTAGCCCAAGCTAGCCGCACCATGCCAAACGCACTCTGCCTTGGACCTAGCTATGCTAGTCGCACCAAGCCAAGCCAAATGCCCCTACCTTGGCCCTAGTCGCGCCATGCCAAACCATGGCCCCTCATGTTGCGCCACCATGTTGGACTTCCTCATGCGACTACCAAAGTGAAGCTAGATGACAATCCACGGTTGCCCTTCAATCCCAGGAGCAAATCATGGCCGTCTAAAGTCCCCTCACGACTTTAGGCCCAAAACCCTAGCTTGGTCACGCACCTAGACAAGCTATCCGCGCCATGCCAAACCATGGCACCTCATGCCGCGCCACCATGCTGGCCTTCCTCATGCGGCTACCTAAGTGAAGCCAGGCGACAATCCATGGTTTCCCTTCAATCCTAGGAGAAAATCCTGGCCATCTAAAGTCCCCTCACGACTTTAGGCCCAAAACCCTAGCTTGGTCACGCACCTATCCAAGCTAGCCGCTCCATGCCAAACCATGGCCACTCATGCCGCGCCACCATGCTGGCCTTCTTCATGCGGCTACCAAAGTGAAGCCAGGTGACAATCCACGGTTGCCCTTCAATCCCAGGATCAAATCCTGGCCATCTAAAGTCCCTTCACGACTTTAGGCCCAAAACCCTAGCTTGGTCACGCGCCTAGCTAAGCTTGTCGCGCCATTCCAAACCATGGACCCTCATGCCGCGCCACCATACTGACCTTCCTCATACGGCTACCAAAGTGAATCCAGGTGATAATCCACGGTTACTCTTCAATCCCAGGAGCAAATCTTGGCCGTCTAAAGTCCCCTCATGACTTTAGGCCAAAAACCATAACTTGGTCACGCGCCTAGTCCAAGCTAGCCGCGACATTCCAAACGCGCTTTGCCTTGGACCTAGCCACGACATGCCAATCCAAGTGCCCTCGCCTTGGCCCTAGCCATGCCATACGCCCATGGAGAACCCTTGGCTCCTCATGCCAGGTCCAAACACACCCTAGCCATGCCACCCTATTGGACCTTACTACGCGGCTACCAAAACGAAGGCGTGCAACGATAAACGGTTGCCTCTCCTCTCAAGATGCAACATCTCGACCGTCGAAGGTCACCTGGCTAACAAGTTCCCCAAGCTCGACTTGCAAGCCACAACAACGTTTTACATGTTTTCCAAAACATTTGAGACATCAACACAAACAGGGGATTCTCTTTGGGTATTGGTTTGGTGGTCTACAGCGTGCGGCGTACACTACGCCCCTCATAAGGAAGTGTCATAAGGGTGAGGTGCCTAGTAAATACAGGAGTTATGTGGGAAAATGTGCATGGGACATAAAGGTGTGAGTTAACTGTAGCGCCCCCAAAGCTAGCAGCTGACTAATACAATAAATTAACTAAGTAAAGAGGCACTAAGAACCTAAATTATTTACTTAAACATTCAATTAAAAATTCTTCTACAAAACTTAACCCAAAAACTAGCCCCACTCTGAAATACATATACAAGAACTCCTCTCAAATGATACATATTCAATAGTGAGTTGATTTACACATGGAATATAACCTCATAAAAAAATATAGCGGGAGCTAACTAACTAACGTAAATAATTCTTCGAAGCTTTCATCGTCGCATGTACATCTTGATCTGTCTCTGAAACTGAAAGTGGGAATGGGTGAGCACATCATCCCTAAAAGGGGTGCCCAGCAGAAATAACAACTAGCTTTCAAGTAATCATTAATATGAGTCGAAGACAATGCATGTTTAATAGAAAGTCGATAATACAAGGAAAGACAATAAAGCATAACGTAGAAACTTCTTCATAGACATTCATAAATAACTGTAAACATCCATGTATGAGATGTGTGTTGCCGCACATAAGGGAAGAATAATATTGTGGTGCATCGCCCTAGCCATAATAATATTGCGGTGTATCTCCCTAGCCATAGAATACTGATATTGTGTCGGCACACATCTCATACTACACAGATCACACAAAGATATGCATGAATTTCACAACACAAAGATTTATTTGTAAAACGATAATGAATACAAGAAAGTTTGTTGTCGATTCCCACCTCTTTTGATGACAAGCCTCGCCTACCTCGAGATGTTCAATCCACTGGATCATTCTTTATATCGATCGTTGTTAATAAAGATTAATTGTTAACCACACAAGCACTCTAAAGATTATCCAAAAGGCCCAGACAAGGCTCATAATATAATTTCATACAATTGTCTAGTTATAAACTAAGTGAAATATCTAATGGTTCTAAATCCATTTATGGTTCTACATCGTATTAATTTATACCTTTATTTTATCTAAAAGTTTACTAATCCAATTAGATTGATTATAAATCCATTAGATATATATCTTATGAATATCTACAACTTTGTAGAAGGAATCAAAGGTTAATTCGGACCATAAGGGTCCAAAGTATCAATATAGGAAATTAAAGTCTATTCTGGTCAACTAACAGTTAACGATAACGGTCAACAGAGTCAACTAACGGTAAACGTCAGTCAAAGGTCAAGTTAAGTCAACTGGTCCAAGGTTAGGTCAAGAGTCAAGCCACTGAGTTGAATCGGGTCAAGTCTGGTTACAGGGTCAACTCAGTCATAAGACGGATTCAGGTCAAAGAAAATAACTCAGTCAGATGAACCGAGTCAGACGACAACAAACCAGTCAGACATCTGACTGGGATGACTAATAGGCCTAAGTCTCAGGAAACAGAAGTTCAAACAATCCACACTACCAATATCAACTCTAATAAATCAATAACTCTAATATCTCAACTTCATCTCAGATATAAAACTCAAACAAACTCTCAACCTTTATCTTACAACAACACTAAATCCATTAGATATATATCTCCTCCTCTAATATCAACTATTTCTACACCAGATTCATATGCAACCTCCAATTCCAATTACCGCACCTGCAACATCAATACATAGGCATCACACTATCTTTGGCTACCACTCATTATAACATAACTACTTGCAATCATATTACTCATTCATATAACACCCTAACCGTCATCATTTAACTCAACTTCCACATCTGAGATTCAATGTCTCATCTTGATCAGCACACAGCCACATTCATTGACATCATTTCCATTACATACTCATTATCATTCTCACTTCAACTATGCAGATACAACTTCAGCTACATCCAACACCATGGTCTCATGTCTTCAACCAACCATAGTCTTTCTATGAAGCAACAATTGCACTTCATACAAACCATTATCCCAGTTCCACAACTTTTCTACAAACTACCAACAACACCAGTTCATTATATCTTGTCCTCCGCTGCAGTATCACGTACACAACTTCATCTGCACCACTACTGCTACATAAACCACCATTAAAATCAACTATCTATTTCACCCTCATCCCTTGTATCAACTTACAACCACAATTACCAACCACCAACGTCTCAGTAAATCTCAACTGAACAAACACATCAACAAGGTATCTTCAACATCATCTTTATCTCCATTAACAGACTTCATTTCCAGATTATACTTGCACCAGCCCAACACATACTAATTATATTCATCACTACCAAAAACATTCTCAGTTTACATCAAGACCACTTCAATTATCAATTAAACAAAGTTCTTACTTCAATCAATTAAACCCATCTCCAATCTCTTCTTAACAATCACCTAATTCGAATTTCAAAACACCCCAGGAAACCCTAATTAACTAATTTGGGGAAGAACAGGGGAAAACCCTAATTCTCTAAGAAATCAAAATTAAACCTAATAGTTATATCTAAACTTCAATTAAAGACAAACCCATCTCTAAAACATCAAGCTATAAATCAAATTCACACAAGATAGAATTAAATCAAGAAACTCTGAATTGAATTCTTTAATTTACCTTTTTCCTTGATTCTGAAACATCAACCCTAATCAACACCACCTCTATCAATCATCCAGGTTCTCAACTGATTCATCATCTCCTTTTGATTTCTCCATCTCAAACTAAAAACCTAACTTCAATTAACAGCAGCAACCCTATCGTTATCTTCCCATTCTCAAATAAACACACCACCAACACCTTCGTCTCTAACCAACTAAGTTAACAAGTTTTCCCACTAACTACTCACGGGATTTAACTCAATCCTTTGAATTGAATTCGACCGAGAAGAAAAAGAAGAAAAACAGAAGAAGCAGAAGGAGATAAGAACGAAGAGAGAAGGAAGAAAAGAGAAAATGAATTTCTCTTCGACACATTTGTGGTGATGAGGCCAAAAAAATGATAAAGGCACCCAGAAACTGATAAGGGCTGCCAGGTCAGTTTAGATATAAAATTGATTATTTGCTCATCATAATAATCCAGTGATATCTTCTTCGTCCCGTGTCTGAATGACACGTTCAAGCATTCCATTCCGCGTAACTTTCCGAGATCTATCTAGCGGTACTAGTTTCGTAACTAGATCGTTGTTAGATTAGTTTATATTAATTAACGTTCGTCTCTAATTAGTCGGGTCAATAACGGCTTAGTTTGTCTCTTGACTGGTATAATAGCGTTGACGATCTTGAGGCTCGTTACATTCTCCCCACCTTATGTCATTTTCGTCCTCGAAAATCGAACCATTCTTCCGGTCTTCAAAAACTCCCCACCTTATAGAGGGATACTATCTCTCGAAAAAATGCAAGTACTGATCATACTTACAAGCGCACGAAAACTCAACTCATTTTGAATGATTTCACATCAGCAAGAAGTAAAACACAAACCTATTTGGTTTTCTACAATTAAGATCTATAATTTGTAGCTCTAGGTTCAACTACAATAATTTCTATTTCATAGTATGATTGTCTCTAAGCTCACTATGTTGAATTAATCTCTAACAAATATGTACGTCTAGGCTCTTCGCCCTAAAATTTATAGTTTAAAATTTAGTACTTTATTAATTTGTCATAGTTCCATGTTGTTATATATTTATCTATATAACTAATCCAAAGTGTATTTCACGTAAATCTGTATTATCTGACATTTTAGTTTTACTGATATATAATATATAAATTCTCCAATTATTATCTACTTTAAATGTATTATTAATATATTTGATGAAATACTTTTATCAGAAGTGTTACTGTTCACTATTTCTTTATTATTCTCGTTATTCGTTTGTTGATAGTTTTGTTGGTTAACAAAGTCCTAATTTATTTATTTTTAAATATAACTCTACATTCTTGTGAATATTATTAAACTTGATTGTATTTATTCATAACGAGTCTATATATATCTTGTTAATATTTAGTGTTGGTGACTTAACATTATTTCAATTTGAGTCTGTATAAAATTTAGTGT
This sequence comes from Papaver bracteatum, assembly GCA_023529315.1. NCBI lineage: Eukaryota > Viridiplantae > Streptophyta > Magnoliopsida > Ranunculales > Papaveraceae > Papaver > Papaver bracteatum. The sequence continues at coordinate 757,185 of JAJJWX010001290.1, forward strand.
ATCATAGAAGTCGTTAGATTTTCCTATCAATGTAAAGTATCTTATTAATATAAAAATTTATTTTCTTTCAAGTCTATTGTTGTGTTAAGCATCCAGATATCATAATTATTTATTCATGTGTATTTTATTATAATAATTAGCCATTACTAATTTATTTCAATAAAATTTAGTTATTGTCAAATGAATTTATGTTCCCGTAAATTATTCATTCCCTATCACTATTTAGTCAGTTATTAATTCCCAAAAATATGATTCTTTAAAATTACTAAGAAATTTAGTCTTTTTATTATATGCAATGTGTCCGCACATTCAAAGGTCTAATATAGAAATTCTTATCTTATCTATTTGATTTAAATGCAAAATAATGTATTTCCAATTTTATTTTATTTAATTTACAAAAACTGATTGTAGATAATTACTAATAATGTTGCGTAACTACTTCCTAATTGTTACTTTTATCATAATATATTTACTAATAAGATTTTAATTAAATAAGGTCCAATACAATACTATTTGATGGGAGTTATTATATCACCTTTGTTATGATTATTAGTGATCTTATTATCATTTATTATTATTAACACTACTAGTCAAACTATTATCTTAATTACTTTTACAATGTAACTTCATTTCTAATTAACATATTAATGGTTCTAGTTACGGGAAAAGGGTATTATATTAATTTATAACTAAAATTTGGGATCTATTAGTTCACTAATAGAAGCAAGTCTTCCTAATATAAATAGTAATCCATGCTTGTAGTTGGCATGTCCAGGTTAGCAAGACCCGACGATGGTTTCCTACGAACAAAGACAACACAAACACACCAGAATTTCAAACCTCACTATTCTCCACTGCTAGATTATTCAAGTATCATTCAATTGAGACTAACTAATTTCTGGTTATCTATTGAAATTTCTAACTTATACCACAATTGGTTTCAGCCTACAATTTTTACTTCATAGATACATACACGCAAAAAAAGAAGCAAACAATCAACATATTGAACAAATTAATCAATCAATTCAAAAATTATTTTAGTTCTTGATTGCTTTTAGTGATTAAGGTTTATCTCACAAACCCAACCCGGTTCTAAACTAATCTAATTCACCATCTGGCACTGGCTATTCCTATTGATTCCCATATAAGATATAATAGTGAGCTCTGTAGCGCCCCCAAAGCTAGCAGCTGACTAATACAAGAAATTAACTAAGTAAAGAGGCACTAAGAACCTAAATTATTTACTTAAACATTCAATTAAAAATTCTGCTACAAAACTTAACCCAAAAACTAGCCCCACTCTGAAATACATATACAAGAACTCCTCTCAAATGATACATATTCAATAGTGAGTTGATTTACACATGGAATATAACCACATAAAAAAATATAGCGGAAGCTAACTAACTAACGTAAATAATTCTTCGAAGCTTTCATCGTCACATGTACATCTTGATCTGTCTCTGAAACTGAAAGTGGGAATGGGTGAGCACATCATCCCTAAAAGGGGTGCCCAGTAGAAATAACAACTATGTTTCAAGTAATCATTAATATGAGTCGAAGACAATGCATGTTTAATAGAAAGTCGATAATACAAGGAAAGACAATAAAGCATAACGTAGAAACTTCTTCATAGACATTCATAAATAACTGTAAACATCCATGTATGAGATGTGTGTTGCCGCACATAAGGGAAGAATAATATTGTGGTGCATCGCCCTAGCCATAATAATATTGCGGTGTATCGCCCTAGCCATAGAATACTGAATATATATAAAGGAAGAATAATATTGCGGTGTATCGCCCTAGCCATAATAATATTGCGGTGTATCGCCCTAGCCATAGAATACTGATATTGTGTCGGCACACATCTCATACTACACAGATCACACAAAGATATGCATGAATTTCACAACACAAAGATTTATTTGTAAAACGATAATGAATACAAGAAAGTTTGTTATCGATTCCCACCTATTTTGATGACAAGCCTCGCCTACCTCGAGATGTTCAATCCACTGGATCATTCTTTATATCGATCGTTGTTAATAAAGATTAATTGTTAACCACACAAGCACTCTAAAGATTAGCCAAAAGGCCCAGACAAGGCTCATAATATAATTTCATACAATTGTCTAGTTATAAACTAAGTGAACTATCTAATGGTTCTAAATCCATTTATGGTTCTACATCGTATTAATTTATACCTTTAGTTTATCTAAAAGTTTACTAATCCAATTAGATTGATTATAAATCCATTAGATATATATCTTATGAATATCTACAACTTTGTAGAAGGAATCAAAGGTTAATTCGGACCATAAGGGGTCCAAAGTATCAATATAGGAAATTAAAGTCTATTCTGGTCAACTAACAGTTAACGATAACGGTCAACAGAGTCAACTAACGGTAAACGTCAGTCAAAGGTCAAGTTAAGTCAACTGGTCCAAGGTTAGGTCAAGAGTCAAGCCACTGAGTTGAATCGGGTCAAATCTGGTTACAGGGTCAACTCAGTCAGAAGACGGATTCAAGTCAAAGAAAATAACTCAGTCAGATGAACCGAGTCAGACGAAAACAAACCAGTCAGACATCTGACTGGGATGACTAATAGGCCTAAGTCTCAGGAAACAGAAGTTCAAACAATCCACACTACCAATATCAACTCTAATAAATCAATGACTCTAATATCTCAACTTCATCTCAGTACAAACAAACTCTCAACCTTTATCTTACACAACACTACAGCTCCTCCCTCAGTCTATTTCTACACCAGATTCATATGCAACCTCCAATTCCAATTACCGCACCTGCAACATCAATACATAGGCATCACACTATCTTCGGCTACCACTCATCATAACATAACTACTTATAATCATATTACTCATTCATATAACACCCTAACCGCCATCATTTAACTCAACTTCAACATCTGAGATTCAATGTCTCATCTTGATCAACACACAGCCACATTCATTGACATTATTTCCATTACATACTCATTATAATTCTCACTTCAACTCTGTAGATACAACTTCAGCTACATCCAACACCATGGTCTCATGTCTTCAACCAACCATAGTCTTTCTCTGAAGCAACAATTGCACTTCATACAAACCATTATCCCAGTTCCACAACTTTTCTACAAACTACCAACAACACCAGTTTATTATATCTTGTCCTCCGCTGCAGTATCACGTACACAACTTCATTTGCACCACTACTGCTACATAAACCACCATTAAAATCAACTATTTATTTCACCCTCATCCCCTGTATCAACTTACAACCACAATTACCAACCACCAACGTCTCAGTAAAGCTTAACTGAACAAACACATCAACAAGGTATCTTCAACATCATCTTTATCTCCATTAACAGACTTCGTTTCCAGATTATACTTGCACCAGCCCAACACATACTAATTATATTCATCACTACCAAAAACATTCTCAGTTTACATCAAGACCACTTCAATTATCAATTAAACAAAGTTCTTACTTCAATCAATTAAACCCATCTCCAATCTCTTCTTAACAATCACCTAATTCTAATTTCAAAACACCCCAGGAAACCCTAATTAACTAATTTGGGGAAGAACAGGGGAAAACCCTAATTCTCTAAGAAATCAAAATTAAACCTAATACTTCCATCTAAACTTCAATTAAAGACAAACCCATATCTAAAACATCAAGCTATAAATCAAATTCACACAAGATAGAATTAAATCAAGAAAATCTGAATTGAATTCTCTAATTTACCTTTTTCCTTGATTCTGAAACATCAACCCTAATCAACACCACCTCTATCAATCATCCAGGTTCTCAACTGATTCATCATCTCCTTTTGATTTCTCCATCTCAAACTAAAAACCCAACTTCAATTAACAACAGCAACCCTATCGTTATCTTCCCGTTCTCAAATAAACACACCACCAAGGCCTTCGTCTCTAACCAACTAAGTTAACAAGTTTTCCTACTAACTACTCACGGGATTTAACTCAATCCTTTGAATTGAATTTGACAGAGAAGAAAACGAAGAAGAACAGAAGAAGAAGAAGAAGGATATAAGAACGAAGAGAGAAGGAAGAAAAGAGAAAATGAATTTCTCTTCGACACGTTTGTGGTGATGAGGCCAAAAAAATGATAAAGGCACCCATAAACTGATAAGGTCTTCCAGGTCGGTTTAGACATAAAATTGATTATTTGCTCATCATAATAATCCAGTGATATCTTCTTCGTCCCGTGTCTGAATGACACGTTCAAGCAGTCCATTCCGCGTAACTTTCCGAGATCTATCTAGCAGTACTAGTTTCGTAACTAGATCGTTGTTAGATTAGTTTATATTAATTAACGTTCGTCTCTAATTAGTCGGGTCAATAACGGCTTAGTTTGTCTCTTGACTGGTCTAATAGCGTTGACGAGCTTGAGGCTCGTTACATTAACAAACTTTATGGAACATCAATTCCATAACGTTAACAGTTTCATGAAAACCAATTTCATTCGTTAACCACTTTATGGGACATCAAGTCCATGCATACGGTTACCACCTCCTCACATTTACTTCCCCACTTCTTAATGAGACCAGGGTACGTTTCTACCTCGACTTGTATAAATAGGTCTTACCTATTTCTATTTGGACAACAAGTTCATTCGGACAACACAACACTCATAAGTACTTACCTGCTAGATCTCCTCCTGAGCTCTCATACTTCTATAAAAAAAGTCGTAGAATCCCAATTCCTCTTCCAGAATTAACTATTCTGGCCTCACCACTCTCCTTGCTTCCCTCCCCAAAACCAACCCATTCTCCTCTTCTTTGTGACCGAAGCAAGTCTGGAACGACCATTTCTTGGTTTAGGCCGGACTTGTACAGATTGATCTCTCAAATCTAAAGTACTCCCTTGCAGTACATTTTTTAGGGTTTAAATTGTTTCTCACTTTCACACCCGCAATTACCAAAACCAGCAGAAACTATTTTCACCTATAAACAATTGGCGAACACAGTGGTAGGATTGATCTATCAGTTACAATGTCAAAATTTTGACTGTCGATCTCGTTCTTCGACCCAGGCGTCAAGATGGTAGGGGAAGGCGAATCACTCCGACTCAGTTACCCGTTAGCTTAATTATCAGTCATGACATGACAATGGATGACTGGGGACTTCCCAGAGGATAGAAGCAGACGATCCGCCCAAAGATCAACGGCTCGGTTATCAGACGGCTTAGTAAAAACTGGGGACTTCCCATGGAGGTATTTCCCATAAACTCAGTCTTACACCTGGAAGGTTCACTTTTCATCAGAAGACCTAAAAACCAAGTAAGTCTTACCTAGACAAGATACGTGGTTTTCTATTTCAAGTTTCAAGATAAGATACATAGTTTACCCCATGTCATCTACCAACACACGGTTCCATGGTTTTTCTGGGACGTCTGTGTCACTTTCAATCACAATCAAAAATAATCCTAAACATCTCATTAAAAAAATATATATAATCCAAAACCGTCAAGGTAGCATTTATTTATTAACCTAAGAAAAACAGAAAATCAAAACCAAAAACCAGGTATCTCATTTGCCTTTCAAAAAAAACCTAAAGGTAAGAAGTTCAAAAGATAGATATATATTCAAGGAAAGTTTTCCAATAACGGCTTGCTCCTCTTGGCGAAAGCCTCCTTTGTGCTCTGGAGGGCCGCCCTTTTCAATTTAAGTTGACGACACAACTTTCTGAATTCCGCTTCTTGCTGCTTCACCGTGGTTGTGGAAGGACCTTCAACTACTCCGGCCAATGACCTTTCAACATCAGAGAGACCTTCAACGAACCAAGGAATGTTGAATTCGAATCCCATGCACATGTCACGATGGAAATTCCAGTTCGAGATTACATCCTCAAAAACTGTATGACCAATCACGTTGCACATCTCATCAACCGAAGACAAGGCTTCCTCCACGCGCTTGACCAACGCATGTCGACTAGTGATCTTCTTAGTCGTGGAAATGTGACCATAGATTTCCCAAATCTTGGTGTACAATATCGCATGTTTAGCTGGCATGCTAAATCCACCAATTAGCACATGACTTGGAAAACGAGCCAGATACGGAAGATCGAAGGTGGCACCTGCAACTGAATCAGCAACTGGCAGGGGAACCCTAACCATAATTTCACCCCTCGAAGTTCCCTCCTCCACCTGAGTCACGGCGACGCCCTCAGGACGATGAATCTCCATGTCCAAATCGTTAGATGGTGCAGTTTCCACAGTAAGAAGTACGGTTGTGTCCTTACTCTGGTGGTCTTCCACTTCAAGATCATCCCCAGGAACGGTTTCCTCCTAAAAAAAATCAAGATTTGATTCTACTAAAAAGAAAAAGAAAAAAAGAAAAAAAAAGAAAGAATAAAAACGTGGAGGGGACTCACCGATTCGGTTTCAGACTGACTAGAAGAAGATTCATCACTGCCATTGGAAGAACTACTCCCTCCATCTCTGGACTCTGAACTTTCATCCTTCTCGGATTCTTCATCACTATGGGTAGGCTCAGCATCGCTGCCTTCCGTCTCAAGAGGTATTGTTTTCTGACTCCATGCAAGTTTAGCAAAGGCGTTCACACTGCTGAGACCCTGGAAAGGCACAAAGGTAGACGTTCAAGATAAGACAGAGACATATGTAATTAGACTAAGTCAGGGAGAAAATTATACGTACTCGTATATTGGAGGAGCTAAAAATCGGGAGAGCCTCCAGACCCGACTGAAAACCTCCTGCACGATTTTTATACCTTCGCTCCTTCACCTGGGGATTGTTCACTTCTGGACCGACATATTTTATTTTAATTGAAGAAGTATCCCTAAAGAATGGATGCTCTGCTAAAACCTCTACGGAAGGTCTACCACGGGTATTCTCCACCACGGATTTCACAAATTCCTGGATGGCAAGGAATTCATCCTGCCAAAATGTGTTATATTTGGAGGTCGTTGATGGATTCCGTTCCGCGAGAAATGGGATACTTTTACCCGACACAAGAGCACTAGCATCGAGAACAGTCGACAACATAATTTCTTGAACACCCGACTGACGAACAAGTGGGACCCCTTGGTCAAAACCCATATGTCGAGCAGCCTTGTCAGCACTATAGGAAATCGCTTTGCAAGCTCCTCGGAAAAAGGATGGCACGTGACCAGGCATGCAGCTAAGCATGAACACCCTCTCTCCAATGCGCAGGCCCTTACCATCAGAAGACAAAGACATGTTCGAAGCGGGAGAAAAGGTACTAACCTGAGTTATGGACGCATGCACCGGAGCCCATGGATGAAAATTAACTGCATACGAATTGTCAAGAAACCTAATCAGTTTCGGACCAGTTTTTCGACGCCTGTTCGACCAACGCAGTATTCTGGAGCCACCCCAAGACTCGGGAAGTATGGCCAACGGTTTCGGGGCATACTTCTCGAAATGCTCCCACAACCACGCCAGGAGAAAAGCGGCATGAACATACAAATCCACCTTCATATGACCATTCGAGGCGCGCATGTCCGAAACCAGCTGGTCCAGGTGAGTATACATGGAACGAAGAAACAAACTATCGAGGGGAAGAACGACACCTTTTTCCAATTTTATGGAAAACTTGATAAGTCCATGTCTTATCTCTTTCTTGCCCGAGCCGTCATCAAAAATATCTTTGGATAGCCAAAGGGCCAAGAATTCCGTAACATGAAGCGTATTATTCTTCTGGTTTGGCTCTAACGTGTCAGGAAACCACTAGCACACCCACCAGTCATAGAAGCACTTCGTCTCATTCCCTCTCGGAATGAACCCCTTTGATTTCGCAACTAGAACGGCATGCATTTCTTCTTCATCGGCGGACAACTTGACATCAAGGTTTCCAACCACGGAAAGGTTCAGCAGTACAGCCACGCTTTCCAAAGAAATGGTCATTTCTCCCCACTTGCATATGGCCGTATAGGTGTCCGGACACCATCTGGAAACAAAACCAACCAACCCTGGAATGTCTTTCCTAATCTAAAGCACTGCAGAAGCCTCAACAACACCGACAATCTGCGCCCTGGTCAAATTGGACTTTACAAGTTCCTGGTCCATCATAAATCGTGTCCATTCCTCAAAGGAACGCAACAGACTTGCAGGGATTTTAAAATTGATAGAAGAAGCACGATATTCTCCTATCTAAAGGCAAAACCTTATTACGCCTCCTGGCCAAACCGATCGATCCTCTCCTTCGCTTTCAAGCCAGTCAGAAGAATCGACACATAGCTGGGATGGTTTCTCCTAACCGTGGACGATGCGGTGAAGAATTCATCATCTACGTTTGGTTTGGAATTGCAAATGTCTTTTGGTACAGCAGAACTCTCCTCAAGTGACATCATAACGAAGATTTTCTTAAACAACTACAATGGAGCAATGCGAAGGGACATTATTACAGAAAGTTCACAAAAATTATTTTTCACCCAAAACGCAAGCCAATTTGTTTCAAGGCCGTACCCTATGGCATATAATTATTGTCTAACCAAGGAGGAGTGACCCACCAGGGAAACCATACACACGGCCACACCAAAACGAGGAGCAACCCCTAAAAGCTAGGGTTTCGTGAGAATACATGGCAATTGCTATCACGTGCCTACCTTGCAAGGGCGGTCAACATTATTGTGGTATCCATGCCTAAGTGTTATGACAAGCTAGGGCAAAAAATACCTAAGATTCACGCAAATATTTCTACAACTAGGGTTTACACCAGAGAAGAAAAAAAATTAAAGATAAGTGTTGGAAGGTGTACCTGGGATTCACTAGTCCGCTCTGATTTACTGCTATCACACGGCTGGGAGGAATAAGTAGGCGTGAAACAAAGAGAGACCGGCCCTCCTTTTATATACACATGGTATGTGGGAGTTTGAACAAATAAAGGATTTCCTATTTTGAGCCAAGAAGGGAAAAGAGGAAACCGGTCCAAGAAAAGGCTAATCTCCACGTCCAAGACCTTGATCCGTACCGCGGCCCCACTATGCCTAGCCATTTACATGGCCCCGGCCAAGACCTCGCTCCATCATCGCGGCCCCATCACGCCTAGTCGCCCCTGCACGTTTCACCATGCCATTGCCGCAGCCAGGACCACGCCACCTCTTATCCCTTCGAGACAAGCCGTCCACTTGCTTTGCCCTCCACAAATTCACCCCCCTCGCCTTGGAGGTGTATAACCAGACCAACACGGTAATTTTCTCCTCACAGCTCCACGGTCTCCATTCCCAGTACAACGTACGTAGGGCCGCAAGCTAAAACTCTCCTTACCACTCAAAAAGGTTAGTCGGATTCTCCTGACCATATTTGCAATGATTTACACCTCGATTCCGTCCTCGTCTGTCACCATCATATGCTTACCTCGCAACAAGGCACATGTTCCGAGCTAAGCAGGGGACTTAATGTTGATGGTGGTTTTTAGTTTAGGGTTAAAATCGTAAAACACTAAACCCCAGCAGACAGTAATGTCACGAAATTTAAAGCAATAAGCATTTACTAGGCACATTTACTAAAACCTTTAATGTGTCTCTAAAATAATTACCCGGGTATATTTTTCAAAATTAGGGTTACAACGAACCAAACCCTAATTCCCACGTGTGCCAAATGGAAAATCATGCCAATCACACCGATCGCGCCAAGGCATGCCAACCATGCTAGCCGCACCTCTGTGCCAATGGAAAATCATGCCAGCCACACCGACCACGCCAAGGCATGCCAACCATGCTATCCGCACATCTATGCCAATGGAAAATCATGTCAGCCACACCAACCGCGCCAAGGCATGTCAACCATGCTAGCCGCACCTATGTGCCAATGGAAAATCATGCCAGCCACACCAACCGCGCCAAGGTATGCCAACCATGCTAGCCGCACCTCTGTGCCAATGGAAAATCATGCCATCCACAACAACCACGCCAAGGCATGACAACCATGCTAGCCGCACCTTTGTGCCAATGGAAAATCATGCCAACCACACCGACCGCGCCAAGGCATGCCAACCATGCTAGCCGCACCTCTGTGCCAATGGAAAATCATGCCAGCCATACCAATCGCGCCAAGGCATGCCAACCATGCTAGACGCACCTCCGTGCCAATGACAAATCATGCCAGCCACACCTAGCCCAAGCTAGTCGCGCCATGCCAAATGCACCCTGACTTGGCCCTAGCTATGCTAGTCTCACCAAGCCAAGCCAAATTCCCATACCTTGGCCCTAGCCGCGCCATGCCAAACCATGGCCCCTCATGCCGCGCCACCATGCTGGCCTTCCTCATGCGGCTACCAAAGTGAAGCCAGGAGATAATCCACGGTTGCCCTTCAATTCCAGGAGCAAATCCTGGCCGTCTAAAGTCCCCTCACGACTTTAGGCCCAAAACCCTAACTTGGTCACGCGCCTAGTTCAAGCTAGCCGCGCCATGCCAAACGCGCTTTGCCTTGGCCATAGCCACGACATGCCAAGCCAAGCGCCTTCGCCTTGTCCCTAGCCATGCCATATGCCCATGGCGAACCCTTGGCTCCTCATGCCAGGTACAAACACACCCTAGCCGTGCCATCCTATTGGACCTCACTATGCGGCTACCAAAACGAAGGCATGCAACGATCAACGGTTGCCCCTCCTCTCAAGATGCAACATCTCGACCATCGAAGGTCACCTGGCTAGCAAGTTCCCCAAGCTCGACTTGCCAAGCCATAACAACATTTTACATGTTTTCCAAAACATTCGAGATATCAACGCAAACAGGGGGATTCTATTTGGGTATTGGTTTGGTGGTCTACAGCATGCGGCGTACACTACGCCCCTCATAAGGAAGTGTCATAAGGGTGAGGCGCCTAGTAAATACAGGAGTTATGTATGAGTTAACAAACTTTATGAAACATCAATTCCATAACGTTAACAGTTTCATGAAAACCAATTTCATGTGTTAACCACTTTATGGGACATCAAGTCCATGCATACGGTTACCACATCCTCACATTTACTTCCCCACTCCTTAATGAGACAAGGGTACGTTTATACCTCGACTTGTATAAATAGGTCTTACCTATTTCCATTTGGACAACAAGTTCATCCGGACCACACAACACTCAGAAGTACTTCCCTGCTAGCTCTCCTCGTGAGCTCTCATACTTCTCTAACAACAAGTCGTAGAAACCCAATTGCTCTTCCAGAATCAACTATTCTGGTCTCACCACTCTCCTTGCTTCCCTCCCCAAAAAGAACCCATTCTCCTCCTCTTTGTGACCGAAGCAAGTCTGGAACGTCCATTTCTTGGTTTAGGCCGGACTTGTACAGATTTATCTCTCGAATCTAAAGTACTCCCTTGCAGTACATTTTTTAGGGTTTAAATTGTTTCTCACTTTCACACCCGCAATTACCAAAACCAGCAGAAACTATTTTCACCTATAAACAGTTACGTAAAAGAAACCACAAAATTGCTTACAAATTCTGCAATGGACAAGGTGAAGGGGCAAATGTTAAAAATCCGAGGTTGGAGAGCCAAAAAAGCAAGTATCGCATTTTCGATTACTAGGTGCCTCTCACGGACTTGTTGAACACTTCTTGCAGTACGATTCCCAAACTCGCCGCTAAATTTGTTATCTACCCTAGCCCAAAAGGTTGTGGAATCCTCCCTTTCATAGGATTGCCGTCTAAGTCGATTTTCCGCGTACCAAGCTTTGGTGATTGCCAAATCTTCATTTGAATCAAATGATGCCATTTGTTGTATGTATATGTATGGGATGAGTAGTTGTGGAGTATATGGAGTGAGGGGGGATAAAATGATCAATTTTGGGGCAAATGGGGTCTAAGGGTGAGGTATCTATTTATAGAGAAAATCCCTAACGGCTATTTTTTTTGAAAAACGTGAAATAATTTGCTATAATCAGTATTTTAAGAAGTCTGTAAAACCCGATTGTGTTGATATGCCTTAAGGAATCGGTTGTTATTTTGACCAACGTAAACCGATTAAAGATCTGTTAGATTTTGAATTTGCACCGACAACAATCGGTTTATATATTTCAATATGTAACCCGATTTTGGCTTGAAAAACATCTAGGAAAAATGGCTTGCATAATCGGTTTACGTTGGCATATCGAGTCGACCGATTGTTGGCATGTCAGGATAGAATCAATTTAAACATTATGTGCCAAGAAGTTCAACACAAAGATCAACCAAAATAAAAACATCAACCACACAAAGATCATCCATATTACATATATAAATCATCCCTAAAGACTTAAAACAAAAAACAACCACAAGTCTTATAAACTTAAAGTTTTAATATAAAAAAAGTTAAACTTAAAAACTTAAGGAGCACCAGGAGCATTTGCAGCATGAACAACACCAGGAGCAGCACCACCACCACCAGCACCAGCATCAGGAGCATCTGCAGCACCACCAGAAGCAACAGCAGCCATTGCAGCAGCTTCAACTTCATCCATTTCTTCAAACAAATCTTCCAATTCTTGGTGGCGATCCCTTTCAGCTGAAATAATGCTTCTCCTCTTCCGAGCAAACCTGATGACCTCAACAAGCTCTTCCAGTGCAAGGTTATCAATCAATGCCAGCGCTTGTTCAAGATTGGTCTCACCTCCGTAAGCAAACTTATACAGGCTTCTCTCTGGAACTCTTTGTGGTTTCCTCAGAGCATCCTCCAAGGTTACCTCTCGATTGTAAAATGCTAGGTGTCCAAAGTCCATTCTACACAAAAATTTAAAAAAAATCAAGTAAGAAATCGGTACATATAGAAACACAAGTAATCCGATTCTGAGGAGACTACAAGAATCGGGTTATGTAGTACATGTATAAAACCCGATTTTGGAAAGGAAGATGAAAAGGCAATGGTAATCGGATTATACATATTACGTATATAAACCGATTCTGGTGATGTATTTTCAAATTTCATTTCTTAAACAAAATCGATTGATGTTAGTCATTATGTAAACCGATTACTGTGCATGCTCTTCATGGCCGAAAAGCAAACCCAAAATCGGTTTATTCGATATGTCATTAAACACCGATTCTGGGTGTAATCAGAGTTTTGATTTGTCAAAAATGAAGATTTAAACATGTAAATCAATAAGATAGGAAGAATCATAGATTGAATCGAAGATTCGTTGGAGGAGAAGATGGAAATTAGGGTTTTGAGAATTTGGAAAGATTAGGATGAAAATAGAAAGTTTTTTTGGGTTTAATTTTTTTTGTTTTTGGATTTACTGAAAATGGAAAGATTAGTATTTATATGAGAGAGTTTTAGGAATTAATGTAGGGGTAAATTAGTATTTTTTAGAAATTTAGGTGCCCAAAGTAATTTGGTGGTGTGGGAAGGAAAATTTGATAGGCCCAATTCAGTCCTATAAGCCCAATTCAGGAAGGTTCCTTATAACTGCAATTCGTTTTGCTTTTCTGTCTCGCTGGCTAATTCGTTTAACTGCAATCCATTCAGGGATAACTAGACGACAACCGACGGATTTTTCTTTGTTGCATGTTTGTCGTTTTTCGGAGAATGCAGTAGTAATTTTATTTGAGCTTGGTGTTTTTCATCTTTGCATCACATCAATTTCTCAGCATGCAAAAAATCTGCTGATCTCCTTGCTAACGAAATACAGTAATTGCTAAAAAAACATCTCAAATTGATGTTTAAGTACGATTCACTACATATTTAGTTAGGATTCACTACATATTTAGTTAGGCTTGCCAATATATGCTTGCTTTTAGGCATGCATATATGCCTGCTTTTGAGATCAGAGTATCTTCGAATGTCCCTATAGCTTTTGGAAAGCACTTCAGTTCAACGCCTGCTTTTGAGGCCAAGTATATTTCTTCATATGTTCCCCTAGCTTTAGAAAGCACTTCCGACAGAATCTCCAATGATTTGAGTTGTGTTGTCATATCTTTTATTCTCTATATACTAGATCTTAACGCGTGCCGTTATGTTTTGTCTCTAATACATATTGTTCACATTCCTCTTTCTTCATTTTATTCGTGAGTAATTATTTTGATATTCAAATAGGTTTTGGGAAACAAAATGGGTTACCTGATCTTTTTATTTTTTACTTAAGCATGTTATTCCAATTTATTATCTGGACGGAGTAATAATGTTGTGCCAACATGAAAATAAAATAAAAAATACAGTAAATAAAAAATTTCCACATTTATTGTTCCATCATACCATAATTTCAAACTTCAAAAAGAATATTTCATCTAACTATACATATACCTAAACTGCCAATCCAACTTCATGATGTTTATGAATACATTTGTTCCGAAATTATTGATAACTAAGGCTCTAAGGAGTGAAACAAAAACCCATAATATTTTCCCTACTATAGATAAACACTATTTATTTATTTTTTGTAAATGTGAGAGTTATAAAAATGAAGAACCCTTGGCTATTGGAAGGCTGAGATATACACATGTGAGTTGAAAAAACAAACTTATAATAGTAAATCAAAACATGTGTAAGATTCTTTCTCAATCATATTGATAACATAAAATTGAAGAAATTCGTGGATAAAAAGATTTCACGCCAACTATGCTAAGTAGTGCATGAATGACGTTCTCACATCTAGTGTTACTCAAGTAATTTGGAGTTTTAAAGAGCATAGTCATATTGATATTTGTATCTACATAAATTCAACTAACCTTCAAAAGAAAAATTATTAGTTTCAAGGTAGAGCCGACACAAACTTCTGTCGCCTTCAATGTATACAACACACATTGGGTTTAATCGGCCTTGAGATTAAACAAATACCCCAATATTAGTCAAATAATGTCTACAAATACGGGATTGAAACAAAGTGCTAACGGGAAAAATGAGAGACTAACATCAGTTCTACAATGAAAATACCCTATATGTATCAAAGTTTGTTAACCAAACATGTATTCAAATTAAAAAGTCATCAACTTAACACAAAAATATAAAAGAACCCAAGTTAAATCAATACTTGGATAAACAAAACTTATAAAGGAATTTTGTAATTATTAAATACCTTTAAAATCACTATTAGAGATTTAATTGCATGCCTCGTTAAAAACTACGGTAGGACGAAATCACCAGATTAATCTGTAGAAATTTCACTGGATATGTAGCAATTCAGAGAAGTTTACACTGGTGGTGATGCGTTCCATCTAAGTGTTGTTCGATTGATTATTTTTTTTAGAAGGTTTCGGTTTTCATTGGACAAACCGAGAGGGATCGTTTCATTATCATTCAGAAATTAAGACCAACTCGCCCTCTGCTTACGGGATCTCAATACAACCTTAGATTTATCTATTGGACGGAGAAACCTTGATACTAAATATGTAGTTTTTAGTGTTATTTATTATATAACGTGACATCCAAATGTTTTTTTCTTCTTCTTAATTTTCATGTATTTTAACCGAGTTTATATTAGCATTAAGACGATCAACTACATTTCTAATTTATAGTGTTATCCTTTTGTAGCAGCACATAATTAACATAGTCAATTACTACTCATCAAAACCGGCCAGTACCACAAACCACCAGATATCACTTCTTTCTCCACCACCACCATTTTCCATCCCTCGTAGAATATTTAGCACACTTATAACTTTTAATCTCACACTTCATGTATAAAGTTTAGATTTAACAAACTTAGGTCGTCAATTAATTTATTAAACTATATGTTTTTTGTTAATACTGAAAATCATGCGTACGAATGGTTACCAAAGATAGCAGTGGTACCAAAAACAACCATTTTGTCTTATATGATTTGGTATCATCCCAAAAGTATTTGTTATCAGCCTTTTTTGATCGTGTCAAAAACAACCAACTCTACTTTTCACAATACAATGTTACCCGTCATGTAATTTTTATTATTTTTTTTGATTCAAAAAGAAAAAACCCAATACCACCGCCATTAAAACCATCCAGCGCCACTATTTCTTCCACCAAAACTAATGTTACCGTCTCCACCACTTAGTAACACCTTCCACCACTTACTTCTTCCTCTACTACCACCACCACCACTAATATCTATTGAAATAATTTTTGTCAAAATTATTATTTATTGATGGAGATATGTATTAATATTAATTAAGGGATATTTTTGATGTAAAATTAATAAATCATTTATCATGAGAAATTAATGAGACATCAATTAATAAAACACTTACACTAATTAATATTTAAGTTGAACAAACCATAATCATAAATTTATCTTCTCTCTAGACAAATCACTTATACTAATTAATAAAACACTTATACTAATTAATATTTAAGTTGAACAAACAACCATTGTTGATTTATCTTTTCTATTATATTAATTCCAACCAAGGTGGAACAAGGGTTAGAGGCCACTCTTATGACACAATAGGTCATCAGTTCGAACCTCCCCGTTATAATTTTTGAAATTCCATATCTTGACTTGAGTATTCATTTTTAATTCATAATATTGGAATGAACACCACGTGTGCGACTTGTAGGGTGTGGCACGGAGAACCACAACCTTTGATTTATCTTTGCCAAGGATAAATCCTGACCACCACTCAGATAGTCAAAGTTAGCTAAACTCTGCTTTATACTATTCATATATGATATGGTATTGGCTTCACATCCTTATGCTCAAAAACTTCTAATCTTCTGTAATCAGTATTTTAGACTAGCCATTGGACTTTCACCGGTTAACATCATCATTTTTGAAGCATAACACTGGAGTGTTACTGCGGTAATGAGTTAACTTTCTGTACGATCTTAGCAGGGACTGAAACAAGTCACTAAGGTCCTAAAGGATTGCACCAACCAAAGCTGCACAGCAGAACAGACATGCGTATAAGGTTATTTAAATACGGAGTATTAATACACTAATCACAGCTTAAGCTGTTGTTAAATCCAATTTCCACAACATTTTAGTAATGTAGATGATGATAATAGATTTGGTGAGGACTTGACTTGTAGATGATGATAATAGATGTTGGTGAGGTTAGACTTGACTTCTATAATAGTACGTGAAAACTCTTGGTGAGAATCTTTTATTGTGAATCTGCGATAAACATCAACCAACAACTTTTTTTCTCCGGTTCATTATCAGTTTATCACTGGAATCTTGGGTTCTGAGTAGTTTCAAAACTTCTTATCTCATGGGCGTAATGGCTTATAACATTAAGTGAACATCCTACGAATCTTAATTTTTTTAAGGCCCAGTAAGACTTCTAAAAGAACGATTTTTTGGGCACCAGTCTTGTGGTGAGCATGGGCCGGTATGGACTGGTTTTTACCTCATCTGCATCCAATCCAATTCACTACGGATTTCAAATTTGGCATCCACATCCAATCCAACGGATATGCATCCAATGGATGAAGGGATGAATGGATTGAATGCGGATAATACAATGAATTTGTGTTAGTTAAAATTTATAATGAAAAAATAAAGTCAATATAGATGACTTTTTATAAAACCTACACATT
Organism: Papaver bracteatum; assembly: GCA_023529315.1. Classification (NCBI taxonomy): domain Eukaryota; kingdom Viridiplantae; phylum Streptophyta; class Magnoliopsida; order Ranunculales; family Papaveraceae; genus Papaver; species Papaver bracteatum. Next base: position 774,629 of record JAJJWX010001290.1, read on the forward strand.
TTAAATACTCCTTAAAAATTCCAAAACTATGTATATATTTTTTAGAAACTATATAAACACCCTTAATCTAACGGGGATTTTCAAGGTTGTATCCGGGCCCAATCCATAATCTGTTGGATTTCAAAAATCTCATCCGCATCCAACCCAATAGCGAACGGTCCATACATCCATCCACAAAAATACGGTTGGTCCCGGTTAAATCCACGGATTACGGGTAAAATGCTCACCCCTACTTGTGGGGGATCTTCATGTGCTCTATAGGTGTCTAAAGGTTACAAAATAACTAATTTACCCTTTATGTTAACAAGTCGTGAGTTATAACCCCAGAGGTGACACCATCTATATACAAAAACTCCAACAAAACAAATTATCCACAAAAAAACCCATTTGATTTAATCCGTCTTCTAAAATATCCTTGTGATTTAACCCTCATTTAATTTAACCCCATTTGAAAACCAAATTCCAGGTCTAGATTTATTTTTTTTTAAGAATCATTCTCTCTCTTTCAATCTTTCTCTCTGGTTTCATCACCACCAATCAGCAGCTCCACTCCACTACAGCCAGCGCCACCACCAGCAACAACACAACCACCAACTATAAGCACCACCAGGCAACACCACCATCACTAATAGCAACACAACCACCAACTAGCAGCACCACCACCAACGAGTACTACCTGCAACCAGAACGAACATCAACTACCACTAGCACTACCTCCAACCAGCACCAACCACCACCACTACCAACGACTACCACCACCAATACCATCGCCACTCACCATCATGAATATCAACTACCACCAACTAGCGACACCACCACCAATATTGTTGGTTTCAACAATAAAATTAGGCAGAAAAATGTTGAAACCAAATTTGATTTCAACATAAAATTTGAATTTCACCAACACAACTTCAACGAAGAAACCAAGTGCACCAAATTAAATAAACTTGGAAAAATTTAGATGAAACCAAATTTAGTTTGAACATAAATGTATTATTTAGTTATTAAACTTTGGTTTCATGATAAAAAGTAGGCAAAAATCAGATGAAACCAAATTTTTGGTTTCAACAAAACTTACTGTTTTCATCAACACAAAAATTGGTTTCACCGTTGTTTAGTTTTTGTAAAATTTGATGAAACCAAATCCGATTTCATCATCTTTCTAACATTTCACCAGCACAAAAATTGGTTTTAACGTTGTTTATTTTTAGTAAAATTTGATGAAACCAAATTTGGTTTCATCATTTTTCTGACATTTCACCAACACAAAACCCTAGTTTTGACAATGATAATGTATCATTATTTTTTGATGATAATATACGAGGATAATGATCTGGAGGTGTTGGTGATGTTTGTAGAGGATAAAATGAGGAAGAAAGATAAGGAGGGGGAGGCGATGGGGAAGAAAGAGGTATTGTTGATGTAAAATCATTACATAAAAAGAGATGGAGGTGGTGGTGTTGGTGTTGGTGGAGGAGACGGAGGTGCTGTTAGTGGCGGATATGGATGACGAAGGTACTATTGGTGAACATAAAAGTAAAATAAAAAGATAATTAAAGAGGTATTGATGGAGGAGACGAAGTGATGTTGCTGCAGATCTATCTTTTCTCGCTGGTTTGGTGGCGGCGGAACTACTTTTGTTGTTGATGGTGAGAAGAAGGAGGTGGAAGAAAGAAGAAAAAAGAAAAAAGAAAAAAAGAAGAAGAAGCCATGGTAAGAAGGCATGTCTGCCATTTTGAATTAAAAGTAATAAAAACCAAATTTAAACATTTTAAATATAAATGGGGTTTTTTTCTCATTTTTATTTCAAATGGTTTTATTTATTAGTAAATAGGGTTATTTGGTTTTTGGTACTTAGGTTTTGACCAAAATTGGGTTTGGTCTAACGTTTGTCCAGCCTTTGCGTTTGCTCTAAAGACCAACGTCGACCCGCGTTGACTCAATTAGATGTTGAATTCTGTTTAGTAATTAAAAAATATAATTACTTAACGCCGTCAGCACCATCAACAACATCTTCCCTGCTACTACCACCCGTTCTTCATCTGCTCTTCATCTGCTTTTCCATTTAACTTTGATTCTAGCCCACCCTGGATGTAACTCAATTCAATCCCATAAAAATTTCATCACCAGAACCATATCAATTCCATTTATAGCATCACCATTTCTCGGATTCAGTAATATCTCACACATATTTAACCCTAATCAACCGCATCAATATTTCCTTCCCCTCATCTCTCTTATTTTACAGATTCTGGTTAGACTCATCGTGGTTCAGTATCACCACCAACCCCAGCATCACCAAAAAGTGATTTGAAACAAGCATCACCACAAACCCCAAGCTAAGAGACCATTTAAAGTATTAAAATTGAACATTATAAAAACCTAAATGTAACATAATTTTTCTCTCCATCTATCGATTCGTATTCATCCGAACATTTGCAAATATATTCAGAAATCAAATCTTATGGACAACAAAAACCCTAATTAAAAATTAATCAACAGAACTTTGAACATACAACAAATTATTCTAGGGTTTAGAAAGTAAAATCCATTTTTCAAACGAAAACAAGTATTAAAAATTGGTAGAAACTAGCATTTAGTCCTAACAGTAATATATTAGAGTTAGTTTGGTCCAGTTGACCCAGTAAACTGTCGTTTTGGTCATTTTATAACATATATATTATTGTTTGGTCCTTAAAATTATTGTTTGTTCCTAGGATGACATCATGAATGATGTAAATATAGTTTGGTAGTGGCAGAAATATCCTTTTAGAACCATATAAAAACAGAAATAATCAAGAGAGAAGAAATCATTTTCATATTTACTTTCTCTCTCCTCTCTATTTTTCAAATCTACTTTCTCTTTCTTTTCTTTTTTTCTTCTTCTGGTGCTACACTAGATTTGTTTTTCTCGGGTTTTGTTTTAAAGAGATTTTGGAGACGATGAAGATGATGGAGACGGTGAAGATGATGTTTGTTGAAGATGATTTACAGAGATTTATTTTTCTAGGGTTTTTTTATTTTCTTTCTTTGTTGTTGTGTTTATGATGATGAAGAGATGAATATGATGAAGACAAACAAAGATTTTGTGTTTTTTCTTCTTTTCTCTGTTGTTGTTGCTGCTGTTGAAGATGATGAAGATGACGGAGATGATGTGTTCTTTCTTCTTTGTTTGTTGTTGCTACCGTTGAAGATGATGAAGATGACGGAGATGATGTGTTCTTTCTTCCCTGTTTGTTGTTGCTGCTGTTGAAGACGATGAAGATTTTGTGAGATTTTCTTAGATGAATTCTGTTTTTAGATCTTGAATTATTAGTTTTTTTTTGTGTGTTCATGTTAAAGAATGAACGTTGTTTTTAGATTTAAGAGTTTTTTTGTTTATTCATGTTAAAGAATGAACTCTATTTTAGATCTTAAATGAACTCAATTTTTGTGTGTGTTCATCTTAAAGAATGAACTTTATTCTAGGTTTGAATTAGTATTTTTTTATAGGTGTTCATTTTGACGAATGAACTCTGAATTTTATTCATAATATTGAACTTTGATGGGTGTTCATTTGAATAAATGAACTGTGATTTTTCGTTCATAATTATGAATTTTGATTGGGTGTTCATTTGGACGAATGAACTCTGATTTTTGTTCATAATTTACGAACTTTGATTGGGTGTTCATTTTGACAAATGAACTCTGATTTTTTTTCATAATTATGGGTGTTCATTTTGACGGATGAACTCTGATTTTTGTTCATAATTTATGAATTTCGATTGGATGTTCATTTGAAAAATTAACTCGAATCTAGAAAAGCATTACCAAATACCTGATAGTTCATCAAACAGAATGAACTCCTACAAGAAAATAAGTAGGAAGTTCAGAATTTTATCAGAGAGCATGAACTCAAATAATTATAAAAATAGAAAAGTACAGAAATTGATGCTAAAATAGTATGGAAGGGTATTTTTGTCAATTTTATATTTTAAAATAATTATGGACCAAACAGACATGAGTTTTTATCGGTGGACCAAACAGTTGTGGTCCCGGCTATTAATGGACCAAACGATTAATTCCCCTAAAAATCGTAAATCTAGTGTTCTAAACAGTTTGCTTATAACAATAATTTTGAGATTGAGGGGTTTGTGAGAATATATCAAGGGTTTTGGCTTGTCACAATTAACAATTGACTAGATGAGCTTCAAATCTAAGAATTATTTGATTGGTTCATCTTGTTATGCAGTGGAATCATCGAAATTGTTTAAGTAAATCTAGGGTTTGGGGTTAAGTTTTGGTTTTCAATCTGACCAATGATTATTGAACCTCAAAATTGTGTATAATGATCGATGATTGTAGAACCTCAAAACAAAAAGAAGAAGTTGAACCCTAAGAGAAGAAAATGAGAGAGATAAGATAATGAAGAATGAGATTTCTTTTCGATATAAAGTCTAACTGAGTCAGTTTTGAAGTTTACTTGACATCTGAATGGGCTCAAACCTGGTCAGTTAAAGTGTAGGCAGCCACACTCACGAGTCGCACACGTATAACTTCAATCTGTCGTGAATCGTAATAGAAGAAAACAGTTGCGACTTTTGTAACGAAGAAAAACTGTTGCAAATTTTTCGCTACTGAAATTCGTAACCAAAAATTCGCAACAGAGACTAAGCTATTGCGAAATCTAGTTACTAATCAAGGAAAATGGTGTAGTGATGATGAAGGATGTGATGCCTTTTAAAGCAGTAAAAGTGAAGAATTTAGAGCATTAATGCAGGTGGCAGAGCCTAGATTCAAGGTCATAGAGCGTATAACTATTTATAAGCGTCTGTTGGATATCTTTATAGAAGAAAATTTGAAATGTACTTTAATGCATCCTAGCAGAGGATATCTTTGACAAATGACACATGGACATCACCAAACAATTTTAACTATATTTGTTTAAAAGATATATTAAGTAACTGAAGTAGGTCAAATCGAAGACAAGTTTTATATATTTGCTCGGTGTCAGACCAATAGTACAAGGTATATGATACTTTCATATATGAAAAATGATATATTAGCCATGCATGTGTCTTCAGTTGCCTTTAAATTAGTATTTAGCACCGGGAAGTGCGTGCTTACTCCATGGAGAGCTTGTTTATCTGTTAGGACAGTTGAGGCATTGCTCTCTACACAAAGTTGGCTACAAAAACCCATTGCTCTTGATCTTCTATGTGATATTGTACCTCATGATAACTTTAGCATTGAGAAAGGTAATGTATTAGTTTTTCTTCTATTTTGTTTTCTGTAGTAGTTGTCAATTCAAATCTTAAATCCGTTAACATAAAGACTTTAGAATAAAGTTTTTTTCTAGTTGGTTGTTGCAGAGTTATTGAGTCATTTGCTAGTGTCAGACGTCTTTGATCCGTGATGCTTGAAGTTCATTTCTTGTCGATGTCCCACATAGTTATATAGAATGAAAGTGGAAGTGTGGAACCTATGGAAATGTTATTTTTTGCTTTTCTTTTTTAATGTTGAACATTGGAATTTGAACTTTAACTTGTTTTAAGCTTTTGTTGATGTGTTAAGTTGTTGTTAACTTAAAAACATAAGTACTTAAAGATTTAAGAATAAGTAGTATAAATCATTACAAATCATTATAAGGAAAAAATGTAGTTATAAATATTTATAACTACTTATTCTTAAATTAGTTTAATCACACTATTTTTGTTCAATCTGTTGTATAAATCATTTATAGGGAAAAAATGCAGGTTTTAAGTTTTAAATAGGTCCGGAGTGAGTTTAACCGACCAATGAACCGAATATTTATTGATATAATTAAAAACCAGGAAAAGGGTTCGTAACAAGCTGGTCTTACAGATATACATATAGAGGTAGGATCGGGTCACAGCGTTACAATGACAGACTTTATCACAAAGTTCTACGTCAATTGGATTGCGATACCAAGGATGGCTGAGATTTAAACAAAATATACGCGGGTTTATAAGTTATTAACTTTATCCATGACCCGGAAACATGACTATCCTTTGTTGTTGTTTTTTCCCCTCTCTTCTATTTTTCCCAACCTGTTTTCTTTCTCGCAGTTCTTCTTCCACTTCTAACAGCAAAAGAAATGATTCTGATTTAGGGATACTTCTCAGAATCTTCGGTAAAATTGAGAAATATTTTCTAGGTAACCCAAAATTTTGTGTTCGATGTTAAATTTTTTTGTGTTCGATGTTAATATTTTTTTATATACAGCAGGATTTTGATTTAGGATTGTAGGTTAATGTCTTTGATGAACAATTTGATTCATTATCGTCGACACTTCATAACTTCAATTAATTGGTTGATACTTACATTTTATTTTGATTCACTGGTCTTCCCTAATTTTGTGTTAATAGAAATTTTGGGTGTGTTTCTAGTAGCTTTTCCTCCCATAGTTATCGACCTTATCAGTGGCTGGAAGTTCTATCAAGAGAAGGGAAATAGAACAAGCATGCCCCGAAATTAAATAAAATTAGCTTCATTTTACAGAATCAAGAGCTAGGATCTTCTTTAGAAACTCTAATCTGTTAGCTTCCATAAGCTGATAGATCTGCTGCCCATGTTTGTGAAAAAAGAAAGTCAGAGCTAGCTTAGCTTGGATATATCCAATGAAGAACTAAGTTCCCTGCAACCCAGCAACACCGTTAATTTCAGAAAATTTGAAGGAAAAAGATCACCAGTACACCAGGAAAGCCAAAACTAAAAGAAGGATTGTTAATAAAAAAGAAACCCAAATTTTATCGATATCCTAATTTTCCAATTTGATCATCACCAGAAACAGCGTCTTCAATCATCAATTAGACCAGTAATTCCTTCATTAGGTCTAGCATCAAGGTAATTCACCATAAGTTTCGTCAAGCATGTATTCTCTTGACCAGCGATCCAAGAGTTTCTATGAATCTTTCCTTTGACATAACTAAATATTTTGTACCATTAATAAACATAGCTACGCATCTTCCATTACTAGTTTACTACGGCATCCAGAAGATTTAAGAGAGAGGAAGGTCGGGCAAAATAAACTAGTACTAGAAGCGGAAGATAACTAAAGACACTCACATCAAAACGGGTCGAGGATAAGTTAATAAACCCGGATAAGTTAATAAACCCGCATTTGTTTTGTTTAAATCTCATCCATCCGTAATAACGAAATCCATTGGCCATGCAACTTTGTGAGAAGTCCGTCATCCTAAGGCTGTGACCCGATCCTTCCTCATACATATATGTGTACAGGGACAGGTACAGGTATTCAAATCCAAAACCGACTGTTAGCAGGTACGGATACTTGGTTTGATGAAAACCGGACTGAACCGTAACTTGTGCAGCCTAATCATCCCATAACCACCTATCTTGGATAGGCCTGTCAATATTTGTCTGATATCCGGAATCCGTTTCCGATTATTCGAGATCCTATAGGATTTTATCCGTTTTGTCGGATATCGGATATAATATATTATCGGATATTTCTTTCTTACCATGTCGGAATCGGATTAGCCAATATCCGTTTGGTTAGATATCCGATATGCTAAGGAGTAAGGACGTATTTGTAATTTCTCTTACCCTAGATATTTCACTCCTCTACTCCAGTGTCGTCGAGGAGAGGACTCGAGAAGTCATTTTTTTTTTCATATTTTTTCTTCTCTTCTCAGTTGCCTCTCTCGTCGCTCCTGCCTCTCTCGATTCTCTGTCTCTGCCTCTCTCGATCAATCAATCACTCTTGTTTATCAATCATTCACCCGATCAATTAGGTACTGTCATTCTCTTCTATTTTCTACGTTCAATTTTTTTTGTTCGATTTTTTTGTTCGATTCATCGATTAACATGGAAATAGGGTTTCTGTTTTAAGATGGGTTTAACTTATTAGTTATTAGTTTAGGGTTTGATTGAATTTGAGGTTGAAGAATAAGTCAATATTCATAGTTATTAGTTTAGGGTTTGATTGGATTTGAGGTTGAAGAATAAGTTATCTAGGGTTCTTATTGTTCTTATTGTTCCTTTCAGGGTTCTTATTGTTCTATGTTCCTTTCAGCCAGGGTTTGAAAGGCCATCTTCAAATTTTGTAAGGTGTGTAATTTTTAATTTTGAGCATTTTAGGGTTCTTATATTTCTGTATTTGGGGTTTTCTTCTTAATCTTTGTTTTTGTCAGATTAAATTCTCATTTTGGGTTAAAGATTGAATCTTTGATGTGGGTTTTCAAAATTGTGTTCTGTTCAAATTAGTAGCTGGGAGTTTAGTTTTTGAAACTATGTTAATGGGTTTTGAAGATTTAAGCTTAGTTAAGGGTTATTATAGGTTAATATGGATTTTCCATTCTATATGAACTGTTGATAATCATGGTGGTTTACTGGTTTTTGACTACTACCTAAAAGATTACTGATAACGTTTGATTGTCTGAATCCTCACCTGATCTAACTCATGTTTGATGGTGTCTAAATTGCTTCTGACTTGTATAATCTATTCAAATCTTATCATTATTCTACGCATATTATACTATAATTTAAGATTGTGTCGATTTAATAAGAATAACATTATTCTTAGCGCTTCAATTTGGATCTAATCTATGTGTGTTTGTCTGAATGCAGATATGGAAAATTTGGTTGATACTTGTATAAGCGAATGAAGTCAGAATCTCAGTTTCCTCTCGTCGTCGCTCTCGTCGAGTCTCCACTGTCTCTGGCTGCCTCTCTCGATCAATCAATTTTTTATCAATCATTCACCCGCTCAATTAGGTACTGAATCTACTGATTCTCTTCTATTTTCTATGTTGTGTTTGATTCATCGATTAACATGAAAATAGGGTTTCTGTTTTCTATGTTGTGTTCGATTCATTGATTAACATCGATTTTCTTTGTTTACTATATTTAGTTGATGTGGTAGAACTTATATGTAAAGTTGATGTGGTAGAACTTGGTTGAAAATCGTACGTCTTAGCTGTTTGATTTGTTTTCTATGGTTGTTTTCCTGGAACAAAGGCATAGACATGAAAGGTGGGTATGGTGCGCATACGCGTGCTGCTTGTGTGTAGGTATGTTGTGCATAATGCTTCTCTTTGCAGCTTGCAGATATATTAATCTCTTCTAGTATATTCAGACCATGACAATTGGGTACCTTTCACGTTGAGTGATCTGATCTTAGAGATAATCTTAGCGGAAATATGACAGTCGCCACAGATACGTAGGTTCTTGGTAATCCTGATAGGTGTCCCTGGCTTATGCTGTTATTTCTAGGATTTACATGGTTAAAATGATTGCTAAGCATGATTACCCTCTCAACATGGCTCAACATTTTTACTTTAGAATGTTTTGCAAGTCTTTGAACCCTGCTGTTAGGATCATGAGTAGAAACACAACCAAAAGTGATGTGATGAAGTTTTTTCATGAACATAAACTAGAATTGCAAGTAGAATTGGATAATCTGACCTCTAGATGTTGTCTTACAACTGATATGTGGACTGCGAAGCATACTAAAGATGGGTATTGTTGTGTAACATGCCACTACATAGATGATGAATGGAATTTGGTTAAGAAAACATTAACTTATATTTTAGTGCCAGCACCACACACATGAGATGTTCTCACAGAATGTATCAAAACTTGCACTATTGAATGGAACATAGATAGGAAATTCCTTTCTTTAACTGCTGATAATGCTACTGCTAATGGTGTGATGATGAGGAATTTGATTAAGTGGCTAAATAATAAGGATTGTCTAGTTCTTGATGGGGAATTGTTTCACATGAGGTGTGCCAACCACATTCTTCATTTGGTTGTCCTAGATGGTATGAAAGTTGCTGCTAAGTTTGTGCAATCAATTAGAGATTGTGTTAAGTATGTTAAAGCTTCACAAGCTAGGAAGGAGAGGTTTGAAACTAAGACTGTCACAATGTAGGTTGTCTGGAAAGGCAGTTAGTCTTGACGTGGACACTCGATGGAACTCAGTTTTTCTTATGCTTAAAAATGCAATTGAGTTGAAAAAAGGGTTTCAAAGATTTGCTGTCCTTGATCCTGAATTCAATTGTATACCAAGTGAAGACGAGTGGCAACAAGGGGTAGTTATTTGCAAGTGTTTAGAGGTGTTTAATGATGTTTCAACCAGGTTTGCAGGGATGAAGTATCCAACTGCAAATCTGTACTACAATGGGGTATATGAAGTTAACAAGTGCATCAAACAATGGGAAGAAAGTGAGTATGAGTATATCAGAGAAATGGGGTTGAAGATGAGGGAGAAGTTCGATGTGTATTGGCTTGAAAGTAATTTGGTTATGGGCATCGGAGTTGTGTTAGATCCTAGATACAAGGCAAGATGGGTAGAGTTTCGTTATAAGAAGATGTATGGAACTGGCTATGCATTGGAGTATTACAAATTCAAAAGTAAATCGACAGCTCTTTTTTATGAGTATGATTCACAAAACTCAAATGCAGATGAACACTATTTTGGCGCCCGCAGCTCTGTCTCTAGCTCAAGTGTGATGGATTTAGACAATCCAGATGAAGCACGTGATTCTGAATATGCTGAATTTATGATGGAGAACACTGAATTTGAGGTGCAGAAATATGAGTTGGACAAATATTTAGAAGAACCAATGCTTAGCAAAGGCTCACCAAAAGATGAGTATTTGTTTGAAATCTTGAGCTGGTGGAAGCTAAATGCACCTAAGTACCCAACTCTTGCAAAGATGGCAAGAGATGTCTTGGCTATCCCAATCACCAGTGTGGCATCCGAATCAATGTTCAGTGCAGGTGGTAGAGTGCTTACAACACACAGAGCTTCACTAGATCCAGAGCTTGTTGAAGCATTGTTGTGCTTAAGTGATTGGTTGCCAGATTTCATTTGTGAAGGTAACATTTTTTTTTTTTTTTTTTGCTTAAACTTTGTGCATAGATTCATCTATAATCTGTTATTCTTAGCACTTCAATTTGGATCTAATCTATGTGTGTTTGTCTGAATGCAGATATGGAAAATTTGGAAATCAATGACGAATGAAGTCAAGAGAATAAGAGGCTGGAGAGGAGAGTGACAGTCTGACAGATATCTAGTTATCTTACTTTCTATAACATTTGCTTGTGTTTCTTTTCATGTATGTGTGTGTAAGAGACTTACTTAGAGACATAACTACTTAAGATTAATGCTTTAAGACTGTTTTTGAAGATAATTTGGATGGTCTGTATCATCAGAAATATAACTTAAATATCACATTTGCTTCTCTGCATGTGTTTTACAGACAATAGTTATTTTTTCCTGTCATAGTCGGATATTATCGGATATTTATCGGATATCCGATAGCTTAACCTATCGGTATCGATATCTGATTTTGATATCCTATAGGATATTAACGGATATCGGATATCCGATATTCCTTAACCTGTCGGATATCAGAATTCTAAATATCCGACGGATTTTCTTCCATTGACAGGCCTAATCTTGGATATTGATATATGGAAGATCAGGGAAACCATTTGTCAAAGTAGAAACACTCCTCCTATTTTTAGATTCCATATGGGTTTGTGGACTAGCACTTGGTTGGCAAACTAACTAGGGGCAGAATTAAAGGATTATGGAAATGATAATCATGGGAAGAGGACCATCAGCCATCTATCATGTATAGTTTGTTAGGGTATTGATCAAATGGACCACAACAACCGCATTCCTTAGTGGGAGTTGGAGAAGAAGTGGGACCAAGTTTGATGATCAGTGAATGGACGGTGTTGCTTTCTTATCAAATCTACAGAATCAGAAGAATATCCCAAAAAAAATCTTAAGCTCCTTTCCTTCCTTCCTTCCTTCTTCATTTGTTTTCAGAAATAAATGCATCATGAAAGTGTCATTGACTAGTCAAACTTCCCTAAAATGTTAAAAAGTCATACCTCATTATCTTATAGGGACCATACCCACCATTCAGCTGTCATGATACATGAGATCATATCGTATCAACTGCATTGCTGTACAGTTCTTAATAATTAAAATTCATAATTAATATCAAACAAAAATATGTAAATCACACGACTCAATTTCATTTACCAACATTATAAATTAGCCGTTAGTCTGACCAACCACTCCCACCGTCCATCGATATACAATTTCATTGGAGATCCGGAGGATATTGACTCCTGGATGGCTAGGGCTGCACATGTGCCAGTACGGCCCGGTTTTCTGTTAGAACCGGTCCCTGTACCTGGTGTTGACCGGTACACCACTTTCAGAACCGGTACCTGTACTTGTACCGGTAAGACTGGCCGGTTCCACTCCGGTACCGGATTTTTACCCTATCTCTTTTCTTATATTTTCATAGAGTTTTCGGACAAATTGAATAGACCAAATTACAATGAAAAAATTTCAAAATTTATCCTCAACTGATTCGGATAAATCATTATAATCACACTAATTTGCATAATGAACAAAAATATAAATATTATCTGTAGGACCAGAATATCGCTACATCTATTCTCTGCGAGATTAACAACACTTCCCAGCGAGCATCACCGCAAGATCTTCAACTACACTTCACGAGTGTCACAAAAGCCTTCAAAAGAGTGACGTAATAACTGACGATTGAAGAAAACTTGAGAAAAGCATGTTTGTTCTGCGATGGTTACAAAACTTGCGAGATTTAACATTGTAACTATCGCGGTACAATCGCAGAATCAACCCGAAATAAGAGGAAAACTTAGATGTCATCCACTATGTAACTACCCTATAAATATAGACCCAATGTGTCCAGAAAAGGATGATGTATTTTTGAGAGTTAAGAAAGTCTTGAGGAGAGAGAAATTTCAAGAGAATAGTTGTAATCTTGAATTCTTCCATTTCTGTAAACATTTCTGAGAACAAAATAATAAAGTGTCGTTTTTAATCTTCAATTGTGAGTTGATTATAACAAGATCTTAATAAGGGTGTAGTGTGGGAAATCCTGCAACTACATTTTGGCGCCCAAAACAGGGAGAATCAAGCTATTAAAAAAAAAATCTCTAATTACAATTTGAAGATTTGAAGAAATTGTTAGAATTGAAGAAATAGCTAGAAGAAGAGAAAATACAGCAGAACCACCAACAACTGTAAGGAGGAGAAACAAATGAATTAGGAGAATCTTCAAGGATAAGAACAAGAAGAAATAGAACAAGGATTGAAGGAGAAGATCAAATTCCAACCGAATCAACAAACACCGATATAAAATAGAAATGTGGATTATGATAGAGTGAGTGTGCATACTTGGAGATCGGATTCGATGGAAGATGTAGAAGATCAAAAATTAAGAGACGGAAGAAGAGAAGAAAGAAATCAAGGAGTGGTTGAAGAATTAATTCATGGAGAAGGAGAAAATGAAACAGCAGATGATCCAAGACAAAGAATACAAGAGGAAAGAAGATTAGAGGCGGAAGAGCGTGCAAATTTAACAAGATAAAATCATGAATTGAGAATGGAGAATTTAAGGTTACAAAATAGAAGATCAAGAAGTACTGTTAGATCGAATTCAAGATCATTAAGAGAAGAATTAAGGCGAAATTCTCCAATAAGAAATGCTAGAGGAAATATCCAAGAGGAAATGCAAAATCCAAATGAAGAACAACGTCATAGAGAAGAAGAGGTAATAGAAGATCGCCATGATCCGCGTGGCGAAAATTTGGATAATAGATTTAACAATAGAAATCAAGAGGGAAAAGACAACCAAAATGATGAAGATGATCCAGAAGAAGGTAGAAGGATATTACATGGGCGAGAGATCCAGAGAAATCGAAGAATAATTGAGGAAGAAATTGAGAGACATTATGGGCAGAAGTAGAAGAACAAGAATTCCAAGAGGCAGTACGACAGAATAACCATGAAAATCAAGAAAGGAGACGTACACAAAATCGTTATAATAATAATATTCAGGAAGAATATGATAGAATACAAAGGAGAATAGAAAGACATCGAAGAAAAATGATGAGAAATGAAGAAATTCGCAGAGAAGTACAGCTGCGATTGCAAGAAGAAGATCGCAGAAGAAGGAATGTGGGTATAGATGAAGACACACAAAATCTCGCAAGACAAGAGGTACATGAACCCATGAGAAGGGAAGCTGCATTAAAAATACCGATGGAACCAAATTCAACGGCGAATGAGAAAATTTTAATAGAATTAAAAGAGATGAGGGGAATAATAAATAACAGAAGAGAAGGAGGTAGAAGGAAACTTGATGAAGCTATTGAAGAAGCTGCGAGAACTCCATTCACTAAAGAAGTACAGTTAAGAGGAATACCTCCAAAGTGCAATTTACCAGCATTAACCAGCATTTTTGATGGAACTACCTGTGCCGTACAACATGTTAAGGCTTATGTTAGGTGTATGCTGCAATGGGAGAATCATGATGATGTATTGTGCAAGTATTTTGCATCTATCTTAACTGGCGAGGTGCTAAAGTGGTTTGAGGGATTGCCAAAGAATACTATAACTTCTTTTGAACATTTACAAGCTACATTTCTGGGAGCATATATAAGCAACAATTCATCGCGGCCAGGTATTGAAGATGTGTTTGGGTTAAAACAGAGGGTTGGTAAGAGTCTGAAATATTTAACCATAAGATGGAAAACAATGTGCAGTGAGATGGCAGGAAGAGTAGACGAGAGATATCTTATCTTGTCTTTTATCAATGCAATGTTCGCGACCAATCTGTTGTACATACAAATTTTCAAAGTTAAGAATACAATCACTATGACTGAACTACGAGAACTACAAGAAGAGTACATTGCTTTGGAGGAGAAACAAAATGAGATGGAATAATATCCAATCGCGAATACCAATTCAGTAGCAGCAAATGGGAGTTTACTTCCTAAAATGATTAACAATGTGGCGAGCAGCTCGCAAGCACAGCAAGAGAAAGTGGAAATTGATAATCAGCAGAGGTTGGTAGCTATGGGCAGTTGAGATCAAGAAGAATATGAAAGGGAGAAGAATTATTACAATCGCGGTGGGAATAATAAGATTCAAAGGCTTGATCAACCTCAAGAAACTTATGGTGGACAGAGGCAAAACAATTTCAGAAGCCAAGGAAACCATAAGATAATATGGGAAGAAATTAAGATGCCACCTCTAAATGCTAGTATAGAAAAAATCTGGGAAGCTATCATTTTGATGGAAAATATACCATCACCATGGAATATGGGAAAAGAACAACATCCTAATAATCGTAGTCAAGAATTTTGTCCTTACCATCACTTTCATGGTCACACAGTAAATGATTGCAGGAATGTCAAGAGAATAATTTTAAGGATGATCGACCAAGGAAAGCTAAACCACTTTTTAGTAGGACATCCACAATCTCAGCGATTGCCTCCAACACCAGAAATTCGCAGGGTAAATACTGTAAAAGGAGCAGAATCATTCGTAATAGAAGTAGGGGCTAAAGAAAAGAATTTGTTTTGTAATTCCATTGTACATTCACACAGAACTATAGAGGATTTCCATGATAATGTTATAAGCAGAGTCTTCGCGAGAGACACAGATGGAAGAGAGATAATGAATATCGTGAGAGCCTCGCCGTTAGAAGAATGGCAAAATCAAACTATATCTTTCACTGCACAAGAAGTACCAGAGCCTGGCGAGCAGCATGATAACCCATTGGTGGTGAGATTAGAGATAAATCCAAAGCAAGTAGAAGAAGAAGATGAAGAAAAATGATAATGAAAATGAAGATTCCTGGGCTATCAATAGAGTTCTAATAGACACAGGCAGTTCAGTTGATATATTATTTTATTATACCTACAAGACCATGGGTGGAAGAGACGAAGATCTAATACCATCAACATATAAAATCTATGGTTTTAATGGTACTGCCAATAAACCCAAAGGGGAAATTGAAATGCGGATTCCATTAAAGGGGATAACTTCCAAGATCTTGTTATGTGTTGTTAACATTGAATCACCTTACAATGCCCTGATTGGTCGACCTTGGATACATGGGATATTAGGTGTAACATCTACTTTCCACCAGTGTGTTAAATTTCCTCATCCTAATGGTGTTGGAGTTATTAAGGGAGATTGGGGAGAAAGCAAGAAATGTTATGAGATTGATATAAAATATTGTGAGGAAAGAGCTGAGAAGAATAGCAATTGGAAGTACAACATCAAGCAACGACAGAGATGTGAAAGATTGATGATTGATTCAATAGAGCAGCGAGAGGAAGATGATGACGAGCGGCTCGCAGATAAAGAAAAAACAGCAAAACGTAACAGAAAATCAGAACCAGAAAATAGTAAGTAGAAAGGTAAAATGATAAAATTTAAAGAAGCTTACGCGGAATTTGTTTGAAGAAAATGCAATTGAAAAGAGTACTCTGTTTGAAAGAATTGCAAAATTTTACAAGAAAATCGAAGAAATGGAATTTTATCAGAGTTACAATACTCGCGAGAAACGCGAATAAAATTTCGCAGAGATTAATAGAATGGGATGAACCTTTATGGCGTGCACCTTAGTTCGCGGATACAATTTCGCAAGAGGCAAATGTAAGACCTAATAGTGCGTCATATAAGGGGGTATCTCTTTACATGACTCAGGGATAAGGTTATACCGCTGCTGGAACCTGAGTCATGCAGATGTTGGGGTTAAATAAAACCTATCCAGGAGAGAGATCTTGGATTTCCAACTATATAAGGTTATGCCCTGGTTGGACAACTGAGAATATCTTCTAAGAAGTGCAAAGTATGACCAAGGCGCCGAGGTACACAGTTGAGCCAAGGGTTCCCGGGGCGTACGAAAATACCCTGGCCATTCTTGGTAAGTCTTGGCTATGATGCACTTGGCCTGAAGAAAACCCCACTTAGGGTGCAGTCTTGTAACTATAAGCCATATAGGCATAAAGTACAAGAGGCTGCGAAAACAACTGGTTGTTGGCAAATCTGGATGGGAGGAGCTAGTCTTGTATGGCCGATGTGCCCTCCTTGAAGGGGCAACCAGGGGGAAGATAAGGGAGGCACCCTCCATTAGGGAGCTAATAAGTGTCTAAAGACAGCAATGTCATGGGGCTTTATGATCTCAAAAACATTTAGGCCTGTCATATTGTCACATGACGAAAGTTATACAAAGGCAACAAGCCAAAAGAGAAAAGTTAAGATGAGATCAATGGGTTTTTACATGAAAGTGTAAAGACGTCCTGCGATTTCATCGCAAGACGGCAATGTCATAAGGTTTAATTCTTTCAAGAGAATTTACACTTATCATATTGTCGCAGAGATATTGAAAAAATATTGATAAGAAAAGATCAATGGGTCAATACATGCAAATGTAAAGACATCCTGCGATTTTGTCGCAGAAAGAAAAAATGTGGCAAAATAAGACCTTTAATTAGGAAGGCATAATAAGACCATAAGATTATTGCGATAATGCTCGCAGAATTTATGAGAGTTGCGATTCTACGCATAAATCATAAAGTTATGCAATTATTGCTAGCGATAACATCGCCGAAATTGAGGCAAATTTAATTTGATTCACAACTAATATCTAATCTCTACTCAATTTTTTCATATTGCAGATGAATAATAGAGGCAAGTATGTGAATGCATAGAATGATGAAATTATTATTCATCCATCATATGATAAAATTGCATAGATGATACATTTATACAAATAATTAAAGGATAATAATTATGATTGATTGATTATGTTGCAGAAAAAGAATTATTTTCTAATTCGTACAGATAAAAGCAAAAGAAGTTTACACATCAAGTTGGAGAAACTCGCAGCAATGTTACGAGAAGCAGAAAATAAATGTACAAAATTTACAAGGAAAATAGAAGGAAGAAAAATAATTATTTGGATCCTTCACTCTCTTCATCAAATTACTTGTCATCGCCAGATTCCTCTTCTTCATCGTTATCATTATTAACTTCATCTTCATCAGATTTCTTTCCATTGCCAGACTTTTCTTCATTACCACTATTATTTTCGTCTCCGTCTTCGCTAGATTCCTCAGCTTCGCTATCAGAGATAACTATATTTGGGGTATCATCTGGAATTTCCTTTGTGAGATCGGGATATGTAGAATGAGGAATACCATGATCATCACAGACTAGTTTAACAACGTTATTACGAACACGGATAAGGGCGTTACTAAAATTCGAAGATGAAATTTTCAATTTGTCCTTCAATCGGGAATACTTTTCATTACGAGAAGATAGATTTCCAGCGAGTTGGCTTTTTTCTTCTTCCAACTCATCAAATCTTTTACGATAGTTCTTTTCGGATGCTGCGAGCAAATAATAACAAAGTTAATACATATAAGGATGATTCAACTAGAAAATAAATTAGTGAAATCATGAGAGTGATAACCTTCTCTTTCGGTAATCATATCTCTAATTAAGGTAGAGTGACCAGTTTGAAGACTAATATTTACACCTAGATTATTTCTGGCATTATCAAGAACCATTGCAGCCCAAGAAAATTCATCATCGCTAGTAATAAGAATACGGGAGCGAATTTGGTTTTCTCTTTCAACAAAATCCATTTTCTCACGGATAAGTCTATCTCTTTCAAATTGAACTTCAAGAATGGTTTTATGGAAATTTGATAAAGCTTCAGCTCCTTGTCTAGATATACGATCTTTGTCTTTAGAAAGATCATTATTACTAGCCTTTAAAGTTTTTATCTATGTTTTGGAATTGTGGAGAAGCTCTTTGAATCTGTGGGTAATATCTAAACAAGATCTGTAATCAATTTCTAAGAGACGAAAATTAGATCTGAGTTCATCTATGGAAAGGGAATTAATATTGGAAGGATTATTTAAAGAATTATTAAGAAGTTCTAGAAGAGTATCATTGCCTATCGGTTCAGGAAAAGAGCGAATGGTTAAAGCCTCATCAGTGAGACCATAAATGTCTGCGAGAATGATAAATCGGGTAAGAAAAGATAGTGAAATATAGAATTATGAAGGAAAAGAAGAAGGTTATCATACCTAAGAGTTGTTTGTTAACGGTATCAAGATTGGATACTTTGAGCGATTGTTGAAGAAGATTATTCTCAATTTCTCTATTCTTCTCACGAAGATTAGCAAGTTCAGCTTCCATTTGTTCATTTTTCTCGCGAAGATTAGAAGATTCAGATTTTAATTCTTCATTCTTTTGGCAAAGAAAAACATTCTTCTGTTGAGAAAATTCACACATATTGTCTAAATCAGAAGCAATAGCAAAAGCAGCTCTTCCAACCTGCGATAGAACTATATAAGTCAAAATCTAGCAAAAATTTCAATAGATACATAAAAAGGATGAACAAGTAGAAACATATCAGGCTGCCAAGTGAATTTAAGAGACTTGGAGTCAGCGATCTTGAAACCCCGCGAAGGGAATCATTGTCAGCTAGTATGGGAGCATCGCAGACTTTGGCGAGGGACTGGGATATTTCATTAATAGCTTTATCTCCATACTCATTTGGGATACCAAATATATTTTTGCCAAAAATTTTGGATAGTTGAGCCATTGCAGACTCAGAAGAAGAAGAATCCTTTATAGAAGGAAAATTTTGGATAGTTGAGCCAACGCCGAAATTATCATCATCGTTGTCCTTATCAAAATTTTCTGGAATAGGTTGGGGAATTGGAGAAGAAGGGAGTTGGGTTTTTCTTCTCTTTAAGGGAGGATCGTCAGATCCCTCACTGCGAGGAGCAGTAGGTTTCCCTTTGGGAGGAGCAGTAGATTTCCCCTTGCGATCAACTGTGGACTTCACTTTAATTCTCGCAGGTTTTATTTGTTCTAATTCTTCGATTTCCTGTGAACAGAGATAAAGATAAGAAATATGGGCTACAATATATTGTTAAAGCTAATGAATTGATATTTCTTACTTCATCTGTGAAGGATTTAAGAGCTAAATAGTGCTGGGTTTCCTAAAAGCCTGGTAGCTGAGTTTCATTCTGTCAATCTGGAAAAGATTGGAGTAATTAGCGAAAATATAAAAACAGGGGGAAGATAGTGAATAATAATTATACCAAAGATCGGAGAGAACATACCTCTTTAGTTCTTTCAGGCCAGTTGAAAACCCAAGGTTGATATTCTGAAAGATTCGCGGGTAATGCGCAAGAACCAGAAATATAAGGACCCTCAAGATATAACAGAAAAATGAACCACTTGTCATCGCTAGAATGGCGAGGGCCTTGGTTAGTAGATGTATGCCAATCAATGTCTAGCATAAGATCTTTATCATCAGCAATCTTTTCTTTCTTCAAGCGAACACCCCAGCAAGTGCTATCCCTCTTCATAGGGACTATTTTGTAATTATCAAAGAAATTATCCACAGTATAATCTGCATAAACAATGGGAACATCTTTAAATTGAGGATTATTTTCAGCTTCAGGGTAGCGAGATCCTTTGTCAGCACCGCGAGAAGCATATTCAAGCAGCAATCGAATACAATCTCCACCCAAATATCGCTCGCGAGAATCTCTCGTCAGAAATTATTTCATAGAATAGTGGAAGTTCTGGATCATAGAGAGGAATGGTAAGACCAGCTTCAAGTCGACCTAGCGATACTATAATTTTATCGCGAGAGTATTGATAATCAGTGAATAATCTAAGAGAAAGTTCGGATTTAGGGCTCTGATTTGGGATTGTAGACAAAGTAAAACCTTTGCTTTGGAGTTTTTCTTGCATCTCACCAAAAGCAGCCAAATTTTTAGCACCAGCAACAACCATTTTTTAAGTATGGGAATGAAGAAAAAGGTTGAAAAGTAAGAAAGGAATCACAACGATAACAGACACGCAATTTACGAAAGAACAGTAAACTTGCAGAGAAGTTACGTAGAGAAATAAGAAGAAAGTAAAAGAGGAAGAGAAAAGAATGAAATGAGTATTTATAGAAGAAGAAATTTCTCGAAGAAGATGAATGTAATAAATGCTAAGAAAAGACATGAACTGTCAGATCGCAGCGGTTAGATAGGACGTGTAGCAAATTCATTAGAAGAGAGAATGCGTGAAAACAGCTGGAGAAGGATACAGAAACATGTCAGAACAGAGATTGATGAAGAGATAAGTAGTTACGGCATTTTAAAAGTTCTCATGATCTTCTCTTCTTCGCAGAAAATACATGAGAAGAGGCAAGATGTAGGACCAGAATATCTCTACATCTATTCTCTGCGATATTAACAACACTTCCCAGCGAGGATCACCGCAAGATCTTCAACTACACTTCACGAGTGTCACAAAAGCCTTCAAAAGAGTGACGTAATAACTGACGATTGAAGAAAACTTGAGAAAAGCATGTTTGTTCTGCGATGGTTAAAAACTTGCGAGATTTAACATTGTAACTATCGCGGTACAATCGCAGAATCAACCCGAAATAAGAGGAAAACTTAGATGTCATCCACTATGTAACTACCCTATAAATATAGACCCAATGTGTCCAGAAAAGGATGATGTATTTTTGAGAGTTAAGAAAGTCTTGAGGAGAGAGAAACTTCAAGAGAATAGTTGTAATCTTGAATTCTTCCATTTCTGTAAACATTTCTGAGAACAAAATAATAAAGTGTCGTTTTTAATCTTCAATTGTGAGTTGATTATAGCAAGATCTTAATAAGGGTGTAGTGTGGGAAATCCTACAACTACATTATCCATTCCTTTAATCAAACCATAGCAATTAATCACGAATTCAAGATTGTTTTTGAAACAAAAATAAACTCCCACTTCAATTACTCTTCAACTATTCCTCAATCTTCAATTACTCTTCAACTATTCCGCCATTCGATTCTCTCTGTTAACCGTGTGAAACCTTATATCATTAGCTCCAGATCTATGAATCTGAAATTAATGAAAACAATATTTCAATTAGAAATTGGAGATTCAGGAATTGAAATTGAAATTAATATAATTAACTCAAAACCCTAATTGAGATCGATATAATTAACTTAAAATCCTAACTGAAATTGAAAGATGGGTGCTCATGAAAACCCTAACAAACACATAACCTAATCACGAAGAAGATGATGGTTAGCGGGTTTTTTTTCTCACAAAATAAAACCCTCACAAACACATACTGGTACTTACTCCATAGTGGATTACTCGTTTTCTCACAAAATCATAGTTACCAGTACAGAAGAAGTGAACAAATAAGAACAACGAAAGAAGATGCATAAAGAAAAAATGAATAAGATGATGGTGAGTGTGAGACTCTCCAGTTAAGGGAAGAAGATGGTGTGAGAGTCACCGCAATGAAGAAGAAGAACTGAAACTTAAAATAAAAATGTCAAACAAATCAATACTTTTATTTTTATCTCTTATTCCAAACTTAGCAAGGATGGTTGGTATTGATTTCTCAAATGATGATCAATGGCTGCTGTTAACCGGGATTTTCAAGCCGGTACTTCCCCCATAACCGATGTCTGTACCGGTAAACTACGGTTCTTAAGTTTCATTCTCGGTCCCTGTACCGACTACACCGGTTCTGGTGCGGTTCCGGTCCGGTTTTTTCGGTTCCAGTCTGGTACAGGTCATCTTGACCGGTTCTTGTGCAGCCTTAAGGATGGAAACTCTCGGCGTGGGTTCTTGGAAAAGATGCATGTTGTTGATAATTGGCATAAAATCTTCCGGTTCGGAAAAGTAGAAAACGCATGTCTCAAGGTGGACTTTTTGCCCTTAATTCACCTGTTAACCAAGTGTTGCCGGCTCATAATTCCTTCTTTTTTTCTTTTCCTTGTTTCGTTTCTTTGCCTGGCGTTTTTAGGGGCGACACCAAAAGAATTAAGGGTGATTAATAAGATAAAAATAAATAAATAAATACTTATATGTCCCTTCATAATCGGTAGTTTAGTATTGGTTGTTATCAACCGATTGTGACTATGTTCTTCTCTTCTCTGCTTTGTTTTGAAATAATACCACAATCGGTAGATAAAGAACATCACGAGACTACCGATTGTATAATCGGTAGAGATAATAAGCATCACTAAACTACCGATTGAGCAAATAGAAAATTAAAAAAATTAAAAATTCATTGGTTTTTGAAAATTTGGAATTTGGGGAAACTACCACAATCGGTAGATAAAGAACATCACAAGACTACCAATTGTATAATGGGTAGAGATAATAAACATCACTAAACTACCGGTTAAGCAAATAGAGAAATTCAAAATTCCGTTTGTTTTTGAAAATTTGGAATTTGGGGCTACTACCACAATCGGTAGATAAGGAACATCACGAGACTACCGATTGTATAATCGGTAGAGATAATAAACATCACTAATCTACCTATTGAGTAAATAGAAAAATTAAAAAAAAAATCAAAATTCCATTGATTTTTGAAAATTTTGAATTTGGGGCAACTACCACAATCGGTAGATATCACGAGACTACCGATTGTATAATCGATAGAGATAATAAACACCACTAAACTAACGATTGAGCAAATAGAAAAATTCAAAAAATTCAATATTCCATTGGTTTTTGAAAATTTGGAATTTGAGGCTACTACCACAATCGGTAGATAAAGAACATCACGATATTACCGATTGTATAATCGGTATATAAAGAACATCACGAGATTACCGATTGTATAATCTGTAGATAACAAACATCACTAAACTACCGATTGAGCAAATAGAGAAATTCAAAATACCATTTTGGGGCTACTACCACAATCGGTAGAAAGTTAACATCACGAGATTACCATTTTAACTATCGATTATAATTTTCGTAACACAAACCAACATACATCAATATAAACTACCGTAGTATTGTCTACCGATTATGGAGGGCATTTTAGATATTTCGTAAAATCTGAAATAAAGGGTGGCTTTCTTTTAGTTTTGGGTTACCTTTTTTGTCTTATTAGTCCCCCCTAATTCTTTCGGGGTCGCCCTAAAGATGCCATGTTTTTTTTTATGCATATAATTATTAATAACTAAGTAGCAATTACACGAGGATATGTGTAACACGAAGAGTCATCTATTACCATTACAATTTGATTAATGCAATGTGGGTTTGTACGATCCCAAATCGAAAGTTGATAGGTTTCCTAACTAGTTGGTATCTGTGATAAGACTCGTTAATCTGTCTGTTGTTTGATTTCCTTCCATGTAGTTATGTTGCACGGTGCAATAAGGGATTTGACTCATGTTCAATTTGATTTCCATAATCATTTATGCAATGTATAATGGTGGTTCAGTATCTGATGTTAGGAATCGAAGAAGGTTTTTCGAGTCAGTCTCATATTATACTTTTAGCTAGTTCCATTATGATGTTGTCTCTGAAGCTACGGGAATGGCCCAGGTTTCATCTTTTATGTCCGTGGTAATTCCCAGCGGTTGCGCTACCCTAACATGGTTCTAGCAGTCGCACTGTGCATATGAAAACTTCTCCATCTATAACCAGATATCCTCATGTTACCCCTTCCATACTTATCTTTATCAAGTCTAAGTTAGGTTCGACCCAGCCTATTAAAATTGTTGTAGATACTGGAATTTCATTTCTGGGGTGTACGTGAGCTGACATTCCATGTAACATAAGGGGTAGGTTTTCCTTTGCCCAAGAAAAATCTTGTTGAAAACTGAGATCCATCTGAGTTATGCCTCCTAGGTTTGTTTTTTATTTTATTTTTTAGATGAATTCATTCTTGGTATCCATATGGACCGAAAAAAGAAACAACAAACAGTGTTGATGTAGAAATGCGGCTTTCTTTATAGAATTTGAGAGATTGTTGTTTAGGGGGTCATAATGTTCGTACCATTTTGGTTAGTGTTTGAGTGGTTAGGTAGCCTTGTTAAAAGTATAGTCCAAGAATCTACCATAACTTGAAAGTGGAGTAGTATGTGAACAACAACTTCTGGAACAGAGTTGCATTGTGAGCATACATTGGAGATTTAGAATGTCGAGGGTTGGGAGGCCCTTGTTAATTTCTTTCCACAAAAAAGTTGTACTTTCAAGGGACATGGCAAAGTCCAGAGGAATTTAGAAGATAGTATAAGGTTTTGATGAATTAATCCAGTGTATAGGTTAAGCATTTGTATCCAAATGTTGTGGCATGTATTCCATATTTGGTGAAAGGCCAAATGATCGGTTTGGATATTTTGAAAGTCCATTCACGATTCGTTGGAGCATGATGGGAAGAAGGAGGTTTACGTTATCATGATTCTAGGTATAGGTTAAAATATCGATGAGTTCGGACATTGTTTGGATTGGGTAATAAAGCGCATGATCTAAGGTATTTGATAAATGTGGAATCCAGTTCGGTTGAATGGGGCTTATTAATCTATTGTTGATTCGATGGAATAGATGTTATTTAAGTGTAGGAATGAAGGATGCTAATTGTCTCCGTCGTGGGCTGGTTGATTATGGGTTGGTTGGAAATTCTATAAAAATGGATTGTTGTTTAAGATATTTTTTGTTGTAGAGGGTGTCCTAAACTAAGTCCAATTTTTCATGGATGCTTTAGAATCATTTCAATATTAGCGCTTCGTTATTTTCGTTACTACTTTGGATGCCCAGCATGCCTTATGAAATGGGTTTGATCAGCTTATCCCATCATATGAGGTGAAATTTCCTGACGACAGTGGGATCATGTCCCCAAAAATATTCTTAGTGATACGGTTTATATTCTTGTGCATATGGGTAGGAATTGGACTCCCAAGTAGATAGGGATAGTTGATGGTGTAGGCATATCGAAGGCTTAGTGAATAATTGTCAGATATTAATGATTAAGTCTTGGATGATGAATGATGATGGATTTTGATGCATTAATTAGTTGTGTTGTATAAGTACTGTACATCTAGAGTACATGTTTAAATTGAGTAATGCTCTCAGTTGAAGCCTTAGATGTGATGGGAAGAAGATCGTTCACATACAAAAGGTGAAGATTTGGCAGGGTCTTTTCTGAGATACCTAATCCCTGCACAACCTTTTAGTTTTCCATATTTCCCAAGTTTGTATAGTAAAAAAATTGGAAAGTGAGTCTCCATGTTTTATTCCTCTTATCGCACTAATCTATCCATATGGTGTGTCGTTGATGTTGATCGAGTACGTGACCGTTGATACGTATAACATGATATATTCTATAAAAAATACGGGAAAACCTATCTTGGAAAAGGATTTTCTAATGAAACCCTAATCCAGACTATCATGGGCTTTTTAAATATCTACCTTAAGCGTTATTTTGGGATCTTTGGTATTGGTTGAGGTTTTAATGTGCAGAGGTCTCCAACGATTGATATGTTATCATGAATAGACCTTTTTGGCGCAAGGACTCTTTGATAAGTGCTTATCATAAACTGGAGGAGTGGTCGTATGCGTTTGACTAGGATTTTTGAGATGAT
Source organism: Papaver bracteatum (assembly GCA_023529315.1). Lineage (NCBI taxonomy): Eukaryota > Viridiplantae > Streptophyta > Magnoliopsida > Ranunculales > Papaveraceae > Papaver > Papaver bracteatum. The sequence continues at coordinate 800,894 of JAJJWX010001290.1, forward strand.
TTTATAAGTGCCATTACATAACCCTTATATGCCTGAACTATAAAGGTCTGGATATGTGGTCTATTTTGGGGTTCAAAGTTAGGTTTATGTGGTTCATGAAGGGGATTTAAAGTTAGGTTTATGCGGTTCATGAAGGGGTGGACATTGAGAGAATTACAAAAAATTGTATACCATTTCTATTATATGTGTATGGGTTGTTCCCCAGAAAAATTTGAAGAACTTACTGGTGTATCCATCCGGACCTGTACCACGTTCGATAGATAATAAGGCTTGCTTGATCTCTATAGGAGATACATCAGCCTTGAGTGAGATGCATTGGCTTGGTGTTAACCTTTGGGTTATTGGTGCAAATAGGTTTTCATCTATTATAATATTCGTTGTCGTATATTGGTCGGTAAAGTGGTCGGTCATGAATCTAATTATTCTGTTGGCTTGTAGTTGTTGAATTTTGTTGATTTTCGATGAATTTTTGATTTGTATGGAAGAAAGTGGTGTTATGATCACCCAATTATATTCATTGGATTCTTGTTCTGTGATGGCCAGTAAGTTGACTGAAAATTAAGTAATGTCATATGTAGTTCTCTTAGTTGTTTTTGTTAGAGCAGCTAGTATGTTAAGTCATTTCAGCTTCATGACGCATATTGATGTTGTGTTATTTTGATTTGATAAGTTGGTTTCTTAAAAATAGTAGGGAGGTGGTTAAAAGTCTCATTGGTCCAATGAGTGAGGGTTTCGCTGGTTGATATGAGCTTGATTTTCAAAGTCGTTGGGGGTTTATATGCTGTTCTCAGTACAAATTACAATCAAGATCCAGTAAAGAGAAGTAAGATAGAGTTAGGCATGGAAGATTAGATGAATTAAGAGAAGAAATTTAGACGAATTAAGAAGAAGAGATGAAGGAAATTTGGTTCAGGTGAACACATGCGTAAAAACAAGTCATTAATCATGCTTATCCTCTCACTCTCTCTATTACATGTTAAATGCTAACCAACCAGAAGCCCTAAAATCGACCACTCTCAGTTAGACACGCGACAACATCTGCTAGGCCAGTCGACTCTCCAATGTACCAATCAACTACCAGATATATAGGCACCCATAATAGTGTTCATGGAAACTCAGGAACATAATATTACTCCTCCCTTAGAGAATCATCCTTGTCCTCAAGGATGCAATTAGGATAATAAGATTGGATATTCAACTTTTCCTCCCAAGTGGAATCCTTAGGAGTAGAGTTGGTCCATTGGATTAGTAGCTGAGTATAATCCTTCCTTGTTGTTGTTAGTGATCTGGTAGCTAAAAATTTTTCAGGCATCATAATAATCTCTCATGCATGATCAACTACAGGTAGTACTGGTAATGGGATATGAGCCTTACCAATTTGCTTCTTTAACTGAGAAACATGGAATACATGGTGTATTCTAGAACTGGATGGAAATTCTAACTTGTAAGCTAAGGAACCAACCTTCTGCAAAATGGTGAAGGGACCATAGTATTTAGCTGACAACTTAAAGTTCTTGCGCAAAGAAACTGAAGCTTTCCTGTATGGTTGAATCTTTAAGTAAACTTTATTCCCAACTTCAAAGGATTTGTTAGTTCTGTTCTTGTCGGCAAAGAACTCCATTCTCTCTTGAGCTTTGTGTAGACTCTCCTTAAGCAAGCCCATCGTGGAATCTTTTTGCTTTAAATATTTATATACTACTGCTACAAAAGTGACTGTTGTGGATGGAAATGCCATGTGAAGAGTATTATAACCATATAGGGCCTTAAAAGGAGTCATATTTAGGATGATGTGATAGGTTGTGTTGTACCACCATTATGCTAGTGCAAGCCAATGGAACCGTTTGCTAGGTTGGTGACTTGTGATACATCTTAAGTAATTTTCTAGATAGGCATTTACCCTCTCAGTATGTCCATAGGTTTGAGGGTGGTAAGTTGTGCTCAAGTTCAGACTTGTACCCAGATCCTTAAAGAGGTCTTGTCAAAAGTTTCTTGTAAACAACTTATCTCTGTCTGACACAATGGAAGAAGGAATCCCATGTAGCTTGAAAATTTGGTTCAAATAAGCCTTGGCCACTGTATCTGCTATAAAAGGGTATTGTAAGCCAATAAAATGGTTGTATTTGGTATGCCTATCTACTACCACCAAAATGACACTTCTCTTCTCACTGATGGGTATCCCCTCTATGAAGTCCATAGTGACATGCTGCCAAGCTTGCTCTAGATGGGAAGTGGATGTAGTAACCCATTTGGAAAATGGTGGTCATTTTTGTTCTTTTGGAAAACATCACAAGAAGATACGAAGGATAAAATATCCTTCTTTAGTCCTGACCAGTAGAAATACTTTCATGCTCTCCAATATGAAGCACGTATACCTGAATGCCCTCCTACTGCAGAAGAATGTATTGAATCTAAGATGGTCCTTCTGACATCATTGTTGTCTCCTACATAGATTATATCCTTGTACCTCGGTACTTCTTCCTTTACTGAAAATTTGGAGTCTCCATTAGTAGTTGCAAGGGTCTGAGCAATGAGTTGTTGTGGATTGGTATATTGAGCATAGCTGGAAAGGATATCAAGATTCCAAGTTGGCTTGGAGAGTGCTAGAGAGATGCAGGCATCATTATTCTGTGGTCTTCTGGAAAGTATATCAGCCACTATATTATATGTACCCTTTTTGTACTTGATTTCATAATCAAAACCAAACAGCTTCATTAACCATCTATGTTAAAGCACAGTTGTAATCTTTTGATCCAAGAAGTATTTGATACTTTGGTGATTTGTTTGTATAATAAATTTTCCTTCTTGTAAGTATTGCTTCCACTTGGTAACAGCCATAACTACAACAAGCAATTCCTTCTCATATACTGATAAGGCTCTTGCTCTTGGGCCTAACCCTTTGCTGAAAAAAAAGCAATTGGTTTTCCTTATTGAATCAACACAACCCCCACACAGGAATCACTAGCATTAGTTTCAACAATAAACTGTTTTGAAAAATTTAGTAAGGCCAGCATTGGAGTGTTGGTCATGGATTTCTTGAGTTGTTCAAAGGCCATTGTAGCTGACTCATTCCATATAAAGGAGTTCTTCTTCAAAATCTCAGTAAGTGGCCTGCTAATGGCCCCATACCCTTGTAAAAACTTCTTGTAATAACCAGTGAGCCCCAGAAACCCTCTTAGCTCCTTAATATTGGTTGGTGTATGCCACTCTGAAGTGATAATGTGACCAAGGTACTCCAGTTATGTCTGCCCAAAGCAACATTTGGATACCGTTGCATATAACTTGTGGGCTCTTAACAAGGAAAAAGTGATTTGGAGGTGCTTCAAATGCTCTTGTAAGGAAGAGTTGTCAACTAGGATATCATCAAAGAAAACCAATATGAACTTCCACAAATGTTCTTGAAAAACTTGATTCATGAGGGTCTGGAATATTGCGGGAGCATTTATTAGATCAAAGGGCATCACCTTGAACTCATAATGCCCTTGGTGGTTTCTGAATGTTGTCTTGTAAATATCTGCAACATTAACTCTTATTTGGTGGTATCCAGTCCTAAAATCAATTTTGGTGAAGTACACTGCTCCATTTAGCTCATCTAATAATTCCTCAATGAATGGGATTAGAAATTTGTCCTTGACTACGATATCATTCAACCTTCTATAGTCCACACAGAACCTCCGTGTATTGTCCTTCTTCTTAACTAATAATTAGGTGAAACAAATGGACTATGGATGGTTTGTATGATGCCTGCACTAAGCATTTCTTTCATAAGCTGTTACACCACTCCTTTTTGTATGTATTGGCATTTATAAGGCCTTTGGATAGTGGGCATGGAATTGGGTTTGAGTGGTATGGTATGATCCAGAGTTTTAGTAGGAGGTGAAAAAGCGGGGGTCTAACAACCTAACCCAATATTTTGCTTAACAATCTGTGTGGACTAACTCCAATATACTTTCAAGAGAAATAACTAGACAGTTAGATTTCAATCTTAAGAAAAGTATATCAAAGAGTTATATCTCAATTTCTCAATTCAATCTGTAATCAAACAAATAATAATTTGCGAGCCTGATTGAATATAAGAGAAATAACTTGAACGGTACCAAAGACCAATGTTTATGGATCAATCAATTTCAATCAACAACCAAAGGTTGTATTTACCAATTGATCAATTCAAACGCACAACCTGTGATATTTCAATTATATAATAAAATATAATGCGGAAAAAAAATAACACAGACACCAGAAGTTTTGTGAACAAGAAAACCGCAAATGCAGAAAAACCTCGGGACCTAGTCCAGATTTGAATACCACAATGTATTAAGCCGCCAAAGACACTAGCCTACTATAAATCTAACTTCGGTTTGAAATGTATTTGAGCCCTAATCAATCTCACACTGATCAAGGTACAGTCGCGTTCCTTACGCCTCTTGAACCAAGCCGGATTCTGCCCACTTGATTCCCTTAGCTAATCTCACCCACAACTAAGAGTTGCTACGACCCAAAGTCGAATACTTGATAAACAAATCTGTATCACACAGAAAAGTCTATTGAATAGATAAATCTGTCTCCCACAGATATTCCAACGAGTTTTTGTTCCGTAATTTGATAAATCAAGGTGAACATGAACCAATTGATAACCCGAACTTATATTCCCGAAGAACAGCCTAGTATTATAAATCACCTCACAATAATCTTAATCGATTAACGAAACAAGATATTGTGGAATCACAAACTATGAGACGAAGGCATTTGTGACTACTTTTCAATCTTACCTATCAGAGATATAAATCTCAAGCCAATCTTATGATTGTACTCAATCACGATAGAAATAGCAAGATCAGAACACAAAACTGCAGAGAAAATAGTTGGGTCTGGCTTCACAATCCCAATGAAGTCTTTAAGTCGTTAACCTACAGGGTTTCATGAAAAACCTAAGGTTAAAGGAGAATCGAGTCTAGCTTACACAACTAGTATCACACAGGAGGTGTGGGGATTAGGTTTCCCAGTTGCTAGAGTTCTCCTTTATATAGATTTCAAATCAGGGTTTGAAATCTAAGTTACCTTGGTAACAAAGCATTCAATATTCACCGTTAGATGAGAACCTAATTAGATTCAAGCTAATATCTTTCAACCTTTAGATCGAACTTAGATTGTTATACACAAATGAAATGTATCTTAATTTAGGTTTGAGTAACCGTACCTAAACATGTACACTTATTCGGTTCAATAATAGTTAACCAATGGTTAGACATATGAGCACTTTCATATCAACCTTATTCATCTTTACCATAACTAGTTCAAATGACTCAAATGAACTAGTTGGAGAGTTATTCAATTGCTTAGATATATTAGAAATATACAAGACACAATCGAAGCAAAATATATTTTGATTCATTCGAATCAATTCATGCACATTATAGCCATGGTTTGCAAAGATTGCATTCCTTATTATATAAATGTTTTAGTTCATGAACAAATCGATTTTAGAGAGTAACCAGCTTAAGTATGCAAACGGGTGCGCATACTTAAGTATCCGGATTGAGTTTGATTTTCACTCTCAAACTCCAGCAGAAATTCACGGACGTGAAACTTCCACCAGTATGCGTACGGGTACACATACTTACCCGGACTTCCAGCAACCGCCAGTACGCGTACGGGTACGCATAATTTAGGTTCCCGGTTTTGGACTTTTACACAAATGTGAGAACACACTATGTTTATATCCAAACATGGTTACTAGTTCTAAACTCTCATTTCAATCATTGAACTTTCTTAGAGGATTTTAAAATAGTTGTTATTCACAAACTATTAGCATCAAAGTGATTTCCAAGTTATTAAAATAATATGACTTTCTTCACGAGCAAAGATGAACTTGGCTAAAGCAAAAGCTTACCAACACGTATTTTAAGAAATAGATAAGCGAGATAAACTCAGATCAAAATAGCAAATGTGTATAATTGAAGTCTATATAGAAATACGAATTTTGTCTCAAAATAGGAGATAGAGTAGATAGACTTTTGAGTGATTGATAAGTTCAAGTCTCCACATACCTTTTTGTTGATGAAGTTCCACAAGTTCCCTTGAGTAGTTCTTCGTCTTCATTCGATGAACACCATGGAGTCTAAATCTCAACTACACTTACTATCCTAATCCGAGACTTAGCTATAAGTAGACTTGAAATCAAGACTTATAGTTTTGGCAACTAAACTTGACAAATAAGCTTGAGATAGCAACGCTTGCGAGTTCGACCGAGCAATGCTCTAACAATCTCCCCCTTTGTCAATTTTAGTGACAAAACTATCAATACATATGGAATACAAAATAAATAAACTTTGTGGCTTCTCATCCAAATGCTTGATCTCCTTGGTTCTTCAACATTACTTGAAATATTCGTCACTTCCAAGTACTCCAATGATTCTAAATGTGTTCAACTCATCATCATCATTGTTGAAGATCCATAGCTATAATAATGAGAAACAATAGCTCTCAATCATTGTTATACAGTGTTATAATATTATTACACAGCATCAAAGTTCAATTGCATCACAACTTCGAAAATAATACTATGGTGATATGTATCACTCCCCCTTAGTCAATACTTCATCTCACATGAAAACCACCCTCCCTTACATAATTATCCGCAAACCATATGTATTTTTAGTGTGAACTACACACTAATTCTCCCCCTTTTTGTCAATAAAATTGGCAAAGGTACGAAAATTAGTGGGATCCTAATGAAATTTTCATAGAGATACTTCATGACCAAAAGCAAAGTACATATAAACTTTTTTAGATGCAATCATATAGCCGAAACTAAATGTATTCATCAAGGAGTTTATAAAGATACAAGATAACCCCTATAATATTCCACAGCCGCACTCCCCACAAAGATTTGGCAATTAAGCACAAGTTCAATTAAGAACTCTCCCCCATAAAATGTCATTCTCGAAAGAACAATAAGAGCGACCTTACTTTCACAAGAAAATAAGGATTTCTTTGGACATTAACAAATCACATGAGAATATGAATTTGTATCCAAAAATCTAAATTTAATTAACCACAAGAGAACCCATGATTAATTTAACTGTAAATTCTCACATAATAGAACTTACGGAGCCGCACAGTATTCACATAAATATATGGATCAGGGAAGATCAATACTGCGGAATAAACAAAGATTCATTCTATTTTTCATCACTATTTGCACAATGACATATAACAGACTTTAATCTTTGTAAACAAAAGTTCATCTTATCTTCCATCAATGTTTGTATAATGACATAATAGGCTTAACTTTTGTTTGTCCAAAGTTCATTCAATCTTTATCAATACTTGCATACTAACATATGAAAGACTTAACTTTTGACCTCGTATGGGACAATCAAAGTTCACAGATGCAAACATACATAACCTATAACAAGTTGCAATATATAAAACCATAAAGATTAATACTACAAAATCATCTTCTAAATAAACTTTAGAATTTAAATAAATAAATCTAAAAACATTGCAAGATGAAAATCGTTGGCTATTCCAAACCCTAGTTATCCTTCTTAAAACGTAAGAATAAATTCTCATAAGAAGTTTCCTAGACATTAAGAAAAACGACAAGCTAAGAAAAAGAGACTCCTAAACCACCAAAACCGAACATGAACTGAAATCAAATAGTCTTTTCAGAATCCTCACGAGCCTTGAGATCTTTGATCTTGTGATTGACAGCATCCACTGCTTTTTCAGAAAAGATATCCTTATTGAGAAGTTATTTAACATGTGTCTTCATGAGAACAAGATTAGAATTAACCTTTTTTCAACTCAGTTCTTAACACATCAAGGCTCTTCATAGTATCATCGAGTTGCAATTTTGCTTCCTCAAAGTATTTAAGAAAATCATGAACCACTTCAGCAGAAACCATATCCTCATTCTCAATATCCTAATGTGAATAGGCATAGTAACATGAGGCATTAGGACAATCATCTTCTACTAGGGTTATTTTCTTCCTCCCTTTGGACTCAAAAACAATACATTTGTCAAGAAAACCTCTTGAAAACTCACCAGAGCGGGAAGACGAAGACATTCTTGACAAAACACAAAATAACCCAGAGTATGCGTACGTGACTCAAAAGGTTTGGTATTTAAATGGTTTCTTAGGGAAGGTAACTTTTAGGGTTTCCAAAATTGATTCTTGACAGTAACACGGGTACCCGTACAAACACAACTTAACCCAAAAACAAAAATACCCATAAAAGGTTGTACTTTTACAGCACGACAAAAATTTTGCTACGTGAAGACTTTCACAAAAAATTGGCTCAATAAATTTCATATCTCCATAGAGAAACAATTTAGAGCACAAGGGTAGCAGGCAACTTAGTTGCAACAAAAGCTTCTTCGAAGTTAAGACAAAAAGAAAAAACCGAAGAACATATTCAGACACAACCAATACTAAAACAAAGTTGTATGCGGACAATAGTTTAGCTATGGAAGATAAGAAAATATTTCAACTAAACAGAAAGCAATTTTGCCAAAAGTATACCTGATTATTAACACGTCCTACTCAACATGATTTTTATGAGTAAGTTCTCAACCCTTATGATTAATTAGCACAAGTATGAGCCCTAAGCTTATTAGATAAAATGTGTTTACGGTTGAATCTCTTCTTCCTTTCAATTCTAGGAAAGAGTCCCTTTTGATGTTAAAAATTATAATAAAACTTACTGTCATCAAAATACGAGACATAGTTTGAGTTCTTACCAGAAGAATTTTGACTAGAGGGAATTGACAACCTATTGAGAATCTCTTTATATACTTCAATTATCACGTTTAGGTTGTTTTTCATATCATCATTGTTGCTGCCTTCTCCTGATATTTCATCCACATCAAAAGCAACATTATCTCCTTTTTTGACAGAAGAGAATTCATGAGCTCTTCTTGGACGATTTTTGTTAAGAAGTCTGTTATGATTTTGAGCATTTGAGGAACACATCGAACTGACTTTCCGGGTAGAATACATAAGGTGAGTACTGAAACCAATTGGTTTAGACATACGAATGTCAGTTACACCTTTGAGGATTAAATCTAAGGTGCGTTGAAGTCGAACAATGAAGTTTTTATTCAACCGAGAGTTTCTATTTTGCTTATCATTCCCTTTTGAATAAAAAAAGAGACACACTTTCTGATCATAAGAGTGATTAGAGAGCACCGACTTAACATCATAATTTGGAGATTTCTCCCTTCCATGTAATGTGGAACTTTTTTGATTAGAGAAGGCTACGAGCACATCTTTTCCGATAGAAAGGGATTCTAATTTTACTTCTGGAACTGAAACTCTTTCAGTAGAGAATGAAGCAAATGGTATAGTATACTTTTTGGAACATCCTTGAATAGAGAGTTTAATCAAGAGATGTTCAATTTTAAAAGCATCCTTTTTGAGGTTCGCCTCGAGTAAGATACATGATGACCGAACCTCAGTGTTTTCCTTGCAAGAAGCTTTTTCTTTAGAGTCACAATCTCTCACTATACCAAGAAGAACATTGACATTGTTTTTCAACCGATTGATTCTATAAAACTAGATTCTAACAAGATTTAGAATCAGTTTACTCTCTTTAGTTGTTTCCATTTTATCAACAGAGATAAACTCATTTGAAGGGTAATCAGGGTAACACATGGCAGTGTCAGTCTATTTCATTAGAACACTAGGTTCGTCTATATTTGAGATTGACAAATCATTCTTTTTAATAGACATTATAGAAACAGAACATTTGTTTTTGGTGATGCGTTTATCAGAGATAGTACTGTCGTCCGTAGAGTCAGATCGCTATAAACACATACTTATGAGGTCTTAAACGTGTTTGCCTACTCTGATACCAATTGAAAAAGCGGGATTCTAACAACGTAACCCAATATTTCGCTTAGAAATCTATATGGACTAACTCCGATATACTTTCAAGATAATCAACTAGACAGTTAGACTCAATTTTAAGAAAACTATATATCAAAGAGCTATATCTCAATTTATCCATTTAATCCGCAATCAAACAAATAAGAATTTGCGAGCCAGATTGAATATAAGAGAAATAACTTGAAAAGTACCAAAGAACAATGTTCAAGGATCAATCAATTTCAATAAACAACCAAAGGTTGGATTTAAAAATTGATCGATTCAAACGCACAACCTGTGATATTTCAATTATATAATAAAATATAATACGAAAAAAAAAACAGACACCAGAAGTTTTGTTAACAAGGAAACCGCAGATGTAGAAAAGCCTCGGGACCTAGTACAGATTTGAACACCACATTGTATTAATCCGCTACAAATACTAGCCTACTACCAATGAACTTCAGAATTGGATATAGTTTAACCCTAATAAATCTCACACCGATTCAAGGTACAGTCGTGCTCCTTATGTCTCTGATCCCAGCAGGATACCACGCACTTGATTCCCTTAGATGATCTCACCCACAACTAAGAGTTGCTACGACCCAAAGTTGAAGACTTGATAAACAAATATGTCTAATACAGAAAAGTCTATTGAATAGATAAATCTGTCTCCCACATATATACCTACGAGCTTTTGTTCTGTATTTTGATAAATTAAGGTGAACAAGAACCAATCGATAACCTGGACTTATATTCCCGAAGAACAACATAGTATTATCATCCACCTCACAATAATCTTAATCGATTAACAAAACAAGATATTGTGGAATCACAAATGATGAGACGAAGGTGTTTGTGACTACTTTTTTATCTTGCATATCGGATATATAAATCTCAATCCAATCTTACAATTGTACTCAATCACGATAGAAAACAGCAAGATCAGATCATGGAGCTACAAAGAAAATAGTTGGGTCTGGTTTCACAATTCCAATGAAGTCTTTAAGTCGTTAACCTACAGGGTTTCATGAAAAACCTAAGGTTAAAGGAGAATCAACTCTAACTTACACAACTAGTATCACACAAGAGGTGTGGGGATTAGGTTTCCCAGTTGCTACAGTTCTACTTTATATAGATTTCAAATCAGGGTTTGCAATCTAAGTTACCTTGGTAACAAAGCATTCAAATTCACCGTTAGATGAAAACCTGATTAGATTCAAGCTAATATCTTTCAACCGTTAGATCGAACTTAGATTGTTATACTTAAATGAAATGTATCTACATTTAGGTTTGAGTAACCATACCTAAACGTGTACACTTAGTCGGTTCAACAATAGTTAACCAATGGTTAGCCATATAAGTGCATTCATATCAACCTTATTCGTCTTTACCATAACTAGTTCAAATGACTCAAATGAACTAGTTAGATAGTTGTTCAATTGCTTAGATCTCATAGAAGTATACAATACACAATCGAAGCAAAATCGATTTTGATTCACTCAAATCAATTCATGAACATTATAGCCATGGTTTGTAAAGATTGCATTCCTTATTATATAAATGTTTTAGTTCATGAACAAAATAATTTTAGAGAGTAACCTGCTTAAGTATGCGAACGGGTATGCATACTTCAGTATCTGGATTGAGTTTTTTTTTCACTCTCAAATTCCAGCAAAAATTCACGGACGTGAAACTTCCGCCAATATGCGTACGGGTATGCATACTTACCCATACTTCCAACAACAGCCAGTACGCGTACGGGTACGCATACTTTAGGTTCCCGGTTTTGGACTTTTACACAAATGTGAGAACACGCTATGTTTATATCCAAACATGGTTACTAGTTATAAACTCTCATTTCAATCATTGAAACTTTCTTAGAGGATGTTAAAATAGTTGTTATTCACAAACTATTAGCATCAAAGCGATTTTCAAGTTATTGAAATAAAATGACTTTCGTCACGAGCAAAGACGAACTTGGCTAAAGCGAAAGCTTACCAACACATATTTCGAGAAATAGATAAGCGAGATAAACTCAGCTCGAAATAGCAAATGTGTATAATTGAAGTCTATATAGCAATACGACTTTTGTCTCAAAATAGGAGATAGAGTAGATATAATTTTGAGTGATAGATAAGTTCAAGTCTCTACATACCTTTTTGTTGATGAAGTTCCATAAATTCCCTTGAGTAGTTCTTCGTCTTCATTCGATGAACGTCGTGGAGTCTAAAGCTAAACTACACATACTATCCTAATCCAAGACTTAGCTATAAGTAAACTAGAAATCAAGACTTATAGTTTTGGAAACTAAACTTGACAAACAAGATTGAGATAGCAATGCTTGCGAGTTCGAGCGAGCAATAATCTAACTGGAGGTTCTTCAAATATATCTTGAAACTCCTGTAATAGTGGAAGAATGTCCAGAGGGGTGGTTGGAGATGAAGATTGAGGGGTAATGGAAAATAATTGACCAACAATGCCATGAGTGTTATTATTGAAGTAATTTCCTATAACCTAGTTGTTCATCTTCCTCAAGGTTGAATGTTATGGCTCACCAGTAAGCACAATTCTCTTGCCTTGATACTTGAAAGAGATGCTTAACTTGGAGAAGTTAAAGGTTATGTCACCTAACCTCCTCATCTATTCTGCTCCAAGTACCATGTCACATACTCCTAAGGGTAATATCCTCAAATCCTCTGTGAACTGATGATTCTGCATGGTCCATTATAGTTGAGGACATATGCCAGTACTTACAGTCTTATCCCCATTATCAACAGTCACCAACATGTACCATATGGTTCTGATGGAGCAGTTTAATTTATTTGCCAGATCACAATCAATGAAGCTGTGAGTGCTTCCAGTATCTATAAGTATTGACACCTTGTACCTTTTAATAGTTTCAGGGATTCTTATGGTATCACCAGTAGCACCACCGGTTAGAACATGTAGGGATATCTCCATGTCAGACTCCACCGGAGATTCTACAGCTTCTTCAAAGACTTCTTCTTCTACTTCCTCAGAAGATTCTGGTTGCTCTACCTATATTATAAATAATTATTCTCTCTTACAGATGTGTCCTGGGGTGTATACTACATCACAGTTATAACACAACCCATTTTGCCTCATGATTCTCACTTGTTACTGTGTTAATCTCTTAATAAGTGGTAGTAGTGGACTGGATTTTTTGGGTGGAGTTGCCTGATTTTGGTGTGAAGGGGCTAGAAACTATGGTAGTAGTTTGGATAGGTTTAGGGGGAATTGGAGATGTTGAAGCCTGGTAAGGCCTTGTGTTGGAAAAGGAATTGGTAAATGATCTCTGGAATGGCCTTGAAGGTTTAGATTGTTGAACACATTTTTGTTCTTGTATTATGGCTAATGAAAAGGCTTGTAAAAGTGTAGAGGGGTGAAACATCAACACAAAGTTTTTAATTCATCCTTCAACCCACTGATGAAACTCATTACAAATTATTGCTCATTCAAATAGGGGTTACTACTTAACATAAAAGCCTTGAGAGACTCAAACTATTCAAAGTATTCTTCTACAGTAGTAATTTGGCGCAATTTATTAAAACTGCCTATGAAATTGTCATCCACAAGATTTTCAAATCTAGCACAAACACCATAAGCTAGTTCTCTCTAAGACAAAAAAGGTTTTCTAACTTGAAAGTTAAAGAACCATTTATCAGCCTTACATTCTAAGTATATGGAAGCAATACTGACCTTCTGATTCTCCTCTATGTTATGAATATGAATGCACCTCTCACTTTTTTGTACCTATCCACGCGAATTATCTCCATCAAATCTAGGGAAATCAAGCCTGGGAGTATGCTGCTGTCTAGTATACGATGTTTCACCTTGAAAAATATGACCAAATTGATTATTACCTCCTATTGGTGCAAACCCAGGTGTACCCAAAATTCATGTATCTCCATTGTTGTGATGTGAAGAACGAGAAGCTTGAATCAACTCTGCCACCTGATTGGATAACAATTTCAAAATGTCGCTCGCCTTCTCTTGATAGGCCTTCGTATTAGTTGATTTCTCATCTAATTGATGACTCACCTTTGTTACCTTAGTATCTAGATCGACAAATTTCTATTGATTTTGCCTGTGAGAATCTGATAATTCTTTGATTGTAAAGTTATCGGAACCCATGAGTGGTGAAGGGGAACGACTCTAATGCCAAATGTATTGTTCTCAGTACAAATTATAATAAAGATCTGGTACAGATAAGTAATATAGAGTTAGGTAGGGAGGATTATACGAATTAAGAGAAGAAATTTAGACGAATTGAGAAGAAGAGATGAAGGAAATATGGTTCAGGTGAACACAGCCGTAAAAACAAGTCATTAATCATGCTTATCCTCTCACTTAGGGTTGTCAATGGGTACCCGTTACCCGGAACCGGACCCGCAAAATCGGGTCCGGTTCTGGGTCCTAAAGTTGGACCCATTAGCAACTTAGGACCCGACGGGTAATTACCCGATTGGACCCGAATGTTAACGGGTCCAAACGGGTAATACCCATCAGGTACCCGCGGGTAATGGGTACCCGTTTATTTAACCTTTTGATCATATTTTTAGCAAAATTATAGGTATTTTTGCTAGTTTCGGCTTTGAATTTTTTTGATTTTTTTCTTACATTTAATATTTATTTAGTTCATTAATAAAGAAATAATAATAATTTTTTATAAAAATAATTTATATTCAAGTTAAAAAGAGAAAGAAATTAAGATTTCAATAGTTTTTTTAATACCCAACGGGTACCCGGAACCGACGGGTATCCGGGACTTTAAACGGGTCCGGTTCTGGGCCAACACATTATGGAACCGGACCCGGAACCGTTAGGACCCGGAACCGATGGTGATATGCCGGGTCCGGTTCTGGGCCATATACTACCCGGGAGGACCCGGACCCGTTGACAACCCTACTCTCACTCTCTCTATTACATGTTAAATACTAACCAACCAGAAGCCCTAAAATCGACCACTCCCAGTTAGACACGCGGCAACATCTGTTAGGACAGACGACTCTCTAATGAACCAATAAACTAACAGATATATAGGCACCCATAATAGTGTTCAGGAAACTCAGGAACATAACAATTTAATGTCATTAAATCTGGCCCATGTCGTCTTCAACACTTGTTGCAGTTGAGGATGAGTAAGTCATGGATTCTCAAATTTATAATTATTGTTCCCCTACTAATCAATTTACCTTGTTTAGAGTAGTATCGGTGCGTGGTCAGAGGGTATTCGAGGTATAAGAGTAACCCCGGCATGCGGATTTACATCCGCTAAAGTTGAGTTGCCATAGATCTATTGAGCCGTTCTAGAATGTTTTCCTGCCATTGCTGGTTGTTTTCCAAGTGAACAGGTCGCCTCAGAACCATGAGTCCATAAGCAGATGTTTGGTCAGTTGGGTTTACAAAAGGCTGAGTTTGTCCATATGTTACCTGTCTGTCTGTCTGTCTGTCTGTTTTTTTTTTTTTTTGGTCCATGATTTTATTGAAGTCGTCAATTAGGATCCAAGGTGCATTAAAGTTCAAAGAAAATAATGGAAAGTAGTCTCATGGATCTTTTCTCGCATCGGGATAAGGTGGGCCATAGATACTTGTGAAAAACCATGGATGTTCAAGCGTTGAAGGAGTAACCTGGGCATGAATATAACTTTTGGACTGTATAATGATTTGTACATCATGAGTATTTTTCCATATTAAGCAAGGTCCTCATTTTCTACCAATTTTGTGGGGGGAAAGTGGTTCTAGAATTGAAGAGATTGTGCAATGAAATTGATGTGATTTTTGGTGGTTAAGGTTTCTGATAGGGAAACAAATATTGGTTTATGAAGCGATATAAATCCTCAAAGATGTTGTATTGTGGTTTGTTGATTGAGCCCTTGGAAATTATATTCCAGAATACTCATACTGGTAAGAAAAAAAAAACTTTCTGAGAGGCCTTAGCGATTGCTTCTTAAGACGGATAAAAGAGAACAATTGAAGCAGTAAGTAATAATAGTCGGAGATTGAAGTGGAGATGCAGTTGGTTCAGGTTTTGGATAAAAACAAGGAAAATTATTGGGCTTGGATGAAATGATGACAGGTAATTTTGTATTGGGTTTAATATTAGGGGAGGATGAGAGGTTTTTTTACACTCAAAAGGGGAAGAATTGAATAGATCGTTGTATTGGATTATTTTGGAGGGTTGGGAGTTTTAATACATTTATGTGGTTACGTCTATGTAGCTCTTACAGTTAGGTCGAGAGATTAATTGAATTTGTATCTAGTTGCATAAAGGATGCGGAGTAAGTTCAGGTGTACAAAGTTGTGGTTCTATTAAGCAGTTAGATTACTTGGAGTAGTTGGAAAAGAGTAGAAGGACCCTTAAAAAGGTGCAGATGAACCAAAATTGATTAGGAGATTGGCTAGCAAAGGGCCTGTAGAAGACTGCACACAGACAAAGCTTTAAAGAAATCAAAGAGAGAGAAATAACTCAAAATTTTAAAACAAGGGTTAAATACTAGGTTTAACGAATTTAAATGCTTGCTCGAAGATGCAGATACATATAGTTACATATAAGAGAATATTTTAAGTAATTGAAACAGATATGACCTAATTTTATAGCTTAATACAATACCAGGAATAACAGGTATGGACACTAAAGTGCAACTTCTAACTATGACATGTTTATGCAGTCTAGAAAAAAAGATGTGGACTAGGCAGTGTACTTAGTGTTAGAGTATTGCTCGGTTGAACCCACCAAGCATTGGTATGTCAAGTTTGGTTATCATATTTTAATTCCAAATTCGAAGTTGCTTGATTGGATTACTAGAGTCAACTTAGTTAGGTTAGACTAGGAACAATATAAATGTTGGGGACTCGCTCTAGTTACTCTAAATAACCTGAAGATGTATCCACATTAACGAACTTATCATCCTTCTGTTTGAGGTTAGTAACACGGACTTGACTTGTTCTGGTTTTATCTTTGTTGCTTTCAAGACGTTTAGATTGAAAACATAAAATATGAAGTATATTTATAAATCTCTAGTATTGGTGACTTGATCATTTTATGATAAAAGTGTCAAGAAAGCATATATCAGTTGTTTTACAACTTTGGTACATTGTATTACGAAGTATAGTTTAGGTATTTGGACTTCGTAGATTTGACATAACACTATTTGGTAATTCGTTACTAGTTAGTATTTTGAACTTTCGGGTTGATTGCATATCTCTATATAAGACTATGTTTAATAACATGAGTTTAGGTAAGTAGACATACGAAACTTGTTTCTCAGTTGAAAGGAATCAAAGGATCTATTCTAGGATCGATCCCTTAAACAAGGATCTCTACTAGGTCTAATCCTTTACCAAAGGTCTCCGCTAGGACCGGTCCCACGGATCTTTACTTGGAACGATCCTTATATTAATCAACATGAGACGTTTTCGATTTGACTATTATCTTAGGGTTTATGTAGCTATCCGAAATATAGTTTGGTTAGCATAGAAAATTCATAAGGTGTCGACATAGTATCTAAATATGTGCAAAACTTTTATTACTTAATGTTCAAGTATTTTCCTTGATATTCAAGGTGATACCCCGAACAGAAATATTCTAATTATCTTTTTTATATTTAGGATTTACTTAGTACGTAAAATTGAAGTAAAAAAAAAAAAACTTGTAAGTCCACATGATCAAAAGGGTCATACGTATTGAAATGGCCCTTTCAGAAGATAGAAATAAAAACACTTGCAAAATCGCATATACCAAATAATTTCATCTTTCATACACATCGATGACTTACATATGAAGAGTAACTTCTCAATGGAACAAATCCTGATTCACATGTATGTGTTTGAAGACCTCTTTTTATAATGACCATAGTACTATGAGATGCAATATGTTACCGTATTTTGTAATCTACATGGATAATAGTTAAGACATTTTAGAAATGAATTTCAAAAACTATGGATTTTTATGCCAAGTTGGTATTTATTTTTTGTTATGAAAATATCACTTCATTTGGAAAATCAATCAGAAAAATACCCGAATTTATTAGGAAATGATCAAATCCAATGATACTCTCTCCATTTAGCAACTATTTTTATTCAAAATAATGAATTTTTTTAACCGGCGCTACAATTACTCATTGATAGTTTGCTCTTATACAAACATATTTAACTATATTTTTTTTTTCCTAAGTCTAAAACTGATTGTGTTCATAATGCTTTGATATTTGAATACATTAAATCATTTACTTATATTTCATTATCGAAACAAGGTTGTTAACGTACCTCCACCTTCGAGTTTAGTTCTCCTTGACTGTGAAATATTTGTTAGGTCATTACAATACAAGCAGGTCTTCAACAATGCAAGTGTATTTTACGAAGACTTACTTGTATTGTAATGACCAAACTAATATTTCATTGCCTAAACCTACTTGTATTGTGTCATAACCTCACACGGTAGTGATAAGTTAGGCCTACTTGTATTGTGTCATAAACGTGGATTACACTTGGAAAACATTGATAAAGTTGATCACTTTCAACAAGTTGAGGCGCAAACCAAATACTTTGCTATAGGGAAGGTTGTGCGGATACTATATGTGATAGTCGAGACAGCAATCCTGAAAGTTACAGTTGTAAACATAACAAGTAGTTCTACCAACAAATATAATAGTATCGAGAAGCAAATTGATAACACGGTCGTGGTGAAGATGACTACTTTAGTAACTCCTCGTTAACGAGCCAAATAATGGGGCATCCTTTAAAGATGTAGGAAAAATTGGTTGATGTGTGACGGACCGGAAAATCTCGCCGGCAACGCCACGCTGTGCAGGTCGAAACTTTCTGATGCGTCACTTCGATGTAGTAACCGGACCATAAATCTTCAAGGCTTACCAGGAAAACACGCGTTGATTTTTCTTTTCAGACATGATTGGTAAGCATGATACTTGAAATGTAGTTTACAGACGTCGCTTCACACCATCTTAAATTTTTACTAGGGGTACAAGGCCATAACCGGCTAATAATGAAATATTTAACATGCATCACATACTTTCGAGTAATGTTAAGGCATTGCTCATGCATGTCTTGGGTTACCGCAGATGCCATTACAAGTATAATTTTTATGTCTTCACTTCGCTTCAGTCCTGCACCGGATGCATTCAATGATTTTGTTCGTTCCAAGGGTACAATAGCCAAGCTTATGTCAACCATGTCGTGCATCATCTTGGTTACGCAATTGGACTTATGTCATCCGTTTAGCTTCATTTTATGTCTGTGCCAATTCGCAATAGATCCTTGCTAACATTGTATAGCTTGATAGATAATATGAATATCCAGGAGGTGGAATGCAATTACCTCATCAAGTGTGGTAACAATCATCTCTTGTCTCGCACGCGAGATAGATGATATGCGATGCCAAAGGTGCTAGACCACAGGTAAGGTAAAATGCAATTACCAAATTTTAGATATAACAATGTAGTAACAATGATACCTACGCATATGAAGCTTTCTCAGGTAAGCAACAAGGCATAATGATATTTTCGATCAAACTTGCATTATCGCCAAAGCTTTGTAGCTTAAAGGTGCATTTCACGTTGATGCACCTTCAACCAAAACCCCTTCCATATATATGTCTTATTGATATTTCAACAAGTAAGGGAGATTTTGGACATCCTCTTAGTCCCGTCCTTTTTGCGAAACTACGCACTTCTAGAGTATGCATCTTCGGCAAGAAACATATTACAATATTACACCACTTTGTAAGCAACAAGCATAATGATTTAGTAGCATCATAATGCTTCCTTGGGTAAGCTTCATAGAGAAATATTGTATATTCGAGCATGGGACACACTTAGTAACAATATACCAAGCTGATTCATCACTTGTACCAAGTGTGCATCACAAGTTTGAGGTGATGCATCTTTTTCAATAACACATCATAAACGACATGCCATTGACGAATGGTGAACTTCGTGATAAGATACATCACTTTACCAAGTGTGCATCACATGCCTAAGGATATACTTCAATGACACATCCCAGAGTACCCAACACATTCCGAAGAGGAGGCTTCATCTCATGTAATAACGCATTCTAGAGCTTGTCTCATGCGAAAATAAGGGTGTTACATATGGTGTTACTCAAAAAGATACTACCATTCCTACATATATCATAAAAGTGTTAAACAAAGAAAATATCCATCTTAGGTATTTTAATCTACTCCAAATTCTAGTAAATCGAAAGAAACTCATTGATTATATTTTGACATACGCAGAAATAGACAACTACTATCAAGCTCTAATAAATCTATGATGATTGTCGATGTTGCTATTAATGGCTTTAGGATGCTAGTTATAAATATATATTAAAAATATGACGAGGATCATCTATCATTATGTATTGAAAAACATGGCGGTAGATCTATAAAGAGTACTCTTTTCTAGATTTGGTTTTAGGAAAAAAAACGTTAAACGAATAAATGGTGAATTTGGATAAAAACACTCATCTTCTCTAGATTTGGTTTTAGGAAAAAAAACGTTAAACGAATAAATGGTGAATTTGGATAAAAACACTCATCTTCGTATTAAAAGTTTACGCTAAATTCGTAAATGTTTTCTTATCCTAATGCTCTTTTTTTTTTATTATTCGTAAATATTTTCTTATCCTAATATTATTATTATTATTATTATTATTATTATTATTTTTGTGGATGCTAGGTATAACTTACTGGGAAAGTACCAATTTCCATCGGCTTACCCCATTAGTAATGTTGTTTTTTCTTTCCCTATATTCGTTTTTCTTATACTCTGTTCTTCTTACATTATCATATGGAGGTCGAAATTTAAAAAGAAAAAAATCCCCTCGTGATAGTACGAATTCTTATCTTGTTAGGGCCCTTAGACCTGATTGTTATAGGTCATGTAACAATTATATCTTTCTTCGTGGACCGCTGTTGAATGAGACATGAGAATAGTTTAAGAGTAGGGCTTTTTATGAGCTACATTTTTTTTATGGACGCATATTCTTAGAACGGTTTTTTGGGCACCACTCAAAAATAGTGGGGAATTATTAAGTGATAAGAATATCTACCCTATAGTTATAAGGGGTGTCCTAAAGTGTGGAAATAACTAAACTATCCTTAACCTAATTTAATTTAAAACCAACCTAATAACCACCAATATATATATATATATATATATATATATAACCACCTCCTCCCACCATCGCCACCCACCACCACCGACCATCACCTTCCACCTCCGACTACCACCACCACCTCTACCACCACCACCACCACCAACCACCACCACCTATACATGTATAGCTTAGTTTAAATCATTAACAAAGATATTCTCACAAACCCATTACTTGTCTATCGTTTTTGGTTGAAAAATGAGAAGTAATCATCAAAATGAGTTGAAAATGGAAGTTTCAGAGAGAAGTTCGGTTAGGAATTATGCGAAAAACTTTGTCGAACTAGCCGAACTCAACTTTAATGGAGGTTTTTGTTTTCCAGAGAAAAGTTCAGTTACGTTGCAAAAAAATGTCCCAGCCGAACTTTTGGTTCGGTTTCGTCACAAAAAGTTCGGTTACGTTGCAAAAAAAATGTCCAAACCGAACTAAAAGTTCAGTTTCATCGCAAAAAATTCGGTTCCGTCACAAAAAGTTCAGTTTCGTCGCAAAAAGTTCGGTTACGTCGCAAAATTTTTCTCCTAACCGAACTTTTCTCTGAAAGAAAAAACTCCATTAAAGATGAGTTCGGCTACCTGTGTTTTCAGAAACATTAGTCGAACTACACTTGCAGATGAGTTCGGCTACCTGTTCTTCAGATGTCGTAGCCGAACTTTTTTAACCAAACCGAAATTAATTTGTAAATTGTTCATTTTTAGGAATGTTTTGGCCAATTCAAGCACCATTAACTAAATTTGAAGTATCCATGAGTACCCAAAACATCATACTCTTGTTGTGGCTCTTAAAGAAAAACATCTAACTTTTTTTCTTCCAAAACCCTCATCTTCATTATCATCTTCTTCTTCTCCCACTCAATAATTTTACTTTTGAAAAAAATCAACTTATTGATTTAATCTCACTAATCATTAATTAACTCACTAATCATTACACTAACTAATTTTATTACCAAGGGCAAGTTTGGTATTAAAAAAAAACTTAGATAAGGGGTGACTCAAAATTACTTCAAATATCCACTAAAAAAATGAAGAGTAATCCCCCTCCATTTTTGAGTAGTGCCCAAAAAATCGTTCTATTCTTATGAGCTACATAATGTAACCTTGAGCAGACATGGGAGTAGCCGAATAGCTTAGGGGTAGGGTCTTACGACTGACTATACATAATGCAACCTTGAGCGGAAAGCCATGGAATAGTCTGGTATGGTGTAGGATTTTATGAGCTAAATAATGTAACCCAAGCGGAAAGCCATAAATTTAGCCTGGCGTTTTTAGGGGCCAAAAAAAAGGATTTAGGGGCCAATAATAAAACAAAATAGGATCACCCAAAAGTAATTGTAGCCATCCCTTATCTCGTGTAATTCGTAATGGACAAATTGCCTTTACATAATCGGGAGATAATATAATATTTATCCTCCGAATGCATTCGGACGATAAAATATAACCCAAACGTCCGAATGTATGTTGGCTAACCTTCTACAATGTCCCTTGGAACTGCCTAGAGCATGGCGTGGTTGGTTTTGAACTTGTCACATTCGGAGGATAAGCCATTTGCATAAACCTCCGAATATATGATGGCCCAAAAATCAGAATTTGGGAAAAACGAAGATTTTTCTGGTTTTGAACGTGCAATAATCGGAAGATACTTCATAAACCTAGACCTCCGAATGTGTGTTGGCTAACATTTTATAATGGCCCTTGGAACCACCTAGAGCCATGTCATGGTTGGTTTTGAACTTGTCTTATTCGGAGGATAAGTCATTTGCATAAACCTCTGAATATACGATGGCCCAAAAATCAGAATTTGGAACGAAGATTTTTCTGGTTTTGAACGTGCAATAATCGGAAGGTTGTCATTTTTCATAAACTTCCGAATGTATGTTGGCTAACCTCAACAACTACTTTCTCTTAAACATTAGTTCTAATAGTTTCTAAATCATCAAAAAAACATACAAATATCTCTTTATATCAATGGAAATTATCACTAATGGTGTCACATAAATATTGAAGAAATTGGTTCATGTTGTTTATCGAGAGATTGGTCTGGCTTGGAGTGTAAAAGATGAACTCAAAAAACTTCAAGGCGCTTTACAGATGATTCTTGTTGTCACAAAAGACGCTGAAGCAAAGCAAGTGACTAAAAAATCTTTAGGTGTTTTGCATGTTAAGATGGCTTAAAGATGTTGCTTATGATGTGGATGATGTAATGGATGAGTATCCCTACGAAACCCTGCGCCGATCCAAAAGGGGGGACAACTTGAAGTATAACGCTCGTGATTTTTTTTCATATGCCAACCCACTTCCATTTTCTTTCAAGATGTCAAGGAAAATCAAACAAATCAACCAGAGATTAGATGCAATTACCAAAGACATGATGATATTTCAGTTTGGCACCTACACACATCAACAACAAAGAAAGATGATGGTGAAAATAGTAAGCTACGGAGCCGTCAAACGGAGTCCTCTGCAAATGAATCAGAAATCATGGGACGGGAGGATGATAAGAAAAAAATAATAGATATGTTAACATCACCTGAGAGCAATCATGAAAATGTCTCCGTCGTTTCCATATTCGGTAGTAATTTCCCAACGTTAAATTCCGATTCTATATAATCGGAAGTAAACTAAGTAATATGCTCCCGAATAAACAACATTCGGAAGTCAAAAATGTGTATTTCCTACCGAATATGCATCATTTGGAGTTTAGTAAACTATAGTTTTTTGGCCTATATATTCGGTAGTAAATTCCCAAGACTAAGTTCTGATTCTAAACAATCGGAAGAACAACTATGTATTATATTTCCGAATAAACTACATTCGGAAGTTAAAAATCTCTGTTTTTCCCAAATGAGAATAAATGAAACAAATAAAACAAAAATCATTCTAATACTGCACCGACCACAATCGGACGTTTGGGTTATATTTTATCGTCCGAATGCATTCGGAGGATAGAAATAGTATATTATCTCCCGATTATGTAAGGATAATTTGGCCATTACAAATTACGCGAGATAAGGGCTGGCTACAATTACTTTTGGGTGACCCTATTTTATTTTATTGTTGGCCCCTAAATTTTTTTTGTTAGCCCCTAAAAACGTTAGGAAATTTAGCAGCCAAAAAAGCTCGCATGCCAACATAATTAGATTTCAAAGTATTGAATCTACTGATAAGGTTTCGGCGCTGGATTGCATAGCATTATTGTATGTTCTTAGTCATTGACTTTCTCTTTGTTCCAAACTCTCGACCTTTCCCTACCTTTTCCCTTTTTAATAGAAGGCTATTATTGGGACGTCACATTTCAATAGAGGGGCGTCACCTAATAGGATAAAAACGGATCACTCATAAGTAATATCAAAAACCCCTTATCTAAAATAATTTTTTAATGACTAAACAACCCTTATGTGATTAGGCTAATAATAAACTAATAATTAGATTGATAAAAAAAATTATATAATTAGTAATAAAAAATCATATTTAGTGATTTTTGTGGGAAGAAAAACTTGAAAAAAATGAGAAATTTTGGAGATTTTTTTCTAAGTAAAACCCTAGATTTTAAATCACTCAAACAATGTTCTTTTTATTTCTCAAAATTGATGAAAGTAAATAAAAAAAATTGAATTTTTTAGCTTTTCAAAGCGGTTTACGGTTGGGTTTTTCCTTCGTAGCTAACCGTAAGACAAATTTACGGTTAGGTGATGATGAACTCCTAACCGTAACAAGGTAAAATTAGGAAAACCCAATTTTAAACCGATTACTTATTTTTTTTTTTTGTCGAAAACCCAACCGTAAATCCGTTAATTACTGGTCTTTTTGGTCGAAACCCAACTCGTAATCGCCAATTACTGGTCTTTTTTTGTTTAACCTAATCGTAAAAACCGTTACGGTTGGGTTTTTTGTGATCGGACCTAACTTAAATCAGTTACGGTTGGTTTTTTTTTTGGTCGAACCCAACTGTAAATCAGTTACGGCTGTTTTTTTTTTGGTCGAACTCAACTGTAAAACAGTTACGGTTAGGTTTTGTTGAGGAAAACCCAACCGTAATTAGTTCTGAAACCTAATTTTTTTTCTAGATTTCAATCAATCTAATCATTTCAGATGCAATTGGTTTGTTGATTACCATCACTTCTATCAATATGCTTCTTCCGCACCTTTAATAGAGAATTCAATCGAAGATTATAAGTTTTTCAAACCATCGATTGATCGAAGAAGAAGAAGAAGAAGAGATCTTTGAATTAGAATTAGGTTTTGATTTTAGTTTTAGTTTTTAGGTTTTGATTTTGATTTTAATCAAAGGGCAATCTAGACATTTTGTATTGAATCAAGAATACCCCATAACCAATTTTTTGGTCACTAGAAATCCAAGTGAAACCCCTCTATTAGAATGTGACGTCCCAATAATAGCCTTCTTTTAATAAGTCACGGGCATGTGCTGGTAGTAGTGAGTTAGTACTAGTAGTAGCATTTCCTGCTAACTTTAATAATTTTCCTTCATCTTTCTTAATTATATCAATTATAAGGTTTCTTTCTTAATTACATGTTGTAATATTTTTACTCTCCTGCTAATTTATTAGTTTTAGAACTGCTATAACTATTATCCGAACTTTGTTCAACTTTTGACAGCATTTGTTCTTAAAAGCTACCGAATTTATCAACCGCCACAACCATCCAATTTACTGTTTCATCCATTTTCTCCTGTCCAAGGTTTGGACAACTTTTATATGCCAACCATGCGCCATAAATGCCAATCACCTCACTTTGCAAGTACAAAACATACCTATTCACGTTCAGAGTCTCCTGCTGTACCACATATTATCAACTCTTTTGGGGCAAAAATATCCTAATTAAGAGAATAGTAAATGAGATTACGAGAATACATAATTAAAACCAACGCAAAGTTTGGAAAACTGTGGCAATTATAGGTTCTTAGAGCGTCCACAGTCATGGACTAAAAACTGGACTAAAGGACATATAGTCCAGAAAATCAATCGCAGTGGGGCTGTACTAAAACCATATATTTGGTTTTAGTTGGAGAGAGAGTGAAAACTGGATCAAATTTGGTCTCGACCCTCGACTAAAACTAAATATAGTCGCGTAATTTCGGTGCGCTACTGATGACAAGGCGTAAACCAAATGTACGCGCCCTAACCAGGCGTAAGACAAAAGTCCACGCCACAACCAGGCGTAAACGAAATGTGCGCGCCTCAACCAGGCGTAACCCAAAAATTTATTAAACGTTCGCCCCCATGGGGCGCACTTTGTGAGTTCGCCCCATGCATATTTTTTTTTATATTTTATTTTTTTTCTTTGGGGCGTACTCTGTGAGTTCGCCCCATGCATATTTTTTTTTTAAATTTTTTTTTTTTTCAGGCGTAGCCTGTGATACCGCCTGACTAAATTTTTTAGTTTCTACCCGTTGTTTTGAAACACGACTAAAACCAAAAACTATACCAAAAACTTTTTTTTTTTTGGTTTGAGTGGTGTTTCAAAACAATGGTAGAGAGTAAAACTAAACATGGGGCGGATCTTCGTGCGTACGCTTGAAGAAAAAAAAAATGCATGGGGCGAACGTTTAAGCATGAGCCCCATTGGGGCGTATTTTCAAAGTGCGCCCCATGGGGCGGAGATTGAAAGTGCGCCCCTATGGGGCGAACGTTTAATATAAATTTGTGTTACGCCTGGTTGCGGCGCGGACATTTGGTTTACGCCTGGTTGTGGGGCGTACATTTGGATTACGCCTGTCATCAGGCGCACTTTGAAATTACGCCTGACTATAATCAGTTTTAGTCGAGACCAAATTTGGTCGAGATTTCACTCTCTCTCCAACTAAAACCAAATATATGGTTTTAGTCCAGCCCCACTACGATTGATTTTCTCGACTATATGTCCTTTAGTCGAGTTTTTAGTCCATGACTGTGGACGCTCTTAGAGCATCCGTAGTGGTCGACCAAATACAAGAGTAAAGATCAAACACCAGACACAGTGGAGAAGTAGTAAAGATCAAAGACTAAAACCAAAACCCAGACTAAAACCAAAACCCAGACCATATTTAGTCTTTAGTTTGGTTTTTGTCGGGCGTAATTTAAAGTTATGCCTGATGGGGCGAAAGTATTGATTACGCCTGATGATGGGGCGTAACTCAAAGTTACGCCCCATAACAAAAAAAAAAATGGGGCGTAGTTTTAAACTACGCCTGATGGGGCGAACTTTTGGGATTGCGCCCGACCAAATTTTTGCTCATGCACCTTAGTGTCATGGCACAGAGTAAACCAAATTATTTTGGTTTTTTTTAGTTTTTGGTCTTTGGTTTAGTCGTATGATTGCAGTTGCTCTAATAACTCAAACAGTGTCACGGATTAAAAAGAACAAAGAGAACCACATTTATACTTCTCAAAAACTTGTTCTAATACTTTTTTTTGTGCTACCATTTAATCATCAAAACAAAATTCTTAAATACAGAAATACATTACATACACATGTTTATGTACAGAAATACATTACATACACATGTTTATGTACCCTTTGTTCATTATAGAACTCTCTCTCACTTTCTCTAGAAAAATAAGCTTCTTCGATTAAATTGTTCGACTAAAATTAACTCAAAACGGAACAACGTCACTGCAGTTATAATCATCAGAATTAGCAATGGAATCATCTGGCCATGAATCCCTTAATAATTTAAGCAACATTTGTGCTTTACGTTTCGCCCTTATCGTACAATCACTCTGAACCAGTAACAACAATTGAGTAACGATTCCAGCTGCTACGGCATCTATTTGTAACGCTTCTGAAATGGTACAGAGGGAAAGTAAAGCTCCAGCTGCGTACTCAGTTGCACGATCAGATATCTTCAATATAATTTTTACCAACAACGGCACCGTCAAGGCATGTGCCGCAAATGCAGCGCAACCGGCGGTGACTCTGCATAATAATTCGACCGTTGCTAATGCACGCTCAGCATCACATTTCTCAAAATCTGCCAGACGATTTATTAACGCTTCTGGAGCTCCGGATAAGACCGCTTTTTGTCGATTCTGTTTAACTAAACATAACGCAAAGAGAGCTTTAATTCCAACTTTTAACGCCCGTGGATAAGCTAATGGATAATTCAGAATTCCAATAATTCCTTCCATTAGTCCATCGGCATTTCCAATTTGAGTGCGTAGATCTATCGACCGAGTTCCAGCTGCTACGATTTCGATAAGAGCAGCAGAATTTACCCGAACTTCAATAGATGGATGCGATAGAAGAGAAGATAGGAATTGAATTCTATCTGATTGAGATGCTATAGAATTGCACTCTGACTCACTGAGCTGAAACATTACAACTAACGCAAGAGATTCATAAATCAACTCGTTCTTTTCTGAATCAGAGAAAAAAATGTTTAGAAGAGGAATTTGTGGGTTGTGAGACGAAATAAGAGATCTATTTTTATCGGAATCACGAGCGAGTCCTCTGAGTCTCCCAATAGCAGAAAGACGAGTTTCGAACAAGATTGACTGGTTTGAGAGCTGAGCTAATAAAGAACGAACTAAAATAGGTTCAGCAGGTTGTTTGGGTGTAGGTATACGTTCAACACCAAAAGAACGATTAGAAACACACCAGTTTTGAATTAAACGACGAAGTGTATGATTAGGAATGAGAACAAAATCAGAAAGAGGAACTCTGGTTACTGGACAAGTAGTATTACCAGTTGCAATCCATGATTCGATACTTGATCTATCATATGTCTGACCTGTACTAACTGTAACTGGATCACTCATTAATTCTAATGAAATTGGACATCTGAAATGATATGGAATTTGAACTCCAATTATATCTAATGGCTCTATACTTCCTCCTCTCATTTTTTTCTTGATCTGATCTGGATGATGCTCTGTTGTTGTAGTTTTGTATTTCTCTCTGTTTAGAATTGAGACATTCTAAAGGACGGATTGTGAGGTTCTGCTTTTTCTGTGTCTCCAAATCTCATCTAATTGGTTTTACACTTTGCTTCTTTCTTTCTCTGCTATATATATATATATATAATAGGAATCTGAAATCCCCCAACAATTTCTGCCGTAAACCTCTGCACCTGTTATCTGACTCTATTTCTTTCTAATACCCTCACACACGTGTGTGTGTGGAGTTACATAAACCTAACCCTAGGTTTGTTAAATAAAACTATGGTCAAAAGTGGTCCTAGTTCCTAGTCATGCTCTTACATTGTCTTTTTTGAAATCATACACTCCCGTCACCATCTGGAAATTTGAATGTGTGAAGGTTAGGGAAAGGAAATAGAGGTGGTGGTTGATGACTGGACTGGGATGTGCTTCATTATTTTGGTAACTGCAAATTTCTATGCTTTTTCTTTTAATGCCTATAGTATAGTATTATTGTGTATGGTGGGTTTGGAATTTGGATCTTTCTGTTGTGTGGTCAAAGGTCAATGTTGTAATGCGCTGTGAGACCCACTTGATGTGTTTTCTTACCACCAAATTTCAATTACTTTCGTTAGTTTGGTGGTGACTGGTGAGGCTGTGAGCCCGAGCCCGAGCCCGAGCCCTTTTGGTGTTTGGATTTCACAAATCATCCGGATTTAGACACGGTTGAATTAGATTAAATTTATTTAGTAAATATTTTGATTATTGTTTTTGTTAGATTTAACTTATGAGTCTTGGTAAAAAGAAATTTAGAATATTTTTGGTTTCTGAGAATTTTGTAATGAAAATGGATAACTCTATTCAAACATTTCTCAAGATGGAACTGAACATGGTTTTGTTGGTTTTGTTCGTCAAATGATTACAGAAATTTCGATTTCAGAATTCACTCTATGAAAAGTCGGCATGCTCGACTGAAATAAAAGCATGTCGACTAAGTACTTTCAGAATTTAGTCCATGAAAGGTCGACATGCTTCACTGCAACAAAATATGCTGACCAAACTTAGTCGGCATGCTCGAATAAAACAAAACATACCTACCAAACATTGGTTTTTCGTATTTACAGTCGAAAATGCAACACACTGATGATTGTCTATTAGTCGTCATGTTATTTTAACAAAACCATGACAACCAACAACAAAATTGGACACATGAGTACTTGTTTTCTGGGAGTTATTAATCGTCATGGTTTATCTTTTCCAAACACAACGACTATTCATACTGCATCACTAGTCGTCGAGATTCAGGGATGAAGACCATGACGACTCTATGTTACTTTCAGAAATATTTTTTTTTTGAAAAGTCGTCACGTTATTCATCAGTTGTCCTTCAATAAAAAGCTTCATGAGGATCTTCTAGAGCTTCATCTTCATCAGCTGGTCCTGATTTGTCAGAATTGAGGCGGAAGCTTGGTCTCTTTTACTCTCACTAGAGAGCGTCAGATACTTCCAATTGTCTCACGAGGTCTTGACCGCCTTAATTCGTATACATGAGTGTTAACAAATAGACAACATTTTATTTTATTTTGAAATGCCATACTTTTTGGCTAATCTAGCAGCCAAATCTAGCCCATGGGACTTAGTCTAAGGAGATATAATCTCACCATATCTATTTATTTTGGGAATAGAAGGTTTCAGCATACTTTTTTCTAATACAATTCGAAAGAATCTCATTTTTCATACTCAATCAGCTTTACAAGGTTCAAATATAACCCATCCTTTATTTGCCAGCGATTACATGCTTTTCACAAAAGTCATAGGAAGCTCAATTCATTCTCTGGTCAGCTAATAAACCTAGAGAAATCAAGTGTCTCCTTCATCAACAATCTCCGTCAAGCTTCTTTTGATGACATTTCAGGACTTCTGAAGATCAAGACTATGAAACCGGGGGGAAATATTCGGCGTTTAACTTATTTAACTGCGAAAAATGGAGATTAATGTTTTAATACTTATGTGGAAAACATGAAGTTCGGATTGCAAGGATGGCAAGGAAAACTAATCAACTACTTCAAAACAAATAAGTAATGTTTGAATTTTTGATAAAGCTGCTACAAAATTCGACATCATACAGAAAAACTACTTCTGGAGGAAGGGAAAAAAAAACAAAGGAGTTTATCTGAAATCTTGGAAAGGTGTCTGCATTGCTAACAAAAAGTGAGGATTCAGACTAAATGACATATATATTTTTTTTTATCTTACCCTCCTAGATAAATTAGCTTGGAGAATGTTGAATGAAGAAGACTCTAAGTGTTTTAAAATTCTAAAGGAAAGATACTTCGTAAACGATGACCCACATTATGATAAGATGCAAAAAAATGGTATATGATTTGGCAAAGCATAAAGAAAGGATTGGAGATTATCAAAATATTTTATGTATGAGAGCTGAGAAATTGTGTAAATATAAAAGTATTTCAACATAATTGCATAATTGGATTCCAGAAACTAATAGTAAAACTCTCGTTCAGAACTCTACAAATAAACATGAAGGTCAAGGATCTTATTAATCAGGATACTCAAGCTTGAAAGATAGAAGATTTGAAGAAGAATTTTAATCAAAATGATATAAGGAAGATCCTCACAGTAAGAATTAAGTCAGGAGCTAGAGACAAGTTAAAATGGACTTTAAATATAGGAGGTATGTTCACTACAAACCCAATTTATAGAGTTCTTCAAAAGAAAAGATATATGCTCAACGTAAATACTTCCAGATGACTGCTCAAGGTTGGCTCAAACTATGACACACTGAGTTACTACATAAGATCCAATAATTTTAATGGAAATTCTGCCTTTATAATACAACACATCTACTTATGAGCTGCCATTATGCTGAAGATGTTTGGTTTGGAATCTCTACTGCCCTGCATCACTCTATAAGCCTGCAAAATGATATTCAAAGATGGATAAAGTCGTGGTTTATCCAGGCCAACTCCTTAAAAAGTTGAAAGTAAGCGAAAAAGCAGGGGTCTAACAACCACGCTCAAAATTTCGTTTCGACAATCTGTATAGACTAACTCCAATATATTTCCAAGAGAATCAACTAGACAGTCAGACTCAATCAAGGAAAATACATCCAAGAGTTATATCTCTGTTTCTCAATGTAATCATCAAATCAAACAGATATAAATTTGCAAGCCTGATTATTATGAAAGACAACTTTAACGGTACCAAAGACCAATGTTCAAGTGTCAATCAATTTATATCAACAACCAAAGGTTGGATTATCTAATTGATTGAACAACGCACAACCTGTGATATTTCAATTATATGAACAAATATAATGTGGAAAAGAAATAATACAGACACCAGAAATTTTATTAACGAGGAAACCACAAATGCAGAAAAACCCCGGGACCTAGTCCAGATTTGAACACCACACTGTATTAAGCCACTACAAACTCTAGCATACTACAGGTTAACTTCGGTCTGGAATGTATTTGAGCCCTAACCACCTCATACTGATTAAGGTACAACCGCGTTCTTTACGCCTATGAATCCAAGCAGGACTCTACGCACTTGATTCCCTTAGCTGATCTCATCCACAACTAAGAGTTGCGACAACCCAAAGTTGAAGACTTGATAAACAAATCTGTCTCACACAGAAAAGTCTATTGAATAGATAAATCTGTCTCCCACAAAAATACCTACGAGTTGTTGTTCCGTCTTTTGATAAATCAAGGTGAACAAGAACCAATTGATACACCGTTCTTATATTCCCTAAGAACAACCTAGTAATATCAATTACCTCACAATAACTTAATTGTATGGTAGCGGAACAAGATATTGTGAAATCACAAAGAATGAGACAAAGAGCTTTGTGATTACTTTTTATATCTTACATATCGAAGATTAAATCTCGATCAAATCTTAGAAAAGATAGTACTCAATACGATAGAACAAAGTAAGATCAGAACACGCAACTATAGAGAAAATAGTTGGGTCTGGCTTCAGAATCCCAATGAAGTATTTAAGTCGTTAACCTAAACGTGTACACTTAGTTGGCTCAACAATAGTTAACTGAAGTTAGCCATATGAACACTTTCATATCAACCTTGTCCATCTTAATCACAACTAGTTCAAATGACTCAAATGAAATTAGTTATAGAGTTGTTCAATTGTTTTTATTCTCATAGAAGTATACAAGACACAATTGAAGAAAAATCGGTTTTGATTCACTCGAATCGATTCACGAACATTATAGCCATGGTTTGCAAAGATTTCATTCCTTATTATATAAATGTATTTGTTCATGAGTATGTAAACATACATAACCGATTTTAAAACTTAACCCACTCAAGTATGCAAACGGGTACACATACCTAATTTTCCGGACCTGGTCTTATTCGCCATTATGCAAACGGGTACGCATATTTTCGTTCATGACCGAACTCAGTTGAAACCAGTACGCATACGGGTATGCATACTATAATTCCCATACTTCAACTATTGAATTAGTACGTATATGGGTATGCATACTTAATTCCCGGACTTGGAATATATTTTCAACAGTTAGCATACAAGTACGCATACTATGCTATATCCAATCAAAGGTTAATTGTCCTAAACTCTCATTTTAATCATTGATACATTCTTAGAAGACGAGAATAGTTGTCTCATACAAACTATTAGCTTCAAAGAAATTTTCAAGTGATCAAATGATCAATACGAAATATTCTGAGTCTACATCAAATGACTATCTCACACAAATCATGTAAGATGTTACCATGCGATTTTCACATGATCATCTTTTGACTTTCCTCAAGAATAAAAAATGAACTTGGTTAAAGAGAAAGCTTACCAACACATATTTCGAGAAATATATAAGCGAGTTAAATTCAACTCGAAATATCAAATGTGTATAAAGTAAAGTCTATATAGCGTTACGACTTTTGTCTCAATAGGTTATAGAATAGAAATAGACTTCTGAGTGATAGATGAGTTCAAGTCTCCACATACCTTTTGTTGATGAAGTTCCACAAGCTCCCCTTAGTAGTTCTTCGTCTTCAATTTATGAAGGCTGTGAAGTCTAAAGCTCAACTACACATTCTATCCTAATATGAGACATAGCTATAAGTAGACTAGAAATCAAGACTTATTGTTTTGATAACTAAACTTGACAAACAAGCTTGAGATAGCAACGCTTGTGAGTTCCTCAAGATATCCACAAGATGAGATGTTGGTTCTGATAAAAACTCTTTGCTGGATAAAAGACCTTTGGTTGTCAAAGGTGATAATAAAAAGTGAAGATCATTCAATAGTTAAAGCTCATAATGATTTGATTGATACTCCTCGGTGGGAAGATGGAAGTTTAACTTAAGAGTGTCAATCAGTTTTTAGGGAGTTGAATAATTGTGTAGTTCAATTTAAAAAAGATCTAAAAATATAGTTGTTTATAAGATTGTGAAATTTTCCAGATCAAGTATTAGGTTCCAAGTTTGGTGGGATAATTCCCTAAATCTTAACATCCATATCCTCTTAAAGGATAACTAGTTAGTGATGTTTATCTATTATCGGACCTGTTGTTTATGGGGTTATTTCCCTTTTATGAGTCTGTAAGGAGGTTTATCCTCTTCTAACTTTCAATAAATATTTTTGTTTGCTCAAAAAAAAAAAATGTGTACATGCCAATATTTCGTTTAGGTCAAGACGATAGTAATAATTACTTTTCTTTAACTGTATTGTTCCATATGTGGAGATTGGAAAAACGTTTTTGATGGATTCCTCTATTGCTAATGCAGAACGGAAGCGTGAATAAAGAAGTTTGATAGTAAAGTAGGAGAATAGTTGAGAAATCTCAATATTGATTGATAATAATAATGTATATCTATTACATATGACTTGTCTCCTATTTAAATAACTCTAAGACTCAAACTTGGAAAATAAGAAATCCATAAAATAAATTAAGTTCTAGAATTAAATAACTTCTACAAATAAGTAATTATAAAAATAAGAAATACTACACTAAATTAATTAAGCTCTTGCAATTATAATAAAAATATTAAACATAAATCTAACGGATGTCCTACATCAGGCCCGCCATCTTCAAAAGAATTCGTCTCGAATTGAGAAAGTACCGAAAAACATGTCCTTCGTCATGCCCGCCATTTTGAAAAGAAGTCGACTTCGAGTTCACCAAATATTGTAAACGACCCGCCCAACAAATAATATACTTAGATTAAGTTGATGATCGTAGAGTAAAACACCATAAAATTGATTGTTGAACAAAAACGTTGATGTCGACGTTGGAAATAATTGGAGTAGTAATTATCTTGCAATACTTTTGACTCACAAAAATATTTTCGCATAGCTTTTGATTTTCAAGAACAATGGCATTAGGCGACCCACAAGAAGATGGTGTCTCCAGTGTTTTCATTATTGATATTGGTGAAACTTCTTCGACATTATCTGGACGAATAATTTGTTGATTATGAGCGACATGACAACTTGGATTTGCTTAACCATCACAAGATTGAGGAGCATCATTGTGATTCTCTGTACGTGCGGTCCGACTGGATAACATTGATTCAATTAAATCCAGTTGATGTTGGATAATATGACCATTCAGATTGGTTTCATTGTGGCGAGGTTGATGGTTATTAGTTTCTCCGTTACAAGTAAGAACAAGAGCAGTCAAATTGGTTGAAATTAACTGAAGTTGACATAAGCTGACATCGGGTCTCGAGTTAAGATTCCGTAAGCTGACATCGGGTCTCGACTTGAACATCCATAAGTTTTTGTTGGGACCGTGCAATAACACGTACAAGATCTTCAAGACTAGCACGATTGTCTTATTTTTGAAATTACCTATTTTTAGAAGTTATTGGGGAGAAATTCTACTGCAGACAGTGGAAAGAAAAAGGGAGTGGATGGAATAAGACAAGTAATAGAAAATAAATGGAGAGACCTATTGGGGGTGCTAGACTAGTTAGTGAATGGGCAAGAGAGGAACAGTGAACAGAACAATTATTTTTTTTTATTGAAAATAAAAGGATAGTTGCTAATAGGGTTTGGAAGAAGAGATGCTGAGATCTCGATAAGTGAAGATGACGAAA
Source organism: Papaver bracteatum (assembly GCA_023529315.1). Lineage (NCBI taxonomy): Eukaryota > Viridiplantae > Streptophyta > Magnoliopsida > Ranunculales > Papaveraceae > Papaver > Papaver bracteatum. Next base: position 836,917 of record JAJJWX010001290.1, read on the forward strand.
GGGTAGAGAAAATTTTGATGAAAAGAATAAGAGGATCGAAGCCGAAGCTCGTGATGCCACTCAATGCAGGACGGAAGCGTGCATAAAGAATTTTGATTGTAAAGTAGGAAAAATATTGAGAAATATCAATTTTTTATTGATAATAATAATGTATATCTATTACATAGGACTTGTCTCCTATTTAAATAACTCTAAGACTCAAACTTGGAAAATAAGAAATCCCTAATATAAATTAAGTGCTAGAATTAAATAACTTCTACAAATAAGTAATTCTAAAAATAATAAATACTACTCTAAATTAATTTAGCTCTTGCAATTATAATAAAAATATTAAACCTAAATCTAACGGATGTCCTACATCAATTGCTTTTACCTTTTAAAAAATAAAATAAAAATATATTGTAGCTTCCTATTTACAGCCATGTCTAATGCAGGCATATATGACCTATGACACAACATACAACCATTTTCTTTAAGATAAAGTTTTAACCTAATGTTACCAAATGCTAACTAACATTGTGTTTTGTTGTTGAGGGAAGATCCAGACACACTTTATTCTCACACTATCTCACACTTTGGACGTCATTTTGTTAAATAAAACGTAAACAGTAATGGATTTGAAGCTATTATTTCAGAAATATGTTTATCTTACAAAGCTCTATATACTTACCAAAAATGAATGCATTCCTAAAATCCAATCTTCACTATATTCCAATCATAATTTTAATGGCTAATTTTAGATAGTGGTGTTATACATTTTGGAGTGTGTTCGTTTTTGATACGTATATAGAGATTTGTAAGAGGAACATATCCTCAAAATTTTAGTTTCAATCTGCTATTGTTTAGATTTTATTCAAAAACAAAATGACATCCAAAGTATGAGAATAAAAAAATAGATCCTCCCCATTTATTGTAATTTTATCTAGCTAGGTATGCAGAACAATGACAATTTTATTTAGTGAATGTCATTTATTTGAGCAAAATTCACGATTTTTTTTGCACCGACACCGGTAACCAAATAACCATAATGCACAGTGGGTTGTTTTGTCGATATCAAACGATATGAAAACAAGTGGAAGAATCTATAGCTTTAGTTTCGTTGCCAATTGATATCGACTTAGGGGCGAAACAAATGCTGAAGTTGTCTTACAAACTTGAGAGGAATGATATAGATGGAAAAGAACAAATTTTGCTTATGAAGCCCATTATGCAATCCTTGGAGAGTTTCTGATAACGCGTATGAGATGTTAAAATGCACACATACTACTTGACCAAGACATTGATGGAGTTTTTATAAATTTTAATCAAATATAAATATAAATTCTAGTTTGTTTTCTAAATAGATTATTAATTAACAAATAGATCCGTACTAGTTAAATTTAATATTATTTTATTTTATAAATACAGTAATAAAACCCATATATTAATAACCTCTATATATTAATACAAAATTATCGTCCCAACTTGGGACAGTTATAAATAGTAATAACCTCCATACTTTAATATTAATAGATTTTAATAGTCCCTCTATAAGGAATTTACCTTTATATATTAATAATCGTCATTATATTGGAAGCTTATAGCTCCAATTACATCAAGATTTAAGATGAAATAAAATATTTAGCGATGTTGTTTGAGAAAAGTACGTAATCTATTAAGTTGCAATCTATTGAGTTACTCCATATATTAATAACTTTTGAGTTTCCAAGACTATTAATACATGAAGTTTTTACTGCAGATTAGTTCTAATTTTAATTAAGCATCATCAAGTTTATATCAGCATAAATACCCAGTCTCATTTCCGTCATACATGCTTCCTGGATCACACTCTCAAACCCTTCATATGATCTTGCAGCTTGAGATCATGTACGTTGATTTCCAAACCAATGACGTAATTCTTGAGCTGGAGAGTTTTCGAAGTCTAACGATCTTCTACAATCTTGATAATTGTTGAGTATCTTAACGATATGGAAATTGTTTCACTAGACGATATACGCTTTGCATTTCGTAATGAGGTTACATCATTTGGTCAAGAGAACAACTCAGCTTGCATATGTTTCTCCCGTGGCATGTTTCATTATGTTGAAAAATGAAACATGTCTTGGACAATAAAGAAAAATGCGAGAGAAATGGGAGAGTTCATAATGCAAGAATAAGTGCACTATTGAAATCATTAATCTTGTTAAGCATCAGGTTGTTTTTTGGTCTTGTGATGAAGAGACTTTTAGTTTTGTAAATCCAAGTCTCATATGGAGTAACTGGGCAACTCTAATGAGTGTGTGATAGGCTTTACTTCAAAAACCTGCAGTTCCTTTCTTTGAACTGCAGTTTTGGTTTCTGCCTGCAAACTTGGTTTTCTCTGCTTGCAAATTCACCTGCAGTTCAGGGCTTCGGTTATAGGTTTCCTTTAGAGTGTCGCAGATTTTGTCACTTCACCTGCAGTTCACTCCTTCTGTGCAACCTGGATTTTCGCATGCAGTTCATGGTATTTGGTTTCTGCAGCTTTGGTATCTGTCTGGAGAATCGGTTTACTTCGCGGGCATAATTGTCTTTCACCAGCAGTTCATTTCTTCTGTGATGTCTTTCTTCTGCAGGCTTCTTTTAGTAGTCTTGCATTATTTGCAGGCTTGTTTTTTTCACCTGGAGTCTTAATTGTTTAAGTCATTGCTTCAGGATTCTGATATGAAATTATTTCCATCTTTCTAAGGCAGTCTACGTGATTCGGTTTGCTTTTTATTTTTTTCCTGGCTTGGATTGGGTTTCTTTTATTTTTAATGTAACCTTATGTTTCGGAAAAAAAAAATGCCAGAGAAAAAGAAAAAGGTAAAATGTCATACGAGAGCCGGATGCTCATTATCCGTTGGAAGAATTCTCCAGTTCCATCTACAAAACGAATCAGGGAATCATTCGATCTGGGATATTTTTGACCAAACATTTCTGTTCTTTTTTACAGAAAATTTGCTTGGATATGGAAAAAAGTTTTTTTGCACCAATGTGGTTGTTCACAATCTTTCACTCACATGGGATGTGGAGATTATGTTAAAAGTTACTAGAAAAAGAAGTGTGCGAGTGAGTTGGCGTCGTTTAGCGGCGCAAACACGCGTGCGAAATAGAAGTTTGTAGAGCGAAAGGTGGCAGAGACACAGTGCGGGGCCACAACCCACGCCCCAAAGGGTCCATTGTCGGTGGTCAACCAAACAGGATTGCTGGGTCCAACCAAGACTTGGCTTTGTTTCCTCCCGATGCACGTGCTCATGCACTAACACACACACGAAGCTTACAGCTAATAATCTTTGACCCCGTTTTTTACTCCTAAAACAAGCGGAAAACAAGATTGATTCTTTTCTTCTTTTTTACTTACATATGACTTCCACTCTGCTGTTAGTACGGAATCCCCACATTTCCCAACATGAATTCTCATAACCCTATTTTATTTTTATTTTCATTAGTGGTATGCCAATCTTCATTTTACGTATTTGTCACAACATTTCACAACTCATGTGTGTGAGTGGCCGGTGAATTATGTTGGGGGAGGCTTACGAAATCCGAGCCGCTATGCGCAATACGAAACCTACACAAGCAATGATATACAAATGCGGAATAACAACAAACTACGCAATATGGAAACAATCACACAACACCGGCAATTACGTGGAAAAATCCCTCCAAGGTGAAGGGTAAAAAACCACGGGCAAATCTTCCACTATAATCAAACAATGGGTTACACACAATTCTCCCAATTTGGGGATACACTCTTCTTCAAGGTGCCTATAGCACTTGGATACCAATTTGCCTAATTACACTCACCCTAAGGGTGGATCAACAATTCATTCATATATAATATGAGATTCACTATCAATTTGATAATTAGAAGTGATTTGAGATACTTACTACTAGGGTTTGACAAACCCTAGATTTTTCCTCCTTTGAAGAGATGTGGAAATTGATAGCTCAATCTTCACCACAACAACCAAAGAGATCCTTAGCTAAGAACCCTTTCTCCTTCTCTTCAAGATGATACCAATCTCACCAAAAATGGTAGCTTAATTTTCTCTCTCACTCTCTTTCTCTTCTTCCTCTCTTTCTTCTTCTCTCTACGAACAAAGAAATGAAGTTGCTCGACTTAAACTTCTCCCGATGCCTTTTGGTCCTTATAACCAAAAACAAGGCACCTTCTATGTAGCTCCCCACACTGGATAAGGGGCATCCCAAATGTTGGGCCATAAGAAGTGAAACCCAACAATCTCCCCCTCACGACTTATGGTAAGGTATCCGTCACCACCAAACCTGCCATGTTGCAGAAATACACATGCTTGTATTTTGGTAGCGACTTTGTCATCATATCAGAACCATTGTCATCTGTATGGATCTTCTCAATATACAAGACCTTCTCCTCGAGAACTTCTTGTATCCACTGATACCTAATATTGATGTGCTTGGACCTTGAGTGAAAACTCGAATTCTTGCTGAGATGGATGGCACTCTGGCTGTCACAGTAAACGATGAACCTCTGTTGCTTCACACCGAGTTCTCTAACAAACCTCTTCATCCATATCATCTCCTTGCAACTCTCTATAGCCGCAATGTACTCTGCCTCTGTAGTAGACAATGCCACACATTTTTGTAACTTGGATTGCCAAGACACAGCTCCCCCTGCATAGGTAAATAAGTAACCCGATGTAGACTTGAGACTGTCTTGAGCACCTGCCAAATCTGAATCTGTGTAACCAACTAACTCTGGCTTGTCACCTCCATAGCACAAACACATATTAGAAGTACCCCTTAGATACCGTAGTATCCATTTCACTGCTTCCCAATGCTCCATAGCAGGATTTGATAGAAATATACTTACCACTCCAACTGCATGAGCTATATCCGGCCTTGTACACACCATTGCATACATCAAACTACCAATTGTGGACGCATAAGGAATTTTCTCCATCTTCCGTTTCTCAACATCATTCACAGGACATTGATCACGAGATAACTTAAAATGGTTTGCAAGTGGACAACTTACCGGCTCAGCCTTGTCCATGTTGAATCTTTGCAACACCTTCTCAATGTAGCTTTCTTGTGATAGCCACAACTTCCTCGCTTTCCTATCACGAGTGATCTCCATGCCAAGAATACGCTTTGCTGCACCCAAGTCTTTCATAGCAAAAGACTTGCTCAGATCTGACTTCAACCTGTCAATATTTTTCTTATCTTTGCCAACAATAAGCATGTCATCAACATATAGAAAAAGAGTAATAAAATCACCATCAACAAATTTTTGAATGAATACACAATGATCTGAAGCTGTCCTCTTGTACCCATGTTCCTTCATGAACGATTCAAACTTCTTGTACCATCTTCTTGAAGCTTGCTTCAAACCATATAGACTCTTCTTTAGCTTGCACACCATGTGCTCTTTGCCTTTGACTTCAAAACCCTCGGGTTGTGCCATATACACATCTTCCTCCAACTCACCGTGAAGAAATGATGTCTTGACATCTAGTTGTTCTATCTCAAGATCCAAACTAGCGGCTATTGCCAAGACAACCCGAATAGAAGAAAATATCACCACCGGTGAGAAAATCTCGTCAAAGTCAACACCCTTTCTCTGCTCATAACCCTTCACAATTAAGCGTGCTTTGTACCTTGGTTGTGAGTTACCATCTTCAATCTTGATTCTGTACACCCACTTGTTCTTCAGAATTTTCTGGTTCTCAGGCTTGTCAACCAAATCAAAAGTTTCATTCTCATCTAAAGAGCCAACCTCTTCTTTCATGGATTTCAGCCACTTCTGACTTTCAGGAACACTAAGAGCTTCTTCATAAGACTCTGGTTCACCTGCATCTGTGAGCATCACATACTCATGTGGTGTATACTTTGTTGAAGGTAATCGGTCCTCTTTGGATCTTCTCAACTCAGCTTCTGGTTGTTGTTGTTGCTGCACTTCTTGCTCAACATCACCCACTGGAACATCTTCATGAGCTTCATCTTCATTTTCATTACCATCAACATCATCATCATGTTGTTCAAGAGTAGGAACAACTGGATTTGGATCCAAGGTCATATCATCTTGAAGCTTTGGCATCTCAATCTTCTCAAAGTCTTCAATAGTCTGATCTTCTAGGAATACTGCATCCCTACTTCTGATAACCTTCTTCTCAACTGGATCCCAAAATCTGTAACCAAACTTCTCTGTTCCATAGCCTAGGAACACACACTGCTTTGCTTTGTCGTCAAGCTTTGATCTCTGGTCTTTTGGGATATGAACAAATGACCTGCAACCAAACACTTTCAAGTGATCATAAGTAGGCTCTTTGTCTCTCCATACATTTTCTGCTACTTCTCCATCTATCGGTCTTAAAGGAGATCGATTGATCAAATACACAGCAATATTCATTGCTTCACCCCAAAAATGCTTCTGCAACTTGGAATGAGATAACATGCACCTGATTCTCTCAAGAATAGTGCGGTTCATCCTCTCTGCAACACCATTATGTTGTGGGGTCTTAGGTACTGATTGTTCATGAAGTATACCCATGCTCTTGCAATACACTTCAAGTGGTCCAATGTACTCTCCCCCGTTGTCAGAATGAAGGCATTTCAAGGTTCTACCTGTTTCTCTTTCCACCATGCTGTGAAACATCTTGAACATAGGAACAACATCATCTTTGGTCTTGATTGCATAAGACCAAACCTTCCTTGAAGCATCATCTATGAAAGTAACAAAATTAACAGCACCACCAAGTGTTTTGACCCTTAAAGGTCCACATACATCAGAATGAACAAGATCAATAATACCAAAATTGCGCTTGGGTAAAGCTTTATGAAAGGAAACTCTAGTTTGTTTACCAACTAAACAATGAGTACACTTACCCAATTGCATACCTTTGGCATTTGGCAAAACTTGTCTTTTGGTGAGGATTTGAATTCCCTTCTCACTAAGATGACCAATTATTCTATGCCACAACTCGGAGGTTGAATCTTTGTCAACATCATTCAACTCACCTTTCAACACCTTCACTTGTGTTTTGTATAATGTGCCACACTTCTTGCCTCTTGCAATAACCATGGATCCCTTGCTTAGCTTCCATTTTCCATCACCCAAGTGATTGTTGTACCCTTCATCATCTAACACTCTTGGTGACATTAGATTCAAATGAAGATCTAGTACATGTCGCACATTTCTGAGAACCAATGTGCATCCAACACTGGTCTCAACCTTCACATCACCCATTCCTACAATCTTCGAAACACCACTGTTTCCCATTCTGACTGAACCAAAGTCACCAGCCTTGTAGGAGGTAAATACATCTTCATGAGGAGTATCATGATAAGATGCACCTGAATCAACTATCCATTCTGAATCAGAACCTGCAAAACTCACACAAACATTATTACAATCTGAGAATACAATGATATCATCATTTGTCACAGTAGCTGCAACCCCATTGTCTTGGTTATCATTTCCTTTCCCCTTCTTGTATTCTTGCTTAGGCTTTATGCATTCATTTGAATAATGACCTCTCGTATGACAGTTCCAACATTCAACTTCCTTTCTGGACTTTGATTTACCCCTTGACTTGCTACGGCCAACTTGTCTTCTGTCTTTTCTTCTACCCCGATTTTCTGTCACAAGAGCTTCTGAATGAGATGAGTCTAATGACCTTCTTCTAACTTCTTCACTCAAAGAAACTGCTAGTTGCAACATGATCATGTTCAACTTCTTGTCCTGAGCGAATAACTGAGACAATTCCTCAATGGCTCCCAACTGTCTGGTAAATTATTTAACAACAAATAAGCTTGAACCTCTTCAGGAATTTTGAGATCCATAGATGTAAGCTGATTCATGATGCCCTTCATTTCATTTAAATGTTGCGCCATTGAACTCCCTTCCTTGTAACACAGCTTTCCAAGCCTTTTGAATAGAAGAACTTTTTCACAAGGAAACTGCTGATCATATATCTCCTCTAACTTGGTCCACAAAGAATATTCTAGTGTCTCACTAGCCACATGATGAAAAATACCATCATAAATCCACTTACGAATAAAACCGACTTCTTTTCGATTAGTAACCTTCCAATCGCCTTCACTTGTCGTCTCAGGCTTTACTCCCTTAGTCTCTATTGGACCATAGAGATCTTTACAATATAACCAGTCTTCCATCTTCGCCTTCCATATCACAAAGTTCTCACCGGTCAAATTGACCATTCTATTACTAGTGCTAGCTTCCACCATTGCACAGGATTAGCTCAACCCAAAAGCTCTGATACCACTTGTTGGGGGAGGCTTACTTAAATCCGAGCCGCTATGCGCAATACGAAACCTACACAAGCAATGATATACAAATGCGGAATAACAACAAACTACGCAATATGGAAACAATCACACAACACCGGAAATTACGTGGAAAAACCCCTCCAAGGTGAAGGGTAAAAAACCACGGGCAAATCTTCCACTATAATCAAACAATGGGTTACACACAATTCTCCCAATTTGGGGATACACTCTTCTTCAAGGTGCCTATAGCACTTGGATACCAATTTTCCTAATTACACTCACCCCTAAGGGTGGATCAACAATTCATTCATATATAATATGAGATTCACTATCAATTTGATAATTAGAAGTGATTTAAGATACTTACTATTAGGGTTTGACAAACCCTAGATTTTTCCTCCTTTGAAGAGATGTGGAAATTGATAGCTCAATCTTCACCACAACAACCAAAGAGATCCTTAGCTAAGAACCCTTTCTCCTTATCTTCAAGATGATACCAATCTCACCAAAAATGGTAGCTTAATTTTCTCTCTCACTCTCTTTCTCTTCTTCCTCTCTTTCTTCTTCTCTCTACGAACAAAGAAATGAAGTTGCTCGACTTAAACTTCTCCCGATGCCTTTTGGCCCTTATAACCAAAAAACAAGGCACCTTCTATGTAGCTCCCCCACTGGATAAGGGGCATCCCAAATATTGGGCCATAAGAAGTGAAACCCAACAAATTATACTTTAACAGCCGTACGGCCTAGACTAGATGCTTAAGATTTTGTCTCTGGTGTTTTACAAATGAAATGTGACATGGCATTGGCAGCAGCATATGAAATTATGAATAGATAAGATGTAAACATGAAGATATAAACTTCTGACTCAATCCTGATTAATGGCAGATTTACCATCTTGTCTTGGAGATCAATTTAAAGAGTAAAAGTCTTGGTTATGATTTTGGTTAGGGTGTTAGCACCGTTTAAGGACAAGTCAAGCTCTTGATGAGTTGTGTGAGGGCCACACACAGGCCACAGCAGTTATGTATCCCACTTTCCCTCCCACTGAGGACTCTTCCTACCAGAATGTGTTTAGCTATTTATTATGAGTGTAAATTTGTGCACCCCTTCAAAACCGGGTGCACATTACGGCCCCTTTCATTGGCCGATAAAACCTCCAAAACCACCACTTTTTACTTTACTTTTCTTTCTGTTTTTTGTTTCTTTTCTCTTTTAAGAATTACAAAATATACCTATAACACTAAATCTTTTCCATCGTCTCTACCAAAATTCAATTCCAATCTTTGCTCCGTATCTTTCATTAAATCAAGACTTTCTCCTGTAGTTTTTCTCCGTGTTCTCTCAGAAACTTTAAACCGCTGATATCAGTTTCTCTCCTTTTTCATAGTTAGGATTGGTGTGACAAAAATCCTTATAGATTGAATCTCCGATTGTTTTCATCTGATTATCACTAGTCAAGGTTAGAGGAAAAACCCCTTTCAAGGTTTAACCCTGAAACAAAAAGATAGAAATTAAATCAACATATTGAGGAATGTGCACAAAATTTGGACAGATTAAAAGACTAACACAAATTTCTCTTTTTATCACGATTGTACCTCAATTATTAGGGATTATGGTAGCGAATTATCAAGCTCTCTACGTCCATGAAAGAAGTAAGAAACAAATACATTTTATCCTTCACGCATCGGTTTTTTCTTTCACTAGTCCGAATAATTACAGATCAAGGAGACGAAGACCTTATAACTAAACTCTTCACAACTAAAGCATTAACAAATTTCATTATCAAATTCATACTAGTCAGTAGTCATCATCAGAATACAATCGACTTTTGGATCCACTAGTATTTGACAAGATGGATCAGAGAAACTTTGAAAAAAAATAACAAAAACAGATTCAAAGATTTTAACACCAAGTAATTATAGTGAAATCTTTCCTCCATTTTTAAATTAGGTTGTCCGGAAGTGGTTAAACACGGGAAATATCCTAATAAGCTAAAATATCAAATGTTGACGACGATGGAAATAATATGTCTTCAAATCCACTTTCGCCTGTTTACCATTTAGAAATTGCAGAGAGATAGAGGCACAGAGGAGGATGATAGAGGAAGAAGAACAGATATCTATTGAGATATTATAGATTCTGTTAGTAAAAAGAAAAAGTAACTAGTACAACCTTTGCCACGGTGGAAGGGCCGACCGAAGAAGAATCCGAAGATGGATTTTAAATTTGATATTGTTGTTTGTACTCGTTGGGTAGATTTTTTTATAACCTTTCCAACGAGATAAAATTTGTAAAATTCTAAGGCACAGATTTTTAGATATGTTATATTAAAGTTTTTTTCCAATTATACCCCTGAAAAAGTAGGATACACAAAGAGTTATATTAATTGGATTAAAAGTGAGGGATAATCTTATCTAGTGAAAAAGTAACCAAAAATAAACCACATGGAAATCAAATTCAATTTTTTTTATCAAAATTGTTAGGTTTCATTTTACAAAAAAGTGGCCATAAAAGGGACTCTCTTCCTTCGGGCCCTCCGGTCGGTCGGCCCAATAAAAGAAAATTAAAACCACCGGTATCAGTTTTAGCCAATAGGAGGGGCCGGAATGTGCGCCCCGGTTTTGAGGGGTGCACAAATTTACACTCATGGAGTATATTTTTTTACACAAAATTGGTGAAAAAGACTAAAAACAAGAATTCCTGGGTGAAATAGATTTCTAGGTTTAGATACTGTTTATATAGCCAAAAACCAGAAATATATTTCACCCAGAATATTTTTTATAAATTAATTGGAACAGACCAATATGTCCCTATCTTTTTCAAATGCTTTCTGGGTTTAAAACAGAGCTTAAGCAGAGTACAAAAAAAAAAAAAAAACAGAGTACTTATACAAAGTACAAAACAGAGTACTTAAACATAGTACAAAAAAAAAACAGAGTCCTCTTGACAATTCACTAGAACCAGTTTCTCCATCATAAAAACAACAACACCAGTACCCACTAGCTCCATTACTGCCACCAGATCCAACAACTGCAGCTGCAACCAAACTCCGTACAAGCACCTCCAAGCCATTACATTTAACTGCAACAACATCAGTTTCATATCCTCGACATCACAGCAATCTCATTTCACCATCACCCCTACAACTACTTCATAACCTCAACATAGTGGATATCAACTTAGAATGACTTGACGGACCAAGGTTCGATTCGAAGGAAAAATAATCTAGATAATGTGGAATGGAAACTCCAGTTGGGATGTGAACTCTACATGTTCGAAAATCTAAAAGAGCCTCCAGTTGATCGCTACTTTTATCATTTAAAAGTGTGTAAATAAATGTATAAAAACTATGAAGTTATAGCAATAAGCGCAAAACAGGATATGTGAGACTGTAATATCTTTGTGCAAGTTTCACTAAAATTTTGGATCAAACGGAGGTGGAATCAGTAACAGCAGTAATGACACAGATTGGATAAGCGGGGTACGACCATGATAGCTTCTTTTTTTTAATAAGAAAAATTTATTGAGATAAAATTTAGAATGACACATTGTTTAAGTCCTGCTAGAGAGTATCCATCATCCATCAAGGAACTTCATCATACCAATTATGTCTACCAAGCATCTATCCCGGTGCATACGCACCGGCTATTTCGAGTATGTCTACATCATAGGCGGAAAAAATTAGGCTGGTAGTGTCATAAAAAATGCATATGAAACTGTAGTACTGTCCACGAAAAGCACTTTTAGAATCATGATCAGAAAAAATATACCTATTCAGTTGGTCAGACTCCCATATCTTTAGTTTTCATCATGTTTCACAATCAGTATTTGCTCATATTTTTTCTTATGACAGTATCGCAACTTATGATTCATCTTTCTCAAGGTGTACATCTATGGCAACATCAGAAGTTTCTGGCTCATAATAGGTCTATAGTCTTCACTGGATCATAAAACCAGTTTCATCCTAGTTTAAACATGGGCGAAACCAAATTCCACCAAACATAAAACTGGATGAAACCAGTTTTATCTGAGTTTAATATGAGTGAAACTAAACTCAACCCGATCTAACACACAATGAAACCAGTTTCATCCTATATTAGACATAGGTGAAGCTAAATTCAAGCCAACGTAACATTAGATGAAACCAGTTTCATCCTAGTGTAAACCAATTTAGTATAGGATGAAACCCAGTTTCATCCTAGTGTAAACCAGTTTAGTATAGGATGAAACTCATCCTTGTTTACAATGAGTGATACCTAATTCAAAAATCATAGATTCATCCTACCTATAGATGAAACCGGTTTTCATCCTAGTTTAAAATGGGTGAAAGCAAATTCAACCCAATTTAGTATAGGATGAAACACAGTTTCATCCTTTGTTTACAATGAGTGATACCTAATTCAAAAATCATAGATTCATCCTACCTATAGATGAAACCGGTTTTCATCCTAGTTTAAAATTGGTGAAAGCAAATTCAACCCAAATTAGTATAGGATGAAACCCAGTTTCGACATGTATGTTCAACTCAATCTAGCACAAGATAAAACCGGTATCATCTAATTAAGATGAACAAATTTGAAATCAATTTCAATCAAATCACAATTAAGGTTAAGAAACTTACCAATTTGAGCATAGTCTTCATCCTCATACCAATTGGAAAAAAACATAGTACTTTGCAATCTCAACAAAAAATAGAGTAAAACCCTAATTTGAGAAATTGCAGAGTACCAATTTCTTATATTCTGAAATCGAATTAACATAAAACCCTAATTTGGGAAATGAATTAAACTACGTACATAGAAGAACCCATTTTGATGGTGGTGTTGCTGGTACTGATCGATCGATTGAAACCCTAGAAATTTCTCATTCTGTAGTGTAGTGTTGATGGTGTTTGCAGAAATACGATGTTGATGAAACTGATTTCTTGTAGTGATGTTGACGAAACTGATTTGTTGTAGTGATGATTGTTAGGAGACGGTGGAGGAAATCGTTTTCTGCTACTGTTTATGGTGAGGAGATGGTGTGGGGAGACGGTGGAGGAATATTTTTCTCTTCTGGTTTGTGAGAAGATGAAGAAGAAGGACGGTGGTTTTGTTGAAGAGAGAGGGAGAATGTGGAAGGTACAAAAGGATAGTTTCGACAGTTTCGATTAAAAGATTCCTCTGTCCATTTGACCCAGGCTGAATGTCTACCCGTCCATTTGACCCAGAAGAAATGCACTTTTGGCTATATAGCCCATTTTCTGTTTTTTTTTAGAGTTATGTTATTTTAGAACAGTCTAGATAGTTATCAGGCTGGTTTAGGCACCGACCAAGTCTGATTCGCTGGAGAATTTGTTCTTCCCTTGTCTAATTTGGCCCCTAGTGTAAACATAAACTAGGTAGTCAAAGTCGTATATGGTCAAACGCAAAAACCAACCACTTCCTGGTCTTTGTTTTCTTACATTTTGTGATTCACGAATTCCAGGCAGTTCTTAGTTCTTACTCCACTTTTAGAATGTACGAGTACTTTTTATCCGTTGGAAGTCCGGTTCTCGGAAATTTCATGTTAACATGAATATCAGAATATCCTCTTAACATAACAAACATATACCACTTCACTCGAATGTGCAAACGAGTAGGAAGTGCTTCTTGGTAATGTTTGTGCTTTACCAATGAGTTTGTCTAAATTAGATTAGATTCGTCTTCTCTTGAAATATGTAGCGAAAGATTTAAGACTTTGAAGTAGTAGATAATAATCTTTAAAAGTTAATAAAACAACCAAGAAATATAATATGAGTCTGCTTGCGTATAGATAGGGGAACAAGTAGAATTGATTCTCCAAATCCACAATGAAACCTAGATAGATTATTCTTTTTCCAATCTCCAGTACTCTTGTTTTTATTTTGGAACCCTTCTCAAATCTTTTTTTATTTTGGAACCCTTCTCAAATCTTTAATCTTCATTAAGAATACTGGTTGGTAAATTATATGATGGTATTTTCTTATATACGCTACGTGATGTTGGTGATGATTGAAAAGCAGCGACGTAAGACTATCATGGTGATTGATAATGACGATCATAGTTAATTACTAATTTTTTTATTGCATTCGTCTTTGCTTTGACTACGATGATCATGTCGATGGTGATGATCATACATTGACCCATTTTTACCTACTCTTTTATTACCGTCTACGTCTACATATGCGATAAGGAGAACAAAAAGTCTACATATGCGATAAGGAGAACAAAAATCCATAGACGGGAAATTCAACTGGAAGCCTGGAATCCCATATAAGAATTTATTTTTATAGATCATTAATCAGGATCGTTGAACTTCATGACAATCACACAATAATAATGCAAAAATAGTTTATAAGGAATACCTGGTAAAGCTAATCCGTGGTACATCACCGATCATCTTACTATAGCCATAATACCTTGTAGAGTTCTTGGTTTCTCTCTCTTGACCTTAACCGTAATGAGTTGTTAATTCCTTGGATACGATAGTGATGGTTATTGTTTCCCTTTCATAGGTAGAGATAGGACCAAGTTCCTAGAGTTTTATATTAGACATTAGATCTCGACCGTCCATCAAAGAAGAGATATAAGGAAATAATCACATAAATGTTAACCGATATAATTTAGCAATACTCTCTAATTAACCAATATTATTACATGGCCCAAAGGAATATTTTTATATACATAAATATTCTTACATTCTCCCACTGGTCCATGTGATAATCTATTTAACGGTTAATCGTAGAAGAAACATAAGCGCGCATAATATTGCTAAACAAAATTTAATGGTTAATTAAACATAATACCTTGACCAAGTAAATCACTTATGCGAGTCATGGCGGTGGCACATTGTCATGTTATCAACATGTTCCCTTCCATGTACCACAACACAAATGACTTACTTAGCTAGGCCTTAAATTGGGATATCATAATGGTCTAGTGATGTCTTTTAGAAAGACAATTTCTGTTAACATTCATCCATTCTCATAAGTGTATACCAAATATGTGTACAAAAATAAATTCAGACTTACATTATTAAGAGCTTAATCAATGTTCAAAAGTAAGCACATAAATTAGCTGAATTCAATAATCAATTACTCCCACAGACCTAAGATTTAATCTTTTCTTAAGAGATCTTAAAAGGTAATTGTTCATTAAGTGCAACTGCAGACATAATTGTGCTTAAGTGATAAATGAACAACTATTGTTTCTTAATTGTTTGATTCACGCATATATACTCAAGGTTCATGTGTTTTGTTCCTTTTGTATCATATCGTGCTTTAATGCTACGAAACTAAGACGATAAATTTCAGCAATGTAGAGACAAACCTCAAGTCTCTAAGTATCGCAGTTATAAATATTCAAACTCAATTGTGGGACTAGTATTATTGGATTCTTCCTTTATAGAATCCATACATCCACAAAAATCGAAGTCTGAAAACCCAATCAACTCTTGTTGGGTTTGCTAACTAATTATAAGACATAAGTTAAAATAGTACCTCAAAATTCGTGATGGCTTTCCTGTAATTTGTTCTTCGATTCTTTAGGCATTTGGTTAACATATCAACAACTTGTTATAAGTTTCATATCAGAATTAAGACGTTATGAAGATTAAATTTATATCTTCTATCCAACATGAAATAAATCTGTTAAATATGTTATTATCTCAAAATTCCTTGAATATTCGAAATATGCCTTATATGAGAGCTTTAGTAATCGATATGATATTACTATCACATGGTAAGCTTCATTGATATCCTTTATATCAAAAAATATAGATATATGCATAAAGTCAAGATCACTACTCGTAGGTAGTATGTCTTAACATACAAGACCAAGAGTATGAATTTCTTCCACTGATCTTGAGGTATATGCATAAATATGTAATAATTTCATCCAAAACTTTGAAACATTTATAGTTTTGTTGAATTTCATATACCATTATGGGAGGCTGCTTAAATTTCATACTTTGATTTTTAAAATTTGTAGACTAAAATTTATCATTAATAAAGGCTATTTTCACATTTAATTAATGCAACTCTTAGGTCATACTGAGCTACTAATAATACTATTATAATTCTGAATAAGTTTTTCTTTGACACGAGAGAAAAACTTATTTATAATCAATGCATCATTTCAGAGTAAAATCTTTGGAAATAAGTCTTGCTTTATACCGTTTAAAATTGCTATTACAGTCGTATTAGGTAAGAAAGACCCATTTTCATACAACTGATTTGTGTCTTTCGAGCAATTAAACAATATCCGAGACTTGACTTTCAACCAATGATTTTTGCTCACTTAGCATCAATCCATTAATCAAAATTATTACACATAATATTCGTAAACCTAAAACCGAGTCTTTGCCATTCCATATCAAAATGTAATAAATTCTTGTAAGAAAATCACTGAAACAACATGAATAACTTTCTTTCAATCTCTGTTGAGACCTTATTAATGCTAGTTCATGTTGTTATAAAAAAAATATTGTATTGGTAGTAGTTATATTATGGAGTATTAGATCAGTAATTTGTGGTCTTTCATTATCTAACATTCTGATAATGAGAAGATTCACAATATCTGTAGAAATCTTAAATAAAGGGATCATTATCATGATTTCTTGAACAGATATATCCACGCACTCCAACTGATTATGCCATCATTAACAAATTTATATTTTCGGTTTCAATAAGTCTCATACTACGGTTAGAATGTTAAAGAATACCATTTGGATTATTTAGGAAAACCAATGAACCAATAATAGTTTCCAAATCCAATTTTCATTCTTTGGAATGTAATCCCTCACCTCCAACTGAACAACCATAACTTAAAGGTGATTTAAACTAGATTTCCATTCATTCTAGTCCAAAGTGTGTCTTTGAAACTGCTTTACTCGGAAATCTATTTAAATTACACAGTTGTTGAAAGAACGTACATTCACTGATATGTGGTCATTATGCATAACTCATCATGCTTCTAACCATTTTCATAAAAGTATGATTTTGCTTTTTGTTATACACCATTATGCCAAGGATAAGTTGGCCTTGTGTATTGAGCAACAAATCCAAACTTTTGGAGATACTACGTAAAAGATTTAGGATATTATCTTATTTTGTCATACCTTTCACAATATTCACCAACTTTATCAGATTTTATGATTTTCACTTTCTCTATAATTGCCTCTCAATTTCAATAATGAATATTCGAGAAAACATCCACGGATTGAGATTCATAATGCAATTGATAGATGTACACAGTAACGCGAAAAATCATCAGGTGATAAACAATTTTATCTGCCAAAAAATGGACCATTAAAAGTCTACAAAATAATCATAATCAACAATTAATAAGAACAAAAGCTGAAATTTATAATAGAGATAAATGACAATTAAGCTTACAATAGTTTCATACCTTCAATAAGATTCTCCTGTGGGTAAAACCTTATCAAGGATCAATGTGAGACATGAAAAACATCAATACATATTTTACCTTCTCACACACAAAACATTATGTTTGTTTAATACCATAACTAGAGTCACTTGTGGGTGAATTTCGTCCTAACATGTATTAACAAACTCAAATAATTCTAATGTTTAACCTAATTCATCTGAATAATAGTCACATGTGGGTACCTATTATTTCACATGTGTATGAAACATTTAGATAACCTTAATGCTTGTCTAAACGTGTGAACCAAAACTACTTGTTAGCAGTATTGTTCTAATCGTTAAATCAAACTAAAAGGACTCAAAATAAACAACACTTACAAGATAAGAGTTTAGTATCACTGTGGTGATAACTAAACAATCCAGCAAGCATGTACAAATGCAAACGTCACACTAACTTTTCTTGTGACATCGCGTGGTCCCATTCAATGATATGTAATACTTGATCTGATCATAAAATTAGTCAATTATAAACCATTATGAGTAACCCTAAAATATCAACTCACTTTAATTGAAAAATATCCAAACGTATTGAACTTTAAACCAGAATTGAGCATTAAGCAAGTTTATAATTATAATTCAATAATGAAATTTCATTGAAGGAAATTCTTTGATGCATCACTCATTTAAATCTGATACTAGCTTAAAGATCATGATAAATAACAGATATAAGATGAATTAATATACTCAATGAATATCATTTTCACAAATATGGAGAAATTTATGAAAAAATAAAACCTCAATTTCCATAGAGGATGCAATAAGTTTTGGCCAACATAATAAAAATATTCATGAAAATATCAAAAAAATCGTAATAGGTTACTCAACTCGATAATGAATTAATTTATGTAAATTTTCTTCTATGCACTTTTAAGAAATAACGTAAAATCATGTGCCGATTATTTAATTACCATAATGTATGATCAGATATTGTACACTTCATTGTTATCTTAAACATGTGAACTCCAATTACCTGTGGGTAATTGTTGCTCTAATACATTTAAGCAAAACGATATTATAAGCACTTGACATAATAATGATTATGACTGGAAAAATTATTTGACATCACTGTGGTGATAGCCATACAACTCAAAAATAATACCATAATAACTGCTAAACCTTACCTTTACGACTTGGCGTATTTGTGCTTACAATAAAATTAATATTATTGCTAAGATAAAACACTCTAGTATCACTGTGGTGATAACTAAATAATTATGACCTAAGAATCTTAAGCACAATAATTTTATACGTACAATTGAAATTATCATCAACATTGGGAGAAAAGTGAAACATAATGACACAAGTCACCCTCAAGATTCAAATCAACTCATATCCATAATGTATGATCAACGATCATATCAGTCAATGTTTTCTTAAATACATGAACTCGAATTTCCTGTGGGTAAATTCTGCTCTAATATATTTAAGAAAATCAATATTACAAGCATTTGAAAAAATTGTGATCATGGCCAAAAGTGATTTGACATCACTGTGGTTATATCCAATCAATTAAAATAATGCGATTATCACATGATGTCAATAACTGCAAAACCTACACTTTACGGTTTGCAAATTCATACTTATAATAACATTGTGATTATACTGAGATATAACACTCTAGTATAACTGTGGTGATAACTAAAGAGTCCCATAATAATTTTAAGTATAATCCCATAAAATTAAAGAAAAACAATAATGTGAGAGAAACTATACCATAACGTACAAGCACACAAACCATATCATAATGCACACACAAATTTAATGGTGTCAAAAAATGGTTTTGATCATAAAATTTATAAAGATTTCGCTAAAAAAAAATCGTTTTCAAATTATACATTAAATTTCAATAAAGCGGAAGCGTAAAACGGTTAGCCTACATATATATAGATAAAGACACCTTCATAATATTATAATTTAAATTTGGTTTTAATAATAGAAAATGATATTGTTAATAATATGGTTCCATAACGAATTAATTTAAAATTAAATTTTGTTTGAATCGGGAAAAATCTGAACCAGATCAGTTCAAAATCCATTCAGTCAAGGTCAGATGATGAGAGCAAATCGAGATGACCTCTTTAACTATCCAAAATAAAATGAAGCAAGCAGAATGAACCATCTAAGCAAAGGACCAAATTATTTAAACACACGGCCTAAAATAGTTTCAAGAGCCAATTTTCTTAAACAAAGTAAAACATGCCTTTACATTATCGCACAAACTCCAACGCTTATTTGCTTAATAAAATAATCAATTAGGTAAAATTTGGGAAGAGCATAAGCTACGACGACCCCATTAAATATCATGGCTCACACCTCTCGACCAATAGGAAAAGGATGGACAATTTTGTCCACTTAAGATCTTCAAATAATGGTTCACTCACACGCTGAAAACAATCCCTGTTTTAACTTACTGGCGGCTACTATCATTATTAGCCCACATACCCATTATTAGCCCATTGCCCACAAGCCCACATGATGATGTTCTTTTTTTCTTTCCAAACATACGGAAGAGACAAAAGAAACCTAATCACTAATACAGCCGCAACTTTTATCTGTAATTTATGATTCGATTTAGGTTTTACGAACAGAGAGACTAATACATCATCATGGTCGTGAAATGAGCTTGATGCGAATATAGTCGTAAACAGAAAATAGCACGTTATTGCATATCATCAATGGACGATCGTGTAGATCGTTAATCAGGATCGTTGAACTTCATGAAAATCACACAATAATAATGCAAGAATAGTTTATAAGGAATACCTGGTAAAGATAATCCGTGGTACATCACCGGTCATCTTACTATAGCCATAATACCTTGTGGAGTTCTTGGTTTCTCTCTCTTGACCTTAACCGTAATGAGTTGTTAATTCCTTGGATACGATAGTGATGGTTATTGTTTCCATTTCATAGGTAGAGAGAGGACCAAGTTCCTAGGATTTTATATTGGATATTAGATCTCGACCGTCCATCAATGAAGAGATATTAGGAAATAATCCCAAAAATGGTAGCCGATATAATTTAGCAATACTCTCTAATTAACCAATATTATTACATGGCCCAAAGGAATATTTCTATATACAGAAATATTCTTACATCCCACCCACAATGTGACAATGGGAATATTTATGCAAAACAATAAGTCTAGATTATTGGATAATGAATATTACATTAACTAGTTGAAAGCCTAACAAGCTAAGCTCCAACAACATACTACTACATTGATTGAACAAGTTGCCGTGCTATCCTACCAGCGAGCCTCATGGGTAACCTAGCCAAAGGAGCCGAAGCGGATGGGGGGATGAGATTGTGTCACAAGGGGGGCAAACTAACACTACCTTCCATGTTAATTCCTACAATATTACGCCATTGGGGGATTGAACCTAGGACCTCCTGGAACGCATGAAACTTTGGGGAACGGGGATGACCAGCTGAGCTAGTCTAGATTCATCGGGGATAAAATCTCGTGAATCCACCGCGTGAAACAGAAATGGTGGGGCCCAAAGTAAATCAAAACCCCACCCCCTAAAAATCTCCTGGTGGGTCCCAGGGCATTCTCTCACTCGGTGATTTTTGCGGTGAAAAATCACGGTGTGTAGCAAAGCCGTATGCAAAAATGCTTGGCAAACCGCCATTTTAGAACAAGACCAAAACAACAACCTCACATGCCAAGATTTTTGGTGGGTCCCATGGCATTCAGGTGGGACCCACCACTACCCTAAGGGTTCATCACAGCCCTTGATTGGGCATATATTTTTGGTGTTGTTCAAAATGGCGGTTTGCTAAGAACTACCCATATTTATGAATGCAATGATAGTATATGTTTCTTTTTCAATTTTTCACTTTCTTTTCTAGAAAAAGATATTTCGGGTCACATTCACTAGTATGAGAACCAAACCGGACATCGAACGAGCAAAATTACCGAATCAGGTTTAAATGGTTTGATCAGTCATTTATTTATGTTTTATTTTATTTTTTAATAAAAGGGAAATATATTAAAGCTAAGCAAGAAACATTGCATTGTTTAGATTACAAACATTTTTGAGAAAGTCTTTCTTCCTATCTTCTTCCCAGTCCCTAGAATCAACTTTCTGATACACAGTTCTATTAAGTTTTTTAGCTAAACTATCCGCTATGTAATTACATTCCATTTTTATATAAAAGAAAGAAAAAGAAGCAAAAGAACTGTTGATTTCTAAAGCTTTAAGGATGAAAGCTTTGCACCTCCAATTGACTGCAAAATCTCTTCTTCTCATACCGTTGATACCGTTAAGGTTGTCATTTAGAAAGATAATACTATCTAGGCCTGAGTCTCTTGTCCATAGAGTAGCCTCTCTGCAAGCTCTAGATTCTGCTTCATCTGAGCTTGAGCATCTCCCTGTTCCTCCTGCAAAGTTACGGATAGCACCAGTTTTATCAGTTAAAACAATGACATAGCCAAAATTAATAGTTTCTTTATTAAAAGCAGCATCAAACATAACATAATGAGAGTTATTACTCATACACTTTGCATTTCCAAATTTACAGTTAGGATGAGAGCAGTCACATTTTGTTTTAACTTTAAAAGCATGATTTATACTATCACTAGGACTAGATTTAAGAAACTGATTTATATCTCTTATAATGTTATTTATCAGTTCAACCATATTTGGTTTTATACTATCAAAGACCACTCTACACTTGTATTTTCATATAAACCAAAGAATGTATAAGCATACAATTCTATGTTGTCTTTATCCTTCAACTATTGACCACACCACTTTTTGAAATCTAAGGAATTTCCTTTATAATACACTGAAGAAAGGGACAAACCCCTCCAAACAACTTCAGGAAATCCACACTCTAAGAACAAGTGATTTGTAGTTTCACTAACTACATGATTGCATAGAGAACACTGAATATCTAAAGGAATATATCTTCCTAATCTATCGCTAACAGGTAGACAGTCACTACAAAATTTTCATAAGAACATCTGAACTCTAAGAATAACCTTAGGTTTCCATATATCAATCCATTCAACTTTAACATTGAGATGTTTTCTATTGCACAAATAATTATAAGCAGATTTAACTGAAACTTTCCCATCTCTGGTACCTATCCATTTAACACAGTCTTTATCGTCGACATTATTTGGTTCAATCGTTTTAATTTTTTGAACAGTATCATCATCAAACAGATTATTTATCATACTAACATTCCATGTTCCTTGCAGTTTATCAGATCCGAGACTTTTTGGTTAATATTAGGACAATTATTATTTTTAGGTTTTGGGACTACACCCTCTGGCAGCCATTTATCAGTCCATATATGAATTTTTTTCTCCATTACCTATATCCCAGTTATGGTTTTCTTTAATGATATCTAAACCTTTACATATACTGGTCCAAACCCAAGACTTAACTTTCTTTTTCTTATAATTTAGAGGGTCTGTTTTAGGAAAATACTTACATCTAAGGATTACAGACCAAAGATTATCAGGGTTATTTATTAATCTCCAAGCTAACCTAGTTAGGAGAGCCAGATTGAACTTATGAGGGTTTCTAATACCTAAACCTCCACTTACTTTACTGGTACACATGGCATCCTAGGCTTTAATATACAATTTTTTATTTATTATTCCTTGTTTTTTTCCACCAAAAATATTTTTGAAGAGCATCCACTCTATCGAGAGTTTTTTTGGGGAGATAGAAGCACATCATCTGGAACATACGGATAACACTTGTGACAGATTTGATGAATGTAGTTCTACCAGCCTACTATTGGGGTCCACCTTTTTTGTGTCGGTGAATCCCGTGGGATACCTAGCAGTCCCGTTAAGGGAATGGACACAGCTAGTTAGTCTAAGTCAAAAACTAATTTGAAATGCAATTTAATGCGACCACCTATGAATTTTGACTTGTGAAGAACATATGCCCTTATAATATTGACTAATAGGTCGTTGACTAAATTCCGTGTGCTTCTTCCCTCTTTATCACCCCTAGCACAACCTCCATCTCTGAAGAATAACTACAATTTTAGAAGAAATTGAAGATTTGTCGAAATACGATGTAGCAAAAACTTACAACAAAGAAAGTATGAAAAAAAGTTTATGCTAAATTATTTTGTTGGTTAATTAATTTGATGAGCCTATTTGGATCATTATTAACTTAATCAAAATAAATTTTCCATAAAAGCCTACTAAGATCAGAATTAACTTAGTTACTTATCAGGAAAGCAATTATTATAAATAATTATTTTCTCAATTTCGATAAGCCTACGACGATTAAAATTGACTTAGTTACTTATCAGGAAAAGCAATTATCAGAAATAATTCTTCTCTTAATTTCACAACCACACATCCCACGAAGATATATCATTAAACACAAGTTCTAAAAGACTCTCTATCTGTGTATGTTATCCACCAGCAGAAAAAATGGAATGACAAGATAACCTTTTCAGAGGAGTGTTAAGAACACAATTTTATTTCGTCTGTTCCTATGTGAAGTGGCTAACCCACACATATGCCATGCCATCCTGACAAATAGGTTGCGCCACTATGGTAATATTGTTAAGCGATGGAGTTTCTATCGAATGGTAGAGACAAACTGCTGGCAGTCGGGTCTCCTTCGCCAGCGGTGTAGTCTAAGCCGCTCGGTGGAGAGTCTAGCTATCTTTAGTAGATAATTTTCCTAACGGTTTTTTACCCCCAACCAGCCCTATATACCCATTAAATTTAATGGGATGTTGTCGAGTTTATGTTTTGATGAGATGTAGTTTACTTTTAATGTTGGTTAAATTTATGTGTTTTTTCATTCGATGTTTACGCAATTCAAAATCCAAGTGATTTCATTCATCTTAACTAAACTTGTAACACCCCGATTTTCGGACCCGGATCCCATGCCCGAAAACTCAAAGTGCTACTTAGATACCATAGCCGAAGCCCGGATACTAAGCCCAAGCTCATAAAATAATTTATTTGGGCTAATTTAATTATGTCCGTTTTAACATTTTTATAGCAGCGAAATACTTTGAAAATTATTTTGAAAAATCTAACTGTTGATTTAACCTAATTTGAAATCCACCTGAAGCAAAACACATTTGGGTTCTAAAATAAAAATACTAACATCGTTCAAGTCTTAAGATTAATTAAGAACGCGCAATTGGGGGATATCCAAACTAACTGGGGAATATGAATTACTTCCCCCAACCAGGGGTGGCTGATAAGGGGTAACTTTTGAATATGAAAATACCAAAATACCCTTTCCTAATTAAAAACCTTTATGAAAAGAGTGTTATGCCCTTTCTCCTAAAAAAATTAAATCTAAAAACCAAATAAGTTTATCCCCCAATTTCATTTGATTTCCGGCACAGTTAGGGTTTTGATTTTTTTTTTCCTTCATCTTCTTCATTGTTCTTTGAGAAGGTTAGTGATTGCTGAAGAAGATGAAGAAGAAGAAGAGGACGACGCGGCAAACTCGGACGATCAACCACTCGCAGTCATGGCTTCTTTGAGAAGGTTAGTGATTTTGAACTCATTTATGATTGTTTTAATCGATTTATAGCTATGGTGTTAGGTTAGAATCGCCAAACATAGCTGAAACAGTCGAGTTACACAGAGTACCGACATTCTTTCTGGGATGAATACCACGCCGGTTTTAAGTACCGGCATGTTCGATATAAATATATCCATGCCGGTAGTCAAGTGAAAAAAAAAATCAAGTTTCTGGATACTTTTCATCATGTGCCGGCACAGAATTATAGGATGAATACCACGACGGAAGTGAGTTCCGGCATGGTTATTTAGGATGAAGACCACGCCGGAAGTGATGAAGAACATGTCAGAAATGATGAAGACCACGCCGGAAGTGATGAATAACATGTCGGAAATGATGAAGACCATGCCGGAAATGATGAAATTCAATGTCGAGATTGAGTTCCGGTGATGCTCGATATAAATCTTTCCATGCCGGTAGTCAAGTGAAAAAAAAATCAAGTTTCGGATATTTTTCATCATGTTCCTAAGATAGAAATTTAAGCAAAAACTATGCCGGAAGTAGTTCCGGCATGCTCGCAAACTAGATTACCATGCCGGTACCTGTTCAAAACCAGAAAAAAAATCAACATTCTTAAGATCAAAACCGGAAAAAAATCGTGGCAATAATTTATGCACATTTCCAACAATGCCGGAATGGGTTTTTTTTGAATACCATGCCTAACACCGAGCTTTTTCAGCTACAACAATGGTGGATTCAAAGACAAAAAATCAAATTTTCAACCTCTTAGCTGCAATTCTCTCATCACAATCATCTTCCATTTTCAAAAAAAAAAAATTCCACTCAATTTTTTTCCCCTACTTCAACTCCTCACTCACACAAATTAAAATAAAAAATCAAACTAATCTATACCCCAAATACTTAACATTTTTACTAATTATAATTATTCACTAATTAGGATTAGTCAGGGATAGATTAGGAATTAAAAAAATAATTACATAGGGGGTCACCCAGAATTGCTATTGGGACACCAATTTTGTCCTCTAGCTATATCCCCCAATTAGTTTGGATATCCCCCAATTGCGCGTTCTTAATTAATAAGTAACGATTTCAACCCCAAATTGTAAAACTGAAAATAGACCAAGGTGGATTCCTAGAATTTTATAGGCTTCATGCGAGTTCCAAAATTTATGGTAATTATACGGATAAAATCTATTCTGTAAGTAATATTAGGCGTAAATTAGGATTTTTAAAAGAGTTGAGTATTTTATGACCACAGTCAAACGTGTAGTTGACCAGAACTGCAGAAAATCAAAATTATACCATTATGTTTATAAAAATTATATAAAATCACACACAACTCAAAATTGGATGAAGTTTGTCATTTTAGAAATATAAAAGATAAATAAAGATTTTTACAGAGACACCAAGATCTAAAAACCAATGTATTGTAGTTCTAAGATAAGTGTAGATGTATTTTACTACCAACTACATCCAAAGGATAGAAACCTTCTACTCAAGTCAAATGAAGGTAAACGCTCAACAATGAACACAAGATATACTTGGTTCGGTATGATTACCTATGTCCACGGGGTGAAAGGGAGAATCTTATTACTTCAAGGTGTTACAAAGGTGTTGCTCTTAGCCGGATTTCCTTACAAAAATGAACTTACTTCTCACTCTCTTCTCCTTGGTGTAAACTCGAGTTTCTCTCTCTCTCCACCACTTACAACCTACTTCTCTTGGATACAAGTCACTCTATTTATATAACAAGTTCCATACAACCAAGTTAGGGTGTGGGTCATGTTGCATCTATTATGAAGTTCTGTGATCGGGCCTGCTTACGTCGCCATTTCTTCTATGCGCATGGCCGATGCATCTTGATTCCTTCGTATATCTATTGTCCGAGCCGACCTCTTCGGGTGTTCTCTTGGCACGATGTCGCCTCAGCGGTGGGACGATGTGACACGTACTTTCTTATCCTTTTGACCGTAGCACCTCGTTTGACCCACCCTGTCTTGTCTTGTCAACTCTGTCAGAAACCTGGGGTCAAGTCTTGTCCGACAGCTGTAGAGAGATCACGCCCGATCCACGTGGCTCCTCAAATCTCGCGCCTGCTGATCTTCTTTCTATGCTTCGCGTCTTTTCGTTTTTAGGTGCACCAAGGCTTAAGATGTTGCCACCTGGATCTGTGGATAATTTACACCTACATTTATGCCCCTTCTTTCGCTCGTGTGGGAGACACGAGTGGAAGAACGTCGTTCCAACTGCCCACGTCTTCGTCCATGCCGCAAATCCCGCCATGCAATGCCCCACTTAACTCTACTTTATTACATGTAACCGTCGGTGTCGGTTACAACTCTTCCTCTTTAAATAACCTGCTTCTTTTTCTCCTTCTTCTTCTTTATCCTTTCTCTCTCTGTTCCCCGCCGCTGCAATCTTTTCTCCCAGATTTCTTCATCACTCTTTGCTACTGAGAACCCTAGTTTTCTTGATTTTCTTCTTTCATATCCTCCTCACCGATTACTACAGTAGCCGTTGTTACAGTCTCGTCGCCTTATCTCTTTTCGTCGAAAACCAAGTTCTACATTATTTCCGTTAATGGATTCTTCTTCCTCTATGACTGAGAAAAGGTATGTTGATGATGTTTTTTCCGAGATTGATGCTTTTTCCCTTTTTTCTCTGTTTTCTTACGAGAGTCCCTCCGAGTACGATGTTCGTGCCATAAAATCTATCTTTCCTGATGATTCTCCTTCTGTTTCGTGCAGGTCCGAGAGAAGGGTGAGAGATCTTCCGACGAGGAGTTCGTTTAGCAGCTAAAAGAAAAGTACGACCTTGGAAACTACGAAGTTACCCTGATCTCGGGCCAAAACAGCCTCTTGAAGAAGTCCGATATGATGAAGCACGAGCAGTCGGCTGATTGCGTGGTCATCACCCAGGGCCAACTGGAGCTAGGCCTTCGTCTTCCCCTATACAACCCTGATAGGCCTTTTTATTATGAGGTTCTTTCCCAGCTCAATCCCTCTCGTGCTTTGGCTCAGTGTACTGGCAATACTTTCTGAATTATGAACGAATGGAGGGATCGCCGAGATGGTCACGGTTCTACTGCCGAGTGGTCGACCTACAAGTCCGAGGACGCTCCAGAATATACCGTTGCCAATTTCCTTGTCAATTATCGAGCTGGTACTTCCACCTTAGGCGATCTTGCTGGTTTTGCTGCTAGTCCTCATCGGGTCAGAACTATGCCCGATGGTGTTGAAAGGATGATGCTGGATGCCGATCCCATTGTCCAGGGTTCCAACAAGCGAGCCCGCCATTCTAATAATCCAATTTATCCCCGAGTTCCACTTCTCGTCCGAGGCCCCATTCTACATGGTAGCTTCCCGTCGCCTACTTTTCCTGCCGAGCCCTATTCTTTTTGGGTAGTTAATGATGACAAGGATGATAAGGTATGCGTTTTCTCCTTTGTTGTTGCTTGCTATCTTGTTAGCTTCGGGCGTCAACTGGTCACTTGTTGTTGTTTGAAAATCTCAGGGCGACTCTACCAAGGGAGCCGGATCGTATAGGAAAAGAGGTGCTGGCACAAGGGTTGAGGAAGACCAGGGGAAGGTAACAAACATGATGATTTTATTATAAGTACATGTACTTGCCCTTGTTTTTTGCCTTCACATGTTCTAACGAGACACATTATGTAGAAACACCCAAGGAGCGATGATAGTGATGTTGACGAGGTTGACCCCCAACCTATTAGGCATAATCCCCTCAGAGGTAAGCAAGTTGTTAAGCCACCGCCGAAGAGGTCCCCAGTCATTGAACTTTCCGATGAAGATGAACTATTTGGCGAGAATATCTCGGGTGACAAAGGCGATGATCAAGGTGTGGGTGACCAGCAGGAGCCCTTGGAGACGCCCGTCGTAGAGAAGGTTGTTACTGATGTACCGGTAGAGCTTCTTCGTGTTCCCCGGATTACTGAGGGGTCATCTTCTGGCGCTGCAATTTCGTTCACCGTCTCTGGCCCTATCATGAATTCTTTGGGTGCGCTTACTTTACCTGATTTTGGAGCGTATACTGAGGAAGAGATGTTAAATGCGGTGCCCCTCTATGGCGATATCGCCCAGACTCTTGAAATAGTGGTGAGCGGCTCGTTTTAGCATAGTGGTGCCCCCTTCTGATTTCTGTTCTTATTGTCGCTTACAATTTACTCGCGTTTACTTGTGTTATATCCTGAACCGGGTTCTCTTAGATGCCGCCAGTCGCTATAGAGAAAAGCAATTGTTAGAATCTCTCCAACTCCAGTTACAGAACGAAAGGAGCCGCGCGCACGAGCTAGAAATTAAACTCGCCGACGCCCAAGGTATGTTACAATTCTACGGCTCTTAACTTATGTTGATTGAGTTTATCGTGCCAACATACTGAGTCGGGTATCCTTATGCTAGTCGAGGTAACTAGTGTAGGCTTAGACGCGTCTTCAGAGTTTAGGATCATGAAGAGGAAATGGGATATTGAGAAGGATTTAGTGGAGAATCTCCGTCGGCGAATGGCAAACAAAGATGACAAAATAGATCGCCAGGCTGGAGAAATCGAAGAGCTCGAGGAGGAACTAGAATGGTATCGTCATTTTGAGTACGATCCGGCAGACATAGACAATTTACGAGCTCACTTGGGCTCTTGCCAGCGCCTTGCTGCTGAACAAACTATTCTGGCCATGAACCTAGAGCAACGGATAAACACTTTGCAATTACAAAATCGAGACCTTCATGAAGATCGTCGACGAATATTGAGGGATAAAGACTCGGTGGAGCGAGCCAACCGGGATCTCCTGGGGTGAGTCGGCTAGCTCGACAAATTTGCAGGAGAATTGGAATGGAGTAGGTCATAGCTTACAGTTCTTCAGTCATCGCGCAATCGCTTGATGGATGAGTGGAGTGAACACAAGAAGTATTGCCCCAGTAAAGAATTCAACGAGCAATACTATAATGAGTTAACCACGAAGTTATCCAAGGCCGAGGATGAGTTTTCCAAGTCGGTAGAGTCACTTCAGTCAGTGTTACCAGCCCTTTCAGGTCTCTTAGACGATGTGTTGGGGCCGTTCCTTAGATTTAGATTACATCTTATTCTTGCAAAATTGTTAAACCGTGTTTGACGAATAATGTTCTGTCTTTGTGATTTTGTAGCCGAGCAAAACCGTTCTTAGGAGCTGGATCAGGAGGTCCGTTGATTGAAGCAGGTCGAGGTTGATTTGAGTTCCCATCTAGCCGATGCCGAGGGGAACGTTTCTCAGCTTACCTAACAACTCGAGGATGAACGCGTCGCCCATGCGGATGAGATATACGAGAAAGTCCAGACGGGTATTGAGACGTGGGTGGAGAACAAGCGGCGCGAGGTTGCACAGAAGAAGTCCGGCACTGCTCCTCCGAAGGCTTGAACTCCTCTTTTGTAGTGTTGCGGCACTAAGTTTCCCCTTTCCATCGGGTTGTAAATCTCTTTGAACACTTGTCCCCCTTTTTATTTCTGCTACACTGCTTGCTTGTTTTATGGGGGTGCTGCGTCGCCTATGTTGTTTGTTTTTCTTCCGTTAAATTCTTCATTTCGCATGGTTGCACGACATTTTCTGCACTTTCTTACTAGACGCATGACGCAATCGAATTATCTTTTGTTTCGCATGTTATTCCTGCAATTATTGTTCAAGTAAGTTAGTATTTTAACCATTTCTGTCGAACACGCCCAACAAGGAGGGTCATCGGGCCCAATGCCATGTCCTGATTGGGGTATCTCATCACTATCTCTTTGGATTCAGTGGAAGGGTATCAGTCAACCTAGTTCTAGGCCCGATATTCCCGAGCGGTTATCGACCAACCAGTCTCGGGCAAGTGGACACGGCCACCTGCGATGAGGGCGACCTTTCAAATGTAAGTAGGCCACCTAGCTGAGGAGACCTCGCGTCTCAATAACCTTTGGAACTGGCTTCCAACCACCAGAACCCTTAGGCTAACTCGGCACTTGCACACTGCCAATGCCCCGAGTACGAATATCCAGGCGACTGTAAGGCACCTCGGCACTTCCACACTGGCATTTCCCCGAGTACAAATGCCCATTCTAGTGTAAGGCACCTTGGCACTTCCACACTGGCTTTGCCCCGATTAAGAATGCCCATTCGAGTGTAAGTCACCTCGGCACTTCCACACTGGATTTGCCCCGAGTACAAATGACCATTAGTCGCTCATGCCCTATTTCATACCCCTCATGGTTTCAAAGAGATAGGAGACATGCATGCTTACCGTTTTTTCGTATCTCCCGTCAAGGATGGTAGAGTTTCAAAAACTTGATGTTCCATGGTTTGAGCTCTTTTGTTCCGTCGAGTCGCAGTACTCGATACGATCCCTCGCCCACCTTAGATTCAATTATATACGGCCCGCCCCACTTTGGTGCTAGTTTTCCGCCCTTTTTGTCTCGCTCCCATTCAACCAGAAATTTCAATACTTGTTCCCCTTTTTTAAATTCTCTTGGTCGAACTCGCTTGTTGTATTCTCGTTGTAACCTCCTTTGATAGTTTTCCATTTTTTGTAACGCTATTTCCCTTGTTTCTTCCAGATCGTTGAGTTTAGCCAAAATTAGATCGGACGAGACGTTTCGCCTCCAAGGTTCTGTCCTTATGGTAGGGATTATGCCTTCTGTCGGTAAGATTGCCTCGGTTCCATAGGTAAGCATAAACGGAGGAGATAATCCCGTAGCTTCCCTTCGTGTGGTTCTGTATTCCCATAGGACGTTATATAGCTCCCCACAGTAGTTTCCATATTCCCCATCCAGTTTCTTCTTCATGTTATCGGCGATAGTCTTATTAGTGATCTCGGCCTACCCATTACTCTGGAGGTAAATCGGGGTAGCTTTGCTCTTTCTGATGTTGTAAGTATTGAACAGGAGATCAATGTTCTCGCCTTTTAGTTGCTTTCCATTATCCGATATGATAGCTGCAGGGACCCCAAAGCGGCAAATGATATGTTCCCAAATAAATTTGAAAACGTCTTTGTCTTGGATGTGCCTAAGTGGCGCTGCTTTTACCCATTTGGTAAAGTAATCCGTGGCCACGATCAAATACTTTCTTTTCCCGGTTCCTACATGTAAGGGTCCGACTATGTCTACCCCCCACTTTGCGAAAGGCCATGGGATTATAACTGAGTTCAAAGGTACTCCAGGAGCATGGATTTTCTTTCCAAAACGCTGACATTCTTCACAAGCTTTCTCCATTTGCTTCACATCTTCGTTCATATACATCCAGAAGTAACCCATTGTCTTTGCCTTGGCCGATAAGCTTCTCCCCGAGCTATGATTACCGGCCGCTCCATAATGTAATTCGTGCAGGATTATGTGGCCCTCCTCTTTACTCAGACATCGTAGGAGGGGTCCCAAGTAAGACTTCCTATATAAAATCCCTTCCCGCAGCTCATAGGCGCCCGACTTGCTTTTGATTTTGTTTATCTCGGGCCGACCCTTAGGTAACTTACCCGTCTCTAAGTATTGATGTATCGGCTTTCTCCAGTCGCCTTCTTTGTATCTCTCGGCTGTGTTAATGGCCACTTCGATCCGTACTTCTGGTGTTTCTGGGATAGACGGGATAAGAAGCCTCATAACACGTATGCCTTCAATGCTCGAGTCTACCAGCTGTGAGGCGATGTACGATAGAGCATCCGAGTGCCTGTTATCTTTTCGGCAAATGTGGTGGAATCTGATGTTGGGTATTTGTTTGATGTAAAATTGGGCGAGCTCCCAATACTTTTGCAGCACAGGATCGTGTTTAGCGTATTGGCCCGTAATTTTCCGGATTACTAACTGTGAGTCACTAGTCAGGAGGACCTCTTGCAGCCCCATCTCCACAATTATTCGTAAGGCATGGATCACCGCTTCATACTCGGTGACGTTGTTTGTTGCCTTGAATTCTAGTCTGAACGAATGCACGATCTTCCTCCCTTTTGGTATGGTAAATACTAGCATGAGGCCCGATCCTTCTTTGTTTTATGCCCCATCGACGAAGACCTCCCATCGTGTAGGGCTATTGGCGGCTAATAGTTCCACTAGTTCCTCTTTTTCCTCCATCATCCCCGGTACACCTTCTACCTCATCCTCATCACTAAGGGTTCATCTGCCAAGAAGTCAGCTACTACTTGCGCTTTGATCGCGGTTCTCGTCTCGTACACCACGTCATATTGTTTGATTATGTCTCCACATTTGGAGATTCTCCCTGATCGCCCTGCACTATCCAAGACTGTTTCGATAGGAGATTTTGTGAGCACCCGTATTTGATGAGCTTGAAAATATGTTCGGAGTTTAGAGGCGGAAAAAGCTAGCGCGAGTACCATCTGTTCCATTCTAGTATAGTTTCTCTCGGCCGGACTTAATGTTTTACTAGTGAAATACACTGGCTTCTCCACACTTCCCTCTGATTTTACTAATACTGCGCTAATGGCATAGGGTGTCGCCCCTAAGTATAGGGTGAGGATTTCTGACGGCTCGGGCCTCTGAAGAAACAGGAGGCTAGCTAGATGTAACTTGATATTTTGAAAGGCCTCTTCGATGGCGTCAGTCCATTGGAATTTTTCTCCTTTCTTCAAAATGTCGTAAAAAGCCTTGCATTTTTCCGACGACCGTGACACGAATTTCCCCAATGCCGCTATGCAACCATTTAGTTTCTGCACATCTTTTACTATCGCGGGAGATGGCATTTCAAGGACTGCCCGAACCTTCTCGGGATCCGCTTCTATTCCTCTGGGGGTGATGATATACCCTAAAAAATTCCCTGATGTGACCCATAAGTCTCACTTGGCGGGATTAATCTTCATCTTGTGTTTTCTCATTGTTTGAAAAATCTCCCGAAGGTCTCGGACATGGTCCTTAGCGCGACGACTCTTGACTAACATGTCGTCCACGTAGACTTCTATGGTGTCGTGAATCTTATCTTCAAACATGTCGCCTACCAATCTCTGGTATGTAGCCCAAGCATTTTTAAGTCCGAATGTCATTTTGGTATAACAATACAATCCCCTCGGTGTGAAGAAAGAAGTATGCTCCTGGTCCTCGTGCGCCAATGGTATTTGGTTGTAGCCCATGTATCCATCCATTAAGGTCATCGCCTAGTATCCGACTATCGATTCTACTAACTGATCTATGCTGGGGAGGGGGAAACTGTCCTTCGGGCAGGCCTTGTTCAAGTCGCTGAAATCAATACATATTCTGACTCCTCCTTTCTTTTTTGGCACCACGACCATGTTAGATATCCACTGTGGGTAGTGAGATTTCCTTATTATTCCGGATTCCTGTAGCTTCTTCATCTCGGCCTCGACTGCTGCCTGTAATTCTGGTGCGATGTGCCTCATTTTTTTCCTAACTGGTTTGAACCTCAGATCAATCTTTAAGCGGTGACAGCAGACCTTCGGGTCAATTCCCTCCAAATTGCGCTCTTCCCAGGAAAATGTGTCTAAGTTTTCCCTTCATACCGCCGTGAGTTGACTTTCCTGTTCGTCCGATAATAATGTCCCGATCCTTACTACCTTTGGCGCCTCTACCGTCCCCAAGTTTACTTCTCGAGTCGGTTCGACCGTCGAAAAATTTGATTTGTCCTCCCGGAAGATAGCCGCTTCCTTTGATTGCTATAAAGGGTCTTGCTCTTGGGTCTCATATGCCATGACCACTTGTGAAATAACCTCTTCCAATTATTTTGCAGCTTTTATTTCCTCGGCTTTACTCTTCTCTCTCCTTTGCCGAGCTCGCCGATCCTCATTAATTTTTGCATCCACTTGCATACATTGCCGTGCTGCTTGGGAGTCGCCCATAACTTTAGTTATTCCCTTGCAAGTCGGGAAGCTTAATCTCTGGTGGTATGCCGATGCTACCCATTTAATTCCAGCGATCCATGGCCGCCCGATAATCGCTTCATAAGGTGAGGCGACGTCGACCACAAAAAAGGTAGTTAGTGTGCCGAGGAAGCCTCCACCATCCGAAACCCTTAGGGTTACCTCGCCCCTAGGGATAGTTACTGTACCATTGAAGCCGTCGATGTGATACGTTTAGGGGACGAGCATGTCGTCTGATAGTTTCATTATTCTGAACATGTCGTAGAATAACACCTCGACTGAGCTTCCGCTATCCACAAGAATCCTTCTTACTCCCCAATTTTCGATCAGTAAGGTGATGACCAATGGGTCACTGTGTGCTTGTCCATTTGCTGGGACATCCTTGGCCGAGAATGAAATGGGTTGCACCATCCAAGGTTCCATAGGTAGGGCCTTATCTACGCTAAATATTTCCTTACCATCACGATCCCTTTTATGGATCCTAGAAATAATTACTGGGCCGAGAGTGTAGTCTTGAATAGCCGAGTGTGAAATGGTGCTCACCAACTGAGTTGTTCTATCGATGCGGACTTGATGAACTGGTGCATCGGGTGTTGCTGTCGGCTGTGGTGGATATAGGACAAATTTCCTCAAATAACCATCTCGGATGAGATGCTGAACGATATCTTTTACCTCTCGGCAGTTGTTGGTGGAATGGCCCCTATACTGATGGTAGTGACAGTATTCGGGGTGATCCCTGGTCTCTTGGAACTGAACTCCCCTCGACTCTGGGTAGTTGATATCATTTTTATTCTCGACTTCCTTGAATACCTCCTCCAAAGGAGCATTTAGGGGGGGTATACGATCGGGCTTCCTGCCTCGGCTTCTTCCCTTTAGTGATCCACTCTCTATTTTTACTGCTTCTCGGGGGTGGATCCGGTCTCTTTTCTGGTCGCCTAATAGGGTCTTATGTGACCGTTTTAGCTTCAGTACCCGCTTCAGCACTAGCTTCTTGTATTCTTCTATCTCTTGACTCGGCCTGAATTTCTTCCAAAGCGATGTAATGCTCCTGCATTTTTCTTATCTCCTTTAAGGTTTTCGGTTTCTCGGAAAACATGGCTATCCAGATGGGATCCGATCTCCCCAATGCGTTTTCGAATCCGAAGATGGCTTGATCCACTGGTACTTTCCCAATTTCGGTGCATAGTTTCCTCCACCTATCAGTCAGGGTTATTAAGGGCTCCCTGAATCTTCGGGCGAGGGTAAACATCTTGTTCACCCTGGGCCGAGGTCGACTTTTGTGCATGTAGGTCTCAAGGAAGGCTTCGACTAACATCTCATACCCATTAATCGACCCAGGTGGAAGCGAATAGAACCAGTCTCGTGCCTCGCCCTCCAGGCTAGCTGGAAAGAATTTA
Source organism: Papaver bracteatum (assembly GCA_023529315.1). Classification (NCBI taxonomy): domain Eukaryota; kingdom Viridiplantae; phylum Streptophyta; class Magnoliopsida; order Ranunculales; family Papaveraceae; genus Papaver; species Papaver bracteatum. Next base: position 873,347 of record JAJJWX010001290.1, read on the forward strand.
CACATGACTACCGGGTTGTTCTTCCATTGCACTAGCGACATGGTGTACATCTTCAGATGCTCGATCGCATATCCTGTTCCGTCGAACCTAGAAGGAAATGTAGGTAATGTACACTTTGGTGGGAACGACATTTGTTCGAGTTCTTGAGAGAAGGGCGTCTTCTCGGCTTCGCTCATGATTTCTGCCAATTTGTTCTCTTCTCCTCTGCCCGAGAGCTCTTTGATTTTCGCCTCCAATTCTTTAAGTTTAGTCTCTGTTGCTTGATCCTGTCTCCCGTCCCTACCTCGCCTATCCTCATCAGTGGACGAGTCCTCGGTGGCCCATATCTTTGCGTGGGGGGTACCGGAGGCGATGGTGGCTGACCTGATCGGCCGGACTGATTAGGGTTGCTCGGCCCCATCATAGGTGGCGTGTGACCTGATCGGCCATGGTAAATCGATGTTCCTCGGCTGGACGAGCCTCTTGATCTGGTTCGCTGATTTCTCAAATGATAGTTCTCATACTCCAAAGCGAGGTTCCGTTGCTAGAGCTCTCTTAGTGCCGCTTCTTGTCTCCTTTGACTCTCCAAAATGGCCAATAATGTCGGGTCCGTGCTTTCATGACTAGAATGACCATTTGGGTTGTGCGGCCGAGGTAATGGTACATAAGGGGGTGGTGGGGGTATTATCGGACCGGTTACATGGCCAACCTTGTGAACAAGTGTTGGGCCGATGTTGCTAGCTGTTCCTCATCCCAGATGAATCTGCCTGAGACGCTCTTGCTCTTTCGCTAGGGCTTCCTGGTACTCAACTTTCTGCCTTGCTCTTTGTCTCTGGGCTTGTGCTGCAAGCGCTACTTCATCGTCATCGGTATCTGAAGCTGTAAGTCCGTCAACTTGTTCAACTCTTCTCTGAGTCAAAATAACTTGGTCCAAGGGTAGAGTGTTATCGTCTCTCCCCAGGTCGACCTCCTCATCGACAATTGGCATTCCTCGCGCAGCTGCATGAGATTCCTCGGGCGGTGGTTGTCGACTGTCTTCTTGCCTCGGCCCAGCTTATTACCCGCTTCGCATGCCGTCTTGCTAGTTCTTTGTACGATTCCTCAACATCCTTCTCGTTCCTGAAGTGCTAGCCATCGGGTACGTCGCGTAGTTAGTCGAGTATCGCCCCAACCTACGTCAACAAATACAAAGAACACCTTACTTTGACCTGACTTTTGGAACATAAGTTCAAACAAAAGACCAAAAAGTTCGACTGACACCACAATTACTACTACGCATGTTCTTGCAGATACAAAGTTTCTTCCTATTACTCAGGTGGGTCCACCTATCTATCATGTTTTGGTCCTACGCTGAATCTGCGTCAGGTTTTTCTTATTCATCCTTATCTCTCCGTACTACGTCGCTTTAGGTACCCGACCTATGTATTTAAGTTAGTTTGTCCTTTGTCCTATATGCTCCAAATCATTGAACTTATGCACATGATGCTTAAATGGTACGTCATGCAACCCCAAGATTCAAACTAAATTTTTACTAGGTCCACTTTCTCGAGGAATAATCATGACCTTTCCGACAACTTATGTTACACCGCCGGCAAAATCTCCAAACGGTTAGCAGTTTAATACACGAGGAGATATCTAAAACGTGTACCCTTGGTAAATCTAAACGCTCAACTCCATACCGTAGCTAGAGAACAATTTGTGTAACGTTACAGATCACTCAACTATCGGAAACAAACAGTCGTCCTTTCAACATATTATTCATCTAGCTTCTAACCCGAACTGTTAGTCGCTGGTGAGATTATGAAGATTCTTTGATGAACGAACTGTTGACGGGCGAAGAAAATACGAGAACTACTACTTCCGAAGATACTACTACTGCTCTAACTTTACATGCACATCAAATGACTCAAAGAAAATATTATTTCGGCCAACAGAGTTCATCGTAGCTTCAACTACAACATGTTAACGTGTATTTATGAGCTTTTTATCGTCTCTGAAGGTTTTCACGGCAAGGTATCCGAAGATCTTAGTCAGATCCCCTTAGGCGGCGCCAGAATGTAGATGTATTTTACTACCAACTACATCCAAAGGATAGAAACCTTCTACTCAAGTCAAATGAAGGTAAACGCTCAACAATGAACACAAGATATACTTGGTTCGGTATGATTACCTACGTCCACGGGGGTGAAATGGAGAATCTTATTACTTCAAGGTGTTACAAAGGTGTTTCTCTTAGCCGGATTTCTTTACAAAAATGAACTTACTTCTCACTCTCTTCTCCTTGGTGTAAACTCGAGTTTCTCTCTCTCTCCACCACTTACAACCTACTTCTCTTGGATACAAGTCACTCTATTTACATAAGAAGTTCCATACAACCAAGTTAGGGTGTGGGTCATGTTGCATCTATTATGAAGTTCTGAGATCGGGCCTGCTTACGTCGCCCCTTCTTCTATGCGCATGGCCGATGCATCTTGATTCCTTCGTCTGTCTCTTGTCCGAGCCGACCTCTTCGGGTATTCTCTTGGCACGATGTCGCCTGTCTTATCTGTCGCCTCAGCGGTGGGCCGATGTGACACGTACTTTCTTATCCTTTTGACCGTAGCACCTCGTTTGACCCACCCTGTCTTGTCTTGTCAGCTCTGTCAGAAACCTGGGGTCAATTCTTGTCCGACAGCTGTAGAGCGATCACGCCCGATCCACGTGGCTCCTCAAATCTCGCGCCTAATGATCTTCCTTCTATGCTTTGCGTCTCTTCATTTTTAGGTGCACCAAGGCTTAAGATGTTTCCACCTGGATCTGTGGATAATTTACACCTACAATAGGATATTTATGAAATATTTAAAACAGTCGGATATTTTATAGATTTAGCAATGGTAAAAATAATTATATTAAAAATATGTTTACCAATCAAAAAATTCTATAATTTTCACAATGTGTCTCTTAAGATGTTTTACATTTGTTACAAAAAGAATCAAATCAAAACCTATTAAAAATTTAAAAAGATAAACAGTCAACTCAACATCAAATAATATTTTACAGCTTTGAATCTAAGACTAATTACATCTTTGAACTAGAATTTACGCATAAACAACAAATTTAAGGATCTAAAATTATTCTCTAGGCTCCACGTTGATCAACTCCTTGTCATGCGTCAAATCTGGAATTTTTGTCATAATACGACGTGAGTTTTGACACTGAGTAGGCAAAGAAGAAACAAAACATTTTATGCAATATTTTTCAATCCCTTTCTAAAACCATCGAGCATAATTAACAACACCGCAACACATGGAAACACCTCATCCATAAACAATAATAAATTCAATCAATCCGCTCGCCCCATGGAGCCCCACGTGGGTTTAGGAAACAAAACCGTTCCCAATGATATCTCGTATCCCGTCATAAATAATTTTTAAGAATCACAATCTATGGACCGCAACCCAACATTCATAATCATGCTCACAACATCGATTATCATCCATATATTAATGAAAACTTGCAAACATAAATTTAATTAAAAGAAACGTAAATAAAAAAAATATTTTTGATTGTGTTGCGCCTACCTCAATTCAGAAGATCCAAAAGTTATGAAAATAAGCTATTAACTTTATAAACACCACGATCCACCATCTTCGACACCAAAATAATCATCTCCAATATTATTCTCTATTTTATCTAGTGACAAAACTTTTATGTTTTCTAAACGACATAATCGTCTTCTCTCCCAAAATATCAAATTTTCGTCGTTCCTCTCACAATAATCTTTTGTTTTCGTTTTCTTATAAATAATGTTCACTAAAAAAAGTAAACCCATAGTATGACAACATTTATTTTATCTTATTAGGAAATATTTTTAATTAAAGCGAAGCCGCTCGCATGCAAATAATAAAGCTCATTGACTTAAGTTAATTTCCTATAATAATGTGACAACCCATGCACGCTATTTATCAATATAAACTTACCAAAAGATAATAAGCATCTTGCTTAATACTATACTTGACAAAGATATTTCTTCTTTCCATCATATTAATGTTACTAGTTTTTCACCCGTGCAATGCACGGGTCTGTTTTTATTTATGAAATATTAGATCCATATTTCAAAATTAATTCTGTTAATAATTAATAAAATATTCAAATAAAATAATCCATGAACTAATAAATAATAACAATTAAAATGTCATTTGTGTGTAGTCTATATTTTCAAAAACTACAATCTTTGTAATAACTTTATAGATTTGACTAAAAGCTATATGCTCCAATTTTTCTCTAATATTTTTTTTTTTTGGTTTACCTAATTATTATGTGCTTTTACACCATCAACAAAAATGTCATCGAGATTGCACATCATGTCTTCAAAATAATTCTCTTTAGAGGTAATTGGGTAGGGGTGTAAGTGCACACCCTTGCAATGGGCTTGCTCCGGCCCTGCAACAGATCACTAATCACATAACATAAAAGAAACAAATATGATTTCAAATAGGGTTGAGATTGAGAGAAGACTGTACTGAGAAAAAAAAAAGATATGTTGCTCGAACAGAATTCAAAATTCTTAAAAGGTTTGCCAACTTTTTAAGGTTAACCAATTTAAAAGAACGATTAACTTGGTTATGAGTCAAATACATTTAGAGGGTATTTTCAGCACAGTGCCGATATGGGCTCCAAAAGCTTGCATATAGGGCTGTCAATGGACATCCGAAGTCCGAGATCCGTTTCCGAATATTAGACATCCTATAGGATTTATTCCGATTTGTCGGATTTCGGATTCCGGAACCGGACGAGTTTCCGGATTTTATCCCTTAACCCTATCGGAATCGGATGAGGCAGAATCCGGTAGGTTAATATCCGACATCCGATAAGCCCAGGGGTGTACTAGTAATTTCCTACCCTAGGTATTATCATATGTCGAAAAAGAAGAGTTTCTTCAGTTCTTCTTCCACATTTTTTCTCTTCTATCCCCTCAGCGCAGGCTCTGCACTTCTACTACTCCTCTGCACTTCCAAAAAAATTAGTGAATCGGGGAAAATTCAATTGGGGTTATGATTGAAGGTTTTGATTGTTCGATGTGTTCGAGAAGTACCATGAGAAGACTGATGGGGATTAAAGGTGGTTTGATGGTTGATTTATGAATTATTAGAAGCTGGGTTACGTGAATTGAATCTGTGGTTGAACTGAGAGATTGAATCAGATGAAAAAATAGAGATGATGTTGGTGTTGCTGTTGGTGTTGCTGCAGTGGTGATTGCTGACGAAAATTCAGTCGACAATCCCGCCAAATCAGAAAGATGTGAGTAAGGAAGAACAAGTTTTGCTCAAGGTTGGCAAGGCTGGTAATTCAATCGCTGCTAGTAAGCCTGCTGAGGGGAACCAACAAGGTGTAACCGGTGTCGGCTCATCGTCTGGTGAAAACGCAAGTGAAAACGCTGGTGAGCGTGGTCCATCGTCTGGTGAAAACGCTGGTCCTTTGGAACTTGGAAGTCTCAAGAACCGAAGGGAAAGCAAGTCAAACGACAACATCAAACGGGGCACATGGGATGGATGGGTTTTGCAGCTTTTGCTCGAGTAATGCAAAAGACTTGGAATCTAAAAAAGTAAGTATAAACAATACCCATGCTTTGAAAGCTCAAGATGATGGGCCAAGTAATCCTGGTCGGGTGGAATATGACGGGGAGACACCAAGGGCAAGGACAGAGGTTTGGGTTTAAAAATGACTTGAGGCTAGATTTGCAGGAATGCTTGGATTTGATTCACTACCGGATTTTATCGGAATTTATCGGAATTTCCGATATCTTAGCCTATCGGAATCGGAATTGATTTTTTGAATTCCGTCGGATATCTTAGCCTATCGGAATCCGTTAACACTAACCCCTACCGGAATCGGTTTTGTGAAAATCCGACGGAAATCAATCCGTTGACAGCCCTACTTGCATATCACCTTGGTGATTCCTTTGCCTGGTTTAAAAAATGTACTTGTAAAATTACATCCACACGTCCCTGTCTCGGTCCATTTCCAGTTACCATGTATGTAGTACGTGTTCAACAATTTGTTAGTGGATTCCAAAATACTTCTTATAATTTCGTATATAAACCAGGAAGAGATATCCGTCCTTATTCTGTAGGAGCGGAATATCACAGCAAATGATAACTTACGAAATTATGGAGAGAAAATACATTTTGCGAGTATAGAATATTTTGCGAAGTTAAAGAAATCACGAAGAACGTTTTACGAGTAAAGGAAGTTCGTGAAGTAAATTTGCGAAGGTTCATATGATGATTCTTTGATCCGAAATTAAGGGAAAGATTAGTTGTTATCCAATGTGTAAAATCATATAAATAGCCATTTAGGCATGAGAGGAAAGGAGAGACAAAATTTGAGAGATGAGGATAATTTTAGGAGGAGAGAGAAAATTTTAGAGAGGGATTTATTTTCTTTATCATCTTCTTCCCCAAAAAATTCTAGAGCTCCAAATATTCATTAATGGAGTCTCAATTGTAAAACCATGTAATCACATACAATCACTAGTGAAGCATCGTGGATGTAGATCACATTGATCGAACCACGTAAAAATCTTTGTGTCTTTTTATAATTTTAGTACTTTAATCTTCATCTTCACATCAAATAATTGAGATCATCATATTGGATTCTTATGAGGGTGTAGTTGTGAGATAATCCGCAACTACATAATTGGCGCTAGAAACATGGAAAGATTAAATGGATTTATCCTTTCAGAACTTTTGGATCAATAATTTCGTTTAATAATTGGTCCTCTTCTCTCTCTACTATTTTCTCCCCAAATTTCACTTTCTAGAAAATTTAATCTGAAACGGTAATGGCGTCTTCCAGAAATAGATCCAATAATGGAGTAGAAAACGGATTTGAAGGTTTAATATCATCTTCAGGGAGATGTTATGGTTCAATCAACTAAGTCCGAATCTCAGCTAGTATTAGATCAACGAAGAAAAATGAAGTCATGAGAAGAAAAATGATGTTATGAAGAATTAAAGTTCGCAGCAAACGAAGAATTAAAGTATGTAGACTTTATCAACTAAGATGATAAAATAGTTGTACGCGGTTTTAGTTGATTGTTGCGGAGTATATTCAGCTAATTAAAGTAGTATATACTTTAACATTCAGATAAGAGAATGTTACGAACATTCGCAAGAAGCTAATTAAAATAGTATCCTTGGAGATAACTTACGAAATTGTTCCTAAAAAGTAGTTGATTGTTATCATTTCGTAATCTGAGTGGAAGCGTGCAAAGGGTGGAGTCTATATGAAAATTTTAATTTCTCCGAAATTGGAGAAGGTGAGCGGTTCTTTAAAAAAGGCTATTGGATCACCAAATGAAGTTGTCGCCACCAGACAAATCAAAGTGGGTGATTGTGAAGAAGCTGCTGAATCATCAAGCTCTGACATTTCCAAGGGAATTAGTCTTGTTGAAACGATTTACTTCGAGAGGATGGAGAATCTCTTGGCTAACCAATCTAAGGAAAGCCTACAGTTCAAGGAAGCAAGAGACGGAACTAAGAAGGAATTGGCAGCAAACTTACGAAAGAGATTATCCAAAGAATTTTATCATCGTGGGTTCGAATTTTACGAACGTTCGCAACAATAAAGAAATATCTTCGCAAATATTTACTTTGCGAATATTCGCAAGACCAACACTACTACTCTTTTACACTTCGCAAATGTTTACGTTGCGAACATTCGCAGCACCAATACTTCGCAAATGTTCGTTTACTTCGCAAAAGTTCGCAAAACAGCAGAATTCTATTTCGCAAGAGTGGGCTAAAATAATTGGTATGCTATGAGAACATGCAATACGATGCTAGCTTCGCAAGAAAATCACCTACAACAACGACTCACATAAAAGCTAAGTACCTCTTTCCTTAAACATTTTATTTGCTTACGAAAAATAAAAGATTTTTGATTTGATTTACAAAAAGCGATTCAATCACACAATTACAAAGATTATACAATTACAAAGATCTCAAGATTTCACAATTACAAAAGAAACCGAGAAAAACATCTCGCACAAATCAATTTATATATTTCTCTTGAAAAATTTACTTTATTTCCAATGATATGATATTCGACATGGAGAGTAGTAGCTGGCAAACCTTTATGGCGTATACTCGTAAAAGGCAAAGCACCTCAGTGCGTCATATGAGGGGGTACCTATTAAGATCATTTCCATGGAAAAATATTTGTCAAGAGAGATGAAATAGATAATACAAAGGAAATCAAAACAAACAAAAATATTTTGAAGTAGCATATAAATAAAAAATAAGAAATTTTGATAAAAGAAATGTTGAATACTAATCTAAATTTTTATTTGCATTACAGCATAGCATGAGGCAAAGAACATGGAGTGAGAGTTTCACATGGTATATTCGCAATACTTCTTACATTTTGAGGATTGAGTACTTCTTATACTTCTTCAAGGATACTTCATACTTCTTATACTTCAATGGTTGATACTTCTTATTTACTTCGCAACATTCCGGGACTTCGCAAAAGAATAGAGGCAAGTATATACTTTTCAAGACTAGTATTCTTTCGCTCGTTCCTTCATCAACAAAGATCAAAGATTACTACAACAACGGATTTTTTCTTAAAGATCGCTCTTCAAGCAATATTCAAGAAAAAAGAGGCAAGATGTAGGAGCGGAATATCACAGCAAATGATAACTTACGAAATTGTGGAGAGAAAATACATTTTGCGAGTATAGAATATTTTGCGAAGTTAAATAAATCACGAAGAACGTTTTACGAGTAAAGGAAGTTCGTGAAGTAAATTTGCGAAGGTTCATATGATGATTCTTTGATCCGAAATTAAGGGAAAGATTAGTTGTTATCCAATGTGTAAAATCATATAAATAGCCATTTAGGCATGAGAGGAAAGGAGAGACAAAATTTGAGAGATGAGGATAATTTTAGGAGGAGAGAGAAAATTTTAGAGAGGGATTTATTTTCTTTATCATCTTCTTCCCCAAAAAATTCTAGAGCTCCAAATATTCATTAATGGAGTCTCAATTGTAAAACCATGTAATCACATACAATCACTAGTGAAGCATCGTGGATGTAGATCACATTGATCGAACCACGTAAAAATCTTTGTGTCTTTTTATAATTTTAGTACTTTAATCTTCATCTTCACATCAAATAATTGAGATCATCATATTGGATTCTTATGAGGGTGTAGTTGTGAGATAATCCGCAACTACATATTCATTCTTTAAATATTTTTTTTATAGAGATTCCAGGTGCGGATCCTAGAATTTTTAAAGAGCTCGTATTCATTCTTTAGATAAATTATATATAGATTAAGATTTTTGTTATAGGGAAAGATGATTTGTTTAGGGTGAAAGTATTTTAAGGGGAAAACTAATATTACTGAGACATGTATAAGGGGAAACATTTAATGGAATTGACTTTTACAAATAATTATGTATGACCAGATTACCCTATCACTAAACCCACATAATTGACCAAGAGATTCATCGCGAAATCAACAAAAGAATCGTTTCACTCAAATTGGAACATGAAAACATAAGTATTATTTTGGTTGTTCTTCCTTCTATTTGTTTATTTTATCAATGAATTTATCTCATGTGCTTCTAGCACTTTCTATCTTTTCTATAGAACTGTTGCAACCAAATATTGTCTGATCTAATTCACGAGGTACCAAGACTTACTCTATTTCTGATTGTATTCTAGTTTAAATCATCAATGAATATTTCAAAGCTTGGGTTTGAAGAAAAATTTCGTTTCTGGAATTCTAATCATATGTATGTGAAATTTTTTTATGTATGCACGTTGGGTGTTTGATAAAACATGTCATAAATTATCATGTGTTTCGAGAAATCATTTGTTTGATTGATTTAGCAAACTACGTCAAGATAAGTGAACAATGATAATGATAGATGTTAAATTGAGGTAAAGAAAATATGTGGCGGCTTTTTTCTTGATGCCTAGTGGATAGTGGGACGTATATGTGAAGAAACTATGGCTTGAGTGGCAGGTCAATACACCTGAATGCAGAAACTATGATCTTCTGCTTAATCACAAAGTTCAGTTGCTCATACCAGAAATAATGAGGTAGATTTAGAGGAGATATATGAGGATTCCTTTAGCTATTAAGAGTACCTTAACTTATGGTTTTGTTTCAATGGACTATGGAGTTCCAACTGTTTAGTAGTTCATATTGTTCTTACCCTACAATGATAAATATAGTGTTTACATATTATTCCACTTTTACTTGCATCGATGGACACAAAATAAACTACAGCTTCAACGGCTACTGGTGTTCTCAACAGGTTAGAATCCTCAAGCTATTGCGTAATGTTTTTGTATAAAACAGTTAAGTTGAGGACAAAATGGTAAATTTAGCGTTTTGTTAAGGGGAGAGACATTATTTAATACCTCCCCTTAAATGTCCCAAAGTCAAAAAAAGTATACCATAGTCAAACAAATTTTATCTTTCCCCTTAAACGAATTAGCTTTCCCTATAACAAAAATCGAGATTAAGGTGTGGATACTTTGTACCCAATATCCCAATCTCATTTTCATACTGGAGGAGGTAAATGCAGTTGCCATACAGTGTTTCTTTTTGAAATGATTCTCATTGGCTTCATGTACAAAGTAGTAATATTCTCCTTTATTTTCCCCAACCAGTCACATTTGTCATAGTTGAACTCCATATTTTTGGACCAGGCGCTGGATGTGTAGTAATTTCATGTGTACCCACAAAGAAGATTGGTAAGTATTTTTGTCATCCTACCAGAGTTCCTAGAAGTTGTCGTTCTTGGTCTACATAGGAACCCAAATGCTAGGGTGATCCAACATGGTTAAACGTGATGTTTTTTCCCTTGTAATATATATGTGAAGCATGGTGATGATAATGAAACACTCTCGCTATCCAGGTGACGGATAGATCATCGTATATTAAAGCAAACAAATTGGGGAATTTCATGTCCCTGTAATTTTTTGAGAAGTTGACCAAGTGGCTACTGTATCAACTATACAAATACGAAGGAGAATACAAATCCATCAACATCATTAAACCCTAAAGGATGCTTTAAATGGCACATTATATAAAAGATAGAAAATACTTTCAAAAATAATGTTGAAATTGATCGAGGGAAGAAAGTACATGGAGGAGGAAATGATATGTTGCATGAGCCATAATTCACACTTCTTAAAAAGCTAAACAATTTTTAATATTAGCCATCATCAGAAATGGAGTTTGAGGAGTTACCGATATACAAACCTTTGACAAACGTTATTGTCCATCACTTGCTAACACTACCAAATAAGATTGTTAAATGCAAATAAAGTGGAGGTTAAGAGAAAAAAGATCAGAGGTAAAGTGGAGGTGAAAAAAGTATCATACTTGCCAGGAGAGACTGTACAATAGCTAGGTTGAACAGCAACCCTTGTCAGGTAGACAAAGCATTGTGCACTCTTGGTAGTCACCATACCACATAAGGTAGCACCTTCAGCTTTCATTAAGAAATAAGGATCTAGGCAGTAACGACTTCTATAAAGGAAAAATAAAAGAAAGCAATCAAGCATATTCTAGTTATACGCAGCAAAAGCTAATATATCAAAATGTAAAAAACCAATGTCGTGGTTCTACCTGTAAAAAAAACAATGAGAATAATTAGTTGAAGAAAAAACAACGGGAAGAAGAACATACAACAATGGTTGCTCTAACTAATTAATAACAGTCACAACAGGTGGAATTATCACTGTTTGCATCTTATCAGATGAAAAATCTTCTGTTTCTACTATTTCTTCCATAATCAAATATTCTCTACCATTTTATCACAGAAATTCGAGGACCAAAAATAAATAACCACTAATTTAACAGAAAATTCTTAAATAACAAAACAAAACAAAAAAACAATATTGCTTATTGATTCACTGGGAACCAATACAACAGATTCATCAAAAGTCAAAGAAGCCAAACCCATGCCAGAATTTTCTGATTTTGTAGACCTATATGAACCTGCAGTAAAAAGTAAAATAGGGTTGTGTGGATCGAGTTGTAACATTAGAAAACAAAATATCAAGATTACTTTCATTACCTTTTTTTGATGAAACTTGATGCTTACTTGATGAAAATCGCCGGCTATAAAAAAGAGCTCAACCATGTCGGTATTTGTGAGAGTTTTAAGCTCTTTACAAAACTTGGGTAATAACACCAAGAAAATCTACAAATGGGCCTCGACTTTGCCACCCCTGCCCTGGAATATATTGTTAATAACACCAAGAAAATTATAAATTATTATAATCCTGTAACAGACACCTAGCAGTAAGTGGTGAGAAATTTTACAGACAGTGGTACTCAAACAAATAGTTAAGGCCCAGAAAAGATTCAGATGCATCTGGATTGCATCTAACTTAACTGTAACCTCGTTACATTGAATACATTGAAGTATATACTATCACAAGGGCTGTGCATGCCCGTGCAAATGCACCGACAGATGTCATAATATTGCTCCCTGCTTTTTGTTTACTAAGAAACTGGAAAAAAAATTGGTTGGATAAATGTATGGGATTATATTAGCCCATATAAGTTAAACTCAGAGCTAAGGCAGAATTATGACTATATATATGCTGCCGTATTTAAAAAAAATTTAATTTACCTAGTGAGAAGTAAGTTTTTATCCTTTCTCATTGTCTTGCTTCTTACAGCTCCTCCAATAGGGACAGAATACATCTTCACCGTTCCATTCCATCAAAGCTTGGTGAAACACACACTTCTGGTCAGGGGAGAAATCTTACCATGTTGACATATTTAAACGGGTACTTCACGATTTTGTTCTGTTGCGCGCAGAGCTCGACATTAAAATGGGTTTCGTATTTAAGACTAACTCCATGTTTTGTGGAACCACCCGAGTATTGTCCAAAGAAATTCCATAATAACCCTTTTTATGGTGCTAACGTCTCTTCTAAAACCCTTCTCATCAGTGGTTGTTTCAGTGGTCAACCAATTGGGATAGTACTCGGAATATTTATTTCTAACCATGTGCGTTGTGAATTTGGATTTTCAGTATGCTCCACATGGTTTGTGAGTACTACTAAACAATCTGCATGTCATAAAATCTGTAGCTCTCTTGCCAACTCGAAAGAAAAGGTTAGCTCGTTTTTTATTAATATGATTTTGTAACTATTGCCCCCTTCAATATGGATTTTAGAATTAAATATCGCTGGTTGCATTAGGTATCTGTGTCCTAATATTTTAAGAAATTGTCACTCCTATGTGTTCGGTGTCTGCGTCAACAATAATTTGATTAACTGATAAGTCAATAATATGCTGTGACTTAACCGTTTCTATATTATCTTCATGAGGTTCTCAACTTTCCTTCTTAGTATTTCGTTTGCTTATGTTCATCTTTCTTTGGATTACTGCCCACTTCGATACCCGCTCTTAACATAATAAGTTAATAACATGTACCTTTTTCATTATCTTCACTCATGCAGTTTCGCTTCCTCGTGTGAACTGTACACCAAAGACCAACCCTGTAACTCAATGGAGTCACGAATTACTGACCTCTTTATTTTTCTTTCAGTCCATCACTATGAAATCAGATGTCTTTTTGATAATTACGAATAAAACTAACTTATAATATATAATTATCAACAAACGACCTTGTTGTCAACCTGACATAAATTATCCCGTAAATAATTTCTTTTACTTTCATATCACTGTAAAACAAACTATAAAAAGAATACTTAAGTGTGAAGCGCCATAGAGGTAATCTTAGATCTAGTTAGAACGTTGGCGAGACTTTGAGAATTATATACTTGCAGTTTCAAGCTGTCATGTATTTTTCCAAAAGACATACGTCACATACCAGTTGGCTAATAAAAGAAAGTGTCCATTTCTTTTCAAAAGACAACTATTGGTAAATATAAGAAAATTTCCAAAGGAAAAAGACGTACCTGCTGCACAACAGAATAAGGTGTACATTTCTTTTCCAAAGACACACTTGTTTGCACGAGCACGACCATGACCATTATTCATCTTCTTGCTTACCGTGGCTCCCATTGATGTGAAAGCAAACATAGAATTATATGCCTTAATTTTATTCCTGAAGTGTCTAGATCTGTTTTCTCCTGGGTAGTCCAGCTGATTCCGTAACAACGGTAGTGGATCTCGATATAACCGCAGTTGCACTTTACCATGCGAACAATAGATTGAGAGCTCAGTTTCATAAGTTGTTTGATATTTATTATTTCTTATCTAGTACCAAACAATTGGATAACATTACGAAACGTATGTGTTGGAGGGCCAAAGTTTCAAAACTTATTTACTGCTCCTGTATAAAGAATTAGGTTATTAACTTTGTTTGCAAGAACTCATAATAAGGAAGCATTCACTTGGATTCGGGATATACAAACTCTGATTAGGCATTAAATGTGACACCAATGTATGTAACTAAATGATTCAGTCACTTACCTAAAATTAAGTTTTGCGACGATGATCTTCTTGCATGTAGTTTCTTCTTCTTTTTTAACCTCGTTTGGCTTGATTCTCCTTCTGTCAGACATAATAAATTCTGGGTTCACAGTTGTACTTGTTGATGTCGTTTTCACCCTTCCATCAGTATAGTATGGACTATGGAATTTGAATAGAAGGTCTACATAGAATTTTCTATTCGTTGAGCGTTTGATTTGGTTTCTGTTTTGGTCCAGAAACACGTTTCTACGCAGTTCTATTTCTTTTTCCTTTTTGATCTGGCATCGACTGCAGCCTGTTCATTTAGTGTATCCATCGCACATCGATTTTTATCAAAGTTTAGGACCTAAATTCAAGTCTTTCTAGAGATTTGAGATTAACATGCCCAAGTTATCATGCCAAATATGTGAAGAAGTTATGAGAGAAGAAGATGCATTAACATTCAATTTTGAGATACACTAAAAGTTTGACCTTTTTACGAATTCACCATGCTTAGAAAGGACAACAGTATTAGATTCACCAACAATCTTAAATCCTTTTCCTAGTAAGATGGTTTCTGAGATTAGGTTTTTTTAAGGGAGGGCCAAAGTTTCAAAACTTATTTACTGCTCCTGTATAAAGAATTAGGTTATTAACTTTGTTTGCAAGAACTCATAATAAGGAAGCATTCACTTGGATTCGGGATATACAAACTCTGATTAGGCATTAAATGTGACACCAATGTATGTAACTAAATGATTCAGTCACTTACCTAAAATTAAGTTTTGCGACGATGATCTTCTTGCATGTAGTTTCTTCTTCTTTTTTAACCTCGTTTGGCTTGATTCTCCTTCTGTCAGATTCTTGTTATAAGGAGATACTGTACTTGTTGATGTCGTTTTCACCCTTCCATCAGTATAGTATGGACTATGGAATTTGAATAGAAGGTCTACATAGAATTTTCTATTCGTTGAGCGTTTGATTTGGTTTCTGTTTTGGTCCAGAAACACGTTTCTACGCAGTTCTATTTCTTTTTCCTTTTTGATCTGGCATCGACTGCAGCCTGTTCATTTAGTGTATCCATCGCACACTGTCTCTTGACTCTTGCCTCGGTTGTTGTTGGTTATATCTATCCATTGCAGACATTATTAGACCTCAATTGAGGAAGATAATTGTATCCAATGATAGATTCTAATGACTCCGACAGGAACAAACTGTAGAGGAAGAATATCTCAGTTATTGCTTTGGTTATATTATCAGACCTCAATTGAGGAAGATAATTGTATTTAATGATCGATTCTAATGACTCCGATAGGAACAAAATATAGAGGAAGAATATCTCAGTTATTGCTTTGGTTATCCGCGAAGAGAATCTTTTTATACAAAATGGACCAAGAAGAATGTCTTTTCGTAATCATTCTATACACAATAACCAAGAATGGTGTCTTACCATAATAAGGACTAATGTAATAACCGATTGTACCGTATCTTCCACATTGCTTACTTATATTGGAGAGGATATCAGGACTTTTTTGGTGACGCCGTATCAGCAAAATCGTTCTCCTTTATATAAGAAGAATTGATTTTTTAGAAATACAGTCACAAACCCTGGGGGTTTCCACACCTAAATTGTAGTACTTTAACATCGATAGATTAGTATGTAACTACCATACACTTTCATAACCATATGATTACATAATATTACATACTTGTTAATAACTACTTCAAGCTGCTGTTAAGGTTTTGCTTTATGTTTCCGCAGTGGTCATTTTATGGCCAAAGAGATCCTCCCAAAACATGTAACATGCAAATGGATACGAATATGGGAGTACCCGTCTGGACCTAAGACTATTGTTTCCTTCTATTTTGATTAAAGCCTAAAAGAATCTTTGTGAGATTCGTAACGGCTGTGGTAGTGCATGTTAAGATGCCTTTTTGCACTCTCAGTTTGCTTCTGTTGATCTTCCTTACCTAAAGTGACAAAAGCTATAACCAGCGACGCTCTTCCAAGTGTGATCTCTACCAGTAGCATCGCCACGCAACTGCAAAAATAAGAACAAAACAACTGTCAAAATCATCATATCAACTAAAGAGAAAAAGAATACACTGCAAAGGAAGTTAAAAATTAAAAGAGATATAATGCCAGATGAAAAGTAGCCGATGTTTTATCATTGGATAATGATTCGTACTATTTGCATGACCACGTATTTGATGAGTTACAACAAAGATGGAAAAAAAGTAATCTAAACACTCGAGATGGTTGGTAATAAGTTCTTGGCTCTGGCATTTCCAATTGGTAAATTTGAAACTGAAAGCATCTTAAAACATACAAAAACTGCAAGTACAAACACCACCAGGTCAAGACCAAACACCGAGAGAAATGAATATATGTAAGTATTGACAACTCAAGTCCATATCTCAAGGTATTAATACACAATTCGCATTCAACAACAGCTCCACCAGTATCTCCTTCCCCATTAAAACAGAGACTCCCAATAAGTTTAGCAATGATCATCAATTCATCATGAACATTATAATTTTTTAAAACATAAGCATTTTCAAGTGAGAACCATTGTTGGTTTGATTTAATTCATGCAGTTCAAAACACAAACCAACAGAAAAATATATAAAATAGGTGAACCAAAAGCAATGCACATCACCATTTAAAATGATGGTTGATCATCAGAACTGACACCGCATGTAGAACAACTAATACACCTGGTCCCCTGTACTACTAAATCAAGTTACATGAGAAAAGAAAAACTAAAGAAACAAAATCGAATTTAATAAGTACTACTCCACAAATGGTGGCCTTAGCACTAGAAGCAACATTAACGGATGGAAACCCTTACGGTAGCTTCTTCCATGCAGGATGCAGCACATAATAAAAATTTAAAAGCTAAGAAATCAGCAAAAATGAAAATATCCGTGGTTTTAGATGCAAAAAAACGATAAGCCCAATTCGAACTCACATGTGAAAAAGAATATATTGAGAGAGACACCAAGATTTATATGGAAAACAATTTTAATCTGTTTTAACCCATACACAAAGCGACCAGCGGAAACAAAAGTTTTGTTTCATTTGCAACACATAATAAAAATTTAAAAGCTAAGAAATCAACACAAATGAAAATATCCGTGGTTTTAGATGCAAAAAAACGATAAGCCCAATTCGAACTCACACGTGAAAAAGAATATATTGAGAGAGACACCAAGATTTATATGGAAAACAATTTTAATTTGTTTTAACTCATACACAAAGTGACCAGAGGAAACAAAAGTTTTGTTTCATTTGCACCCTACAAACAGCACCGGCAATATCGATTGCAATGAGCGCACCCTACAAAACAGCACCAGTAATATTGATTGCAATGACCAGTCCATTGAAATAAAAGATTTAAGTAAGAGAGTCGAAGAGATTTACCAAATGCTTCTTTCTATCAGATTCTTTTCCCTGCGAAAATTCACATGGAACACTTTTAGGCATACCTGCAAAACAAACACAAATCAATCAACAAAACCTCAAACAATAGGAAAAAAAAAACCCCAAGAAAACCCTAGAAAAAGGAAGCGAGGTGCAAACAATGGCTTGTCTTTGCTCGAATCATTTAAAACCATAGAAAGCCCATCATAGTCTCTCTAATTGTTGTGTGCCTGCGATTCCAATAGAAACAAAAGGTACACGAGCTAGTATACGTCCTTCAAAACCTAATTAAGATCAACTAAAGAATACCCAAAAAAATATAAAAGTATCAACATTAATTTATAGTATTCTTGATAGCAAGATGAACGAAAATCCAGTTTTCATGAGCAAAGATTACGGCATCCATTATTGCTAACTTGATTATAATTCTAATTCTTAGTAAAATCCTGAACTGCGGGAAACAGAAGAAAAACAACAACACGACCCTAAAAGGCAAAAAGAAATGTGCATGTAAATTTATCACCTTATCAATAGGCGACGTCGTTGATCCAAGAAGAGGTACATCCCTATGATAAAGCAAAACCCTAGCAAGAAAAAAAAAAACGAATATGGTGAGACGTTACCTTTGCTCCGGTGCTTTATATAGAGAGCATCAAGAAGAAAAAAAATCTTCGTTTTAGAAAAAAAATCTCGACTTTAGAAAACAACACCCTTAAAATTATAGAATTATGTAATTTTGGTTAGCTACATTATTCTCTGTATCACCGTAATTAATAGCTGCAAATATTTTTTTTACTAAAAATATAATACATGTCAAAAAATAATATCACCGTAATTAATAGTTACAAATATTTTTTTACGGAAAATATAATACGTGTCAAGAAATAATAAAGATATATATCTAGTTTATTTAACTCAGTTTTTATTTTAGACGTATTTTATTTTTAATTATGGTATGAAGAAAATCTTAAGAAAATATGAGAATAAGGTTTATTGTTTTGTTATTGTTCTTTATGCTCGTTTTGTATTGCTTCAATCTTTTTTTTTAGAGTCTAACCGTGATTTCTTATATTTGAACAAGATCATTAAATAATTTATTTGGAAGAAAGACATAGCGTTCGATTCAAAGGTTAGTGCACACGATCTGTTTTGTATAGGATCATTAAATAATTTATTTGGAAGAAAGACATAGCGTCGGGTTCAAAGGTTAGTGCCCACGATCAATTTTATTCTTTACTTTTAATTGATAAAATTGAGATGTAATTAGGAAGAATGATTCTGGAAACTGTAACCGGACGTTGGCCATTTTTTTATTCATTAATTATGCGATTGATTATGTGATTGAAGCATGATTGCTTTTTTTTTACGATAAAATCGTGAATGTGTGATTGATTTTTTATTTAATATATTTTTGGCAACATTATATTTTTCAAGATATTTGTTTTGGCAACATTATATTTTATTTAATAACCTTCCTTTTAAAAAAAAAATATTTGTTTTAGGCAACAAAAAATATGTTTCCATTGAAAAAAAAATCTCGTGAAATATAATTCCTTTAAAAAAATTGGTGGGGCCAGAATCAACTAGAAGCGAGAATTAACGTGGAGCTCCGGTGAATGAGGTCGCTCGAAAAAACTCTGTTATTATATAGAGAATTTCTATTACTTGATAACATAATTTCAAAATTATATTTCCTTCCTTTTCAGACCTAAAATAAATTCCACATTTATTCTCAATATTTAATCATGTCAAGTCTATAAATATATTTAAGATTTTTAATTTCACATCCTTGATTAGCGGGTGCAGATCCCATGTCCCCTTCTCCCCTGTGCCCTCGTGTCCCCCCAATTATATTATGACATGTGGCATCTACTTCCTTCCATATTTTAATTATCTCATTTACGGTTAAATATAACTAAGAAAATAAAAACATATATATCGTTACCTTTTTTATCTCCCGAATCAAAATAACACTTTGATATATTTTTGGAGAATATTCACAATCTTAACAGACTCTCTCTCAAGCATGGTATCCAACATCTTTTTGAAATGATTTCGGGTTAAACATCCCTAATAGATTGAACTTCAAGATCAACAAGAACATGTTATATGTATCTTTACTAAATCCTTATTAGTCAATAGAGTTTTGAGTTTTTCTATCAAAGGTATCTGTAATTTCATCAAACAGAAGTGCATCACCAAATATGATTGCTCGTTTATGATGGTTAACTCCAAGAAACATCACAAAAGGTTTCCATTCCTTGTTTTTTCTATAAGTAGTATCAAAGCAAACCACGTCGCCAAAATAATCATAAGTCTTAACATAAGATTTTAACAGGTGAACTATAAGAAACGATAATTGACTTAAAATAATTTAACTATATTTACTAGAATATATACTTGTTTCCATTTCCACCTCACATTACAACTAGCAATAATAATTCTTATAATTAAATTAATGAACTTAACACATTGCCAAAAATAATCGATTCATAATTATATTATTTATATTTATAAAATGATACCTAATAGTATATAATATGTACACACTTTTCCAAAAATAAATCATGAAGACATTCATAAGCTCATGCAAAGCATATATGTATTTTTTTCTTTCTTATATACAATAAATATCAAGTTCCACAAATGTCATCATGCCACATGTCAAGCTCCATCAATTATTTATATTCTTGTTAAAATCAATCAATTCTAATTAATTAATTAATTAAATGAAAATTAATGACAACTTAGATCAGGCACTAGTTCGCTGAGATAATCCATTACATTACAAAATTAGCCTTTTATCAATATACGAAAATACCCTTAAAATTTTCACGGGGTATTACAAAACTATTATATTTTAATTAACATTAAAGTTGATACATTAATGAATGAAGTAGTTTTACTTCATCATGTTCTGATTCAACATAATCTTCATCTTGATCTCCAAATTGTTGTTCCAAATTTCTCTTATTACGTTTTTCTTCCAACTCCTCTGCTAACCTATCAAATTTCATCTCCCACACCTTTTTTTGTCGCCCAGTCATTGTTGAGGTGTTTGCACCAAGAATATTATTCTTTTCATAGTCTGCAACAAACATGTCTTGAGTTTGATGATGTTTTTTCATATCCTTAGTCATGAATTTCCGGTCAATCGTCTTTGTTTTTCGACGGTTTTTGATGATCCATAAAAGTTTTTTTTTAAAAAAACACTTCAACTTTTTCCTTTTTTTATTTTCTCGCCAGTCTTACATTGTTTCTTCCTAATTGTTTTCTCTTATACGAAACATTGAGATTCAAGTTGGAATTTGTGTTTTTTATGGTATCCGGTGAAGAAAACGGATTACCTTGAGATGATTGAGATGGTTTGAACTTGATGTTGAAGGATAAGAAGTTTATAGTGAACTTTCAGGTACATGCTGCAAATTTGATAACACCTCTGGATTATATTTAGACAACACTTTCAAAATATAATACCAACTTTCATAAGAAAAACATTTCCCATGATTGTGGTGTCAATCACTTCGACACTTTCGTTCCACACCAATCGATAACATTGCTCGCTCGACCATGAACAACTTGCAATATTATAGCAACAACATACAAGGCAACCTTGGCGTTTATTGTAACGAAGCGATCTAACAACCATTTGCATCACGATCATTGATGTTCATTGTTTTTACATGAAATTTATAAAATATGTTATCGCACAACTTGTTACTTGGTCATTGGGAAATATTGATACTATCTTGTGTAAAAAGTACATAGTTTTTGCAAATGCTTTCATCTTCGGCTACATTTTATTTTAGACACCTAATTCTGTTCCGCTTTTCGTCAGAGATTCAGATTGAGAACCCATATTCAAGAAATTACACAATAATAGTGAATTGTAGAGAAAATGAAAGTTGAATGATGAAATTTGTGTTAGATTATATCAAATGTGAGTGAGAAGTGAGAATATTAGAAAAGGTGTGAGTTGAAATGAAATTAGAATTGGGTATTTATCGGGTGATGGATATACAACAGTTGGATTAGATATACTGGACGATGTAGTTTGCACAGGGCAGTCGAGACTCTACCGCTGGCCGTTTAGACTACATCGTTCGGTGTAGTTTCGACCGAGCGGTCGAGACTCCACTGCTCAATAGAGACTACACCTCGCATGATTAAATGGAAAATCAGTTTGTTAGTTTGCCCTCCCCATAGTGGGTGCAAAATGGAAAATCTGATATAAAAAAAATCCCAAAGGAACCGTCCTAAGACCGAAACTATCTTATATTTGTACCAAAATATTCATATATTGGAGTACAACATAATATTAGTATATGTGCCTCCAATATGAGATATATCATCACAACTTTCTTATGATCTTTATATATCAATCAAAATACTATGATTTGGAAATTATCTATTATCAAATGCCATAAATCAACCTGAGACTGAAAGTAAGTCAACCTGAGGCAGAAACTCCAATAACTGACTTATTAAACATCAAAGTTTTATCTTACAGAACTAAATAACAACACACCATAAAAATTCAACAAACAATGAAGTATTTAAATAATTTCCATCTTGTAGGGAATGAAAATGTGAAGCCAACACAAAAAGAACGAAGTCATTCAGAGCTCGGACGGAGGAGTTATGAGATAAACAGTTTACACTCCCTTTGTGTGGATTTAAGAACGGTTTCGAGTCCAATCTCGAATCTAAGACCGGTTCTAGGGTAGATCCTAAAACCGGAATAACCACAAAGACTATTTTATACATATCTTTCTCATACAGTGTACGAATCCAGTGATTATTGGCTTGTTTTAAATCTCTACTCAAGAGCTACACATATATGAATTGTAAAGATTAACATTGTAGCACCCCCTAAGCTAGCAGCTGACTAATCCAAGAGGTTAACTAAATAAAGAGGCACTAAGAATCTAAAACATTTACTTAACGATCAATTAAGAAACTCCTACAAAACTTAACCCAAAACTAGCCCCGCTCAGAAATATATATATACACAAGAAATTCTCTCAAATGATACATATACAATTGTAATTTGGTTTATAAATACAATATGCAATATAATAAACGTAGTAAAAATTAACCAACTAACGAAATCAACCCTTGAAGCTTTCGCTGCGCAACTCTGATCTGTCTCTGAAACTGAAAGTGGGAATGGGTGAGCACATCATCCCTAAAAGGGGTGCCTAGTAGGAATAACATTTAACTTTTTAGTAATCATATGCAAGATTTGGAAAAACAATATATGTTTTCCGAAACATTAAACAGCGACCAAGTCACTGAAATAAACAAACATGTATATGGACAAACTCCTTCTTCAAATAATGTATAATATTCGTGCCAACCACACTCAGTAGCTATTGATATCACCAAGACCATGATGACCCACTCTAAACAATAAAAGCTGAATTCATGTAGGTATAAATGCGAAGAAGCGTATCCTATATACCGTAAGTGGAAATTCTCATTTCCCATAGCAATTCAGAATTACAAATAAAATATTAAAAGTCCTTTCCAATTCATGGAAAAATTAACAAATTCAACAGAAGTATAGTAAAGCAATTTAAACAAAGCATGGAATGCACACTAGACAATGCATGACTTTAATAAACAAAGACTTTTGTAAAAGAAACAATAATGGTTACAAAAGAGTAAAATATATTCCCACCTCTTTTGATAATAGGCCACGCCTACCTCGAGATCCACGATCCACTGGTTCATCCTTTGAATCGATCGTTGTTAATAACTAACTGTTAATCACACAAGAACTCTAAGAATCTAGCCAAAGTGGCTCACACAAGAATTATACAAGTTTATCTAATGGTTGTAAACCCAAGTTCACTAATTAGGCCCACTAAACAAAGGCCTGGTCTAACTGGTCAACTAACTATCTCTAATGGTCAGCTGAGTCAATTAACGGTAAACGTCAGTCAAAGGTCAAAGGTTAACTCGGTCAAGTCAAGATCAACTGGTCAGGTCTCTGAGTCAAGGTCCACTGAGTCAATTCTGACTTAACACTAGTCGACTCAGTCAGCTAACTGAGTCAGACATCTGACTGGGATAGCTGATGGGTCTAATTATATTTCATATTCACTTCAGTTGGAAATCTTACATTCTCAACTTCCATTTTAACATCTCAACATCAAATCATTCATTCTTAAACAAATTTTGAATTTCATTTACAATTAAGAACTCTTATTACCTGCAATTGTAGTTCCAAGCAACACTCAATCTACAAATAGTCCATCAGTTGCGGCCAAGCTAATTACTACTTCAACTGAAATCAGTTCAACTCTAAACAATTCATTCAAACACAATTTTGTAATTCCAATACAATGGTAATCTAAGCTTTACCTTGATATGCATTGCAGTCTTTCACTAAGATCACCGCCATAACAACACTATATCACTACTAAACTTCCACAGTAATAATCAACACTTCCACTTCTTTCACAAATCAAACAACATTCTTCAACTCATTCGTCTAACCTCAGCAAGCACTAACATCGAACATAACTACAACAACTTCATAATCACAATCTTCATAGCGGCGACACACTCAACATCAAACACATACAACTGATTCGATCACAATATCAATACTACTTGTAACTCCAGTTCTGCAACTTAAATATACAAACCAATAACAGTTCTGTTTATTCCTATCTCTACAACTTTGCAATCCATTACACCACTACTGTCAGCATCAGTTGTACTCTTATTCTTTATGATAACTGATTTCAACCTCCACTAAATTCAAATGACCACTGTTTCCAACATCTATTCCTTGTAACTCAACATCAACCTCCATTTTCAGTATCACAACCCAATCTCAAGAACTACCACTATAACCTCAATAACTCTGCACCTCCAACATTCATTGATGTCCCCTAAAGTTTCAACATTACAGCTAACACCAACACCGCTAACAATTCTAAATCTCTTTAACAGAGACTGTAAGAATCACACAATCTTCCTTCAACATCCAAATTCCCCATCACTGAATATCAATATAACCCTAACTACAACTACATGCAGCTCCACTCCATCCAAAACTCAAGCTTTAGTTCCGTTAGCACCAATTAAAACTCTATAATTGAAACAACTCGATTCAGAAACTAGAATCAAATTAACTTAGAGGCTTACCCAAGCATTAACATCCTCTGAATTTTTATTTCTCCAATTCATCTCAAATACAGACTAACTACAACCACAGTTACTCAATCACATCTCTTGATATCATCCATTCATCTAACTATATAACAACAACAATATTAACAGCTTCCTTAACTCATCTCATTAATTAACTATATCATACTATACATAATTCAACACTAATTACAGAATTTAAATGACATAAAAACTTACCCATTAACTAGCTTCCTTTCAATTGCAAGTTCACAAACCAATTCCGCTGAAACCCTAATTATAATTTGGGGAAGAACACATAAACCTGTACTGTCTTCAATCTCTAATTCAAACCCAGAACATCAATTAAGTAAACCCATCTTGTAACTACGTCTATATATTCTTAATTCTTACTCTCATCGAATACCAACACAACATGCAGAAACCCTAATTCCTCGATTCTTCACTGAATTAACTTCATAACTCAATTATACATAAACCCATCTCAATTCCTTCTCCTAAAACACTAATTCAATCTCTTAATTCTTATTTGAGCTTCAACTGAAACCCTAACTCATAATTCATTACCTTATTCGAATTTTAACCAACAACATATAACAACATCACCACTACTACTACTCCAATATCTTCTCTACCTCTTACCGATAACAAATTCTCCATTTGATCTATCGAATTCGCCAGAGAAGGAAAAACAGGAGAATAAGAGAAAGAGAAGAGAACGAAGAAGAACGAGAATGAAAGAGAAATAAGAAGACTGAATGACCTTATCTGCTCGATTGGGTCAGATAAGGCCAAAGATAAATGATAAAGGAACCCATACAACTGATATGGGCAGTCACGTCGGTCTAAATTATAAAAAGGATATTTTTCTCTTCATACGTATCTGATGATTACTTCTTCTTCTGATGTCCAAATGACACGTTCAAGTAGTCCATTTCACATAACTTCTCGAGTTCTATCTAACGGTACTAGTTTCGTATCTAGATCGTTGTTAGATTAATTTCAAATTATTAACGTTCGAGTTACACTAATCGAGTAATTAGCGGCTAAGACGTCTCTTGACTAGTCTAATATCGTTGAAGAGCTTGAGGGTCCTTATATTCTCCCCACCTTATTCATTTTCTTCCTCGAAAATCGAACTGCCTTCTAGTCTTGAAAAATCCCCACCTTAAAGAATACTTCCATCTCTTGTCTAAGCGCAAACAACATAAAATATAACACAAACCTATATGGCTCTACAACTAAAATCTAAAATTTGTAGCTCTAGGTTTTATTACGATAATTTAAGTTTTAACCAAGAGGGGAGTCTAAGTTTCTTACATGAATCTCTATAATGGAAACTATGAATTTTTAGATTTAATTTCTCTACACTAATTTCCATTTCAATAACTTACTGGTTCGAAGTACATTAGAAGATATTCTATAATAAACTTTTTACTTAAAATTTGGGATCTATTAGTTCACTATCAGAAGCAAGTTTCCCTTCAATGCCTAGTGATACAAGAATGCAGTTGCCCTGTCTAGGTTCGCGACGCCTGACAATGCGTACCTACGTAACAAGTATCACCCGAACATATCAGAAATACCAACCTCACTAATCCCCAGTATTGGATTAACTAAGTGCAAACCTATTACGATTAACTAAGTGTTAATTTTATTTTATCAAGATTATTTAGTTTTTAACTTCTATCTTTACTAGTGTATGTCTGATAAATTCACTTTGTAAAATATATAAGCAGTTCACATCATTTTAAGAAATTTAGTTATCCAAATTATTTATCTTACCTTTTATTTTATTATTATTTATTTATTTTAATGAAATCGAATTTTAATTCCAAATGAGACTATATTATTATAACTAGATAGATTTTGAATTCATGTACTAATTAAGAATAACTTAATGTTATATCGATTATCTAAATGTTACTATCATTATTTCCAATGTATCTATTTGTTTATTTAGATATAATAAGTAACCGCTAACAATTTTTACATACTTATTTGGTGTTAATACTTTTATTATTATTATAACATTTATATATTTCTTATTTCTTAGAAGTTAATTTAAAGTTATTCATAACGCCAAGTTCAATTTTATTATAACTAGATTTGATTTGATCTAATTTTATTTCCTTAAATTTATATTATTGCTAAGTAATCTTTAAATTGTGCTATTAATAAAAAAATTACATTTTGCTATTACTATCCTATAATTATTATCCATTATGACATTTACAATAACTCTTAATTTTATAATAATTAATATTATTATTTGCCAATTTTATCAAAAGTTATTGTCTTGATTATATCATCATTTTCATTATTGTTTTATCATTTTTTTTGTGTGATTACTACACTAAATTATGGCAAGGATATCCACTTAGTAATTTGATTTGATCTAATTTTATTTCCTTAAATTTATATTACTTTGTTTAAATTTATTAAACTATAATTATTATCCATTATGACATTTACAATAACTCTTAATTTTATAATAATTAATACATTTACATAAGTTATTGTTGATATAATAGTTTTATCATTTTTTATTTACACTAAATTATGGCAAGGATATTTATTCTAATCTTGTTAAATATTAGCGTTGGTAGTTTGATATAATTTAATTTTTATTCTAACTCTTGTTAAATATTAGCGTTGGTAGTTTGATATAATTTAAATTTTGAGTCTGTATAATGTTTTAATATGTCTTAATAGTCTTTAGATATTTTTTTTTTGTTGCTATTATTAATAAGTATCATTTCCGTAGGCAAATTTATTCTTCTTTAAGTCTAATTTTGTACCAAACATTCAAGTACTATGTGTATAATTCAGCGATTTAGTGAATCATTTATTGGACTAAAGATTATATGGGTATAAGATCGTTAACAAGTTTAATCTCTACTTTATGCCTTCTCACGTTCTTAATCCTACCTAATAAGTCTCATATTAACTAGCTGATTTAAACTCAAAACATATACTTCTAATTTGTTATTTGTTAACTTTGTAAAACTTATCCATAGATAATCACTTAGCTATTTAATCCTAGTCATTATTTTATCGCTATATATTTGTAAATGAAATGTTAATTTAAGTTATGCTCAATATAATACTAATTTAAATTCTAATAGTTTTAGTTCGTCATACTAATTTTCCATTTCAAATGATGGTTGAATTTATTTACGAAGAGGAATCCTATTAATATACGAGTTTATTTTCTTTTAATTATAATATTATACTAAGCATTTGGATACTATTATTGTTACTTCATGTCTATTTGTTTCATTTTAAAAGATTTATTGGGTCATTTTTTAGTCTAAAGATAATTTCGGTACAAGATTTCTAACAAGTTGAGTCTTTTTATTCATACATTATTTTCTTACCTTTTAATGACTAACGTGTAATAAGTATTATACTGATAACTATCTAGCTTAAATACAAAACATATATCCCTAATTTGTAAATTAGTTCAATTTATTAAATTTAACCTCAAAAATAAGAGTTAATAATTTTCTATAGCTAACTAATCGTAATTATCATTTTTATTGTTGTATATCCTTATTGAAATTTTAGTTAATTTAAGTTTCATTTAATACTAATTGACAAATACTAACGTTACTTTATTAAAATTATTATTACTATTATTTCCATTTATAAATACTATTTTGGTATTTTTATTATTAACATTAATGGTTGAACTATTATTCTGACTACTCTTACAACTATTATTGAGTTCCAAAAGCATTATTAACATTTATGAAAATATAAACTGTTGATTCTTCATTTAGTCAAGATACTCAATAAATTTCTATGTGATTTTCAAGATTTATCAATAATACGTGTTCATACTTTTTAGTCTGATTATTCCATTATCCTTATCAGCTAAAGTTATTGGTGTACCCTACAATTTTTACTTCATTACATAAACAAACAAACACACAAACAGATCAAGCAATCAAATAATTCTTTTAATTATTGATAGCTTTTAATGATTAAGATTTATCTCACAACCCAACCTAGTTCTAAACTAATCTAGTTCACTAACTGGCACTGGCTATTTATATCTTTTCCCATATAAGATCTAATAGTGAGCTCTGATACCAACACTGTAGCGCCCCCTAAGCTAGCAGCTCACTAATCCAAGAGATTAACTAAATAAAGAGGCACTAAGAATCTAAAATATTTACTTAACGATCAATTAAGAAACTGCTACAAAACTTAACCCAAAACTAGCCCTGCTAAGAAATATAAATATAAATATATATTGTTAGAGCATTGCTCGGTCGAACTCACATGCGTTGCTATCTCAAGCATGTTTGTCAATATTAGTGATCAAAACTATAAAGTCTTGATTTCTAGTCTACAATAGCTAAGGTCTCAGACTAGGACAGAAAGTGTAGTTAAGCTCAAGAACTGCATGGCAATCATCATACAAGACGAAGGACTACTCAAGGAACCAGTGGATCTTCATCGACTAAAAGGTATGTGGAGACTTGAACTTATCTATCACTCAAAAGTCTATCTACTATATCTCCTATCTTGAGATAAAAGTCATATTACTATATAGACGAAGAATATACACATGTGATATTTCGAGCTGAGTATATCTCGCTTATCTATTTCTTGAAATATGTGTTGGTAAAGCTTTCGCTTTAGCCAAGTTCATCTTTACCTCGTGACGAAAGTCATGTTACGTTTCAATCATTTTGGAAATCGCTCTAACGAAAAATAGTTTGTGAATAACAATTATATAACGCCCTCTGAGAATGTTTCAATGATTGAAATGAGAGTTTAGACAATATAACCATTGGGGGATATAAAAATTGTTGTGGTAACACATATATGTATAAGTCCTTAGCACTTGAACCGAAGTTTGCGAACTTTGTTGATTAAGTGAAACCGGAACTTGAGCAGCCAACTCAGTCCGAGAACTCAGTCTGCGAACGTGCGTAGTTCTCAAACCTGAGAATTTCTGTTGGAGTTGTATCTCGGTTTCAGTCTGCGAACTGACGGAAGTTCCCGACCCGAGAATTTCTGCTGGAGTTTGTGAACTCCAACCGGTTAACTTGAGTCCGCAAACCCAGTCCGCGAACTTAAGTGGTTATGTCTAAAAACGATATCTATGAAATTATCTTAATAAACTAAGGAATTTTATTGCAAACAGTGGCTTTATAGTTCATGAATCGATTCGAGTGAATCACATCATTTTTGCTTCAATTGTGTCTTGTGTAGTACATGAGATCTCATAGCAATTGAATAACTCTCTAACTAGTTCATTTGAGTCATTTGGACTAGTTATGGTGAAGAAGAATATGGTTGATATGAAATTTATCTTTTGGCTAACCATTTGGTTAACTAGTATTGAACCAACTATTGTACACGTTTAGGTATGGCTACACAAACCCAAAATCGTCATGTACATGTGTGTATGACAAGCTAAGTTTTTGATCTAACGGTTGAGAAATATTAGCTTGTATCTAATCAGGTTTTCATCTAACGGTGAATATTGAATGCTTTGTTACCAAGCTAACATTGATTGCAAACCATGATTTGAAAGACTATATAAGGGAGAACTCTAGCAACTGGGAAACCTAATCCCCACACATTCTGTGTGGTACTAGTTTGCTAAGCTAGAGTCGATTCTCCTTTAACCTTTGGTTTTCTTCTTCTAAAACCAGGTTAACGACTTAAAGACTTCATTGGGATTGTGAAGCCAGACCGATACTACTTTTATTATAGTTGTGTGATCTGATCTTGATATTTTTATCGTACAAGTACAATTGTAATAATTGTCTTGAGATTTCTATCTCCGATAGGCAAGATATAAAAGTAATCACAAACATCTTCGTCTCATCGTTTGTGATTCCTCAATAATCTTCTTCGCTGCGTCGATTAAGTTTATTGTGAGGTGATTGATAAAACTGAGCTGTTCTTCGGGAATATAAGTCTGGTTTTATTGATTGGTTCCTGTTCACCTTGATTTATCAAAAGACAGAACAAAACTCATAGGTTTATTCGTGGGAGACGAATTTATCTATCTTGTAGACTTTTCTGTGTGAGACAGATTTATTTATTAAAGTCTTCGACTTTGGGTCGTAGCAACTCTTGGTTGTGGGTGAGATCAGCTAAGGGAATCAAGTGTGTAGTATCCTGCTGGGATCAGAGGCGTAGGAGAATAACCGTACCTTGGATCAGTGTGAGATTGATTGGAGTTCAACTACAGTCCAGATCGAAGTTAATTTGGAGTAGGCTAGTGTCTGTAGCGGCTTAATACAATGTATGTTTAATCTAGACTAGGTCTCGGTGTTTTTCTGCATTTGCGGTTTCCTCGTTCACAAAACTCTGGTGTTTGTGTTATTTCTTTTCCGCATTATATTTTTATATAATTGAAATAATACAGGTTGTGCGTTGTTCAATCAATTAGAATATCCGACCTTATTAGTTGTTGATTTAAATTGATTGACACTTGGATATTGGTCTTTGGTACCATCCAAGTTATCTCTTTGATTAAGACTCGCAAATTGTATTTGCTTGAGTAAATCAATTTGAGAGATTGAGATAATAACTCCTTGAGTATTTCTATTGATTGAGTCTAACTGTCTAGTTGATTCTCTAGAAAATAACTCGGAGTTGTCCATACAGATTGCTAATCAAAATATTGGGTGTGGTTGTTAGACCCCCGGTTTTTCAATTGGTATCAGAGCGGGAAAACACGTTCAATACCTTACAAGTCTGTGTTTGTAGCGATCTGACTCTATGGACAAAGGTGTTATCTCAATAAACGTACCACTAGTCTTCGATGACTCTAATTACTTATGGTGGAAAATTTCTATGCGAGCTTTTCTTCAAGCACGTGATTTTCAATCATGGGTATATGTTTTTAATGTCTATGATGATCCCGTTGAGGCAGTTGGAGGTGTAAACGTTCCAAATAATATTGGTAAATACATCCTGCAGAGATTCTTGCTATGAAGCAAAACTCCGACGGTTTGAATGCCATCATACATGCCATTACCCCAAACCTTCAGCACCATGTGTCTAATTACACTAAGTCGCAAGAAACTTGGGATATCTTAGCAACCGTATTCGAAGGTAATTCCAATGAAAAGGATGTTAGACTTCAAAATCTTAATTCCGATTGGGAAAACCTTCGTATGGAAGATGAAGAATCATTTGATGAGTTTAATCACAAAGTGTCTGAAATTTTTAATGTATCTTTTGCATTGGGTAAGACTACTCCTGAAAAGGACATTGTGATGAAAATTCTCAGATGCCATCTAGATACGATTCTAAGAAGCATGCCATCGTTGAGGGAAATAACCTTGATACTCTCTCCAGAAATACGCTGGTTGGAAAGCTTAAGATCTTTGATCATGAACATTCGTCCAAATCTAAGGATGTTGCGTTCAAAGCACTGAAGGACACTAAATTACTTGATAAAAGTAACAAAATGTATATCTCTGAAGATGATCACTCTGAGACAGATTCATCAGATGAAGATCTTGGCAAATCAGTCTTGATGATCACCAGACAGTTTAGGGATCTTCTATTGAAGAGAAGTAAACGGTTCTCCAGAGATAAGCCTAAGGCATCAGTGAAAACTCATAATCGTGTTCCTCCTAAAAACAGGGATATTGATGAAACTGATGATGAGGATATGCCTCAGTGCTTCAAGTGTAAAGGTTTTGGTCATTTTGCTAATAAGTGTCCAAATCGGAGAAAATACACTGGGAACAAAGGTATTGCTGCAATTCTTGATGAAATGTCTGACGTCTATGATTCTAATAAAGACGAGAAATCAAGTGTTGCTCTTCTTGGTGAAAATATCAATTTTGATAATTGTAGCAATGCACACATCAATATTGATATTCTTTCAGAAGATAATCCAACCATTCTGGAAGAAAAAGTTGACCCTTTTATTGGAAACTCTGTTTATAATGTTTCAGGATCCATTATGTGCCTATATGATTGCACATCTCAGAAGATTGATTATTATCCAAGTATGACGTGCTCGTATTGTTCATTAAAAGGTCATGAACTCTCAAGGTGTTACAAGTTCAAACACAAACAAAGACACGTCAACAAACTTCAACGAAGATCAAATCATTTATCAAGAAAGCTTAAACTTGCTCAGAAGACCGCTGAGGTATGTAAGATTTTATCTTCGTCTAAGAAGTTAGTTTCCAAGGAAAAATCAAGACCATTTGAAAAGAAAGTATGGTCAAACTATTTCGATAGACAGAAGTCTATGGATTTTCCACAAGAGGAAATTAGTGGACAAATTGTAGTTCACCACAACGCAACTTGATTGTGTTGTTCTTAAAATCTTGTCTCATGTGCCTGATCAAAAGAGACAATGATTTTGTACCTCTCAGGTTTTAGGAAAAGTTATTTTCTTCTTTTCTTAGATGTGTTTCTTTTTTTTCTATCAAACAAAAGAAAAAGGGTATTATCGATAATTTAACTCTTTATAGGGTTGAGAATTGATCGTTTACAAACCTGTTAAAGGTTTCGAACCCTACATTCCTTTTCCTTCTCTAAAACTTCTTTTTATCTCAAGACTACTTGTAGAGTTAATTGTGAATTCCTCTCACAAATCCATAGGTTCATGGACGCTCCAAGAATGATGTATTCTGATGAAAAAGAAGGTAATGTGATTGTTAAGCTATCAATCATGAAGGAAAAAGAAAAATATACATTGCCTCCAACCTTGAAAATAAAAAGAAGGAATATGAGAAATCCAAGAGTTGTTTCTTCAAATTCTCAGAAGTTTTCTGATGTTCTTGAAGTGTTGAAGGAGCTGCGAAAGGAGATTCAACAAGTAAAGGCTTTTGTGTATAAGACTCATGAGATTCAGAAGGCCCTGATTCGACAACAGCAACGAAGAAGGTATATCGATATAAACTCCTTTCTTAATGAACCATATGTTTCAATGTCTGTTGACGATAAGAAGTTCAGGGACGATAATGAATTCTTCAAAGGTCTTAATGTCTAGTAAATCTTCTATTTTTCTCTTTTGTTTAGAAGAATAACTAGTGTTTTGGAATAGCCATTATTGTGATTACACATAGCTATATCCAATGTTTTTCATCTTCTTGTTTTTAGATTTATTGGTTTAAATTCTAAACTTGTTTGGAAGATGATGGCTGCAGTATTAATCTTTTGATTTCATATATTGCAATATTTTGATGGGATATGTTTGTTTACGTCCGTGAACTTGATTGTCCCATATTTTGTCAAAAGTAAAGTCGTTCGTGAATTGATATGCAAATATTCATAAAAGGATGAATAGACTTTTGACAAACACAAAAGTTAAGCCTATATTATCAATTATTGATGTAAGATAGGTTAAAATCTTTTGTGATTAAAGGATTATGTCTATTATGTGTCATTGTGCAAATGGTGATGGAAACATAGAATGAATCCTTGTGAATTCCACAGTAATTAAGCTTCCCTGATCTATCTTGTGTGCATTTCTGTGAGACTCCGTATTGTGACTTATGTTGAGCATTAGACAATCAAAGTTGATTATTTGTGATTAGCTTAGTTGTGTTCCGTAAGGTACTTTACGTCGAGTATTTTAGACTAAATCAATCATCATGTGTGATTATTTAGTTAGCACTCCATAAGTTTTCTTATGTTTGAGAATGATTGACTGGGATGGTTATTTTTATGATTAACTTAGTCATCGCTCCATAGAATTTCTTATGTGAGTATAAACGATTGAATTGATTACTTTTGTGATTAGTTTAATTGTGTATCCCATATAGATTAATTATGAGTTCTCTTGTGAATAATCTAATCGAGTTATTAAGTCTCCATAAGTTTACTTGTGTTGAGCATATTTAGTCAAATTAACCTTGGTTCGCTTTGGTTAATATGATCGAATATTTTGGATTCCAAATTCATACTTGTATGTAATTTGTTGAGTCTAAAGAAATCCTTCTTTTCTCTTGAAATTAAGGTCGCTCTTGTTGTTCCCTTGGGAATGACATATTATGGGGGAGATTTCTTTTGAACTTGTGCTTAATTGCCAAATCTTTGTGGGGAGTGCGGCTGTGGAATATTATAGGGGTTATCTTGTGTCTTTATAAACTCCTTGATGAATGCATATAGCTTCGGCTTTATATTTTCATCTAAATAAGATGATATATATTTACCTTTGGTCATGAAATGTCTCTTACAGAAATTTCATTAGGATCCCGTTCTTGTACCTTTGCCAATTTTATTGACAAAAGGGGGGGAGAATTAATATGTAGTTCACACTATAAATACATATGGTTTTCGGATCATTATGTAAGGGGGAGTGGTTTCCATGTGAGATGGAGTATTGCCTAAGGGGGAGTGAAGTATCACCATTGTATTGTTGTTGAAGTTGTGATGCAATTGGACTTTGACATTGTGTAATAATACTATGACACTGTATAACAATGATTGAGAACCGATGCTTTTCTCAATGTTATAGCTACGGATTTTCAACAACGATGATGCTAAATTTACAACCTTTGGGATCATTGGGCTATTTGGAAGTGACGAAGATTTCAAGTATTGTTGAAGATTAGACATGTGGAATAGGAGTTGCAAAGTTTATTTATATATTTTTTGTATACCATATGTATTAATAGTTTTTCCACTAAAATTGACAAAGGGGGAGATTGTTAGATTATTGCTCGGTCGACCTCGCATGCGTTGCTATCTCAAGCATGTTTGTCAATATTAGTGATCAAAATTACAAAGTCTTGATTTCTAGTCTACTATAGCTAAGGTCTCGGACTAGGACAGAAAGTTTAGTTGAGCTCAAGAACTCCATGGCAATTATCATACAAGACGAAGGACTACTCAAGGAACCTATGGATCTTCATCGACTAAAAGGTATGTGGAGACTTGATCTTGAGACAAAAGTCGTATTACTATATAGACTAAGAATATACACATGTGATATTTCGAGCCGAGTATATCTCGCTTATCTATTTCTCGAAATATGTTTTGGTAAATCTTTCGCTTTAGCCAAGTTCATCTTTCCCTAGTGACGAAAGTCATGTTACGTTTCAATCATTTTGGAAATCGCTCTGACAAAAAATAGTTTGTGAATAACAACTATCTAACCCCCTCTGAGAATGTTTCAATGATTGAAATGAGAGTTTAGACAAAATAACCATTGGGGGATATAAACATTTTTGTGGTAACACATATATGTATAAGTCCTTAGCACTTGAACCAAAGTTTTCGAACTTTGTTGATCAAGTGAAACCGGAACATGAGCATCTAGCTCAGTCCGAGAACTCAGTCTGCGAACGTGCGTAGTTCTCAAACCCGAGAATTTCTGCTGGAGTTGTAGCTCGGTTTCAGTCCGCGAACTGACAGAAGTTCTTGACCCGAGAATTTCTGCTGGAGTTTGTGAACTCCAACCAGTTAACTTGAGTGCGCGAACCCAATCCACAAACTTAAGTGGTTATGTCTAAAAACGATGTCTGTGAAATTATCTTAAGAAAGTAAGAATGTTATTGCAAACTGTGGCTTTATAATTCATGAATCGATTCAAGTGAATCACATCATTTTTGATTCAATTGTATCTTGTGTAGTTGTTGATGATGGTTTTTAGCTTAGGGTTAAAATCGTAAAACACTAAACCCTAGCAGACAGTGACGTCACAACATTTAAGTGATAAAGAATTTACTAGGCGCATTTAATGAAAAGCCTTTAATGTGTCTCTAAATAATTACCGGGGTACCTTTTTTTCAAATTAGGGTCACAATAAGCAAAACCCTAATTCCCCTTTGTGCCAATGGAAAATCATGCCAGCCACACCAACCTCGCCAAAGCATGCCATCCATGCTAGCCGCACCTCTGTGCCAATGACAAATCATACCAGCCACACCGACCGCGCCAAAGCATGCCAACCATGCTAGCCGCACCTCTGTGCCAATGGAAAATCATGCCAGCCATACCGACCGCGCTAAAGCATGCCAACCATGCTAGCCGCACCTCTGTGCCAATGGAAAATCATGCCAGCCACACCGACCGCGCCAAAGCATGCCAACCATGCTAGACGCGCCTTTGTGCCAATGGAAAATCATGCCAGCCACACCGACAGCACCAAAGCATGCCAACCATGCTAGCCGTACCTCTGTGCCAATGGAAAATCATGCCAGCCACACCGACCGCACCAAAGCATGCCAACCATGCTAGCCGCACCTCCGTGCCAATGGAAAATCATGCCAGCCACACCGACCGCGCCATGCCAAACACATCTCGTCATGGCCCCCCATGCTGAGCCACCATGCTGGCCTTCCCCACGCGGCTACCAAAATGAAGGTGTGCAAAAATAAACGGTTTCCCTTCAATCCCAGAAGCAAATCCTGACCGTCTAAGGTCACCTCACGACCTTTGGCCCAAAACCCTAGCTTGGTCACGTATCTATCCAAATCTAGCCACGCCATACGCCCATGGCAAACCCTTGGCCCCACATGCCAAGAAAAAACCGCACCTAGACCAAGCTATCCGCGCCATGCCAAACACATGCTGCCTTGGACCTACCTATGCTAGTCACACCACGCCAAGCCAAACGCCCTTATCTTGTCCCTAGTCATGCCATGCACCAATGGCAAACCCATGGCCCCACATGCCAATCCAAACCAAACCTAGCCAAGCTATCCGCGCCATGCCAAACACATCTCTCCATGGCCCCCCATGCCGCGCCACCTTGCTGGCCTTCCCCAAACGGCTACCAAAGTGAAGGCGTGCAACAATCAACGGTTGCCCTTCACACCCATGAGAAAATCCTGGCCGTCTAAAGTCACCTCACGACCTTTGGCTTAAAACCATAGCTTGGTCATGCACCTAGCCAAAGCTATCCACGCCATACGCCCATGGAAAACCCTTGGTCCCACATGCCAAGCCAAAACCGCACCTAGCCCAAGCTAGCCGCGCCATGCCAAACGCACTCTGCCTTGGCCCTAGCTATGCTAGTCACACCACGCCTAGCCAAACGCCCTTACCTTGTCCCTAGCCGCGCCACCCTGCTGGCATCCCCTACGCGGCCACCAAAACGAAGGCGTGCAACAATCAACGGTTGCCCTTCAACCCCTGGAGCAAATCCTAGCCATCCAAGGTTACCAGACAACACATGGTAACCTTTGGCCTGAAAACCTAAGTTTGGCCACGCCAAAACCTGCCATGCCTATGGCATGACAACCTAGCCGCGCCACCACGTTGGCCCTCACTACCAAAACAAAGGCGTGCAACGATCAACGGTTGCCCCCCCTCTCAAGATGCAAAATCTCGACCGTCGAAGGTCACCAAGCTAGCAAGTTTCCCGAGCTTGACTTGCCAAGCCATAACAACATGCTACATGTTTTCCTAAAACATTGGAGACATCAACACAAACTGGGGGATCCTCTTTGGGTATTGGTTTGGCGGTTTACAGCGTGCGGCGTACACTACGCCCGTCATAAGGAAGTGTCATAAAGGTGAGGCGGTTAGTAAATATGCGAAGTTATGTGTGAAACGTTCATGGGACATAAAGCACATGCGTTAACAACTTTATAGGACATCAATTCCATAACGTTAGCAGTTTCATGAAAACCAGTTTCATACGTTAACAACTTTATGGACATCAATTCCATGCATATGGTTACCACCTCCTCCCATTTACTTCCCCATTCCTTAATGAGACGAGGGTACGTTTCTACTCCGACTTGTATAAATATGTCTTACCTATTTCCATTGAACAACAAGTTCATACGGGAGATACAACACTCAGAAATACTTACTTGCTAGCTCACCTCGTGAGCTCTCTTACTTTTTCTGATAACAAGTCGTAGTAACCCAACTACTCTTCCAGAATCAACTATTCTAGTCTCACCAATTTCCTTGCTTCCCTCCCCAAAACCAACCCATTCTCCTCTAATTTGTGACCGAATCAAGTCTGGAACGTCCATTTATTGGTTTAGGCCGGACTTGTACAGATTGATCTCTCGAATCTAAAGTACTCCCTTACAGTACATTGTTTAGGGTTTAAATTGTTTCTCACCTGCACACCCGCAGTTACCGAAATCAGCAGAAACCATTTTCACCTATAAACAATTGGCGACCACAGCGGGAGGTTCGATATTTCGGTTACAATGTCAATTTTCAACCAGCGATATCATTCTTTGACCCAGACGTCAAGATGGTAGAGGAAGGCGATCCACTCCGACTCAGTTACCCGGTGGCTTGATTATCAGTCATGACACGACAAGGGATGACTGGGGACTTCCCAGAGGATAGAAGAAGACGATCCGCCCAAGGATCAACGGCTCGGTTATCAGATGGCTCAGTAACGACTAGTGACTTTCCATGGCGGTGTTTCCCATAAAACTCGGTCTTACACCCGGAAGGTTCACTTTCATCAAGAGACCTAAAAACCGAGTAAGTCTTACCTATACAAGACACATGGTTTTCTATTCCAAGTTTTTAAGATAAGATACATAGTTTACCCCATGTCATCTACCAACACACGGTTCTAAGGTTTTTTCTGGAATGTCTGTGTCACTTTCAATCATAAACAAAACAATCAATTCCTAAAAAATTCATTCCAAAAAGAATAACCAAAAACCGTCAAGATAACATTTATCTATCAACCCAAGAATTCCAGGAAATCAAAAACCATAAACCAGGCGTTTAGTTTGCCTTTCAAAAAAAAAAGAGTCACCTACCCGTGCCTACTTTGCACAACAATGATTACCTGTCACTATTAGTAGACGTTACTACGGTGACATTCGAAGAATTGTTTATGATGAAGTATTTCCACAAGTTTATGAGAGGCATACCCATGTCTAGGGTTTACACCGGTTCAGAAGAAAAATGTTTCTACAGACTTATGGAAGGCATACTTATGGATATGGTTTGTACCAGCACAAGAAAACAAGAAAACAAATTAAAAGAGAAACATTGGAGTACATAGCTGGGATATGCTTTCCCACTTTATCACTACCACGCTACCGCTAACACCAGGACGTGATAACAAAGACATGAGATAAAAATG
Organism: Papaver bracteatum; assembly: GCA_023529315.1. Lineage (NCBI taxonomy): Eukaryota > Viridiplantae > Streptophyta > Magnoliopsida > Ranunculales > Papaveraceae > Papaver > Papaver bracteatum. The sequence continues at coordinate 913,378 of JAJJWX010001290.1, forward strand.
GGAGCCAACCCATTTCATAATCATAACACTTTTTGGAATTTGAATAAGGAAAGGATTTCCTGTTTGAGCTACGTATGGGAAGAGGCAACTGGGCCCGCAAGAACAAATCCGAGTCACGCCAAGCCAGCGTCGTGCCAAAACAGCACCGTTCCGAACCAACGGTCCACGCCATGCCCAGCCAACGGTCCACGCCGTACCAAAATCCAAGCCAGCGCCCATTCCAAGCCGATCCAGCACTTACTAGATGTGCTTGCCAGACGTGCTTCCCTGACTCGCTTGGTAAACGCGATTGCCAGATGTGCTTCCCAGATTCATTTACCAGATGCGCTTCCCAGACGTGCTTGCCAGATGCGCTTCCCAAACACGCTTACCAGACGTGCTTACCAGACGTGCTTCCCATATACTCTTACCAGACGCGCATTCCAGGCACACATGCCACATGCACATGCCATCCGCAATACCATACCCTGCGCTAACATCTTGCGCCCTTCCAGCGCCATCCTCTCTGCTCTGCAACCAGCCAAAGTAGCGCCATGTCTCCAACACTCCATGAGTATAACAATGACGTCTCTGCACGATATACTTACGATCACCAGAACCAGAGCCGCTTCCACCGCACCAACGTTTCTTCAAGCATGACAGCTCCAACCGTCACCATAAACGCTACTCCACCATCAGGGCAAGATATTGGAAGAGCCGGAAGAAGCCGACCTCCTTTTACCACTGTTAATTTGATAAAATGACAACATGCACTTCAGCAGGACGTGCGTTTATATATGAAGAGGCTCGTGTTGCTCTTGAACACCCAGTAGAAGGGGATCAACAATCCAATTTCATCACACATAAAGATCAGGAAAGACTTCTCCAAAATCGAAAGCAAAGGAAATCAACAACCCTATTGAGTTCACGAAAAACCTTCTCCCGTCAGGACCCGCACGATGGGAACTTCGCCCACAAAGTCATACAGTCTATGATGAAACAGTTATGTGAGATTCTATATTTCTCCAAGGCGCAGCGTCAAGACATATTTTCACCCCTCAACCGCACTGCATCAGGAAAGCAGGCATTTACAGCCAGGGAAGCCGTTCCCAAACGCCAACCTCTCCTGGAAAGCATGATCGATAGATGGAATTGGGGACTCCTAACCTCTGTTCTCTTGAGGGATGTCGAGTTTGACAGAATGTGACGCGGCCTCCGACTTCAACATGGTAACCGTCAAGGATCTGAGAGTTACAAGACGTCATTTCAACGTTCTCTCCATAAGTGGCTCCGCATCAAAGTTCTCCAGCCGTCTTCGCTTCAACGTTCGCTTCAACGCCACTCCTTCCTGCAAAGGGTCGTGCCGCCACACTCCCCATGTCAAGGATCATGATCACAGCCATCTAATCTTTGTAGTCATGGCCACCCTTTAGTTCATCCCGCCAAAAATCGTGACCATGGACAGTCTCTTCTGATTACATTGATAGACGCATTTATGTGTCTATTTTGGTCTCAATTATGTGTATTGTTAGTGCTCAATTTTATATTTATTTTATTATTTTATGTTTTTGTAGGTGTTTTTGGAGAAATACACGCTTTTGGAGAAATCGGCTCGAAAAGTTACACCCGAAAACCTATTATTCAGACTCTCAGTTTGGATAAGGGGCACCCCGTAGCTATTCGCAGCCAGAAATTACTATTTCCGGCCAATTGCTAAAGGGAATCCACTGACGGATAGGGGGCATCCCTGTTCATCCATATTTGAACAAAAAAAGGGGGGAAAATTTCTTTCACGCTGCAGATTTAGGGATCGGAAGTTGGACGTGATTTAACGAGATTCAATCGCTGATTCTCATGGATTGGATCTGTTAGAGCATAACAGGGATGGTAAAAGTGATTTTATTGATCGAATTTGGCTGGATCATCGAGATTACACAAAACAGGGCCATGGACTTTTCACGGGAATTTCAGGCGAGACTAGGTCAAGTTTATGTCGGATTTCTTCGTGGATTTGGATAGATAGGGGCCTGGTTTGATGAAACATGATTGGTATGGGGTTTCAGTTCGAAAAAGAAGTGAGAGATGGTCACGTATGATAAAACATGGGAAGATATTCACGGGCTTTATGGAATACATTTTCAATCGTGTTCTTTGGAGATTCTCATGGGTTTTACTGGGCATTGGATGGATATACCCAAAACAGGCCTGGTAAGTGGTGTATATTCGAAAAAAGAGGAAGATTTTTTACTCTCTCGGTTAAACAGGGTAATGGCAAGTTACGGGATTTTCCGTGTGGTTATAATGGGAAGTTACGTGGGATTTAAGAGAATATATTCTCTGAAGTTCTTTTGCTAACGAATTTGGAGAGATTCTGGACGGTTGGACAGCTCATAACGTGTAAGAAAAAGGAAATATAAATCCCGTGCTGGAAAGAAAAGTCCGAGACTTGAGGGGCAGGAAAAGAGAGAGATTTAATCGAGTTACAAAGGCCTGAGATGTATAAAAAGAAGCCGTGGGAGTCCCAGAAGGGTGTGGAGATTTTGGGGACCGGACAGAGGTGTTGTCGAGCTGCAGAGCGAGAAAAAAGGAGTTGCAGAGGTACGCTGCTGCTGCAGGTGAAGAAGAAGAACTCAAGAACATATACCTGCCAGAGTCAGTCGTGAAATAAACGATATATAAAACAGTCGTGTTGCATCAATCTTATTATCTCTGTAGTCTTTGTAACAGACAGTTTCTAACACTTATAAGCGTTGCAATTGAGCTGCTTCTTCTTTTTCATATATATTTCATTCTTTAAACACCCTTTGAGTTATGAATAAATATTTTGGGTATATTTTCACCATGAAGAGCTAAACCCCAACATTGGGACAATGGAGGAAGCCATTCTTTACACACGTGGTAATTATATTTAATTCTTATATGACTTTTGCACTGATTAAAATTGAATTATGGTTTTGATTAATTAGTTGTTATCTCGTTTGATGGGTCATGCTTGCTTAGATGTTTTGATGTCCCATGCTTAGGACTTACAACTAATATTTTGAGAATCAACCTTGGCAAAAATAAGAGTCCATGTCTTTATGTATTGAGCTATAATTGTTAAAAGAATTAATATTTGAACCCGGTGTTATGAGTTTGGTGGAATCCTGAGTCCTAGTACTATCGATATCGTGACAACTTTTTGTGTATATATTTTTGTTATTAATTCTTAAAATAAATCTCAACAAGTCCGAGTGAAAGACATCTTTCTTACCACTTTTCTACAACATAAAAACCACATCAATTTTTGGTGCCGTTGCCGGGGAGCGGCTGCGGAATATTGTAATTAGTATTTTTGATTTTGTAAATAGTTAGGTGTTTATTTTTTTGTACATTTTTTTTTTAATTTTTTTTTTTAATTTTTTTTTAGACTTCTTTTTCCTTTTGACTTGTTTTGTGCTTCAGAATTTTATTTCAGGAGCCTTTTTGAGAACGATGAATGCTTTGCGCGAGACATCGTCTATGACGCTTGGTGAATACATGTATGGGTCACGGTATAAGGAAGTTCTTGCTTATAATCGCCTCCGGTATGGAACTTGGAATCCACATAATTTTTCTATGGGTGGTTATTCAGATGAGTATAGACCCCAATACCATGTGGGTGAAAATGAACTTGACACTAGAAGTGATTTTAGGAATTATGATACCGATATAACATCTGAATCTATTATATCTTACCCAACTCATGATCATTTAACTGATTATTTGTCTATTCAAAAGGACGAGAGTTGTGTTAGAGACACCATTTATTCAGATAATGATGATTTAAAAGAACATATTTATAAAGAAGATGTTATTGTTGAGTCTGATGACTCAGAGACATTAGACGTGCATAATGAGATATTTTCTAATCATTCAAATAATGAGTTTCCTATAAGTCACTTAGTTGCAGATAGCAATGAGGCGATTATTAATGACATTGTTGCTCCATTGTGCTCTTGTTTTTCTGATCCATCTAGTGATTTTCCGAATGCTGATGTGAATGTTGAACATATTGATATTGGTCAGATAACTTGTGTCGATGATTTTGAGCCTTTATCTATTTGTTTAGCCCACTTTTCTGATTCCGATGACCCTATGATTATTGATATAGTCAATGCATTGCGTCCTCCAATGGTTACTCAAGGTAACTCAACAACGGAAGTTATTTCCGTGGACTTAGAACCAGATTTAGGAATTATTGATATTGATAATCCTGAACCTGTAAATGCATGTTTAGATCATTATGTTGCATTTGATGGTTCGATTCCTTTTGACATTGTTTGGTTTCTAGCGAAGATATTCTGTCGACGGAAGTTATTTCAGCAGATCTTGAGCCTGATTTAGAGCATGTTTCCCAAATAGAGACTAATGATTTGTTTATCTCTACTAAGGACTGTTTTCTTTTGGGAATGGATTTACACATCTTTTTGGAAGTTTATAGTGTTTGCAGGTTCATTTTCGCAGCTTCCCTTATTTGTTGGATTGATCCCCAACTTTTCAGACTATACATATATGCTTTGCAGTTTACTTTGGTTCAACCTCACCTTGTTTGAGGTTCTTTATGTGCGCAAACATGGATACGAAGATTATGCTTTACGGGAGTCAACCCATACGATTTCGCTTCATGGGAGTCAACCCATCAGATTTGTTTTATTTCCTCTATCTTTTATTTGTTTGCTTGAATTTCCCAACTTAATTTCTACGTTGGATGACTCAATTACATTGAGAACAATGTAATGTTTAAGTGTGGGGGAGTGGCAATGTCATTAGGAATTTTGATTAAAAAAAAATTGAATATTATGACCAGCTGTGTAGCGGGTCTTTAAAAAAAAAAAGGATGATCAGCTGTGTAGCGGGTCTAAAAAAATATTTTGTGTCGCCGGTTTTATGTATGACATTTGTCATGACCAGCTGTGTAGCGGGTCTAACTCTATCTTATTATTTGACCAGCTGTGTAGCGGGTCTTTCTGTCTAGCTGTTTAGCAGACATCTCTATCCACTGTTTAGTGGATTCGTCTCGCTGTTTAGCAAACTTTTCGATACCACTGTTTAGTGGCTCCGTCTTGCTGTTTAGCGGACATCACTCTTCATATCCAGCTGTGTAGCAGATAAATTCTTTGTTTTGCTCGAGGACTAGCAAAATATAAGTGTGAGGGTGTTGATAAGCACGTAAGTGCTACATTTCATACCCATATTTATATTAACTAGGACTTGATATTTTGGCTAACAATACTATTTTAGTACTTTTGTAGAAAGTTCAAGTGAATTGGATTACCGAGAACAAACGGCTTAAATTGGAGCTGAAATGACACTAAGCACCAATGTGATGCTCAACGTACAAAAGGAGCAAGTGGACTGCCAAGTCCATAACTTATGCTGGCACATCATCTTGCCGTTTCCCGAACCAAGGGAATGGTCACTATCTGCCAAGCATGTGAAATTACTAGGAGGGATAAGAATGATGTGGCACCATTTACTCCACACTTTTGGATGAATTATAAAATAAAGAAAGGCATCATCTCTGTCTTTGTAAACAAAAGTAAAAAGATATCTGTTGGTGAATGAAGATGAGATTGAAAAGAATAAAAGACCAGGGAACCAAAACTGCAGATTGGGTTACGTTGAAAGTTCTCAATAGAGAGAATGAATAGCAGCAAGATATGAGATGGTTTGAATTGTTCTCGGTAACTGGTTGTAACTGGTGGCAGTGGTGATTTCACAACAAGAAGTGGTCAACATGAACAGTTCTTGAGAGTGGTGGTGTTTTCTGTACTTCGAATGGGAGATTTCCTGCGAGCTATAGCCGAGATAAATACATACGGCAGCGAACAAAGTAAATGGTGGTGTCTTCTCGTTCTTACGATGGGTGCAGTGGTATTGGTTGAGAAGTTATGGTTGCAACAACGTAGTGGAGGTTTGTTGGCAGTGGGGATGGTGAACTGTTGGCACTCGAATAGAAAAACGAAAGCTTTGGAAGGCAGAGAAGTGGAGGATGGTTGCTTATAGCTATGGCTGGTTTGATTGGTGTTGTGGTCGACGCTGAGAGATGGATACAGAGTGTTAACTGGTTGCACGAGCTGTGCTATTGCTGGAGGAAGGTGCTTACAGGTTACATCGAAGATGGCAGCAAAACAAAGTCAGGGTCCGTGTATCGACTGATTGGAAAGTGAAGGTGAAGTCGTATGGTGCTGTAGTTGGATTGAGAAGAGAGGGGAATAAAGCTGAGATGTGAATGCAGACGAAGAAGAATTTCGTTTGTTGGCTGAGATTAAGCTGCTGCTGCGTTCGGTGGGTGAAGAAGCTTAGATGACCACGAATTAAAAGTGGATGTGAACTGAAGTACACGAGATGGTATTGGGAGTGTCGATTGGCGGAATTGATGGTCACGTCCGTATAGGAATTTGGTGTTTATTACGATCTAAAATTGGAATTTTTGTGTTGGTTCGGTGCTGTGGCCAGAAGTTGAGAAGAGCTGATGGGTAGGTGATGAATCATTGAAAGAAACGAGTGGATATGAGTTGAAGCTGTTAACAGTTTCCTGCCGTGAAGAAATGCAGGTGATGGCTGCTCTAAATTTGCAGAGGTGAAGTCGTATTGACTATGAAGAGCTGGCAGTAGTTTCTGCATGGACTGAAATAAGAAGAACTGATGGGGAAACAATGGAATCTCGTGAGTTTGAGATTGGGTTTAATACTGTCAGACGATGGTCGTGAAAAGAAGAATAGGTAGTGGTCGGAGATGGAAACAACGATGGTGCAAGAAGAGGTTAGACCAGGCATGAAAACGACGAGTGTTGCTGTCAGGTTTCCGCAAAGATACAGGTGATGGATGGGCCGAGCTTGGACGTGGCCTGGATTTGGAAGAGTTGGTACTGGACTGGGCCTATGGAAGCACTGGCTCGGTTATGTTTGGAGTTTGCGACAGTACCTATATATTCGAACCGAACAGAAACAAAAAGGCGGCCGGCTGGAGGATTGAGTTTGAGAGGGAGGCGGCTACAGAGCCGTGAAGGAGAGACGGACAAAGGGTTTGCGTTCTTCCGTTTTTTCAATTCCATTTCAATTAGCTACTAGTGAATCTCTAATATATATATATACTATATATGTTTATGGCTTTTGAGAAAGCCATGTTTCACTAGATTTTTATAACTAGGGTTTGTGATTGAAGCTACTTAGGGTTTTAGGCTACTTTTAGTTGAATTGAATTATGAAGCAATAGACCATTATGATTTGGATAGATTAATTCTTGAATAATTTTTATTGATCAATCAAAAAAATATGTTGTTGATTCACCAGTTTTAAAAACCTATGCGCGTAATTGATAGTTTTACAAATAGGTTTGTCTTATTATTTGATGATCCATGCTTGGTTAATTTCTTTGATGGGTTATACTTAGAAAAGCTAAATAATATTTGTGATCCTGTATTTAGTTTCGTGTAACTTTCTCGCTAACACAATTTGATGGTGCTTGCTTGAGTTTAGTCTTTTGATGTGCCATGCTTAGGGTGTCCCAGCGATATTTGCGATTCTAATACATATAATAGGTGATGTCGATAAAACGAACAATAAACACTTATTCATAATTATGTTTCATTTCAGTAATTAAATAGAGATAGTAGTGGATATCGTAATACCCTGGTTACAGACTCTTCCTTTGGATTTATTTTATTAGTTCAGTTTAATTTTATTATTTCGTTTTATATTTTTTTAATTCTAAAAATCCAAAAACATCTTGATTGGTTAGTCGATTAGAGATATTGATTACAGTATTTCCATCGCTCCTCGTGGGAATGACCCGTACTTGCCTCTGTCTACATTGTAGACATCGTGCGATTGCGGTTTATATATATAGGCATCTCCGGATCCTATCATACATCCACTACCAAAAGATGTTACTACTCATTTGTTGATACCGGTCATAGCTTCACCATAACATCAATCACTACAAAGGTAACCCATACTCCTCCATGTTCTAAGTTCCACGTGGAAGAAGTAACAAAATCACCAGTACGAATGCACGATGGTGACGTCTTTATCATGGTCAACCCACTGACCATACAAGATGGAAACATGTAAACCATGCTTGGGGACTGAGGGTATGCACGGAATCCCTTCACTGTCAAAGCTCAGAAGACTCAGTCAACCAAAAATTCGTACCACAACAAGGTCATTTACTCTTCAAGGGTATGCAGGTAAAGAACATCATCACCTCTCTATTTAGAAGACGCGTTCAACACTTTACGAGGCCGCGGAGGATCCCAAGCCTACACTATCCAGAATATTTCATCATATAGTTTCTAAGCAGCCTAGTGTCACATCCAGAAGAGTACGATAGGCTTATATCAAATCTCGTGGACGGGGATTCAAGGCAATGTAATGAAAGTAGGTTACGCATGGGGACTACCAGCATGAGACGCTTTCACTCCCCTCAACCAGGTTATTACTGATTCCAACATCATCATTGTTGAGGTTTTATGAGCCGCAGGAATTTCTCAACATGAAACCGTACATGTGCACCGAAGACTCCAAAAGCACGCTAGAAGGTTACATTCACATGTTCATTCATGCCATCATATCAAACCGAAGTGTAACTGGGGACTTCTCACCGCATCCTATTATGTACGATAGTCCAAGATTCAGAAGATGGTTCAAAGGATGTCACTTGGAACAAAGTCCCGGGAGACTTGATAGCAGCGCATCAGCAATGGAACGTATCCCTATTTCATCCAGGGGCGCCAGAAGTTTTCAATTTTACTGTAGCAACGCAACTATTCACAGTCAATTTTACAATTAATATTCATATTTTTTTAAATTTTGCTTTTGCTTTCAAACTTCAAAACCCTAACTACCTCTTTTGAGCTCAACAAATGCCTGAGTAGCTGATCGCTTGTCAGACGACACAAATATATTCACTTCCTCACTTAACTAATATGAATATAGTATTCGATAAGAAAGAGTTCGTATCCACAGAGAGGCGATTGTTGTTATGCAATTTTCAGATTCTTATGTAACCAAATAACCCAAGTTGTGTTTTTGTTTTTATCAAAGTAATACTACTAAATAAAGCAAAGAAAATAGTTGAAATAATCAATAAGGAGAAGATATTGGTTAAGGGATAGTATCATTCACAAACATGTATTTTTCATCTATGATTAGAATTGGTATTTAATCTCTCAATTATCAAAAGCCCTAAGATATCTTGATCGCAAGAGTATCTCGTTTATTTCCTGATTTTATCACAAACAACATTAAAAGATGCTATCGTGAAATCTTCTTAAAAAGCAACCTAAAGTGTAAAAACACAATTAGATTTAACTCCCTAAGAGCAATAAGTTCTATGAAATAAGACTAATCGATGCAAACAAACGTGTAAAAGCACTAATTCGTTTTAACAAAGGTTATGATTCATATGCGATTAAAAAGATGTATCACTACAAGTATTAACCACAAGATGCTACTAAAAATCAGAGATAACAACTTTTACGTATTGAAAACCCTAATATAGCTATAGAGATGAAAACAAATCCAATTGATTCCGGACTCAACCAAACTAGCATTCAAATCATATGATAATAAAACAATGAATCATAAACGATAAAATTGAGACGAAACTAATTCATAGAATCAAATAATCATGCTTGAAGAAATCAACTTTTATCCCATAACCAATAGTTGTATTTAGCTACTCATATTCATGAAGTTCATCATCAAAATATTCAAGGGAAGACTATGAAACATAAAAGAGAGCAAACCCTAGAAGTAGTTCTCTGCAAAAGCTCCAAGAATAGAATAACAAAAACCGTTTTTTTTTGTTGTTGTAGAAACTCTCTTTTTATAGCCCTTTGCTTTCCAAAAATAGGTCAAAGTCTTCAAAATCTTCAAGTCCACGTCCATCTACCAGTCCACCAAGCCCAGGTGTGAGAAATATGTCTTTGGAAATTTTGGGTCCAAAACTGGTCGCCGGAGTGCTGACGTCATCGCCGGAATCCGGTCGCCTGAAAACTTTCTCCGATCACTTTTGCCATCTGAAACTATCACCAATTAATTCTGCACTTCCAGTAGCTCAACTTTGCTTTCTCGCAATCCACACATTCACAAAAACCATTTTAGCCAATTCCTTGTTTCTTGCGAAAACGTACCCAAAAGCGCGACGCGTAGCTCATATGTCCGGCCGCCAACTCTTTCGTTCGACTCATACCCGCCTCACGATTCACTGAAATATTGCGACCGACACTTTAACCTTTGAAATCCGACTACCGGAACTATGCTTACCGGCGTGCCATTTTCACCCGTTTTTGACTATTTCGCAACACGCCTCGAGTCACCGCACGTGCCCTTTTGTTGCACCGGTTTCATTCTCGCATTGTTTCATTGCAGCACCACTGCAATGCTATCTCCATACTGACTCCATCCGACCACCACCAATGTCTTCATTGCCACTTCGCCTTACATCACCATCGGTACCCATGAATATCAACACTTCCACCTTCCCCTGCTTGCTTCAATAGCGCTCAATTTGCTCAAAGACAAGAAAACTGCCAGCCTTTGCGGCTTATTGCAGCACTTACAAGCATCATTTCCTGTACCATTTGGCATTCTGCAGCTCAGAAATTGCTCCTTGCGCTGCCTTCTAATCATACCAGTATCCAATGGCAACAATGCTCATAGCGGCAACACTTCAGTTGCTCACCTGCATCTCCACGTCTCAGTTTCACCAGCTGCTTTGCCAAGCTCAGACCTGCAATTCATAGTTGCAACACTTGCTCAAATTCATCTCATCCACCTACACAGCAACCTCCACAGAAGTAGCTCTACCAGATTCATTCACATCACTTCTGCAATACAATTTGTGCCATAATGCCCAGGTCACCACCAGCTCAAGTTCATAACTTGATCCAACAAAAACCCTAACTCTTCCTTCCTTGGATCAACAGCAATCCACAGCAACCAACTTCAACAATTGCACAACCTCTTGAGCACCAGTTCCAGTCCACCCATTCACAGCATCACTGCCATCTCCTTAGCCCAACAACAGCTAGCTAGTAATTCCCTCATGTCGCATGGAGTTCCTGCTGCAGACTGGAAACAACGTCATACCCAACTGCCATTCACTTCACCACAGCTTCCTTCATCTCAGTAACTGCATTCCAATAGCAGCAACCATGCATATACAATCTTGAGAATTCATCTTCCTGTATAGCTCTAATTGCTCATGTGTAGCCACAGTTCATGACCACTAGCCATCGAGCAATCCCCCTTATAGCTCCAACTCATCTCCACACAAACCCGTCACGCATCTCGTCTTAAGTACTGCACCGCCATCCTTGTCCTATGATGCTTTTCCCAATCAGTTTCACATACCCACTATGTCACAGCCTAGCTAACTCCACCTATAACACTATCCACTCTCCATATCTTGTACCTCTAACCATACAACTCTCCTGCAACTTCAAGAAAACACCAGACCATCTAAACATCACCAATGTTTGTTTTCCATTCAACACTCCAGCCCTGACATCTGCCATGTACCCTGTAGTCAGCTTGAACAACTTCAGTCTTACACTTGAGCCATTGCCTTGCTGCAATATTGAACTGAACACCCCAGTTGCATTTCAAGCAACTAAACAAGCACCCTGTGTGCAGTTTGTATCCAACTGAATCATCTCAGTTCATCCTCTGCTTAACTACCAAAAACCCTTGTACAGCTCCACCACCAATAGTTCCAAGCATAGAACCCTTCACAAATTCTCGATCTGGATCTTAACACTTCAACATCATCAAACCCATTCTTTCACTCTTCTCCATCGCTGCCATCGCTTGAGAAATAGTTCTACTCATTCGCCAGAAGAACCTTTGAGTTTTTCGATTCTCATAAATCACTGAATTCCCTTCCATCTCAACTGAAAATCACCAGCCATCTCTCCTCTCGATCAATCCTCAAATGATTAAACTCAAATTTCATGACTGTGCCTCTCATTTTTCTTTATTTTGTCTCTCTTTTAGTGCAAATGATTGAGAATGTTTTTAGGGTTGTGTATAAGTGGGGTTGTACCCAATGTCCGGTCTTCTTGATAAGGGATACCCAGATAGCGTCCCCACTATTTGACACCCTAGGCTGGATAAGGGTAATCCAAAAATACTAGGCTCGTCGGTTCCGAATAACCGACAACTTAAATTCGACTCAATGGTCATTTATGTAAAACTAACACTTCATTCTTCACTTCCTTCTTGCACACCTTAGCCCGCTCATAGCTCTCCCGTACATTGAATGATTTGCCCTTTTTGCTCAATTCACGTGCTTTCTCCTTCTTTTGAGTTCCTCCGCTAACAGAAACCGTCTCTTATCTCTCATATTCACTTCTACTCTTCAATGAGAGTCATCACTAAAGTTGTCGTGCTTTTCAGACAAAAATTTGCATCACTAAAGCCGACATACTTTTCAGACAGAGATGAAGATATAAAAGCAAATAATGAGACACAATCCGGCTCCAACGCTTTTTCCTTGTTTCCTCCTCTTTTGATCCGAATGACTCCAAAGTACCTAAATACTCAAAAACAAAACATAAGATACATAATTTACAAGAAAACTCGCAAAGAAAGCATAAATACTAGATAATAAATACGGTGTATTCTACACCTATCAGTAGCTGTTGTAAAGTCGAAGGAAAGGAAAGAAAGGAAGCGGAAGAAGTTTTTATTTAAAAGAAAAAAGAAAAAGAGAGAGTTTATTTTATTTATTTTTAGTTTGTATTAGGATTCCTCTACTCTTGTAATTTTCTTTTTCTTTTGCACATTTTTTTTTTTGGACTTTGGACTTGGACATTCTATTTTTATTTTTATTTTAAAACCCTACAGAAGGGTAGTATTAAATATCAAACTGTTTTAAGAGAAGGACGGTGATTACAATATCACCTCGGACCCTCGGGTTCGTTCATGACATAGGAGTCGTGGCCCGAGTCGACAACAACGGTTCATCCCCCGTCTGGAACGGGAGGTAAGCTTGTCGAAACACTCGCGAATCCCCTGTTAGCGAGTTACTGTATTCCTTCGTTTGCATACATGTTGAGGATTTGAATACGGATGCTTTTATTTTCCTAGTAAAGGGAAAGGACTGACCATACAAGATAAGGGATTCGGATTTCATCACCGTTCTCTTCTTTCCCGCCTTAGGAAAACGATACATACACAAACCTAAGCTTTAAAATTTGTAATAGAACGAGACCTATAGGGTAACGAGCTTAGTAGGAAAGTCGTTTGAAAAATATTGGTTACTCTTTAAGCATACTTCGAAGTTCATGACGGTTTCTGTAAATTGAATGTGTGACTGCGCCGCCTTGTAATACGGTGAGGCCTTGGGTATCAAAGCTCTAACAGCTTCCCTTGCCTCTATTCAATTTACTTAAACTCGGATTGATTACAGAGGAGTTTGCTTAGATTGTAACGAATTCCATTTCTAAGGATTAGAAGCTGGTCTAGAAAACAATCTAAGTAGAGCCATCATGCTTTTTGTTTGCTAGAAATCAGTAGGTTTACTGTGGTGGAGTCATCCTTGTTTGTGATTACATAGAAATTACCTTTCAGGTGAATGGTTAACATGCTTGATGTGCTATCTAGGCTATGATTTTGTCCTTTAGAGACCACACACACCTAATAGTTATAATCACTCAAGAAGAGTTAATTGAAATACATAGTTCTGAGGCAAACAGTCCAAACCCATCCGAAACAATGGGAGAACCAGTCCGTAGTCTAAAGGACTACATGTACCCAATGAGGACAACGTCCTCGTGCATTGTCTTACCAGCTGTTGTTGGACAATTTGAGCTAAAGGCTAGTATCCTCAATATGTTGCCTAAATTTAAAGGGGTTGAAGCTGAAAATCCCTACCACCATGTGAGAGAGTTCGAGGAAATTTGTGGGACTCTTCGGATCAACCAAATGACGGATGAGGTCCTCAAACTGAAACTTTTTCCTTTTTCTTTGATAGACAAAGAAAAGTCTTGGTTGTGTGCTCAACAGCCACATTCATTTCATACATGGGATGCTCTTACGAAAGAGTTCTTCAAAAAGTTCTTCCCAAACCATAAGACTACGACAATTCGTCAAAGTCTGAATAGTTTTGTGCAATTAGAGGAGGAAACTTTGGCAAAATATTTGGAGAGATTCAACGAATTATTTCTCCAATGTCCTCACCATGGTTTTGAAAAATGGAGACTTGTGCAAATTTTGTATGAAGGCTTAGATTTCAAGAACCGAACTACAGTTGAGTCCATGTGCAATGGTCAATTTATTGAAAAAACTGCTGATGAGTCTTGGACTTTCTTAATCGAAGTCGCTGAAAAGACTCAGCAGTGGGAATCCCCTCGTGAACCAACTAGGACTACCCCTACATCTAGTGTCCATATAATTGACTCTACTTGAAGGAAGTGCAAAGATGGCATCCTTGGCCAGGAGAATAGAAAAGCTAGAACTAGAAAAGAATGGAAAAACTAATATCCCTACTCTCCGTAGTAAAATTGAAATGGCCACTTGTGCCGCATGCCATAGTTCAGACCATCTAGTGGACACTTGTCTAGACCTCCATGCATTTCAAGAGTCTAAAACCGAGCAATCCAATGTTTTGTACCAAAGGCAAGAGAACAACCCATATTCTCAGACCTACAACCCAGGGTGGAGAAATCACCCTAACCTTTCATGGTCTAAAGGGCCCGTCCAAGGGGGAACATCAAATAATAACCAAGGATACCCTTATCCTAGAAACCCCCAAGTGAAACCTCATGTGCAGTACCCTGCATAGAAAAAGCCTAGCTTCGAAGAAAGTTTCGGTTTGTTGACCCAAAATTTGGTACAACTCTAAAAGACCACAGACCAACGCTTTACAAGTCTAGAACTTAAAATGGGTCAAATTTGTGAAGCATTGAATGAAAGATACAAAGGAAAACTCCCTAGTCAGCCCCAATAAAATCCAAAAAATGTATATCAGGCAGAAAATTCAACTCGAAATGAGGCCTCACATAATCAAGTAAATGCTGTCACCACTCTTCGTAGTGGTAAAGTTGTTGAAAATAATGTAGGTGTACAACAGTCGAGTGAGTCTACATCAGACTCACCAGTGCATAAAATCCCACAGAAAACACCTAGTGTTGAAAAAAAATCTGAGCAACATAAGAATTCGCATAATTCTAATGTCTCTGCACCATCTCATGTACCTATTTCTCCATTCCCACAAATATTGGTGCAGCAAAAAGAGAGTATACAGTACAACGAGATTTTATAAATGTTCAAACGAGTGAACATCAACATCCCATTTCTTGATGCAATCAAGCAAGTCCCTGCTTATGCTAAATTCCTTAAGGATATGTGCACACAAAAGCGAAAGCTTCATATGCATAAGCGTGCTTTTCTCACCGAGCAGGTGAGTGCAATCATTCAAAGCAACACACCTCCTAAGTTTAAAGACCCAGGTAGTCCAACTATCACATGCAAAATAGGTGACCAGACGGTTAAGAAGGCGTTGCTAGACTTAGGGGCAAGTGTGAATTTACTACCATATTCAGTATATGTGCAGTTAAGTCTTGGAGAGTTGAAGGCAACACCTATAACTCTGCAATTGGCGGAAAAATCCGTCAAAGTTCCACGTGGTGTGGTAGAAGATGTTTTGATTAAGGTTGATAAGTTTTATTTTCCTGTGGACTTCATCGTTTTAGACACTCAACCTGTGTAAAATCCTGACAGTCACATTCCTGTCATTTTGGGACGTCCTTTCTTAGCAACGTCCAATGAAATCATTAACTGCCGTAATGGAGTGATGAAGTTGTCATTTGGTAATATGACTGTGGAGTTGAATGTTTTCAATACTAGCCAACAACATTTAGATCTTGATGATGATAATGATGTGCATGAAATCAACATGATTGAAAGTTTGATTCAGGATTCGTTGTCTAGTAGCATGTCTGTTGACCCGTTGGATGCTTGTTTGAATAATTTTGACCTGGATATGTTTGATGATGAATACATAAGTGAAGTGCATACTTTGCTTGAATCCACACCACTTATGGACACGTCTAAGTGGAAAGCTAGAGTGGAACCACTTCCACTCTTGGAATCCAAGTCTGTTCTCTCTCTTGTTGATCCACCAAAGCTCGAACTGAAACCATTGCATGATACTCTTAAATATGCATTTTTGGGACCTTCTAATACTTTGCATGTAATAATTTCATCTTCCTTAGATATAGAACAGGAAAGTAAACTTTTATAAGTACTTAAGAAGCATAAAGAAGCCTTAGGATGGACCATCTCGGACCTTAAAGGCATAAGTCCCACTGATTGTATGCATCATATAAACCTTGAGGATAATGCTAAACCGTCTAGGGAGATGCAAATGCGACTCAATCCTAACATGAAAAAGGTTGTTAAGAGTGAGATTATAAAGCTTCTTTATGCGGGTATCATCTACCCAATGTCAGATAGCAAATGGGTTAGCCCCATTCAGGTTGTGCCGAAAAAGTCAGGAGTTACTGTAGTTCAAAACGATAAAGATGAGTTAATCACTACTCGAGTAACCACAGGGTGGAGAGTTTTCATTGATTATAGGAAGTTTAATGCAGTTACAAGGAAAGATCACTTCCCTCTTCCATTCATAGATCAAATGCTTGAACGATTGTCTGGGCGTAAATTCTATTGTTTCTTGGATGATTTTTCTGGTTACAACCAGATTCATATTTCACCCGAAGATCAGGAAAAGACTACATTTACATGTCCATTTGGAACGTTTGACTATCGTCGTATTCCCTTTGGGTTGTGCAACGCACCCGCTACATTTAAGCGTTGTATGATGAGCATTTTTTCTGACATGATAGATAATTTCCTTGAAATCTTTATGGATGATTTCTCTGTGTTTGGATCATCTTTTGATGAATGTTTGAACCATCTCACTCGCGTGCTGATTAGATGTAAAGAGAAAGATTTGGTTTTAAATTGGGAGAAATGTCATTTTATGGTGAACTCGGGCATAGTTCTAGGAGACATCATCTCTGAAAAAGGCATTGAAGTAGACAAAGCCAAAGTCGACCTCATTCAAAACTTGCCGCAACCTCGCTCTGTGAGGGAGGTTAGATCATTTTTAGGCCATAATGGTTTCTACCGTAGATTCATTAAAGATTTTAGTAAGATCTCAAGACCACTGTGTAATCTACTCAGTAAAGATGTGGCATTTGTGTTTGATAATGCTTGTATGCATGCTTGGGAAGAGATCAAAACTCTTCTAACTTCAGCCCCTATAGTCCGACCTCCTGATTGGAAATTGCCATTTGAAATCATGTGTGACGCATCTGATTTTGCTGTTGGAGTTGTCTTAGGTCAGCGAGTTGACAAACACCCCTATGTGATCTACTATGCTAGTAAGACACAGAATGAGGATCAAATTAATTATTCAACAACCGAAAAAGAGCTGCTAGCTGTTGTGTTTGCATTAGATAAGTTCAGATCTTATTTGATAGGATCAAAAATCATCATATATTTTGACCATGCCGCATTGAGATATCTTTTATCTAAAAAAGATGCTAAGTCTTGACTGATTCGATGGATACTCTTGTTACAAGAGTTCAACCTCGAAATTCGAGACAAGAAAGGGTCATAAAATGTTGTTGCGGATCACTTATCTAGATTGAATGTCGAATCTGTTGATGAATCCACTCTTATTAGGGAATCCTTCCCTGATGAACAACTGATGTTGGTTTCTGAAATGCCATGGTTTACCGACATCGTGAACTACCTTGCTACAGGTAGGATGCCACTTCATTGGTCTAAACAAGACCGGTCTAAATTCTTGGCGGAAGTGAAACATTTCCTATGGGATGACCCATATCTGTTCAAATACTTCCCTGACCAAATCATTAGGAAATGTGTCCCCAATTCTAAACAAAGGGATGCCATCTATTTTTGTCATGATCAAGCATGTGGGGGCCACTTTAGTGCAAAGAAAACTGCTGCAAAGATCTTGCAGAGTGGTTTTTACTGGACAACATTGTTTAAGGATAGCCATGAATTCTGTATTTCTTGTGACCGGTGCCAGAAATTGGGAAGTATATCAAAACGACTACAACCCATTTTGATTGTTGAGCTATTTGATGTATGGGGTATTGATTTCATGGGTCCATTTCCTAGCTCTGAAGGAAAGTTGTACATTCTTGTTGCTGTTGACTATGTTTCTAAGTGGGTAGAAGAAATTGCAACCAAAACTAATGACCACAAGGTGGTACTTTCGTTCTTAAAGGAAAACATATTTTCTCGATTTGGCACTCCTAGAGCTATAATCAGTGACGGTGGTTCACATTTCTGCAATAGGACTTTTGAGTCTTTAGTTCACAAGTATGGCATAACTCATAAAGTCACAACCCCATATCATCCACAGACCAGTGGCCAGGTAGAGGTTTCAAATAGGGAGATTAAGCACATTCTAGAAAAGACTGTTAACCCATCTAGAAAAGATTGGTCTTTAAGATTAAATGATGCTTTATGGGCTTATAGAACAGCATATAAAACCCCTATTAGCATGTCCCCTTACCGACTTGTGTATTGGAAGCCTTTCCATTTACCTGTTGAGCTTGAGCATCGTGCATATTGGGCTATTAAAAAGCTTAACTTATCTCTTGATAAGGCGGGTACACAACGGAAACTCCAACTCAATGAGTTGGAAGAGCTCAGAAATGATGCTTATTACAGTTCGAAGTTATACAAATATATGAAGGTGTTCCATGACAAACGCATTTTGCGCAAGTCATTCACTCCAGGACAGAAAGTTCTATTGTATAACTCACGATTGCACCTTTTTCCAGGAAAATTACGTTCTAGATGGACAGGCCCGTTCTTGGTGCGAAAAATTTTCCCCCATGGGGATGTAGAACTAGAAGATGTAGCAACAAAGAATGTCTTCAAGGTCAATGGGCAAAGACTGAAGCCGTTCCTTGAACCAATCCCACCTGAGATTGAAACAACTCATCTTGCTGAGCCGATCTATGTGGACTGAAAAGTTCACCCCCTGTACATACAACAGATATCTTCCATGCTGGTTGCTTTGGACATACTCTACTGTCTCTGGTTTGGCATATGGTAATCTCTTTCCTTTGAATATGTTTTGTTCTCATGGTTTGTTGTTGTTTCTGTTATCTTTTGAAACATTGAGGACAATGTTAGATTTAGGTTTGGGGGAGTATTTGCATATGGCGTTGTGAGTCTTTTGTTGTTATTTTTTTTGTGACCAGCTGTGTAGCGGGTCTTGCATTTTTTTTGTTGTCTTCTAAGACCAGCTATGTAGCGGGTCTTAAAAAAAAAAAAAAAAAATTTTTTATCAAGGTTCTAAGAAATTCCGAAGTTCACCATCTACAGTTGAAGACCGAAGACGAAGATGTTTCTATGGATGCTCTGAAATTGGAGAAGGTTTTGTGGGTACATATTTGGTAGGCCCTCACGAGACTACAACTCGTCCACTAGGGACACCTAGGGGTTTAAAGGCTTAGTGCATACGCTAAATGCATTCGAGAGACCAGCGACAGTGGTATAGTTAGGATTTCTTAAGTTCTGTTTCACTTGAGGACAAGTAAAATTCAGGTTTGGGGGTATTTGATGAGTGCCAAATATTTCATATTAATACACCTTTTCATTGGCACTTAACTCATCTTTCGCGCTTCAAAGTCATATATTATCCCAAATTCTGCATTTTTACCATTTTCAAGAATAAATATTTGTATTAATTAATTTTGTGTTTTTAAGTACTAAATAAAGCTTGGAAGAATTGAGAAGACAAAAGAGCAGAAAGTTGGAAGCGTTACAACCCGCTCGCGCATCAGTGGCAACCTGTTTACAATACATGGGATTAAACTACCCATGATCCAAGACCCAAATCCGTTTCCACCTCACCCCTATTGGATTCTTTCCAAAACATCCACCTCACCCCCATTCTCTCACTCAATCACTCCCAATTTGTTTCCCACCACCAAATATATTCCATTTTATCCATCAATTAAAGAAAACATGTTTTGTTGAGTGGATGATTGCCAAATTCGAATCCAAGTGTTGAGAGAATTTTTGTGTATAAATAGAGTTGTTGTGTTGAAAAACCATCCAAGAATAGCTTGTTCATGTTAGTTACTTAAATTCAGTTTTGTTGTAATGTTGTTCATGTTCTAATTTCATTTGCTAGGGTTTAAATGAAGCCATAACTTATTGTTATGTATTCATATCTTGTATATTGTTCTTGAAAGTTTAGAATTGTTTAAAGATATAATTTAATCCAAGTTTGTCAACATCTTTCTCTCACAATGTATGCCATGTATCCATTGTAGTTAGAATATCTCTATGTTGATTATGCTGCAACTCATGCTTAACCAAATATTGATCCTCAGATTAGTTGTGCTTTAATTAGACAGTTAATGCTTTGGAGAAATACTTTAGTTGTGATTAAATTATCCATTGGAGAAACACCTTAGATATATGGTAGACTTGAATTTTCTATAAGGACAAGAATAATATTACAAGTTGAATGCATATCATAGGTTAGTGGTGGATTTGAATACCCTAATATCCATATTCTCAGTATTTACACCTTGATTTAATTGCATATTTTAATTCAAATTACTTTCTGTTTAAGTCTTTTGCCAATATCTCGTCGTATCGACAAAATCAAAACCCTTTTGGTTACTCTCTGAATCAGTTCTAAGTAAGTATTTAGAATCAACTTCTACACTCTCCAAGTCTCTATGGTTTGACCTGTGCTTGCCCTGTGTTGCTTGTCGACATTGTGCACTTGCAGTTTATACATAGTAGAAGGTATCTTTCTAAGACTATCAGTTTCCCTTCAAACCCAAGAGCAAATCCTGGCCGTCTAAAGTCACCTCACGACCTTTGGCTCAAAACCATAGCTTGGTCACGCACCTAGCCAAAGCTAGCCACACCATACGCCCATGGAAAACCCTTGGCCCCACATGCTAAGCCAAAACCTCACCTATCCCAAGCTAGCCACGCCATGCCAAACGCACTCTGCCTTGGACCTATCTATGCTAGTCACACCACGTCAAGCCAAACGCCCTTGCCTTGGCCCTAGCCGCGCCACCCTGCTGGCCTCCCCTGCGCGGCCACCAAAACGAAGGCGTGCAACAATCAACGGTTTCCCTTCAATCCCAGGAGAAAATCCTAGCCATCCAAGGTTACCAGACAACACATGGTAACCTTTGGCCCGAAAACCTAAGTTTGGCCACGCCAAACCCTGCCATGCCAACGGCATGCCAACCTAGCCGCGCCACCACGTTGGCCCTCACTACCAAAATGAAGGCGTGCAACGATCAACGGTTGCCCCTCCTCTCAAGATGCAAAATCTCGACCGTCGAAGGTCACCAGGCTAGCAACTTTCCCGATCACAACAACATGCTATATGTTTTCCAAAAACATTCGAGACATCAACACAAACTGGGGGATCCTCTTTGGATATTGGTTTGGCGGTTTACAGCGTGCGGCGTACACTACGCCCATCATAAAAAAGTGTCATAAGGGTGAGGCGGTTAGTAAATATGGGAAGTTATGTGTGAAACGTTCATGGGACATAAAGCACATGCGTTAAAAACTTTATGGGACATCAATTCCATAACGTTAGCAGTTTCATGAAAACCAGTTTCATGCGTTAACAACTTTATGGACATCAATTCCATGCATACGGTTACCATCTTTTCCTATTTACTTACCCACTTCTTAATGAGACCAGGGTACGTTTCTACTCCGACTTGTATAAATAGGTCTTACCTATTTCTATTGAACAACAAGTTCATACGGGATATACAACACTCAGAAATACTTACTTGCTAGCTCACCTCGTGAGCTCTCTTACGTTTTCTGATAACAAGTCATAGTAACCCAACTACTCTTCCCGAATCAACTATTCTGGTCTCACTACTTTCCTTGCTTCCATCCTTAAAACCAACCCATTCTCCTCCACTTTGTGACCGAAGAAAGTCTGGAACGGCCATTTCTTGGTTTAGGCCGGACTTGTACAGATTGATCTCTCGAATCTAAAGTACTCCCTTACAGTACATTGTTTAGGGTTTAAATCGTTTCTCACCTGCACACCCACAGTTATCGAAATAAGCAGAAACCATTTTCACCTACAAATAATAGTACATGAGATCTCATAGCAATTGAACAACTCTCTAACTAGTTCATTTGATTCATTTGGACTAGTTATGGTGAAGAAGAATATGGTTGATATGAAATTTATCATTTGGCTAACCATTTGGTTAACTAGTATTGAACCAACTATTGACCACATTTGGGTACGGTTACACAAACCCAAAATAATCAAGTACACGTGTGTATGACAAGATAAGTTTTCGATCTAACGGTTGAGAAATATTAGCTTGTATCTAACCAGGTTTTCATCTAACGGTGGATATTGAATGCTTTGTTACCAAGTTAACATTGATTGCAAACCCTGATTTGAAAGACTATATAAGGCAGAACTCTATCAACTGGGAAACCTAATCCCCACACATTCTGTGTGATACTAGTTTGCTAAGCTAGAGTCGATTCTCCTTTAACCTTTGGTTTTCTTCTTCTAAAACCAGGTTAACGACTTAAAGACTTCATTGGGATTGTGAAGCCAGACCGATACTACTTTTCTTGTAGTTGTGTGATCTGATCTTGCTGTTTCTATCTTACGAGTACAATTGTAATAATTGGCTTGAGATTTCTATCTCTGATAGGCAAGATATAAAAGTAATCACAAACATCTTCATCTCATCGTTTGTGATTCCTCAATAATCTTCTTCGCTGCGTCGATTAAGTTTATTGTGAGGTGATTGATAAAACTGAGCTGTTCTTTGGGAATATAAGTATGGTTTTATTGATTGGTTCCTGTTCACCTTGATTTATCAAAATATGGAACAAAACTCATAGGTTTATTTGTGGGAGACGAATTTATCTATCTTGTAGACTTTTTTGTGTGAGACAAATTTGTTTATTAATGTCTTCGACTTTGGGTTGTAGCAACTCTTGGTTGTGGGTGAGATCAGCTAAGGGAATCTAGTGTGCAGTATCCTTCTGGTATCAGAGGCGTAGGAGCATAACTATACCTTGGATTATTGTGAGATTGATTGGGGTTCAACTACTGTGAATACCAAAATTTTGTGGAGCACGTGTCACGATATTAGTGGTCACATAATAACCGAACTGTATAGCCTTCGCTGGACAAAGGGACCTAAGCAGCAAAGGATACCTCCGCAGATCTACTTTATCTCGCCCCAAGAAAGAATACCTCGACGGTAGAGATGAAAGAAGTACAAGTCTAATCCCCAAGGCGCAGCTGGCAAGGGGACAGAGGTAGATGATGTATCCAATCAGCATTAAATGTATAAATATATTATCTACACGTATATACCTGGCACGCGGAGAGAGGAAGCGTGGTAGCGTCCCAATGGAAGAAGTTGGCGGTGAACGAAGGTACAACCTACACTGAGGTTGGGTAGTTCCCGAAGGAACGTAGGTTAGCTGAGATGGCATAATTCTACTGGAGGAAGTACGCGGTGAACGAAGGTACCACTGACACCTAAGGTATATCAGCAGACGATGGGCCCACGGGCAGTAAAGATATACTAGAGGCAGAAGGGGTTATAAATACCAAGATTCACCAACAAACAAGGGGGCATTCAATTCAATACCGAGAAGGAGAAGGAGATATAATCTTAAGCCTATACCTCTTTAATGTTTAAAACTTAAGTAACAACTACAACTTGAGTTCTCTCTATTACTTTGGGAAGCATTTAAGATCATTGTAATCACTACAACTTAATACAAAACAATCACTCATTTCCCCCGTGGACGTAGACGAATGTTGAACCACGTTATCTCTTGTGTCTCTTGATAACTTAGATGCTTTTACATTATCTTTATGTTCTTCGTTATTGTTGAGACCTTACACATATCTTATTACTTAACATTATCAGTTCAACAGGGGTATCGATACTACTTAGTATCAGATCCTTTGAGTTGTATACATTTACGTAGACTATGGGAAAATAAGTAGTCACAGTTTGGCGCCCACCGTGTTCTTTTTCACGATCGTGAGTTTAGACACATTTTTACTTTTAAAATTTTTGCATCTTTGGAAAAGAAGGGATTTGTGTGTTTAACGGTGAATCTCACTCTCTAGTGATTCGTTCATTCGTAATTTGTGTATGTTCTTGAGTTCATAGCCTCTAGAAACATATCCTATTACAGATCTACAAAGTTTTTACAAAAAACAAAAGTGTGTCGGCAAAACGCCAAAGTCTTTGTTTGATACTAAAACAACCCTTTTTGGCAAAGCATATACTAGATCTGAGAACCTCCGACTGACAAAGGAATCTCAGTAAGATTTTAAGGAAGAAAGATCTTCTAAAGCATTTAATAACCTCGTTTTCTACGATATTTGACACTCCCTTTTTCGATTTTCAATGTTTTAAGGTTATTTTATCCAAGGATGTCATAAGCATTTAATACCTGTCTATCAAAGACATTATTTCAGTACTTTTTCTGAAAAAGCTGCTTAGCCACCTTCTGTGTCAGAGCATTTATTGCTAATTTTGTCGAAGGTACCCAAGTAGCAGATTTCTTCACTTTCTTTGTGACCATAGGGTATCCAAAGCCGAAGGCATGCAGAAACCAGATGATATACCAACAAGATCACGACCAACACTCACAAGAGGGAGATCCCAAAAGCCGTCTCAATCAAACCAAAGGAATGAGGCAGAGAACGGACAAAGTGAGATAGCGAGAAGAACAGTTGCTACAAAGAAACCTATTCCTAATGAGGGTATGGGGATAATATCGGGAGCTCAACCTATCTACGGCATGCCGTTACCGGAGCATCCATCTACAACGCATGGTTACCTGGGACCTTAGTTCCTACAGGGCGAGGGTTAGGAAACCTAACACCAATCCAGATAGATCCAGATGCACCAATCATAGGCGAAGTGGCAGAAAACTCTGAAGATCCAGCCGATAGCGCTCCGCAAGGAGGTGAAGCCCACAACGAAGATCAGATGGCGGCACAAGTAGCAGCCTTGATGATCCGCAACAAGGAAAACGAAGATGCATTGCATAAGATGGACCAGCAGAACCAAAATCTCAAAGGTATGTTAGACACACAGATCGAGGGATCCCAAGCTCGCCCTCCCTAAAAGAGGCATAAGAACGGATCTATCCCAGGAAGACGAAGGCTGAATATCAACACAACAAATCAACCTAACAGAGCCGGAAAACCGCGCCACGACCAGGATGAGGTGGACTCAACATACAAACCCTCTCAAATCTACTATGACAAGGCGTTATCCAAATATGCTCACAACGTGAACATGGTGATGGAGCAAATGGAGAAAATGTGGAGGGAGATACGAGGCCTAAAAACTGGTCACGCAGGTGCAAGGCTAGAAGAAGCACTACAGGAGTCAACCACGTCTCCATTATCGTTTTGCATTCTAGGGGAACCCATTCCTCCGAAATGCCCGATACCCACGTTCCAAGCATACAATGGTACCTCAGATCACGCATCCCACCTAAGGTATTACACTCGCGTCCTTGCCCATTTGGAAAGATATGAGGTAGTACTTTGTAGGTACTTTCCGGCCAGCTTAACAGGATCAACACTTACTTGGTATGATAATCTACAAGCAAACTCAATTGACTCCTTTAAGCAATTGTCTACGGTCATTTTGAAAACATACATGTACAACAAATCAATAAAGGCAGGGTTAGATATGATATTTTCTTTATCTATCGGACCCCGAGAAACACTCATTCAATACACAGACAGATGGCAAAAAACATGCCAAGCAATCGGGAAAGTCAATCCAGAAATTGGCATTAAATGCTATAAGTACGGACTTGATAGAACCTCGTCCATCTTCGTGGAACTTCACAACAGAGCCCTCGATTCAGAAGGAGAGCTCAGGGTCATTCAAGATCGCTACATCAATATTTATGAGATCATAAGGACAACCCCAGGGTACAAGCAAAGACAGCAGCAACTCCACAACGAACAAACTCTCTGGAACCAATTCCGGAGATACCTAAGCGACAGAATGAAGCTTGGGGCAGAGCTAGCTATCAAGACAAACGTTCCAAATACGGAGAGGACAAAAGAGGTAAGAGAAGAGAAGAATTTACTAACAAAGTCTACACGAAGCTGAATACAACTTTCTCTTACATCATAAGCAAGGAGGGAGGAAAGTCGGGCTTCCCATACCCTGGCACCAGGGGAAAGTAGCCAGATAAAACGAAGGAGGCTAAGGAGTACTGTGCGTACCACCAGTTCTACGGACATACCACATATACTTGTTATCACCTACGCAGCGTGATCCAAAGGTTTATCGACGAAGGCAATCTCATGGAGTACGTGCAACTACAACCAACAGAGACCGAGGAGGCCTCAAAGAAATGGGTGGAGCTACCTCGGGACAGCAAATACATCAACATGATTACTTTCTCTAGCGGAAGTCAAGAAGAAACACTTGAAGATATACTAGAGCTAGCTCGAAACAAGAAGAAGATTGAATCCCATGAGGTGTTCAAGCTAAGCGAACCACCTACCAGCACTTGGGAAGATTGGATGGCCACGCCATTAACATTCTCAACAAAGGACGTCAACCAGGAGGTGGAGATGTACAATGACCCACTGGTGATCACACTTCCAATGCACGGATGGAATATCACAAAGGTCCTTGTAGATGGGGGAAATTCGTTAAATGTCCTATTTTACGAACCCTACCTACGCATTTGTTTGACAGCAGAGCAAATGGATTATTCCACTTGCATAATATACGGCTTCAATGGAGCAGTCTCTCGACCAAAAGGAGAATTTTTTTTGCAGGTACACGTAGGACCCCTAGTTACTAACACACGCTTCTGCGTGGTGGAAGCACCTTCGCCCTACAATGTCATCATGGGCAGGCTATGGGTCCACAAATTATGAGGAATGGCTTCTATATACCATCAGTACCTACGCTTTCCTACACCTATGGGTGAAATGGAAATCAAAGGTGATCAGCAAGACGCAAGGATATGCAACCTAGCAGAAATCAGACTCAATAAAGAAAGAAGTGCGGCTCAGCATCAGGAAAGAAAGAGGCGCAAAACAAGTAATAAAAAGGGAAAGGACAGAGCCTCCTTGGTCCCCGAAGGCACCTCCGCTCAGGAAGCAGGTATCTCCGCCACTACAACTTCAGATACCTCTACCAAATGACAATTACAGAAAATCACTCCTCAACGGCCTCAGCAACAAATATGATCACCGGTGGAACCAATAAAGAAGATCAACATCGGAACAAAGGTGGTGCCAAATATACTAAACATCGGAACTTTACTTAAAGAGGAAGAGGAGGTGCAGCTACAATAATTACTAGAAGAGTACTCAGATGTCTTTGCATGGTCAATGGAGGACATGCCAGGAATTGAACCTAATTTGGTCTCACACCACCTTCGGCTAAAATCGGAGATACCACCGTTCAAGAAGCGCGTACGAAAAGTGGCGGACATCTACCACGAAGGGGTAGAAAAGGAGTTGCAAAGGCTACTTACAGCAGGATTCATACGAGAAGTCAAATATACCACATGGATATCCAACATGGTAATCGTTCCTAAAAAGAACGGAGGTGTATGCATTTGCATCGACTTTAACAATCTCAACAAGGCGTGCCCCAAGGACAGCTACCCGCTGCCAAACATTGACTAACTGGTCAACACAACCGAAGGCCACCAAAGACTATCCTTCATGGATGGATACTCAGTCTACAACCAGATAACTCTTACAGAAGAAGACCAGGAGTATACTACGTTCTTTACCCCATGAGGCCTGTATTGCTATACAAGGATGCCTTTTGGACTAAAGAACACGGGGGCAACATACCAACGATTAGTAGACAAAATATTCAAATCATGGATAAGAAAAATATTGGAGGTCTATGTAGACGACATGCTCGTCAAAAGCAAAGAAGCAAAAGACCATCTCTCACATCTAAAGGAGATACTCGAAGTCATGAGGAGCTTTCACATGAAGGTCAACCCGGAGAAATGCATGTTTGGAGTCACCTCAGGAAAATTCTTGGGATATATAGTAACTCATCGTGGAATTGAAGTGGACTCTGAAAGGGTCAGAGCCATAATGGAGACGCCATCACCGCAAACGCTGACAGGAGTACAAAGTTTAAATGGAATTTTAGCTTCCATGGGGAGATTCATAGCAAGATCATCGGACAAGTGCAAAGCATTCTTCGACACGCTAAGGAAAGGAAGCAGGTTCACATGGACCATGGAGTGCGAACACGACTTTCACAAGATCAATGAATACTTGGCGCCCGTACCCATCTTACAGAAGCTGGAGGCAGGTGAGATACTTACCCTATACCTAGCAGCAACAAGCTACGCCGTAAGTGCAGTATTGGTACGAGACCAAGGGCAGGGAGAAAAGCCCGTGTACTACATCAGCAAAACACTCAATTCATCGGAGCGTAATTACACCAAGGTGGAACAACTTATATATGCCTTAGTAATGGAAACACAAAAGATAAGGATATATTTTGATGCGCACACCATTCGATTTTTTACAAAGGCTCAGATAAATCGGATCCTGGACAACACGGAAAAAATCGGAAGAATGGCAAAATGGAATTCCATGGTCAAGCACTTTCACATAATCTTTGAAACAGGAAGGTGGAGAAATCACAAATCTTAGCAGACTTCTTGGCAGACCTACCTCTGAACAACGAAGCGGAGATAGACGACATCCCCGGAATGGAGGAAGAAAAGTCGGACCCAGAAGACATGTTGGAACCGCAAAATTCACGAAGGTGGGAAATCTTCGTAGATGGATCATCCAACGGAGAAGGAGCATGCATAGGGATTGTGATAACAACCCCCATCGGAGACATATTCATCCATGCATTCAGGTTAGAATTCAAACAACAGACCAACAACATCATTGAGTATGAGGCGGTCATACATGGCCTATGCCTAGCACATGAGCTGGGCCTATTAGATGTTCATTTGACTAGTGACTCACAATTGGTCATTAGACAAATAGAGCTCAAGTACCAAACTCTGGATCCAATACTATATACATACCTAAAGCTAGCGCAGGAGCATGCATCAAAGATCAACAAGATCACATTCAGGAATGTCTATTGGAAACACAACAGACACGCAGTTGCCTTAGCATTCATATCATCAATGCTGAGGGACAAAAATGCTACCTCCGTCCATATAAGGAGAATCTATGAACCTTCGATAGAAGGACTAACCTCAGCAGAAGAAGCCTTGGTCATCAAGACCAGGGGCATGAGGTAAGCAGAGAAAGCAAGGGAAGATGAAAAAGCCGAAGAGCCGGATAACGAAGCCTACAAGTCTGACGAAGATCAATCCATGTCAGACGGAAGAAACGAAGGTGAACCAGAAGATGATTGGAGAATCCCAATCCACAGTGCCTCGACAAAGGTACCCTACCTGCAGATACCAAAGAATCTCGAAAAATCGAGTCAAAAGCAGCAATGTATAGCCTACGGGATAAAATAATATACAGAAGGTCATTCCTCGGACCTTTGATGCGGTGTCTCACAAGCCGAAGGTAAGAGAATTTTACATGACATACACAGCGGAGAAGCCGGCAATCAAAGAAAAAGAAGGTTTCTTGCAATCAAATCCAAAACACAAGGATACTATTGGATAAGCATGGACGAAGACGCAAAGAACGTAGCAAGGCGTTGTGATAGATGCCAATGCTTAGCTAGGAAGACGTAAATCACCAACAACGGAGCTTAACTCGGTCATAAGCCCATGGTTATTCTCCAAATGGGGGGTTGACATTGTTGGACCCTTGATAGAGGGGACATCTAAAAGAAGATATCTAATAGTGGCTACGGACTATTTCACCAAATGGGTGGAAGCAAGGGATTTGGCAAGAATCAGGGATACATATGTCTTTAAATTTTTGTTTGAGCAAATCATATGCAGGTTCGGGATACCAGCGGCGATAGTCTCTGACAACGGCAAGCAGCTGGAAGGAAAAAAAAATAGACATGATGTTCATCACCTCCAACATTCAGAAAAACAAGTCTACTCCGATATACCCTAAGAGCAATGGACAAGCGGAGGCCACTAACAAGATGATAGCAATGAACTTGAAAAAGAAACTGGGACCATACAAGAAGAGATGGTGCGAGCAACTGCACAATGTCCTATGGGCTTACCATACCACAAGGAGGGCGGCCACGGGAGAAACTCCATTCTTGCTAACCTACGGAGCCGAATCAGTCATCCCAACGGAGATAATGCTGCTAACAACGAAAACCTAGACATGGGAAAAGAACCTGACAACGGATCTTATGCTAGAAAAGCTGGACGACCTCGAAGAAAGGCGTGAAGTAGCTTTGCAAAGAATGGTGAACTACCAGTGAAGGATAGCTCGTGAATACAACAAACGGGTAATTCCTAGAAACTTTGTAGTTGAAAAATACGTCCTGCGTCAAATACCACCATATCAAAAGAACAAGGAATGGGGAAAATTAGCTCCCACATGGGACGGACCCTACATCATACACGACATCGTAGGGAAATGATCATACTACCTGAGGAACCTCAAAGGAGAAGTATTGCAGCACCCTTGGAATGCAATGTACCTAAGGAAGTACTACCCCTAAGTGAATGGTTATCACTCAGGAGATGAAGGGAAGGGGCTACAACTCACCATGTTCTATCCCTGATCGGAGGTAATACAACCTTAACTAATCAATGAAAAAATACTTTTTGCTAAGAAAAGTGTGAGTTGATTAAAAAACAATTTGGGTTAGAAATTACACCCACCCTCCGTCAGAATTGACGATGAGGCAAGGCACGGCATAACTGCGCATATGTCAATCTCGGATCCTAAGGGCGAAGGTATCCCTCAAAATGCAGAAAGTAAGCAATATATCCAATGAAGAGAGATAACTTGTCGAAAGTAAAGCAGCATCGCTGAACACGTAGGGTTACAGCCCACGTAGGGACCCTCGCTGCCACGGTACCTTTAGGCCAAAGGATATCCTGCTAGGACGTTGAATATTCCGCCTAAGGTTAAACGAAACCTTATCACCTTTGTACAGCAAGAATGTGCAAACAACTAGACATGATTTGTCTAAATACTTTCATACAACAAATGAAGGTACCATAACAAGTGTTACCAAAACACAACTAATATGTCTAAACAATTGCAGATGACGAAGGTTCAGAATGTAACAAAGGGTGTTTCAGAAACATCAAAGACCCCTCATCTGGGGAAAAATACAAACAAAGAAGTTCAAATTGAAACTGAAGCAGAAATAACATGATCAAGAATAAGAAAGACGGGGAAAGACAACTCCTTCAGCCTGTAGCTCAGCTTCAACAAAAGCATTATTGATGTAATCAATGGAAGAACGCTTGTATTGCTCCTCCATCCGAGAAGCTTGAACCTCCGAGTCCGAATCCAATTTCGACGAAGATCCGCAACCTGAGCACTAAGCTGATCATTAGCTTGCTGAAGTGACTCATCCTTAAGCCTAGCAGCGGCATCAAAATGGCGAGATATCTCCAACACAGATATCTGGCCCTCAAGATGATTAAACTTGGCATTATCACCTACCAACTGCTCCTGGAGACCTACGAATGTGAAGGGTATCAACAATAAGAAAGGGAAGATAAAGCTACGAAGACTACTACGGAAGATACAGATCCTAAGCTACCTCCGGCATGGCTAAGGGAATCTTCTAGACTAAGCTGAGCTTCAGAAAGTTCCACCTCATCAGCCTCAAGATCTTCCACGAGGGTATCCTTCTATGTCCGAAGATCATCTACATCTATCCGCAGCGAAGCATTCTCAGAAGACAAAGCTTGGTATACATTTTATAACTCTTCAAACCTCTTTGATAACGATGCATAAGACATGGAGGAAGACTCGGAGCCAGCATTCACGAGTTTATCCTTTAGAGAACGGACCTCAAAAGCCAATACGTTACGCTCTGCAGTAACCTTAGTTAAGGATGCACAAGCATCTTCAAAATCGGCGTAGTATTTCTTCCGAATGACATCTTGGGACGAGAGACGTTTCTCAATTAATGCAATATCCTCCTTTTGCTATAAATGAGACTCTCCTTCCATATAAGGGATTCGTCATGCTCCTTATGAAGCGAAGCAATTTGCTTCACCAAGTTTGCATTATGGGCATACTCAAGGGAAAGCTGAGCCTCATTATGAACAATTACATTCATCAACCTATCGGACTTCTTTTGGTAATACCAAATGTCAGAAGTTAACTTGGCCACTTGATCTTGGAGATATCTAAGTTCACTTAATCCACCGGCTGACAGACGAAGGTTGTCTCAGGACTACACAACCAAAAAAAGTAAAGAAAAAGCTAAAGGGGAGAAGAAATGAACTTATGGCTTTGGAGGACTCAGCGGATAAAGCAGCATCAGAAGCCCTACGACCATCTTCAGCAACCTTGGCGGCATCATTAGCCCTCCGAAGGGTCAACAAACAAGCCTCCAGAGACCTCCGCGTCTTCCTCAAGTCATCTTCCAGCGAAGTAATCCTAGCAACCGAAGCAGCATCACCTGATGAAAGATGCTTTGCAAAGGCAAGTGCATACTCTTGGTGAGCACATTCCAACAAGGCACTCAGATGAGTACACTTGGCCCTATAAACCTTGAATAAGGTATAGCTAACATCTATATTCTTACAAAGATGCAAACGAAAGATCATAAGAGCGGACGAAGGGTCAAATTAAGGAGAAAAATTCTCAGTAAGAATTACTTACTGAAAAGGCAGCATGACGAGGAAGGAAAGTGGCGTAGGTATCCATAAAAGCTTTCATCTCTTGGATACTACCCCTTAGGATCTTACCAAAGCCTTGGCTAGAACGAAGACAGTCAGGGTCGAAGAACATGTCCTTAGATGCGCGATACTGCGCAGTACGCACATCCAACTGTGAAGCAACTTCAATAGAACTATCAATATGATGATGATCAAATCCAGCAGAGAATGGACCTTTGGAATCCCGTAAGACAACCTCGAGAATAACATCATTAGAGCTACCTAAGCTCAAGCTCTACAACAGCTTACCATGACTTGATTCAGCACTAACATGGGGCACGACTACTGAGCCTTCACCATGACGAAGAGACGTCATGGTGGACGAGCTAGGAACAGATGAAAGGCCTTGAGAACTACTCAAACCCAACTCACCGGCAGAAGGAAGATTACCAAGCATGGTCCAATCTGGTGACGAAGGGGGAAGTCCAACAACTTTGCTAGCAGGGGAAGTGGAGACAGACTGAGTATTCCCAAGCGAAGGGGGACCAACGTTGAAGGAGAAGCTGCCTAGTGAAATCACAACCTTCTTCTTCGACTGCGAATCTGAGATACCAGACCTAGCCGTAGGGATAAAAACCTTTGCAAAAGAACCACTTAATTGAAGAGAGATAACAGGAGACGAATGAAGACTCTTTGAAGCCACCATAACAGCTCCAACAGCAGAAGAAGTAGCGGGCAAGGCTACGCAAGGCTCGTAAAACGAAGGAATCTTCAAAGACGAGGTAACAGCAGGGGCATGAACACTAACAGGCATGACAAACTGAGCACCGATACCCACAAGAAGGTTCTCACCCTCAACTGAAGGAGCTCGGACAGGACTAGGGCCACCCTTGGAAAAATCTTCCTTGATATCATCCAGATGAGAGCTAAGGCTAGTATCCTCAACATCTTCCATGTCCTCACCAGCAGACTTAGCCTCCTCCTCCAAAGCATCAAGATCGATGACGGTCTTCAACTTACCCTTCTTCTGAGAAGAATACAAAGAAATACATACAACAGCTAAGAATTAGGGGAAATACAATAAGGAATATACAAATACAAAGGTATGATAATAATCCTTACCTCCGCAGGTGTTTCAGTCAAAGCTTTCCTCTTCCTAGTACTTGCAGCCACTGAGTTACTAGCAGAGCCTGAAGCAGCCCCAGCAGAAGAAGTAGGTGCGGACTGCAAAGCAAAACCATCAAAAAAAGCAGACAAATAGGCCTAAGCAGAAAAAGATATCTAATCACACAAATCTTCCACAATAAGCAAAGATATCTAGAGAAATGAAGATATCAAACTAAACAAAGATATTACATGCAAAGGTACCTCATGAGAAGCAGTAAGATTAAAGACCCAAGTTTGATATTTGTCATACTTTTTAGGAAAAGAGCGAGCTGAATGAGGGATAGAAGGGTCTGCGGAGGTGAAACCATAAGCCCAAGGACCAACTATACGAACAGGAGTATGAGCCCAGCGATCATCATGATCAAGGCGGATGCGGTCATTCTTCGACAAATAAAGCCTAGCAGAGTAGGGGATGGTAGTCAAACCAGTCTTATCGATATCCTCCAACAAACGAAGGCTGTTACCCTCCCTGACCTTCCTAGCAGTAACATGAATACGACGAGGACCAACACTCTAAGGAAGAAGATTAGTCTTCTAAATCGCATCAGCATACGTAGTATTGAAGTTGGAAGGGGTGTAATCCTCACACTTATACCTTCCTTCAGCAAAGGGGTCATAAGACTCCATGGTTGTCTTACCCTTGCTACGGTACCATCACTCACGAAGGGCACTCCAGAAATTTCCAGTATATTGCATGACTCCTCTAACTTGAGTCTTGTTTGCTGGATCATCCCTCGAAGACAAGACATCATAGTAGAATGGGTCCTTTCTACTAAATAGGGGGAGGAGCATACCTGCAGCTAACTGGACAACGCTAATGAGAAGGTTATTCTCATCATTAGGAAATTCTAAAATGAGAGTCTCGGTAAGAATTTCAGGGACATTGACAAAGGAGACCTCGAACTTGTGAAGACGAAAAGACTTGGTGATCTCAACAATAGTCCAATGAGCGTAGCTATCCTTATCACGAAGTTGAAGCCTTGATAGATCATAGTGAAGAGGAGGAGGAGGAAGATCATCAGCAGCAACCTCGTCAAACTCAGGGCCCACAGCCTCCTCTGCAACCGCAGACATCTCAGCTCCAGCAGGAACCTCAGAATCCTTAGGAGGAGGGGAAGGCGTAGCATCTGGATGATCCATCCGCGGAGGGGGATCCGTTGACGAAGATGTCTTCAGACCCTTACGCACATGCTTCTTTGGGAGTTTCATAAAACCTGACACCAGCAGGAAGATTTTCTCCATCAACAATGGCAGAAAAATTTTGCAGTTCATCCAAAAACAAAGACAGGGGAAAAAATTAAAGTACTTTGGGCATGGGTTTCACTAAACCAACCAAGGGAAACGGTTTGATGACATTATAATGGAAATACAAGCATCGTACATCACCGGAAGCAAGATTTCGGGCATATGATGACCAAGGCGGAATCATTATCAAGGGGTAAAACGAAACACAACCCAAGTTTCAACACAGTCCAAGCAAGCAAACAAGAGTTACAATCCTCACATGCAAGCAAAAAATATCAACATCAACAAATCCCCTAGTCTAAGTAGGAGACATACAACAAAATATGAGAAGAAGATGAGCAGTACTTACTTGTGTCGATAAGCCAAAAAATACTCGAAGAATCGAAGAAGCAGTTAACTCCAGAAGAAGAATTTCAGAGAAGAAGCAGGAGAGCGACAGTTCGAAAGGAAGGAATAATAGTTAAGGAAAATTCCTTCTCTTTATTCTCCTCTTATAGGCGGCTGAAGAATCCAAAAATTTGGAGGGCCCGAAATTCAAGGGGAAGTTATTGCATGAAGGGACATGTAGGGACCACCCAAGCGGTACGTGCAGAAATGACGGCGTAACGGAAATTTTCTTCCACTTCAACCGAATGCATGGATATGAAAAAAAGGTGGTAAACTGTGAATACCAATATTCTGTGGAGCACATGTCACGATCTTAGTGGTCACATAATAACTGAACTGTATAGCCTTTGCTGGACAAAGGAACCTAAGCAGCAAAGGATACCTCCGCAGATCTACCTTATCTCGCCCCAAGAAAGAAGACCTCGACGGTAGAGATGGAAAAAGTACAAGTCTAATCCCCAAGACGCAGCTAGCAAGGGGACAGAGGTATATGACGCATCCAATCAGTATTAAATGCATAAATCTCTTATCTACACGCATATATCAAGGCACGTGGAGAGAGTAAGCATGGCAGCGTCCCATTGGAAGAAATTTGCGGTAAACGAATGTACAACCTACACTGAGGTTGGGTAGTTCCCTTAGGAACGTAGGTTATCTGAGATGGCATAATTCTATTGGAGGAAGTATGCGGTAAACGAAGGTACCACTGACACCTAAGATATATCAGCAGACAATGGGCCCAGAGGCAGCAAAGATATACCAGAGGCAGAAGGGGCTATAAATACCAAGCTTCACCAACAAACAAAGGGGCATTCAATTCAATACCGAGAGGGAGAAGGAGATCTAATCTTAAGATTATACCTCTTTAATGTTTAGAACTTAAGTAACAACTACAACTTGAGTTCTCTCTATTACTTTGGGAAGCATTTAAGATCTTTGTAATCACTACAACTTAATACAAAACAATCACTCATTTCCCTCGTGGGCGTAGAAGAATGTCGAACCACGTTATCTTAGATGCTTTTACATTATCTTGAGTCTCTTGATAACTTAGATGCTTTTACATTATCTTTATGTTCTTCGTTATTGTTGAGACCTTACCCATCTCTTATTACTTAGCATTATCAGTTCAACAGGGGTATCGATACTACTTAGCATCAGATCCTTTGCGTTATATACATTTACGTAGACTATGGGAAAATAAGTAGTCACAACTACAGTCCCGACCGAAGTTAATTTGGAGTAGAATAGTGTCTGTAGCGGCTTAATACAGTGTATGTTTAATCTGGACTAGGTCACGGGGTTTTTCTGCATTTGCGGTTTCCTCGTTAACAAAATTCTGGTGTCTGTGTTATTTCTTTTCCGCATTATATTTTTATATAATTGAAATATTACAGGTTGTGTGTTGTTCAATAAATTAGAATATCTGACCTTATTGGTTGTTGATTTAAATTAATTGACACTTGGATATTGGTCTTTTGTACCATCCAAGTTATCTCTCTTTGATTAAGATTCGCAAATTGTATTTGCTTGAGTAAATCAAATTGAGAGATTGAGATAATAACTCCTTGAGTATTTTCTATTGATTGAGTCTAACTGTCTAGTTGATTCTCTATAAAACAACTCGGAGTTGTCCATACAGATTGCTAATCGAAATATTGGGTGTGGTTGTTAGACCCTCTCTTTTTCATATATATATATACAAGAACTTCTCTCAAATGATACATATAAAATTATCATTTGGTTTACAAATACAATATGCAATATAATAAATGTAGTAAAAATTAACCAACTAACGAAATCAACCCTTGAAGATTTCGCTGCGCAACCCTGATCTGTCTCTGAAACTGAAAGTGGGAATGAGTGAGCACATCATCCCTAAAAGGGGTGCCCAGTAGGAATAACATTTAACTTTTAAGTAATCATATGCAAGATTTGGAAAAATAATACATGTTTTCAGAAACATTAAACAGCGACCAAGTCACTGAAATAAACAAACATGTATATGGACAAACTCATTCTTCAAACAATATATAATATTCGTGCTAACCACACTCAGTAGCTATTGATATCACCAAGACCATGATGACCCACTCTAAACAATAAAAGCTGAATTCATGTAGGTATAAATGTGAAGGAGCGTATCCTATATACCATAAGTGGAAATTCTCATTTCCCATAACAATTGTGAATGACAAATAAAACATTACAAGTCCTTTCCAAGTCATGGAAAGATTAACAACTTCAACAAAAGTATAGTAAAGAAATTTAAACAAAGCATGGAATGCACACTAGACAATGCATGAGTTTAATAAACAAAGACTTTTGTAAAAGAAACAATAATGGTTACAAAAGAGTAAAATATATTCCCAACTCTTTTGATGACATGCCATGCCTACCTCGAGATCCACGATCCACTGGTTCATCCTTTGGATCGATCGTTGTTAATAACTAACTATTAATCACACAAGAACTCTAAGAATCTAGCAGTGGCTCACACAAGAATTATACAAGTTTATCTAATGGTTGTAAACCCAAGTTCACTAATTAGGCCCACTAAATAAAGGCCTGGTCCAGCTGGTCAACTAACTATCTCTAACGGTCAGCTGAGTCAACTAACAGTAAATTCAGTCAAAGGTCAAAGTCCAGTCCATAGTCAAAGGTTAACTCGGTCAAGTCAAGGTCAACTGGTCAGGTCTCTAAGTTAAGGTCCACTGAGTCAATTCTGACTCAACACTAGTCGACTTAGTCAACTAACTGAGTCAGACATCTGACTGGGATAGCTGATAGGTCTAATTCTATTTCATCTTCACTTCAGTTAGAAATCTTACATTCTCAACTTCCATTTTAATATCTCAACATCAAATCATTCATTCTTAAACAAACTTTGAATTTAATTTACAATTAAGAACTCTTATTACCTGCAATTGTAGTTCCAA
Organism: Papaver bracteatum; assembly: GCA_023529315.1. Taxonomy (NCBI): domain Eukaryota; kingdom Viridiplantae; phylum Streptophyta; class Magnoliopsida; order Ranunculales; family Papaveraceae; genus Papaver; species Papaver bracteatum. Next base: position 951,950 of record JAJJWX010001290.1, read on the forward strand.
GCAACACTCAATCTACAAATAATCCATCAGTTGCGGCTAAGCTAATTACTACTTCAACTGAAATCAGTTCAACTCTAAACAAAAAAAAAAAATTCCAGAAAAGCCAAGTGGCTTTAGTTTTTATTAGAACGAAAAAAGAGAAGAAGGGGGCTAGGCCTGACCTCCAAACAGAAGAGAGAAAATAATGCAAAACAAAAACAAAATAAACGGAAGAACTGAGAAAATCCACTACACAGCTGACAACCCAGCGTTACAAAAAGTGCTACGCCTTTGTTTCGCTACAGAAAGGGAGGAAACCAAGTTTCCTATCACCAAAGCCCACGAATCAAAATGGACGTTTCAGAATCAGACCCATTTGACGCATCATGTTATCAAGTTTAGCTTCCCAACGCCTACGCTGACCTATGGTTTTTAGCTCCCCACATGGCCCGGCATAATTTTTCTTAACATACTCCCTCCGAAAAGATTGATCATTTAAAAACTTTAGTTGTGTAGCGAATTTTGTCATGACACAAAATAGTTCCTTCTCTACTAAGGATAAGCAAGGCACCTTTTGGTCTGGCGAAAAGCGATGTACAGGCTCCAAAACAGGCATGCTACCATCTTGGCTAGCCGCATCCTCCTCACTAGTCCGTATATGTTGACACAAAATAGTTCCTCATTAAGCAAGGCACCTTTTCCTCTTGTAGTACACAAAATCTTTGCATCCTCCTTGGGAGACAAAATCACAAAATTTGGGAGACAAAATCTATGGGGCAGAAGGATTATCTATCACATGTTGACCGTTTGTTTCCTTTGAGGCACTAGGAATACTCCCAGCTAACGCATCCCCTTTTTTACCTTTGGAGGCTCCATCATGTTTAGATTTCACGTGATTCTCATTGAGCACTCCCACCGATTGAAGACTCTTATCAGCTGTAGAGAAATCGTCCTTGTTGGGGGGAAAAAAACCGAGTGGCTTCTTAGCTGTCACCCTATCGTCCTTATTAGCTGCTCCATTATCATTAGCTTTCAAAGCATGGCTATTATTTAACGCTACTTTAGTAGATTCCGTATGGTCTTTTACTTCTTTATTACTCGATCAGCCCACATCCAACTTTTGACCGTGTGCCCCCTTTAATGCGTCAATATTACTTTGGGTATCTTCACGCCCCGTTTCCTCAAGAACACGGATGACCGAACTGTCCTTGTACATCGTTTCTTCTTCCTTTATAGTAAGAATCCCTTCATCAATTCCGTCCACAAAATCACTATCGCTATCCTCCTCATTGTCGCTATCCTCCTCACTATCGATGTCCTCCTTACTAATTGTTTCCACGGGATTGACAACTAGAACAACACTTTCTGAAGTATACAGTTCATTCCAGACCATAGTTAGTTATTATCCGCATCCTTCCCTTTTTTTTTTAGTTTTTAACTTGTTGCCAATTCATATTGTTGGCACCATTTTGCTGCACATCATCCGTATTACCCTCTGAAGTGGATATACTATCCACCTGATTTTGTTTGTTAACTTCCGCCATTTGCTGCTCTTTAGTCTTCTTACCTTCCTGGACCTCATTCTCTTTAGTATTTGAATGCTTCTTAGGATCTTTATTGAAGACCTTACGAGCATTTTTGCAATCTTCATAAGCATGCCCGATGATGGAACAATGCTTGCAGTATAAAGGTCTTTTTGGAATCTCAACATTTTGTTGGAATTTTCTCCCCCCAGAAGTCAGAATAATCTCCGTAGCAACCGGCTCAGCAAAATTGATATCAATTAAGACAGAAGAAAAATAACCATAATCATGATTAAGGGTTTTTGAATCAACCATAATGGGGTTACCTAGTGTTTGAGCAATAGCTAGAAGAGATTCTTCTGTCCATAGTTCTACCGGAAAACCCGTAAACTTCGCCCACACAGAAGCATGTGAAGTTTTCTGTTTTGAAGGATCAAAACTAGGGAACCATTCTTGCAACTTCAGAGTTTGTTGTTGGAAAGATCATGGTTCTTTTATGTGAACTTTCTTCTTATATTCCGCGGAAGATAACTTGATGATGAAAAAACCTTTACTCATTGGTACAAACTTTACTCTGCCTTCACCCAACATCCATTGATCTTGAAGAGATGTTTTGACATCACCAAAATTGATATCTTTAAAATCTAGTATCCCAATGAGACTATATTGCCAGATCTCACATCCCTTGCGGAAAAGAGCATCAGGGATAACCAAAGCCGGTTTACCTTCTTCCACTGTTGGTTGGGGGAGCTTCTTCAAATCAATGGTTGATGTTCTTAAATTTTTTCCAGCAACTATTTCAGAAAACGTCAACTTCTTCATATGTGCAGAATCCGTTGATTCCCCCATTATGAATCACCCCTAAGATGATCCAGACGCGATAAAAATAATGAAAAACTGTGAGATTTTAAAAATCCTAGAAAAATCGCCAGAGCTTAAGGAGAGAGAAAAACTGTGAGATCGACTCTAAACAATTCATTCAAATACAATTTTATAATTCCAATACAACGGTATTCTAAGATTTACCTTGATCTGCATTGCAGTCTTTCACTAAGATCACCTCCATAATAGCACTACATCACTACTAAACTGCCACGGTAATAATCAACACTTCCAATTCTTTCACAAATCAAACAACATTCTTCAACTCATTCGTCTAACCTAAGCAAACACTAATATAGAACATAGCTACAACAACTTCATAATCACAATCTTCATAGCGGAGACAAACTCAACATCAAACACATACAACTGATTCGATCACAGTATCAATACTACTTGTAACTCCAGTTCTTCAACTCAAATACACAAACCAATAATAGTTCTATTTATTCCTATCTCTACAATTCTGCAATCCATTACACCACTACTGTCAGCATCAGTTGTACTTTTATTCTTTATGATAACTGATTTTAACCTCTACTAAATTCAAATGACCACTGTTCCCAACATCTATTCCCTGTAACTCAACATCAACCTTCATTCTCAGTATCACAACCCAATCTCAAGCACTACCACTACAACCTCAATTGTAGGATCAGAATATTTCCACAGCAATATTCTTGTGAAAGTTTATTAACAATATTTCTGTGAGCCTCTCAACAACACTCTGCGAGTGTCGCAGAATAACTCAAAGATTGATGTAACGGATGACGGTAGCAGAAACACGAGAAGAGCATGACGATCCTGCGAAGATTACATCATCTGCGAGAATTAGCATTACAACTGTTGCGGGAGCACCTCGAGCCAGGTACAAAATTAAAGGATAACTTAGCTGTCATCCACTGTGTACTTACCCTATATAAATAGAGCCAATGGACTCAGAAGAGAGAGATCAATTTTAGAGTGTTGAGAAAGTCTTGAGGAGAGAGAAAATTCTTGTGAGCGATTGTATTCTAGATTTCTTTCATTCCTTGTAACATTTCTGAGAATTAATCAATAAAACTGTTGTTCTTAATCTCTAAATATGTGTTGATCATGGTGAATTCTTGTATGGGGTGTAGTGTAGGAATTCTTGCAACAACATAATGGCGCTAGAAACATGGAAAGTGAACGAAATTGAAGTAGTAATTTGTAAGAATTTAAAGAAATAGAAAAAGATTTTTATGTGATTTACAGTGATATCTCAAAATTGAAGGAATGGCTAGGAGGAGAAACATATCAGAACAACCAACAACCGTAAGGAGGAGTAGGAGAATTGCTGGAGAAGAGACAAATGAAATAGGAGAATCTTCAATATTGAGAACAAGGAGCAACAAAAAAGGAATAATGGAGAAAATCAAATTCAACAACCAAATCAGCAAACACCAATACAAGATAGAACTGTGGATTATGACAGAGTGAGCGTGCATACTTGGCGATCGGATTCAATGAAAGAAGCAGAAAATCGACAATTAAGAAATGAAAGACGAGAAGAAAGAGATCAAGAAGTGGTTGAAGGATTAATTCAAGGAGATGGCGAAAATGAAGTAGAAGAGGATTTAAGACAAAGAATGCAAGAGGAAAGGAGATTAGAAGCGGAAGAACGTGCGAATTTAACAAGACAAAATCACGAGTTAAGAATGGAGAATTTGAGATTACAAAATAGGAAATCAAGAAGTACTGCAAGATCAAGTTCAATATCATTTAGAGAAGAACCAAGGCGAAATTCCCCTGTGAGACATGCTGGAGAAAATATCCGAGTGGAAATGCAAAATCCAAATGAAGAGCAGTATCATGGAGAAGAAGAGATAATTAATGATCGCTACATTCCGCGCGGAGAAACTTTGAATGGTAGACGTAATCAAGAGGGTGGAAATAACCAAGATGGTGAAGAAAATCGTGAAGAAGGGAGAAGAATATTACATGAGCGAGAAATTCAAAGAAACCGAAGAATAATTGAGAAATAAATTGAGAGACATTATGCTGAACAAGCACGTCTAGCCTTCGAAAGAGAAAGATTGAGAGCGGAAGTGGAGGAACAAGAGTTTCAGGAAGCAATACGGCAGAATAATCATGACAATCGAGAAAGTAGACACACACAAAATCGCCACAATGGTAATATCAATGAGGAATATGATAGAATACAAAGGAGAATAGAAAGATAGAGAAGAGAAACGATGAGAAATGAAGAAGATCGCAGAGAAGAAAATAGAAGGCGTAATCAACTGCGAATTCAAGAATGAGGTGGAGAGGAAAATTGCAGAAGAAGGCAGAATGAAGATGCAGAAGAAGATGCACAAAATCTCGCTAGGCAAGAAAGGCATGAACGCATGAGAAGGGAAGCTGCACTGAAAATACCAATGGAGCAAAATTCAGCTGGGAATGAACAAATCTTAAGAGAGCTAGCAGAAATGAGGGGAATGTTAAATAACAAAATAGAAGGAGGCAAAAGGAAACTTGATGAAGCCATCGAAGAAGCTTCGAGAACTCCATTCACTCAAGAAGTACAATTAGGAGGAATACCCCCAAAATGCAATTTACCAACATTAACCAGTATCTTCGATGGGACTACTTGTGATGTTCAACATGTCAAGGCTTATGTTAGGTGTATGATACAGTGGGAAAACCATGATGTTGTATTGTGCAAATATTTTGCATCTATCTTAACTGGCGAGGCGTTAAAATGGTTCGAAGGTTTACCTAAAAACACTATAACTTCTTTCGACCATGTGCAAGTTAAATTTTTGGGAGCATATATAAATAATAACTCTTCGCGGCCCGGTATTGAAGATGTATTTGGGTTAAAACAAAGGTTTGGCGAGATTTTGAAACATCTAACCATAAGATGGAAGACAATGTGCAGTGAGATGGAAGGAAGGGTGGATGAGAGATACCTTATTTTATCTTTCATTAATGCAATGTTCGCAACCAATCTGTTGTACATACAAATTTTCAGAATTAAAAATACAATAACCATGACGGAGCTGCGAGAATTACAAGAAGAATACATTGCATTGGAGGAGAGACAAAACGAGATGGAATCATATCCCATTACGAACACCAGTTCAGTTGCAGCAAACGCAAGTTTACTTCCAAGATTAATAAATACAGTAGCGAGCACTTCACATGTGAAGCAAGAAAAGAATATGAGTGATAATCCACAGAAATTAGTAGCCATGGGAAGCATAGACCAAGAAGAGTTCGAAAGAGAAAGAAATTTCTTCAGTAGAGGTGGAAATAATAAGATTCAGAGACTCGATCAGCCACAAGATACTTATGGTGGTCATAAGAAAAATCATTATAGAGGGCAAGGAGGTCAGAAGATAATATGGGAAGAAATTAAGATGCCACCTCTAAAGGCTAGCATAGAGAAAATTTGGGAGGCTGTAATTCTAATGGAAGAATACCCGTACCATGGAATATGGGAATAGAGCCATACCCAAATAATCGAAGTTTAGAATTTTGCACTTATCATCAGTTTCATGGTCACTCAATAAATGAATGCAGGAATGTAAAAAGAATCATCTTGAAAATGATAGATCAAGGAAAATTAAATCATTTTTTGATAAGACATCCACAACATCAGCAATTGCCTCCAGCTCCTGAAATTCGCAGAGTAAATACAAATAAGGAGAGAGAAACGTTTGTAATAGAAGTTGGAGCAAAGGCGAAGAATCTGTTCTGTAACTCTATCATACATTCGTACAAAACTATAGAGGATTTCCATGACAATGTTCTAAGCAGAGTTTTCGCGAGAGATGCAGATGGAAGAGAGATAATGAACATTGCGAAAGCTTTGCCATTAGAAGAATGGCAAAAGCAAACTATTTCTTTCACTGCGCAAGAAGTACCTGAACCTGGCGAGATGCATGACAACCCACTGGTGGTAAGATTAGAAATAAATCCAAAACAAATGGAAGAAGAAGATGAATAAAATGAGGATGATGATGTTAAAGATTCTTGGGCTATTAACAGGGTTCTAATTGACACTGAAAGCTCAGTGGATATCTTATTTTATCATACTTACAAGACCATGGGAGGAAGAGACGAAAATCTGATACCATCAACCTATAAGATCTATGGTTTTAACGGTACTACCAACAAGCCCAAAGGGGAAATTACAATGCGAATTCCACTGAAGGGGATATCTTCTAAGATTATATTCTGCGTTGTTGATGTTGAATCACCTTACAATGCCTTGATTGGCCGACCTTGGCTACATCGAATCAACTTTTCACCAGTGTATTAAGTTTCCTCATCCTAGTGGTGTTGGATTTATAAAGGGAGACTGGGTTGATGGAAAAAAGTGCTATGAAATTGATATGGAATCTTGCGAGAAAAGGTCTGCGAAGAACAGAAACTGGAAACATAACATCAAACAAAAGCAAAGAGGTGATAAGTTGATGGTTGATACAGTAGAGCGGTGAGAAGAAGGAATACTGCGAAATCAGTATGAGATGCAACCAATAGATGGTGAGCGTCTCGCAGATGGAAAAAATGTAGCAAAGCACAACAAAAAAGCATAAGCAGAAGATAATAAGTAGAAAAGGTAAAATTTCTAAAGTAAGAAATACAAGAGATGTATGAATGATTTGTTGAAGAAAAAATTTACAAAAAATATTTGTTTTTATTTAATGAAGAAGATGAAATTGAAATTTTTTACAAGAACTGGCGATATTCGCAAGAGATATAAGAATGTGACGAACCTTTATGGCGTACACCCTAGTTCGCGGATAAAATTTCTCAAGAGGCAAATGTAAGACCTAAAGTACATCATATAAGGTGGTATCTACTTGCATGTATCAGGGATAAGGTTATACCGCTGCTGGAACTTGAGTCGTGGAGAGATGGGGTCCATCTCCATGAGAGATACCTATCCAGGAGAGGTACCTTGGATTTCCAACTACATAAGGTTATACCCTGGTTGGACGACCGAGGGTCTCTCCTAAGGAGTGCAGAGTATGACCAAGGCGCCGAGGTACACGGTTGAGCCAAGGGTGCCCGGGGCGTACGAAACTACCCTGGCCATTCTTGGCAAGTCTTGGCTATGATGCACTCGGCCCGAAAAAAAACCCCACTTAGGGTGCAGTCTCGTAAATATAAGCCATATAGGCATAAAGGATAAGAGGATGCGAAAACAACTGGTTGTTGTTAAAACCAGATGGGAGGAGCTAGTCTTGTATGGACGATGTACGCCTCCTTGAAGGGGCAACCATGGGGAAGATAAGGGTGGCACCCTCCATTAGGGAGCTGATAAGTGTCTTAAAAATACAACTATATATAGGCAAAAATCCATAATAACAAAAGATAAGATGAGACCAATGGGTTTTTACATGAAAATGTAAAGACGTCCTGCGGTTTCATCGCAAGACGGTAATGTCATGGGGCTTTGTTTTTGCAAGAAAACTTAGGCCTATCATATTGTCACAGAGAAATTGACAAAGCATGGATAAAGCAAGATCAATGGGTTTTTACATGCAAGTGTAAGGACGTCCTGCAATTTTGTCGCCAGAGACATAACGTGGCTAAATAAGACATTTAACTAGGAAGGCAAAGTAAGACCACAAGAGATCATGATATTATACAGATATGACCTGCGAAATTTACGCAAAGATCATAAAATTATAAAGATATGACATGCAACATTAACGCAAAAACTAAGGCAACAAATTTCAAACAGATCTTATTTAACATTGATCTGCTCAATTATTCATGTTGCAGATGAATAACAGAGGCAAGTATGGGAATGAACAGAATGATAGAATTATTATTCATCTTTATATGACAGATTTACGTAGATAGTTAAAAATTAATAAGCATATTGATTAACCATATTGGAAAAAGGAATTGTTTTCTAATGTATGCAGGTAGAAACAAAAATAATCTATATATCAAGGAACTTGAGAAGTTGGAGAAATTCGCAGAGCAATATGCTACAAGGAAAAAAAGATAAATGTACAAATATTACAAAGAGATTTCAAGAAAAGATAAAGCTATTTAGGTTCTTCATCATCTTCGCCAAAGTTTCCCCCTTCATCTTCATCTTCATTATGCTCTTCATTTTCTTCAGATTGTTCAGCTTCGCTATCAGAGATGATGAGGTTAGGGACATTATTTGGGACTTCTTTCGCGAGATAAGGATATGTAGAATGGGGAATTTTATGATCATCACAGACCATTTTAATAGAATCATTGCGAACACCAATTAGAGTATAGCTAAAATTCACCAGCGTAATCTGAAGTTGCTTTTTGAATTTAGAGAATTTCTCGTTGCGAGAAGACTGAAGTTCTGCGAGTTGACATTTTTCTTATTCCAGTACTCCAATCCTTTGGTGAAGATTCTTTTCAGATGTTGCGAATAGATGACAACAAATTAATAAAATAGTGGAGATTTAGTTAGAAAATTGATGAGTGGAAAAACAAGAGTAACAACCTTCTCTTTCAGCGATCATATATTTAATTAAGGCAGAATGGTCAGCTTGAAGGATAATATCTACACCTAAGTTATTTCTGGCGTTATCAAGAACCTTTGCAGCCCAAGCAAACTCATCATCGTTATTAATGAGAAGGAGGGAGCGAACTTGGTTTTCTCTTTCAACAATAACTCTATTCTCGCAGATAAGTTTATCTCTTACAATTTGAACATCGAGAAGAGTCTTATGAAAATCTGCTAAAGCTTGAGCACCTTGTTTAATGATGTGGTCCTTCTCGTCTGAAAGCTTACTATACTTGGATTTTAAATTTTTTATTTCTTGTTTTTAATCATGGTAATGGCGCTTAAATTTATTGGTTAAACTCAAATTGAATCTGTGTTCAACTTCTAACAGGCGAAGTTTTGATCTGAGTTCATCTAGAGAGAGAGGGGTAACTTGGTCATTAGAAAAACTATTTAGTGAATTGTTAAGACATTCGAGAAGAGTGTTATCATCCATAGAAACGGGGAAAGAACGAAAAGTTGAAGCCTCATCAGAGAGACCATAAATATATGCAAGAATGAATGATCAAATAAGATGAAGTTTTAAGGCAGAGGGATAAAAGAAAGAAGAAAAGTTTCTTACCATAAAGTTGATTGTTCACAGCTTGGAGACTAGCAACTTTACCCTGCGAAGAAGAAAGTTCGGTCTCCAACCGCTTGATCTTGTCATGAAGCTCAGCAGACCCAGATTCCAATTGTCCGCGAAGATTAGAATATTCAGATTTTAGTTCTTCATTTTCTTTGCGAATATTAGCAGACTCATATTCCAATTTTTCATTATTCTGGCGAAGAATAACGTTTTTATTTTCAAAGATTTTACGTCTCCGCTCCAAATCTGAGGCAACAGAAAAGGAATATCTCTCAGTCAGTGAAAAGAAACAAAAATTTTTTTAAGATAAATATAAATTAAGACTTGCGAGGAAATAAGAATACATATGCGTGGCGAGGAAATGAGAACGTACCAGAACACTAAGTGAATGCAAGAAGCTTGGGGATATGGATCTAGAAACCCCGCGAAGAGATTCATTGTTCTACAAGAGAGGGGCCTCACAGATAGTTGCCATAAATTTGCAAGCTTCAGCAAGAGGAGTATCACCAATCCCTAGCATATTATCAGAGAATATACTAGAAAGCTGAGACATAGAAGACTCGGGATGAGAGGATTCCTTCGCAGAAGTAAAATCAGCATCATCATTATTTCCATAATCATCATTGTTATCATCACTATAATCCTCGCCAGATTGAAAAGTTGAAGGAGGGGAAGATTGCGCTTTTCTTTTCTTAGATGGAGGATCAGCAGATTTCTCCCTGCGAGGAACGCCTTTGCCTTTCTATTTTTTTCTCGCAGCCTTGACTGGTTCTAATTCTTCAATCACCTTCAAACACAGATAAAGATAAGAAATAGAGGCAACAATATATTGTTATAGAATCATAAATAAATATTTCTTACTTCATCTGTGAATGACCGAAGAGCTAATAAAGTACTGGGTTTCCCTAGCTTCTAGTAGCTAGATTTCAATCTTTTAATCTGGTAAAATTGGAGGGATCAGCGAGAGTATACATAAAAAGATGAGAAAAATAACAATAAAAATTTAAACAAAAATTGCGAGAATATACCTCTGCATCTCTTTCAGGCCATCTGAACACCCATGGTTGGTATGCTGCGAGATTCGCAGGCATAGCATGAGAACCAAAGATGTATGGACCCTCTAGAAACAAGGGAAAGACACACCATCTGTCATCATTAGAATGGCGAGGAGATGAATTGTTGCCTGGATGCCGGTCAATGTCTAACATAAGAACTTTGTCTTCAGCAATGTCATCCTTTTTCTGTAAACGGACACCCCAACAAGTGCTATCCTTCCTCATGGGGATTATGTCATAATTCGCGAATAAATTCTCTATAGTGTACTTCGCAGAAACGATTGGAACATCCTTGAATTTAGGGTTCTTTGCTTTAGGAGGGTACAAAGATTCTTTACCAGCACCGCGAGTAGCAAACTCCAGCATCAAACGAATGCAATCTCCACTCAGCTGATAAATAGCCCGCGAGAACTTCGTGTGAGAAAGAATTTCATAGAATAAAGGAAGTTTAGGGTCGTAAAGAGGAATAGGAAGGCCAGCTTCAAGTTGACCTAGTGAGACTATTTGCAATTGACCAGTACTGTGTACTTCTATTAGGATCTTGGGTTTGTAACAAGTTCCAAGTTTATACGAATCCATTTGCAATTGACTACCAGTATTATGTAGTTCCATGTTGGTATGAATCCAGTACTGTGTATATTTTCCAATTGACCTGTACTTAGTGATAAAATATGACATTTATGTTTATATTTTGACTCTATTTTTCTTTTAATTTTATCTAGTGCTAGATCTAGTTAGTCATCCCTTTTGTTTGATATTATTATATTTCTATCACTGATCCATCTAGGAGTAGTAGAAGTTGAGGATACCAATCCTTAATTAATAGTTATTACATTGATTAGTACTAATAATCAATAGGCACACTGTTGGTGTCTTGTTTAATTTTAGATTATCTCTGTTGGCATCTTGTTTAATTTTAGATTATAGATAATCTATGTTGGTGTCTTTTTTTCCCCATGAGTTGATGCCGTTGCAGTCGTTGTAATAATTACTACTAGAACTAGCTCTCATTGCTTCTTGAGTACTTGGTTGATTGAAAACCAAGGGAGACACTGTTCTTTTTTTTTTTTTTTTTTTTTGCTGATTCATTATTCAGTTACCTACTAGTTCCTAGACTTATACATGTAATTGATTTGTATTGCACTAAGTAATCGATATTTAAATGGCTACATCATCTGAATCACAACCAATAGGGTTTGAAACTTCAGCTAGAGGCAAAACTGACATTGCTTGGAAGTATGCAAGGGAAGAGAAAGATCATGTGTGGAGGAAAAGAATATCCATTACATGTGTGATTTGTATGAAAAAGATTATTGGTGGAGGAATCAATAGGTTGAAGAAGCATCTTGCTGGACAAAGAGGGTAAATTGCACCATGTAAAAGAGTTAGTCCAGATATCCGATATGAAATGCTAGAGTCACTGAAAGAAACATCTACAAAGAAGCGATAAAGAGAGATGCTTAACTATGATTCATTTTGATAAATAGTTGTGTTGTTTGATAGGGGAGGATATTGGAAATGCTGCTGGCGAGTGGAATGAGCTTGATGACAATGATGATATGGAGATGGAACATGATAGGATGTTTGAACGCCACGATCTGAATGATGTCGGTTATCAAGATGTAGGTTGTGAAGAAACCCATTTCAATTTAAATGATTTTCCTCTATGATTTTCCTCGATTTTAGAAGTTAAAACTTAATAATAGAATCTAGAATGATCTTAACCGTCATGACGTTAAGTTTCTCATCTAGTTACTGGTTTAGTTATTGTTTGATTTTTATATTATGGATTGTCGTCTGAATTTTGGACTGCCACTTTTATAACTCAACTTTAAGATTTTATTTTTAAGCTCAATATGCAACAACTGTTACAGAGACGTTAGTCATGTTACAGATATACAGGCTTACAGCAGGTTCTTAAGCTTATAATATATGTGATGGTATAAAGATGTTAGTCATGTTACATATATACATGGTTACAGCAGGTTCTTAAGCTTATGATATATGTGACCCAGTAAACCCGGGTTGAATCACTGGTTGAACCATTTGACCCTGACCTGGTAACTTTTCTGAGTCGACGCCCGGGCCGATTTTCAGAACATTGCTAAAAGGATCCCAACTCTACTCAAACGGATTGAGATATTGAAAATAATGTAAAATATGTCTAAATTAACACAATAATCCAGGATAAATTATGTCAGTTAGGAATTTTATATGACACCCATAATGTAATTTCGTAGCAACCATTTAGAGAAAATATGATGATGGAGTTAGGAGAACACCACCAAATACTTTCGTATAGTAACTTTACAGAGCACAAAATACTTTCATGTGGTAACTTTAAAGAGAACAAAATTGAATTATGTAGAATGCATCAATAATTGTTAAACAAAAGTTAAATTAAACATAGCATAGTATAAGTGAGTCAGATACTCCCGGAATACTTTACTATACGTTTTACTGCTGCCACTATTGATTTGGATTAGCGAGAAACTAATGTCTAAGTAATATTCTTTTTTGTATCTCTTCTGAGGATAATCTGAATTTATTAAGAACACCAACTCATGAGGGAACTCACACCAACTCAGCAGGCACGTTTTCTCATGTTTCAGCACCTTATGTACAGTACACCTTCCTTTAGGGCCGCCCACTTGGGTGGTAGTAAGCACTTTACCACCTAGAGGTGTAAAACGTGCCGGCCCGGCACATCCCGGCACACGAAGTCGTGTGCTTCACGTGCCATGTGTCGTGCTGTGCCAACGATTTAAACGTGTTGTGCTGTGCTGTGCTTTACTAGTCAAAAGCTAGGCACAGCACAGCCTACGGGCACATCACACGAATAAACGTCTTCGTCTTTGTCTTGCGTGCTAGCACACGTGCTATAAACAATTTGAAATCACTTAATGTATACATTAAGTCGGACATTATTACAAGAATTTATTTAGACAACATACCATTTGAAATTATTTCAAGTAAAATTAACAAGTTTATTCAATAAAAATAAATAGTCCATCAAATATAAAATTGGATTATTGTCATGTAAATTAATGTTCTAGTTAAATATAGATGACGACATTATAACAACGATATTGAAATATATTTTCCAAATATTAATATATTATATATGTTGTTATAAATAAGCCAGTATAAAATGTTAAAAACTAGCTAGAATAGTGACTCTTTTGTGAAATATACAAAAAATGTGATGTATTATGCCTTGTTATATGGTGTATACTTGTACATATTATGACGTGCTGGGCTGGGCTGTGCCACGTGCTTAACCGTGCCGCGTGCTGTGTTGTGCTACTGTGCCAATTATTCAAACCCAGCACGTCACATTTAACTAACGTGATGGGCTAAGTCACGTGATGTGCTGGGCTGTGCTTAAATTTTAGCGTGCTGGGCTGGGCTGTGTTCGTGCTGGCACAGCCCACTTTACACCTCTACTACCACCCGACCCAACCAAATAAGAATCGCATGTCAAGTAAACACACAATTTTTTTCCACTAATTTTCCATATACCGGAATGTCCGTTGGCCTAAGATTAAATCTCTCCACATGCGATTACGCAAAAAATTGAAGCGTACTTTTTATTTGGATGAAATTTCATTCTACGGGTTTCCTTACATAATCATGTTTGTATTTTGAATCAATATTATGCTTGTATTTAATTGGTCTCCGGATCACATGTCCCCCTCTTCGTTTTGCCTCCGTGTCCCTCCAATAATACGCCGCCATGTGGTACCAATTACTTCCCATATATTTACAGTTAAGTGATTTTTGTTAATTTGGTAAATTGAATATATTTTTCATTTTATAGCATATTAAGCCATTAATTTGGGAAACTGAATATATTTTCCCTATATGAGCTTACTAAGCAAGCTTGTTTCCACCAAATCAAATCGTAAATCAACACACAAAAGAAAAAATTATATGAAAAACCAATTTAATAGGTCAAACAATGGTTTATGCTCTTGGCTCTCTGATTATTGTTTTCTAATAGTAGCTTTCTTATACAGTATAGTCGGTCAAATTTAGTAAACTGCAAACTAAAGTTTACAATAAAGGAGTATAGTCGGTCAAATTGAGCAAACTGCAAACTAAAGTTTACAATAGAGGCGTAGACCAACCGAATAGTTGATACATAGTATTTCTTTTCTTTTTCTTTTGAAGAATTTATAGGTTTAAAACATGATTCATGATATTCACATCTAACTTTAAATCCGACTATAAAAATGAACACGTACGAAATAGGTTTTGGCACCACATGAAGATTGTCACTGTTCTATGAAATGTAAACAGAGAAGGGATGATCTTTTTTGTTTTATTGAAAAGGGGGAAAATCCTACATATATAAATAAAGAATACAAATTTGATAAAATGAATAAAAATCAAATATCAAACTTATCTTTAATCATGTTTCATCTACTACATCTCACGGATTCATGATAATTCATAGAAGGATAACATCACAAAAGAAAAAAATAAAAGGAAAGACAAGTTTGGATTGTGGTTCGGAAATCACTTCATCATCCCGCAAAAAGAAAGTATTTATTGTGTTATATTTTATTTCCCAAATTAAAAGATAATCCAACTGTAAATATGTGGGAGGGCATCTGGTGCCACATGGCGGAGTCATATTGGCGGGACACAATGGCACACCGAAGAAGGGGACAGGGGATCCGCGCCCATTTAATTTCTCATTCCCTTAATGTATTTTTCCTTCTTTTGTTGTCGGAAGCCTCTTTTTGTGTAGAAAAAAAAATCAGAAGCCAATATCCAGATCGTACTCAATAAATGCACACATGCAGGCATGCTTCTCTAATCAGTCTACTAGGTCAGATAATATATAGTTCACCCAAATATTAATGACATATAAGTCCTTTACGTTTTTCCCTGGCATCAAAGTAGTTGAACTCACTCCTCGAATCCTACTCATATGGAAGTGAGGGGCGATGAGCGACGAGCTCAACTGAGGGAACTGCCAGTACTCGGTTAGACTCGTTAGAGTCAATTTATTCCTGTATATGTTTACCAATGTAGGTATAGATTATCCACAGGGCTAGGTGGCAACATCTTAAGCTATGATGTACCCAAGGATGAAGAAGCGAGAAGCATGGGATAGAGGATGGCAGGCGCGAGGATTAATGAACCACGTGGGTCGGACATGACCACTCTACAGTTTTCGGACAAGACTTGACTCCAGACCTCTGACAAAGCTGACAGACGAAACGTATTTGGTCAAAAAAGGAGCGTTAGTCAAAGGGATAAGAAGATACGTGCCATATCGGCCAACTGAAAGGGCGACAGGATTGGAAGGGCGGCATCGCACCAAGATAACACATAAAAAGATCGGCTCGGATAAGAGACTGCTAAGGAACCAAATTACATCGGCCATATTTACAGAAGGAGAGACGATACAAGCGGGCCCGACACAGGACTTCAAGATAGATATATTGTGACCAACACCATAGTTTGGTTGTATGCAGTCTCCCCTATAAATATAAGAACTTGTATCCAAGAGAAGGAGGCGGTAATTGAGAGAGAGAGAGAGACTTGAAATCGCACTAGGGAGAGAGAGAGAGTTGGGAACTAGTTCAACTTGTAAGGAAGAGAGTTTAACTTGGGGAGTGACACCATTGTAACACCTTGAAGTAATAAGATTCATCCTTTCACCCCCGTGGACGTAGGTAATCATACCGAACCACGTATATCCTTGTGTCTATTGTTAAGTTCTTACTTTCACTTGCATGAGTAGAAGATTTCTATCCTTTGGATGTAGTTTGTAGTAAAATGCATCTACATTCTGGCGCCGACTAATGGGATCAGACTAAGATCTCCGGATACCTTGCCTAAAAGGCCTTCAGAGACGATCAAAAGCTCTTGAATACACGTTTAAGTGTTGTAGTTGAAGCTAGGATGAACTCTGTTGGCCGAAACCACCTATTTCTTGTTGTTTTGAGTCATTTAGTGTACATGCAAAGTGAAAGCAGTAGTAACGTCTTTACAAGGTGTAGTAGAGTTCTCATTTCTTCGCCCACAAACGGTTTGATCAGCATAAAATCTCCATAAGCTCGCCGGCGATCAACATCATGGGTTAGGAGATAGGTTGAGGATCTGCTAATAGGATGACTGTTTGTTTATATGATTGAGTGAATTTTAGTGGTGAATAAGTTGTTTTCTGGTCGCGGTACAAATTTTGTGTGCTTAGAACTACAAGAGGTTAAGTTTAAGGTGTCTTTTGCTTGATAAGCTGCCGATTTTAAGCTTCCCGTCGTGGAAGTCATGTTCTAGATGTTTCTTTAGTAAGGAAAGTTTGTTTCCAAAGTTCTTAGTAAGCATTTTTGCGCTTGTACCCTTGCTTCATTGATCGACAACAACCCACGTCGTCTGATCAGAAGAAAAAAGAGGGAGAAAAAATCTTATCCGGCGATGCTGTCTAGTCGTCGGAAAGTTCTTCGAGAGGATCCATGGAAGACAACCATGAAGAGATCTTGAGGAAATAACAACAGTAGAAACTTGAGTTAATTTTTTGACTTACATGCCGTACCATTCAATCATCACGTGCATGAGTTTAATGATTTGGATCATATAGAATGAAGGACAAACTAGCTTAAGTGCGGAGGTCAAGTACTGAAGACGACGTCGTACGGAATGATAGTGACGTAGTGTAAAATCTGCCACAAAGTCAGCATATAGTCAAAATAGGGTAGATAGGCAGAACCCATTTGATAACTGGAGTAGGATTTATATCTGCAAGCTCTGATGTAGTGACAATTTTTGTGTCAGTCAAATATGTTTCACCTTTTTGAATGTTTATTTCCAATATTAGGTCAAAGTAATGTTTTCTTTGCATTTTCTGACGTAGGTAGGGATGACACTCGGCTCACCACGCGCCACACCCTATGGCTAGTACTTCAGGGACGGGAAGGACGTTAAGGAATCGTACAGTTACTAGCAACAGCATGAAGGAGTAACTGGGTCGAGGCAAGAAGGCAGTCGACAACCACCGTCAGAGGAATCTCATGCATCTGCACGAGGCATGCCTATTGTTGATGAGGGAGTGGATCTTGAGCGAGATGATGACACCCTACCCTTAGACCAGGTTATCTTGACCCATAGGATAGTTGACCAAGTCGATGGACTTACATCTTCAGATACAGAGGACGATGAGGAAGCGCTTGCAGCACAAACCCAGAGACAAAGAGCAAGGCAACAAGCTGAGTACCAGGAAGCCTTAGGAAGAGAGCAAGAGCATCTCATGAAGATTTAGTTGGGGCGAGGAGCAGCTAGCAATGTTGGCCATGCACCTATCCATGCAACTGGTCTGATACTACCCCTACCACCAACATCAATACCATTACAGTCTCGGCCACACTACCGTAATGGACATTCTAGTCATGAAAGCACAGACCCGACGCTATTGGCCATTTTAGAAAGTCAAAGAAGACAAGAAGCGGCATTAAGATAGCTCCAGCAACAGAATCTCGCCCTGGAGTTTGAGAATTATCAGTTGAGGAATCAACGAACCAGATCAATAGGATCATACAGTCGAGGAACGTCGAGTAATCATCACCGATCAGGACAACCACCACTTATGACTGAGCCGGGAAACCCTAGTCAGTCCGGACGACCTCCCATACCCTCCCCCACGAGGATATGGACCACCCGAGGACTCGTCTACTGGTGAAGAAAGGCGAGGAAGGGGTGGGCGACGGGGCGGGGCGACAAAAGATAAACTTAAAAAATTGGAGGCAAAGAGTAAGGAGCTATCGGGAAGTAGCGAAGAGAACAAACTGGCAGATATTATGAGCGAGGACAAGACGACACCTTTCTCCCAAGAACTTGAAAAAATGTCGTTCCCACCAAAGTGTACCTTACCTACATTTCCTTCTAGATTCGACGGAATAGGAGAGGCGCTCGAGCATCTAAAAATGTATACCATGTCATTGATCCAATGGAAAAACAACACAGTAGTCATGTGTAAATTCTTTCCGGACAGCTTGGAGGGCGAGGCGAGAGATTGGTTTTATTCACTCCCACCTGGATCGATTGACGGTTATGATGCACTAATCGAGGCCTTTCTTGAAACCTATATGAACAACAGCTGACCTCGGCCAAGAATGAACAAACTATTCACCCTCGCCCGGAGGTTCAGGGAGCCCTTGAGGACCTTGACCGATAGGTGGAGGAAACTGTGTACTGAAATTGGAAAAGTATCATTAGATAAAGCTATCTTTGGATTCGAAAACGCATTGGGAAGATCGGACCCAATCTGGATAGCTATGTTCTATGTAAATCCAAAAACCTTAAAGGTGATGCGAAGAATGCAAGAACATTTTATCGCCCAAGAAGAAATTCAATCTGAATCGAGAGATAGGGAATTACAAGAAGCTGGTGATGAGGCTAAAGCAGTTTTGAACGATCCTGTTAGGCATCCCGAGAAGAGATCAGACCCTCCACCAAGAAGCAATGAGAAGAAAGAATGGGTGGCCAAAGGGAAGAGGCCGAGGAATGAAACCCGATCATATACCCTTTTGAACGCTCCTTTGGAGGAAGTATTCAAGGAAGTCGAGAGAGGAACGATATCAATTACCCAGCATCAAGGGGAGTCCAGTTCCAAGAAACCAAGGATCACCCTGAGTACTGTCACTACCATCATTATAGGGGCCACTCCACTAATAATTGCCGAGAAGTGAAGTATATCGTTCAACACCGCATCCGAGATGGATACCTGAGACAGTTCGTCCGGCATCCAGCTCAGCCGACAGCAAAACCCGATGTACCGGTTCATCAAGTTCGCATTGATAGGTCAACTCAATTTGTGAGCACCATTTTGCACTCATCTACCCAAGACTACACTCTCGGCCCAGTAATCACTTTAAGGATTCACAAGAGGGATCGCGATGGCAAATAAATATTTAGCGTAGCCAAGACCTTACCGATGGAACCCTGGATGATGCAGCCTATTTTGTTCTCGGCCAAGGATGTCCCAGCAAATGAGCAAGCACATAGTGATCCCTTGGTCATCACGTTACTGATTGAGGAGTGGGGAGTAAGAAGGATTCTCGTGGATAGCGGAAGTTCAGTCGAGGTTCTATTCTAGGACACGTTCAAGAGAATGGAGCTGTCGGATGACATCCTCGTCCCCTCAACATATCACATCTACGGATTTAATGGGACAGTAACCATCCATAAGGGAAAGGTAACTTTGAGGGTTTCGGACGATGGGGGCTACCTTGACACACTAGCCACCTTCTGTGTGGTCGACGTCGCCTCGCCTTATGAATCAATTATCGGACGTCCATGGATCTCTAGGATGAAAGAGGTGGCATCGGCATATCATCAAAGATTAAGGTTCCCGACCTACAAGGGAATAGCTGAAGTTGTAGGTGACTCCCAAGCAGCACGACAATTCATGCCGGTTGATTCCGAAATTAATGAAGATCGGCGAGTTCGACAAAGGCGAGAGAAGAATAAAGCCAAAGAAATTAAGGCTGCAAAAGAATTGGAGGAGGCTATTTCACAAGCGGTCATGGCGTACGAGACCCAAGAGCAAGATCCTTTATAGCAATTAAAGGAAATGACTCCTTTCAGGGAACCTAAATCTAATTTCTCGACAGTTGAGCCGACTCGGAAAGTGAATTTAGGGACAGTTGAGGAGCCAAAGATAGTAAGGATCGGTACATTTCTCTCGGATGAACAAGCAGGTCAACTCACGACAGTGTTAAAGGAAACTTAGACGCGTTCGCTTGGGTAGTACACAATTTATATGGTATTGACCCGGGGGTCTGCTTCCACCACTTGAAGATTGATCTGAGGTTCAAACCAGTTAGACAGAAAATGAGGCGAATTGCACCAGAGTTATAGGCAGCGGTTGAGGCCGAGCTAAAGAAGCTACAAGAGTCCGGGATAATCAGGAAATCCCATTACCCGCAGTGGATATATAATATGGTCATGGTACCAAAGAAGAAAGGAGGAGTCAGAATATGTATTGATTTTAGTGACTTAAACAAGGCCTGCCCGAAGGACAGCTTTCCTCTCCCAAGCATCGACCAGCTAGTAGAATCAATAGTTGGATATGAGGCAATGATATTGATGGATGGATACATGGGCTACAACCAAATACCGTTGGCACCCGAGGATCAGGAGCATACTTCCTTATTCACACCAAGGGGGATGTATTGTTATACCAAAATGCCATTCGGACTTAGGAACGCCGGTGCTACATATCAAAGATTGGTAGGAGATATGTTCGAAGACAAGATCCACGACACCATAGAAGTTTACGTGGACGACATGTTAGTCAAGAGTCGCCGAGATAAGGATCACGTCCGAGACCTTCGCGATATTTTTCAGACGATGAGGAAACACAAGATGAAGATTAACCCCGCCAAGTGCGACTTTTGGGTTACATCGGGGAAATTCCTAGGATATATCATCACCCCCAAAGGGATAAAAGCATATCCCGAGAAGGTTAGGGCTGTCTTAGAGATGCCATCTCCCGCGACAGTAAAGGATGTACAGAAGCTAAATGGTTGTATAGCAGCATTGGGGCGATTCGTGTCACGGTCGTCGGACAAATGTAAGACCTTTTATGACATTCTGAAGAAAGGAGAGAAGTTTCAATGGACGGATGCTAGCGAAGAGGCCTTTCAGAATATCAAGTTACACCTATCCAGCCTCCCGGTTCTTCAGAGACCCGAGCCGTCAGAAGTCCTCACCTTATACTTAGGGGCGACATCATATGCCATTAGTGCAGTGTTGGTTAGGACAGAGGGAAACGCGGAGAAGCCGGTGTATTTCACTAGGAAAACACTAAGTCCGGCTGAGAAAAACTATACCAGAATGGAGCAGATGGTACTTGCACTAGCTTTTGCTGCTTCTAAACTCCGAACATACTTTCAAGCTCATCGCATACGGGTGCTCACCAAATCGCCTATCGAAGCAGTTTTGGATAATACAGGGCAATCAGGGAGAATCTCTAAATTTGAAGCCTTAATCAAATAATATGATGTGGTGTACGAGACGAGGACGGCGATCAAAGGACAGGTAGTGTCCGACTTCCCAGCAGATTTCCCACTAAGCGATGAAGACGAGGTTAAAGATATACCTGGGATGATGGAAGAACGAGAAGATCCTGCTGACCTAGCAGCTAGTAGTCCTACACGGTGGGAAGTTTTCGTCGATGGGGCATCAAAAAAAGAGGGGTCAGGCCTTGGGTTAGTCTTCACCACGCCGAAAGGAAGAAATATAGTGCACTCGTTCAGGCTGGAATTCAAAGCAACGAACAATGTCACCGAGTACGAAGCGACAATCCACGCTTTACGGATAATTGTAGAAATGGGGCTACATGAGGTTTGCTTAACTAGTGATTCACAGTTGGTGATTCGGCAGATTACGGTCAAATATGCGACACACGACCCCGTGTTGCAAAAGTATTGGTAGATCTCCCAATTTTACATCAACCAAATACCAAGCGTTAAGTTCCGTCATATTTGTAGAAAAGATAACATGCACTCAGACGCTCTATCTTGCATCGCCTCACAGATGGTATACCCGAGCATAGAGGGCATTCGTGTTATCAGGCTCCTTACTCCCTCAATCCCAGAAACACCGGACGTACGGATCGATGTGGCTGTTAACACAGCCAATCGATATAAAGAGGGCGATTGGAGAAAGCCGATACACCAATACTTGGAAACGGGTGAGCTACCCAAGGGTCGGCCTGAGATAAATAAAATCAAAAGTAAGTCGGGCGCCTACGAGCTAAGGGAATGGATCTTGTATAAGAAATCCTACTTAGGGCCACTTTTACGATGCCTAAGTAGAGAGGAAGGCTACACAATCTTGCATGAATTACACTATGGAGCCGCCGGAAACCACAGCTCGGGGAGAAGCTTATCGGCCAAGGCAAAGACAATGGGCTATTTTTGGATGTACATGAACGAAGATGCAAAGAAAATGGCGAAAGCGTGTGAAGAATGTCAACGGTTTGTCAAGAAGATACAGGCACCAGGAGTACCTTTAAACTCTGTTATAAGCCCATGGCCCTTTGCTAAATGGGTGGTAGACATTGTCGGACCGTTACATGTAGGAACAGGGTAGAGGAAATACTTGATCGTGGCCACAGATTACTTTACCAAATGGGTAGAGGCAGCACCACTAAGGCACATCCGAGACAAAGATGTCTTCAAGTTTATCTGTGAGCATATCATTTGCTGCTTTGGGGTCCCAGTAGCTATCGTCTCCTATAATGGAAAGCAACTCCAAGGGGAAAATATTGATCTTTTGTTCAACACATACAATATCAGGAAGAGTAAATCTACCCCCAAAGTAATGGGAAGGCCGAGATCACCAACAAAACAATCATCGATAACATGAAGAAGAAATTGGATGGGGCATATGGTGACTGGTGCGATGAGATATACAAAGTTTTATGGGCATACAGAACCACACGGAGGGAAGCTACAGGGTTCTCGCCGTTCATGCTTAATTACGGAAACGAGGCGATTCTACCAATGGAAGGAATGATCTCCACTAGTAGGACAGAAGCTTGGAGGCGAAACGTTTCGTTCGATCTAATTTTGGAAAAACTCGATGATTTGGAAGAAACAAGGGAGATGGCGCTACAAAAAATGGAAAACTATCAAAGGAGGTTACAACGAGAGTACAACAAGCGTGTTCACCCAAGAGAATTCCAACCAGGGAATCAAGTGCTGAAGTTTCTGGCCGATTGGGAGCGAGACAAGAAGGGCGGAAATATGGCACCAAAGTGGGGTGTACCGTACATAATTACGTCTAAGGAAGGCGAGGGATCGTATCGACTACTGAGACTCGATGGAACAAAAGATCCCAAACCCTGGAACGTCAAGTATCTGAAAGTCTACCACCCCTGAAGGGAGGTGCGGAGAAACGGTGAGCGTACTTGTCTTCTATTTCTTTAAAACCGTGAGGGGTATGAAATAGGGCATGAGCGACTAATGGTCATTCGTACTCGGGGCAACGCCAGTGAGGAAGTGCCGAGGTGACTTACACTCGAACGGCCAATCGTACTCGGGTCAAAGCCAGTGTAGAAGTGCCGAGGTGACTTACACTCGAATGGGCATTCGTACTCGGGGCAAAGCTAGTGTGGAAGTGCCGAGGTGCCTTACAGTCGCCTGGCTATTCGTACTCGGGGAATTGGCAGTGTGCAAGTGCCGAGGTAGCCTAAGGGTTCTGGTGGTTGTAAATCAGTTCCACAAGATGATAATACACGATGTCTACTCAGCTAGGTGGCCTACTTACATTTGAAAGGTTGCCCCCATCGCAAGTGGCTGTGACCACTTTTCCGAGATTGGTTGATCGATAACCACTCGGGGTAATCGAACCTAGAATTAGGTTGACTAATACCCTTTCACTGAATCCAAGAGATAGTGATGAGATGCCCCAATAATGGTATGGAATTGGGCCCGATGACCCTCCTTGTTGGGTATGTTCGATAGAAAAGGTTAAAATACTAACATGCATGATCAACAATTGCAGCCACGACATAAGAAACAAAAGTTAAAGTGACAGCGTCATACTCCAATTAAGGAAGCAAGAAAAGCGTCATGAAACTCCACGAAGTAAAAAGTATAACAGGAATAAAAAGAAAAGCATCGGTGATGCAGCACCCCCTTTTAAACAAACAAGCAGTGTATTAGAAGCAAAAAGGGAAGATGTGTTCAAAGCGATTTACAACCCAGGACAAAGGGCAACTTAGTGGCGCAGCACTACAAAAGGAGAATTCAAGCCTTGGGGGGAACAACGCTGGCCCTCCTTTGCGCGATCTCGCACCGCTTATTCTCCACATACTCAGCAATACCCGCCTGGACCTTCTCGTCTATCTCCTCTTCATGGGTGATGCGTTCATCCTCAACCTGTTGGGTAAGCTGCAAATTGGCTACCTCGGCATTGGTCAACTTGGAATCCAAGTCGGCCTCGACTCGCTCCAACTGTCGGACCTCCATCTCCAATTCCTATGAACGTTTTTGCTC
This sequence comes from Papaver bracteatum, assembly GCA_023529315.1. Classification (NCBI taxonomy): domain Eukaryota; kingdom Viridiplantae; phylum Streptophyta; class Magnoliopsida; order Ranunculales; family Papaveraceae; genus Papaver; species Papaver bracteatum. Next base: position 976,510 of record JAJJWX010001290.1, read on the forward strand.
GTCTACAAGATCACAGCAACAGGGGATTATTCATTGAATATGGTTTAGCAATTTCACAAGTACAGAAAATAATCTAATCCTAGGGAACTGCCTCAACACATCGCTTAAGAGACCTGAAAGGGCTGGTAACACTGACTAAAGCGATTCTACCGACTTGGACAACTCATCCTCGGCTTTGGACAATTTCATAGTTAGCTCGTTATAGCATTGCTCATTAAATTCATTACTGGGGTAGTACTTTTTATGTTCACTCCACTCGGCCATTAAACGATTGCGCGACACTTGGAGCACTGAAAGCTGCGACCTAATCCATTCTAGTTCACCCACCATTTTTTCAAATTCACCCACCTTGCCCAGCAGATCCTTATTAGCTCGCTTCACTACATCTTTATCCCTCAAAATTCGTCGGCGATCTTAATGAAGGTCTCGGTTCTGCAATTGTAAAGAGTCTACCTGCTGTCCTAGGTCCATGGACAAAGCAATTTTCTCAGCAGCAAGGCATTGAGAAGAACCCAAATGAGCTCGCAAATTGTCTATTTCTTCAGGGGAATACTCAAAATGTCGATATCGGTCTAATTCACCTTGAAGTTCTTCGATCTCTCATCAGCTTGGCGATCTATTTTCCCATCCTTTTTTGCAATTCACCGACGAAGATTCACTACTAAATCCTTTTCAATATCCCACTTCCTCTTCATGATCTTAAACTTTGAAGAAGCATCTAAACCTATACTAGCTATCTCAGCTAGCAGAAGGACACCCGACTCAGGATACTGACATGATAAACTCAATCAACACAAGTTAAGATTTGTAGAATTGTAACACACCTTGAGCATCGTCGATTTTAATTTCTAGCTCGCGTGCACGACTCTTCTCGTTCTGCAATTGAAGTTGGAGAGATTTCATCAACTGCCTTTCCCTACGACGATTGCCGGCATCCAACCGTACCCGATTAAGGATCTGATACCAGTAATCAAGTTAGAATGGCAAGCGACAATTAGGAAGATATTAAGGAGGGGGGGCATCACCCAGGCATACAGAGTCACTCACCATCGTATCAAGATTCTGAGCTATATCATTATAAAGGGGCACTGAACCGAGCATTTTTTCATCAGTATATGCACCGAAATCAGGGGAAGTGAGCGCTCCAAGGGAGTTCAGGATAGGGCCAGAGATGGTAAAGGAGGTTTCACCACTAGACGTAAACCCATCAGTGACCCGGTGCAGACGAGGAAGTTCTTCCCGTTCCGCACTAATAACCTTTTCCAACTCGGGCGTCTTCATGGGCTCTTGTTTTTCTCCTACCAAATCAGCTGGAACGACCACCTCAGGACCACCCTTATCGCCTATCTCCTTCCCATCACCCTTGTCATCCGAGAAATCTTCGACGAATATGTCATCTTCATCGGGAATCTCGATGATTGGATTCTTCCGCAGTTGCGCCTTCGTAACAACATTCTTGCCTCTAGTAGGATTACGTCTAATAGGTTGAGCATCAATCTCATGCACATCGGACCCACCGGCTTCATCATCATCGTGTCTAGGAAATTTCTGCACATGGGTTCTCGTCAGAACATGTGAAGGCTAAAAACAGGGGCAAGTACATGTACTTATAATAAAATCACTGTGTTTGTTACCTTCCCATGGTCTTCCTCAACCCTTGTGCCAGCACCCCTTTTTCTCGACGATGCGACGGCCTTGGTAGAATCGCCCAGAGACTTTGATGACAATAAATAACTAATTGGTGTCAAAACTAACAAGTTAGAAATTGAGGAAGGCAGAAGGAGACACATACCTTATCAGCCTTGTCGTCATTAACCACCCAGAAAGGATAGGGCTCAGCGGGAAATGGAGGCGACGGGAAGCTACCATGTAAAATGGGCCCTCATACAAGAATTGGAACTCGGGGATAAATTGGGTCATTGGTATGATTGGGTCGCTTGTTAGAACCTTGGCCGATGGGATCGGCATCTAGCATCATCCTTTCAACATTCTTAGGCATAGTTCTGTGACGATGAGGACTAGCAGCAAAACCGGCAAGGTCACCATTGGTTAAAATACCAGCTCGATAGTTGGCAAAGAAATTGGCAGCGGTATATTCTGGAGCATCCTCGAGCTTATAGGTCGACCAGTCGGCGGTGGAACCATGACCATCTCGGCGATCTCTCCATTCATCCATAATTCGAAAAGTGTTGCCAGTCCATTATGCCATAGAACGATAAGGCTTGAGCTGGGGAAAATCTCGTAGTAGAAAGGGCTATCAGGATTGTAAAAAGGGAGACGGAGACCTAGCTCTAGCTGGCAAAGAGTGATAACCACGCATTTATCTGACTTCTCATACTTCTCCATGTCGGAATTACTCAAGGTGCTGTTTTGACCCGAGATCAGGGTAACTTCGTAGTCTTGAATATGGTACTTCTCTTTCAACTGCTTAATGAATTCTTCATCAGAGAGATCTTTCACCCTTTTCTCGGACCTACACGAAATAGAAGGAAAACCATCAGGAAAGATAGATTTTATGGCGCGATCATCGTACTCAGAGGGACTATCAAACGAAAATAGGGAATCAAGGGAAAAAGCATCAATCTCGGAAAAAACATCATCAATACACCTTTTCTCAGTCATTGAGGGAGAAGAAGCCATGGACATGAATAGTACAGAACTCAGAAGCTGGTGAAGAAGGTTGGGATGACGGAATCGCAACCACATCTGCTATAGCACTCGGTGATGAGGATGTGAAGGAAGAGAATCAAAAAGATAAGGGTTCACAGAAGTAGAAAGTGATGAAGAAAAATCTCGAAGAAAACAGTTGCAATGGATGGAGATTGAGAAAATGGCGAAGTAGAAGAAAGAGAATAGGGAAATGGAGTATTTAAGGGAAGAAAGAAGTATGACCTGCACCGACGGTTGCAAGTCATAAAGGGGAGTTAATGGGGGACTGTATGGCGGAAATCACGGCATGGACGAGGACGTGGGAAGAGGGAATGATTTTATTCCACTCGTGTCTACCACACGAGCGAAAGAAGGGGCATAAATGTAGGTGTAGATTATCCACAAGGCTAGGTGGAAACATCTTAAGCTATGATGTACCTAAGGATGAAGAAGCGAGAAACATGGGATAGAGGATGGCTGGCGCGAGGATTAAGGAACCACGTGGGTCGGACATGACTACTCTACAGTTTTCGGACAAGACTTGACTCCAGACCTCTGACAAACCGTGGCTATAAAGTTCATGAATTGATTCGAGTGAATCAAATCATTTTTGCTTTGATTATGTCTTGTATACTTCTATAAGATCTAAGCAACTGAACAACTCTCTAACTAGTTAATTTGAGTCATTTGAACTAGTTATGGTAAAGAAGAATATGGTTAATATGAAAGTGCTCATATGGATAACCATTTGGTTAAATACTATTGAACCAACTAGATGTACATGTTTGGGTACGGTTACACAAACCTAAATAAATGTGCATTTTATTTGTGTGTAACAAGCTAAGTTTCGATCTAATGGTTAAAGATATTAGCTTGAATCTAATCAGGTTTTCATTTAACGGTGGATATTGAATGTTTTGTTACTAAGCTAACATTGATTGTAAACCCCGATTTGAAAGACTGTATAAGGTAGAACTCTAGCAACTGGGAAACCTAATAACCACACCTCCTGTGTGATACTAGTTGTATTATCTAGAGTCGGTTTTCCTTTAACCTTAGGTTTCTATCGAGACCCTGTAGGTTAACGATGTGAAGACTTCATTGGAATTATGAAGCCATACCGATACTACTTTCTTGTAGTTGTGTGATCTGATCTTGCTGTTTCTATCGTATTTGAGTACAATCATAAGATTTGCTTGAGATTGATTTCTCTGATAGGAAATATATAAAAGTAATCACAAACACCTTCGTCTCATCGTTTGTGATTCCACAATAGCTTCTTTCGCTAGTTGATTAAGATTATTGCGAGGTGATTGATAATTGTAGGTTGTTCTTCGGGAATATAAATCCGGGTTATCAATTGGTTCCTGTTCACCTTGATTTATCAAAATACGGAGCAAAAACACGTAGGTATTTCTATGGGAGACAGATTTATCTATTACCGTAGACTTTTATGTGTGATACAAATTTGTTTATTGAAGTCTTCGAATTTGGGTCATAGCAACTCTTAGTTGTGGGTGAGATCATCTAAGGGAATCAAGTGCGTAGGATCATGCTGGGATCAGAGACGTATGGAGCGCAACTGTACCTTGGATCAATGTGATATTGATTGGGGTTCAACTACAGTCCAGACCGAAGTTAGTTTGTAGTAGGCTAGTGTCTGTAGCGGTTTAATACAATGTGTGTTCAATCTGGACTAGGTCCAGGGGTTTTTATGTATTTGCGATTTCCTCGTTAACAAAACTTCTGGTGTCTGTGTTATTCTTTTCCGCATTATATTTTGTTATATAATTGAAATATCATAGGTTGTGCATTTAATAAATCAATTGGTAAATCCAACCTTTGGTTGTTGATTGGAATTGATTAATCCTTGAACATTGTTCTTTGGTACCATTCAAGTGATTTCTCATGTAATCAATTAGACTAGCAGATTTTTATTTACTTGAGTAAGTATTGAATCGAAAAAGAGAGATATAACTCTTTGATATACTTTTATTAAGATTGAGTCTGACTGTCTAGTTGGTTCTCTTAAAAGTATATTGGAGTTAGTCCATACAGATTGCTAATCGAAATATTGATTGTGGTTGTTAGACCCCCGCTTTTTCAATTGGTATCAGAGCAGGCAAACACGTTTAAAGACCTTATCAATCTGTGTTTGTAGTAATTTGACTATATGGACAGTAAAGTCTCTAGAAATGCTTCACCATGATTAAAAAACAATCGTAAAGAAAGTTCTGATAAACTAGTTATTCTCCAGAAAAAGTTGGATGAACAAATCTGGATCAACTCTGATCTTGTTGCATAAATTGCAATACTTAAGGATTTGAAATCTGTCAAAACTCGTTTGATAGATTTGAATAACTCTAGTTGTTCTTATATTAAGAATAGTCGTAAGTCATATGATAAACAATGTCCAGACGTTGTAAAAACTAATACGATTCAGAACTGCTCAGATAAGCTTAAATATGTTGGTCCATGTTTGTTTTGTGATTCCTATGATCACTTTCAACATACATGTATGTCCTTCCAAAGAGTCTGAAAGTTGTAAGTAATATTCATAAGAAAACTGAACAAATGGCTGCTTCTCTAGAAGGACGTACAAAATTAACAAGAAATCCTAAATAGGAAAGTAATGTTAGCATGGGATCTTTTACTTTAAATTCAACATCGCCCTTTCAATGGTTTCTTGACAGTGGATGTAGCCGACATATGACAGGAGATCTCACATGGTTAGTTACTTCGAACGACTATGAAGGAGGTCCCATGACATTTGGATATGGGAGTTGCTACTACATAAGAAAGAAGGGGACGATCAAACTTCCCGGCGTACCTGAGATCCATAATATAGTATCCGTAAAAGGTATGACTGCAAATCTTCTTTCTATTAGTCAAATTTGTGACAAAGGCCATCGAGTTGTCTTCAATGCAAATGGATGTGGCATTCTATACAAAATTAGGAAAGTAATTTTTCAGGGAACTCGTGGTAAAAAAAACTGCTATCTGCTGGATACTCAGTTTAGCAACTGTTGCAATTTGACTAAGGTGGAATCTACACATATTTGGCATGAGCGTTTTGGTCACATCAATTATCGTCTTCTAACTAAGATTATTAACAAAGAACTTGTTAGAGGCGTTCCCAAAATCAATGCAAAGATTGATGGTGTATGTGGTGCCTGTCAAGAAAGCAAACAAAAGTTCACCATAAATCTTCTCGAGACATTATCACTAAAGCTCCACTTGATTTAATTCATTTGGATCTCTTCGGACCAATTCAATAACCTACGGTTGCTGGTAAGAAGTATGCTTTAGTAATGGTAGATGATTACACCAGATTCACTTGGGTTGCATTTCTATCTTATAAGAATGAAACCCTTGATGAATTTAATATTATTGTTAAAAGAATCTAGAACGAACAAGGTCGCAAGCTAAAGAAAATTAGAAGGGACCGTGGAACTGAATTCAAGAAAACTAAGGTGTTTAAATTTTGTGACGAACTGGGAGTTATTCAACAATATTCACCACCCATCACTCCTCAAGCCAATGGAGTCGCAGAAACAAAGAGTAAGAACATTCAGGAAATGGCCAAGGTAATTCTCCATAACAATAACTTACCATTAAGGTTTTGGGGAGAAGCTGTCTTTACAACATGCTATTTGATAAACCGTGTCTACCTACGTTCTAAGACCCTAAACACTCCTTATAAGTTGTGGTATGGTAGAAAACCCAACTTTCACTATCTTAGAGTGTTCGGAAGTAAGTGCTACATTCTAAATGCTCGAACAGAGAGGAAAATTTGATACCAAAAGTGATGAAGGTATTTTCCTTGGCTATGCTTCTGATAGTCGTGGTTTTTGAGTGTTTAATCTTGGAAACCCAGGTCATGATGAAATCTTCAAATGTTATCATTGATAATATTAGTAATTTGCATCATGATAATCCTCCTGCTGAATTGCCTCCAACCGAGATAATTGAGAAAGTCAAAGAAATCCCAGACTCAGTTGAAGTTATCTCAACTGTTACTGATCCTGATATTTCTAGTGACGAGAAGAAGAGCACTGATCAGGCCACTCCTGTCAAACAAGAACGTGTCCCTCCACGATACCTCTGGGTTCAAAGGAATCATGATCCTAACAGTATTATTGGAGGAAGAGATTATACTGCTAAGACTAGAGGACAACTTCAAAATATTTGCAATTTTGGTTGTTATCTTTCACAAGTAGAACCGAGAAATATTGATGAAGCTCTTGGTGATCCTTTTTTGGTAAATGAAATGCATGAAGAGTTAAATCAATTTCAAATACAAGATGTATGGGAACTAGTACCTTGTCCCTCTAATATCAATATTGTTGGTACTAAATGGATATTCAAGAATAAGTATGATGAATTTGGCACAATTCTCATAAATAAAGCCAGACTTGTCACTCAAGGATACTCACAGATTGAAGGTATCGACTTTGACGAAACCTTTTCTCATGTAGCACGCCTTGATTCCATTCAGTTGTTATTAGCTCATGACTATTTTCTTAAGGTTAAGCTGTTTCAAATGGACATAAAATCTGCGTTCCTAAACAGAATTCTAAAGGAAGAAGTTTATGTCGATCAACCAAAGGGTTTTGAAAACCCTGATTTCCCAGATCATGTTCTAAAGCTTAAAAAGGCATTGTATGGGTTAAAACAAGCACCTAGAGCCTGGTTCAAAAAACTTACTACTTCCCTTCTTAGGAAAGGTTTTTCGAGAGGTGGGGCTGATAAAACCTTGTTTACCAAATGGAGTGGGAAAGATGTTAGCATTGCTCAAGTCTATGTATATGATATCATTTATGGTTCAACTTTTGAGAAACTTGCAAAAGATTTCCGAGTCTCTCTTGGCAAAAAATTTGAAATGAACAATGTTGGTGAATTAAAGTTTTTCTTAGGATTACAAATTCAACAACATAAGGATGGAATTTACTTATCCCAAGAAAAATATGCAAAGGATCTTGTCTCAAGGTTTGGCCTGGATAAGTCAACTCCAAAATTGACACCTATGCCCACTACTTGTAAACTACATAGAGATGGGAAAGGAGTAAAAGTGGATCAGAAAATATATCGATCTATTATTGGTAGCCTTTTATATTGTACAGCTATTAGACCTAATATTTCTTTTAGTGTTGGTTGTTGTGCTAGATTTCAGGCTAATCCAAAGGAATCTCATCTTGCAGCTGCAAAAAGGATCATACGATATGTAAATCACACATTCAGGTATGGTCTATCTTATACTTTTGATACTAACACTGACCTTTTTGCTTATTCAGATGCTGATTGGGCAGGGTGTGTAGAAGACAGAAAAAGTACATCAGAGGGTTTCTACTACGTAGGACTGAATTTTGTGGCTTGGCATAATAAGAAACAAAATTCACAATCCCTGTCCACATGTGAAGAAGAATATATTGATGCTGGCTCATGTTGTACTCAACTCCTATGGATTAAACAAATATTGGTTGATTATGGAATTTACACTGGAATAATGAAAATATTCTGTGATAAATCTAGTGTGATTCGAATTAGTGAGAATCCCGTTGAGCACTCAAGAACAAAGCACATTAATAAAGGTACCATTTTATTCGAGATCTTTATGAAAAAGGTATCATAAATGTGGAATTTGTGCCTTCCGAACAACAATTGGCTGATATTCTTACCAAACCATTAGACACTACTACATTTCAACACTTATGGAAATCTATTGGTGTTGGTCTGGTTTATTAGATGTTCCTAAAACTCTTGCTACTGTGCTTATCTCGATCTTTTGCGCAATTGAGTTTGGAACTCCGGTATGTGTTCTTCATTTGTTTCAGTAGGTTGATTTCCAGTCAAGTCTCTATTTGTTGAGTCAAAAACAAAAAATAAAAAAATCTTTCTTTTCTTGTGAAAGTAAGGTCGCTCTTGTTGTTCTTTCGGGAATGACATTTTATGGGGGAGAGTTCTTAATTGAACTTGTGCTTAATTGCCAAATCTTTGTGGGGAGTGCGGCTTTGGAATATTATAGGAGTTATCTTGTATCTTTATAAACTCCTTGATGAAAGCATTTAGCTACGGCTATATGATTGCATCTAAAAAGTTGATATGTGCTTTCTTTTTGTCATGAAACGTCTCTATGAAAATTTCTTTAGGATCCCACTAGTTTTTGTACCTTTGCTAATCTTATTGAAAAAAGGGGAGAATTAATGTGTAGTTCACACTACAAATACATATGGTTTACAGATCATTATGTAAGGGGAGTGGTTTCCATGTGAGATGGAGTATTGACTAAGGAGGAGTGATACGTATCACCATAGTATTGTAGTCGAAGTTGTGATGCAATTGAACTTTAATGTTGTGTAATATTACTATGACACTGTGTAACAATGATTGAGACCACTTGTTTTCTCATTGTTATAGCTACGTATTTTCAACAACGATGATACTAAACTTACAACCTTTGGAATCATTGGAGTACTTGGAAGTGACGAAGATTTTGAGTAATGTTGAAGAACCAATAAGATCAGACATGTGGAAGAGAAGCTACAAAGTTTATTTATTTATTTTGTATTCCATATGTATTGATAGTTTTGTCACTAAAATTGACAAAAGGGGAGATTGTTAGAGCACTGCTCAGTTGAACTCGCATGCGTTGCTATCTCAAGCATGTTTGTCAATGTTAGTGATCAAAACTATAAGTCTTTATTTCTAGTCTACTTATAGTTAAGTTTCAGACTAGGATAGAAAGTTTAGTTAAGCTCAAGACTCCATGGCGATCATCATACAAATACGAAGAACTACTCAAGGAACTGGTGGAACTTCATCAACTAAAAGGTATGTGGAGACTTGAACTTATCGGTTAATCAAAAGTCTATCTACTTTATATCCTATCTTGAGACAAAAGTCGCTATATAAACTTTGATTATACACATTTTCTATTTCGAGCCGAGTTTATCTCGCTTATCTATTTCTCGAAAAATGTGTTGGTAAGATTTCGCTTTGGCCAAGTTCCTATTTACTAGTGACGAAAGTCTTATGTTTCAATTACTTGAAAATGGATTTGACGAAAAATGGTTTGTGAATAACAATCATATAACGTCCTATAAGAATGTTTCAATGATTGAAATGAGAGTTTATATTATATAACCATGGTTGGATATAAACATTGTGATGTAACTCATACATGTATAAGTCCTTATTCCTTGAACCAAAGTATGTGTACTTTACTGCTCAGGAAAACCGGAACTAGAGTCTGCGTACCAAGTCTGCGAACCAAGTCCGCGTACTGTCGGAGGTTCTCATGCCGAGAATTTCTGTTGGAGTTTGTGAATTGAAAACAAACTTATTCCGGGTACTTAAGTCCGCGTACCAGTCCGCGTACTTAAGTTGGTTATTTTCTAAAAACTATTATTCGTGAACTTAAACTTATATTAACTAAGGAATGCATGTTTGCAAACCGTGGCTATAAAGTTCATGAATTGATTCGACTGAATCAAATCATTTTTGCTTCGATTGTGTCTTGTTGATGCGTGTCGTAACCACAACAAATTAATTATTATTTTACTACCTAATTAACGAGTAATATAGGGTAGTCAAGATCGTTCCCACGAGGAGCAAGAGGTTTTAGTTGTCTTATAATGTCACAAAAGGGGGGTTTTTGGTTTTAGATTTTAGATTTTATAAGCAAAGGAAAGTAAATAAAGCAAAGGAAATCAATAAGAGAGATTAGATCAAGGAATCCTTCTTCGTTGCAAAACAATGATTCAAGTTATGTTCTTTTACACTTCTTATTAGTCACATATTATCACCAACCGTAGATATAGCAGCTAGATCAGTGCTAACCCCTAAATCCCTTGTATCACCGGATACGGAAGTTCTCGACTATCGGATTCTATTTACCAAACCACCAAGTAGTAGATCACTCAAGATGTAATTTAGTTAAACGCATTAAGATTTATGAATTTATTAGGTTGATATTAGTAGTTAGACTCTTAGATCAAGGTCCACTTGCTAACGTTGTTTTTACACACAATTTCTCCACGGAATCCCTCCGCAAGGTCTCGTGTTTTCTACTTATGTAAATAGTCAAGAAACGATTACTTATCCCCTAACTTTCACTAGCTATAGATCAAATTAACAAATCAATTTAGTTGTGCACCTAAACAATCTATCAATCAATCATGAATGTATAAACATTCCTATTAGTAAAAACAAACGATAATCATGTGAAAACTTCAAAGTATATTTAAAACAAAACTCAAAACATGTTAAGAACTAGGAATTCATCCTCAATCAATAAAATTAGTTACTCATGTTAAGGAGTTCACACAAAGAATAAAGAAAGAAAAAAAGTGTTGTGTGTGTAGAAGTGTGCAAAGATGTGCACAAAAGTGTGTGTAGAAAAGTAGAGAACTTCTCTATTTATAGGCTTCAATGCTCTCTAAGTCTTCTAAGGAATATAATCCATTTCCTTTAGCAATTCAATTTCCAAATCCAAGCCTTTCTCAAATCTCCCATCTTCTCTTTCCAAATCCAAGCTCAATTCTTCATATAATTCCAAACCCAAGTCTTCACATCCCATGAGAGAAATCCACACAAAATTCTGCAACTTTTAGTTCACCGGAAAAATGGGTTTTTGGCCGGAAATATGCCGGAATCAGTCACCGTCGGTTATCTGAGTTCTGTCACCGTTGACGGAATATTCCGTTTTGGTGCCGTTAGAGTTAACGGTCAGCGTGGTCAATCTGTTAGTCATGAAGGTCAAGTCAGAAGAGAGTCAGCCGAGTATGAATCATCTAAGTGGTCTTACTGGGTCACGTATCACCGAGTGGTGTCTTGAGTCACTGATTCGACTCATCTGAATAAAACTCCAGCCGAGTTCTGGTTGTTTTCTGACGTTTCCCAGGCCAGTTTCAGGACTTTCTTTCCTGTAATTCCTAGCATACATCTAAGGCAATTCAATCAACATAATTGTTGTTTCAGACATCTTATTCCAATACCTTGTTTAGATGCATCTTCAATGAATCCAACAACAACCCTGTAACCCATTTAGCTCATACCAATCAATACTGTCATTACCAACATCCTTTAAGCAGCATCATACTTGCCCAAATCCATTGTAAACTTTTAACACAGCACCACTGACTTCTTCCATCATCAATTCCATCAAAACCATCTTCAATCTCGCTGTTGTCTCTTCCAGATTCAACCCAAAATCCCATTTAGTTCACGGCATCAACATCTTATCTTCCCTGTGTTCATTTAAGTGACCCATCTTTCTACATTCAAATTCATCTCCAGTACCACCACCAACGCAAACCCTTATTCCATTTCGATCTTGATTCAACAACAAACCTTCTCCGATTCTTCGTCTCAATCATTCATAGCAACAATTCCAATCTTTGATTCCATTATAGCACCAACTCCTCACTGCAACTGCAACCAACTCGACTACTTCTTCTAATCATCTTGATTCATCATTACCAGCTCTCAATTCAGAGATCAACATCACCAAACCCATATATCGAACCCAACTACTCTCTTCTCCGAACCGCAGAAAAACCCTAAATTCATCTCAAACGGAAACACAGATTCGAACCCATTATTCACAGCCACCAATTCCTCCAAACCATCTAATTCCTTCCAAAGAACAGAATCACCATCATCAACATCTCCTCAGAAACCCACATTCGATCCCGATCTGATAAACAACCCATCTTTACAATTCTCGATATTAATAGTAACATTAACTCAATCGTTAACAGCGACAGGTCTTGGTAATTTCTCCTCCATTTCTTGGGCATCACCTCTGCTCTAATTTATCTCAATTTCTTCGATCTGGAAATAAGAGCGCAGCCACTTGTTCTTAATTTCAGGTGAATGAATAAGAAAAAGAAGTCTCTCGGCTTAAGTGTAGGGTTAGGTAATCATTAGGGTTATATTTAACACCGGGTCACCTTAATAAGGGATACCCAATTGGCCTCCCCTTAACCTTAATTGGTCTGTTTTTAGCACTCCTTCAGAAAGAGTCGCCCCTTAGTCTTGTCTGGGCTCCTGATAGTGCTTTTGTAGAACTGGTTGACCCTTAACCTTGGCTCGGCTCCAGATAGTATTCTCCAATGGAACAACAATTTTGCCCCTTTTGCAAATTGAGTGATTTCTTCTTCTTTTTCTTCGTGCGACTCCAGAGTACCTAATAACTCAAAAACACACGTAAAATACATAACAAGAAAAATAGCAGAGAAAGCATAAACAATAGATAATAAATAGGATATATTCTACACCCTATCACTTGTATACTTCTATAAGATCTAAGCAATTGAACAACTTTATAACTAGTTCATTTGAGTCATTTGAACTAGTTATGGTAAAGAAGAATATGGTTAATATGAAAGTGCTCATATGGCTACTTATTTGGTTAACTACTGGTGAACCAACTAGATGTACATGTTTGGGTACAGTTACACAAACCTAAATAAACGTGCATTTCATTTGTGTATAACAAGCTAAGTTTCAATCTAACGGTTGAAAAATATTAGCTTGAATCTAATCAGGTTTTCATCTAACAATGAATATTTAATGCTTTGTTACTAAGCTAATATTGATTGCAAACCCTGATTTGAAAGACTATATAAGGGAGAACTCTAGCAACTTGGAAACCTAATCCCCACACCTCCTGTGTGATACTAGTTGTATTAGCTAGAGTCGATTCTCCTTTAACCTTAGGTTTCTGTCGAGACTATATGATCAGAATATCGCCACAGTAATACTCTTGCGAAATTTATAAACAACATTTCTGCGAGTTCTTCAACAACACACTGCGAGTGTCACAGAATGACTCGAAGAATGACATAACATATGATGGTAACTGAAACACGAGAAGAGCATGACGATCCTGCGAAGATTATATCATCTGCGAAAATTGACATTACAACTACTGCGAGAGTATCGCGAGTCAGATCCGAAATTAAAGTATAGCTTGGCTATCATCCACTATGTAACTACCATATATAAAGAGAACTAATAGACTCAGAAAGGGAGATATCAATTTGAGAGTATTGAGAAAGTTTTGAGGAGAGAGAAAGTTTAATAGAGCGGTTGTATTCTTGATTTCTTTCATTTCTTGTAATATTTCTGAGAATTAATCAATAAAAGTGTTGTTCTTAATCTTCAAATATGTGTTGACTTTTATGAATTCTTGTGAGGGGTGTAGTGTAGGAATTCTTGCAACTACATAATGACGCTAGAAACAGGGATTGAAAGTTGAAAATCGTAGGAAAAAGCAAGATTAAAGATCAGTATTCAAGTTAAGAAGATAATTCAACAAGTTAATGAAATAGTTGAATGAAAAATGATTAAGGCCAAGGAGAATTACAGGAAGTTGGAGTGTAATACGATAACAAAAATGATGATCAACCAATTCCATGAAAATATTAAAGGAAGGATTCATAAACGAGATTTTGAAGGAAAGAAAATTATTACGGTGGAGAAAGTATCACCTCTGAAGGATTGGGAAAAGTATAAAATCACATTCACAGCAGCAGAAATACCAAGAGAAAATTTGAATCATACATCTCCTTTGGTAATCACGGTATCCACTATACGAATGAAAAAAGAAAAATCAACAAGATCTGCGGAAGAATGGGCTGTGAATAGAACTTTGGTAGATGCAGGAAGTTCTGTAGATATAATATTTTACCATACATTTAAGAAAATGGGATACAAGGATGAAGAGATGTCTTGTTCAACTTGTAGTTGCAGGAATTCCCACACTACACCCTATTCAAGAATTTATCAATATTTATGACATAATTTGAAGATTAAAGATACTTTTTCATTAATATGATCTTAAGGAATTTTACAAAAATCAAGAACACAGAACACTTGATAAAGATGTTCTCTCTCCTAAAAATCTTCCTAGCCCTCAAAAATCCATCCTCATCTATGTAACTATTCATTTCCTTTATATAGGCATTTACATAATGGATTACAGCTCATGACAGCTCATTTACAGTTAAGATTCCCTTTAATTTCGGATCTGAGTTCTTGCGATAAATCGCAGTTAGCACCACCTTAATCATTCGCAGGTTTTATTGGTTCATCGCAGAAATGTCACACTTTACTCATGTTTCTGTCGTTTTCATCTGATATGTCATTCCTTACGTCACTTTGAGATGTGTCGCAGAATATCATTGATGTGTCGCAGAACTGTTATTTATTTCGCAAGAATATTGTTGTGACAATATTCTGATCCTACATCTTGCCTCTTCTCATATCTTTTCTGCGAAGAAGATAAAGATCACGAGAATTTAAGTTTCTTAATTTGCCGCAACTCCTTGTCTTTTCACGCTTCCTTCATTTTGACACGTTTCTGCTTCTATCGCTATATATTCTGCACGTGTTTCTTCTCTCATTTATTCCTCGTAACGTCTTTTTTCAACCGTTGAATTCTGACCATTCACGTCTTTTCTTCATTGAATACATTGATGTTCTCGAGAATCTTTTCCTCTTATAAATATCTCCTTCGCTAATCCCTCCTCTTATTTTTACTCTCTCTTTTTATTTTCTCTCTGCAACTCTACTATTCTTCATCTTCTTCCGCAAATTCCGGATCTTATTATCGTTTTAATTTCGTTTCTTTATTCTTCTTCGTCTTAATCATCATTCCCATTAAAAAATGGCACCCGCTAAGAAATTAGGTCAACCCACTTTCCAAAAGCACCATCAGAAACTCAAATCTTTAGGTTTCATACTTTCTGAGATCCCTGGTCAGACCTCAGATTCTGATCTCTCCGTTGATTTAGTTTCAAGATTTCCTTCTTCCAATGAGAAAATTATTATTTCGCTAGGTCAACTAGAAGCTTGTCTTCCTATCCCTCTTTATAACCCAGATCTTCCTATTTTTTATGAAATTATTTCTCACACTAAATTTTCACGAGCAATCTACCAATTAAGCGGTGATTGTATTCGTCTCATTCTCGAATATGCCTTTCGTGGAGCTGGTAAAGGATCTCGCTATCCTGATTCTGCGAAACATCCCGATTTTAAAGATATCCCAATTATTCCAGCGAAATATACCGTGGAGAATTTCTTTGCGAATTATCAAGTGATTCCCATGAAGAAAGATAGCACGTGCTGGGTGATCCATTTGAATAGGAATAAAAAGGTTGTGAAGGATAAACTTCTTATGCAAGATATAGACTATCACTCAAGTAAAAATCATGGTCCACGCTTCTCAAAAGATGACAAATGGTGAAGATTTCCTCTCCTCCTTGAAGGCCCATATATTTCTGGCATTCTTGACCTACCTGCGAATCTTGCGAGTTTTGCGGCGTATTGTCCTTGGGTTTTTAATTGGTCTGAAAGGAACTCTGAGGTATATTTCGCAAAATTTATCATTGTTCGCAGATTTGGATAAATGTATTATTCTTACTGATTATTGAAATATCTTTTATCAGATTGAAAGAATGAAGCTTAGCTATATCAACACTGGGAATCCCAATCTCTTACCAATTTTGAAAACCTTCACAGATGAAGTAAGAAACATTCTTTTATAACCCTTAACAATATATTGTTGCCCCTGTTTCTTATCTTTATGTGTGATTGTTTTCAAGGAAATTCCATTTGTCGCGGTGGTTGAAGCCAAAGATAAAGGCAAAAGAGTATTAACTCCAAATGAAAATTCTGGTGCTTCCCCTCGCCGCAATAAAAATCAAACCACAGACGGTCCTCTAGAGAAGAGAAGAAAAACTCAACCACTTCTTCCACTTAGAGAGACTTCTATTATCTCTGAAAAAGATAATGAACTTGAAGAAAATGATGGGGTAGACCATGAAGTTACTGTGGGCACTTCAACACATATTTCTTCCACAAGAATTAGATCTGCGATGGGTTTCTCTCAACCTGAGACTCCAATGGATCAATTTTCAAATATTTTTAGGAACCCCATGCAAGGTGTTGGTGAGGATGATATCACTCGTACTTGCGATTATCTCTCGAAAATCTGCGATGCTTCGATCTTGACTAATAATAGAGATCTTAAAGGAGTCTCAAGATTTATCGACCCAAGTTTTCTTCATGCGTTAGATTCGCTGGTATGCCCCTTTCCTTTATTTTTCTTGTAGTAAATTTTACATTTATCATGAGTATCGAAGATCTTTTACTTATCCTCACTCATTTTTTCTTTTCTGTCGCAGACTGCTAGAACTTCTTTTTCTATTGCTTCAGAATTAGAAAATAGATTATCAACATCGTAGAAAAGGCTTACTGATTCACAATCTGAATCTACGAAACTTCGTGAGAAAAATAAACAATATGAAGCTGAAATATCCCTTCTTCGAGAAAAATGCAAGCAATTGGAAGTATCTGGAAATACTGAGCTCCTTAATAAAAACAAATCGCTTGAAGTAGAAGTTAAAGTTCTTCAACAGAAATTAGTTGACAAGGAAAAGTTCTGCAAACAAGTTATTGGTATAAATTTTACCATTCTTTAATTATTATTTTTTTTACTTTTCTTCATTCTTGCTTTTTTAGCTTATTTGAGCAACCATTTTGCAGATGCCTATAATCTTACTGATGAAGCTCTTATTCTCAATTCTTTTGATGAACCCATAGATGAAACCTCTCTTCTTCAGCGTCTTAATGACGCTTTAAATAATTATACAGACGAAAACAATTAATACTCTGTCCCTTGATGAGCTTAAACATCATGTTTCACTTATGAGAATGGACTATAGATATACCTTGAGTATGTCCAATAGTTTAAAGACTTGCAGAGATGAGTTTAGAGAAAAAATAAAAGTCTTAAAAGCCAAGAAAAATGAACTCGAGAAGGATAAAGAGTGCATTACTCTTCAGGGCGCTGAAGCTCTATCAAAATTCCGCAAAACCCTTATTGACACTGAACTTGAGAGAGATAGGCTTAAAGATGAAAATATTAATCTTCTTAAAAGAGAAGAACAAATCCGTTCCCATCTTCTCATTCAAAGTGATGATGAATTCACATGGGCTGCGACAATTCTCGATAATGCTAGGAAAAATTTAGCGATAGATGTCAGTCTTCATACCGAGCAAGCAATCTTGATACAAGAAATGATTCATGAAAGAGAAGGTTATTTATTTCTCCTCTAACATCTTTATATTTCTTGTAGATTTTCAACAATTTTCTAATTTGTTGTTGTATTATCGCAGAATCTGAAGAAAAATATTCCACAAGGATAGCAGAACTTGAAGAAGAAAAAAGTGGTCTTGCGAAAAATCTTGCTTCCCGTAATGATAAAATCTCTAGACTGCGAGAGAAAATAAAGATATCCAACTCCAATTTGCGTAGTAATCTTCTCACCGTTCGCAATAATGCTATTGAGAAAGTTTGTAAAGATAATGATCTTCCTCGTAGTCTGTATCCTTGTCTTTTGGATAATATCCCGACCCGATTCAAGTACCAGTTATTTCTGACAGTAAGGCTGATATAGATGAGAATGAAAGCGAAGATGAAAAAGGAACTAATGGCGAAGATAATGAAGACGAAGATGAAGATAATGATGAAGATAAATCTCAATAGTTTTGTTTTTTCTTTTTGATCTTCTCCTGTATTTATCTCTTTCTTTCTTGCGATAATTATCTGCGACAAATTGTAATATTCTTTCTGCAAATTATTTGTAGCTCCTGATGTCTTTC
Organism: Papaver bracteatum; assembly: GCA_023529315.1. Classification (NCBI taxonomy): domain Eukaryota; kingdom Viridiplantae; phylum Streptophyta; class Magnoliopsida; order Ranunculales; family Papaveraceae; genus Papaver; species Papaver bracteatum. The sequence goes on from JAJJWX010001290.1 coordinate 994,831, forward strand.
AATATATATGATTTTTTTTTGCTATATGAATTTATCATATAATGATGAATAAATTTTTTTACCATTCTATGCATCATTCCCATACTTGCCTCTTGTTATTAATCTGCAATATGATAAATTAATTATTGAAAATATTTCTGCGAAAAATCTGTTATATGCTTCGCAGATATAATCTCTCTTGTGGTCTTATTTCGCCTTCCTAGTTAAAGGTCTTATTATGCCACTTTTATGCGACAAGATCGCAGGACATTCTTACTTTTACATGTAATAATATCCATTGATCTTGCCTTATCATTTAATTTTAATCTCTGCGACAATATGATAAATCTAAGCCTTCTTGTGAGATTAATCTTTCTTTGCTTTTTAAGACTTATGACATTGTCGTCTTTTCGATGAAATCGCAGGACGTCTTTGCGATTTATATCCTCTTATTATTGATTTTATTTATCTCATCTTTTGATCTTATCGCAAAAACCCATTGATCTCATCTTAACATTTCTCTTTAGGCTTTTTGGCCAGTCATGCGGCAATATGACGGGTCTAAATACTATTGCGAATATAAAGTCCCATGACATTGCTGTCTGTGTCACGCGACAATATGACGGGCCTAAATATTCTTGTGATTATAAAGTCCCATGACATTGCCGTATTTTTTGATACACATCTCCCTAATGGAGGGTATCACCCTTATCTCTACCCCCGGTTTCCCCTTAAAGGATTATACATCGGCCATACAAGACTAGCACTTTCCCATCCGGTTCTGCCAACAACCAGTTGTTTTCGCAGTTTTGTCCTTTATGCCTTATAGTTACAAGACTGCACCCTAAGTGGGGTTTTTTTTGGGCCGAACACATCGTAAGACAAGACTTGCCGTGGATGTCCAGGGTAGGTTCATCCATCATGGGCACCCACAGCTCAACCGTGTACCTCAGCGCCTTGATCATACTTTGCATTCCTTAGGAGAAACTCTCGGGCGCCCAACCAGGGTATAACCTTATATAGTTGGGAATCCAAGTTATCTCTCCCGGATGGATTTTCTATAATCCCAAATCTCCATGACTAGGTTCCAAAGAAGCGGTATAGCCTTTCCCATATCCATGCAAAGAGATACCCCCCTTATGACGCACTTTAAGGACATTGCCTCTTACGGAATAGAATCCGCGAACTAAGGTGTACGCCATAGAAGTTCGTCCCATTCTTATATATTTTTAGGCGATTTGTGCCCATTTGCATTAAAAATTCTTATATGATTCAAAATCATCATCTTTTTCTTTTTCTTTTAATAGAAAAATTCTCATTTTTGAGCAAAGTTTTTCTTTTAATATTCTGTGTGCACATATTTTGTTGTTCTTGTTTTTCGATTGTTCGCAGCATGATACTGTAAAACTTCTTTTCTTCTGTGACGAATGATTATTCGCAATTTCTTGATACTTATTTATTTTCTTGAGAGAAATGATTTAGCGGAACACCTTATACTTGTTTGTTCTCCTGCGAAGAGTGAAGATTTCAACTTTTTCCCATATTCGCATGATTAATCACCACCGATTCTTTTGGGACAAACTATTCTTGTAATATATCCTTTCCCCGCAACTCTATATTGTCCACCATCAACTTTTCAGCTCTCTGAGTTTGCCTCCTGTTATGTTTCCAATTACGATTTCGGGCATTTCTTTCTTCGCAAGTATTAATGTCAACTTCATAACACTTATTGCCTTCAAACCAATCACCTTTAATTATCCCAATACCATGAGGATGTGGAAACTTTATGCAATGATGATATGTTGATGCTATGCCCAAGATCCCATGGAGCCATGGTCTTCCAATTAAGGCATTGTAAGGAGATTCTATATCCACTACACAAAACTTGATTTTTGAAGATATCTTGTTCAACGGAATTTCCAGAGTAATTTCTCCTTTTGGATTATTTGCAGTGCCATTAAAACCATAGATATTGTAAGTTGAAGGGATTAACTCATCATCTCTTCCACCCATTGTGCGATAAGTATGATAAAATAAAATGTCTACCGAGCTACCAGTGTCAATTAAAACTTTATCTATTGCCCAAGAATCACTTGCTGCATTACCATCATCTTCTTCTTCCTCTTCTCTGTATTTTGGATTTATCTCTAAATTCACCACCAATGGGTTGTCATGCATCTTCCCGGGCTCTAGTATTTCTTCTGCAGTAAAAGAAACAACTTGTTTCTGCCATTCTTCTAACGGAGAAATCTTCGCAATATTCATCACCTCTCTTCCCTCTATATCCCTTGCAAATACTCTACTTAGCACATTGTCATGGAAATCCTATATCGTTTTCTGCGAATGTACAATTGAATTGCAAAATACATTTTTTGCTGTAGCTCCTACTTCAATGACAAATGTTTCGGCTTCTTTTGCAACATTAAGTCTGCGAATTTCTGGTGCTTGCGGAAATGGCTGCGGTTGTAAATATCTTGCTATAAAATGATTTAATTTCCCCTGTTCAATCATTCGCAAAATAATTCTTTTTACATTTCTACAATTATTCACAGAATGACCATGAAAATGATGATAAGGACAAAATTATTGATTTTGGTTGATGGGATGTGGTTCTTTCCCCATGTTCCAGAGTGAGGGTATATTCTCCATCAAAATAATTGCTTCCCAAATCTTGTTTATATCGGTGTTTAAAGGTGGCAACTTGATGTCTTCCCACATATTCTTCTGACCTCTTTTCTCTCTTGAATAATTCTGCCTCTGTCCACCATAAGTCTCCTGTGGTTGATCAAACCTTGGGACCTTATTATTGTTATTGCGATTATAAAAATTTCTCTCTTTTTCCAATTCCTCCTGATCTCTACTCCCCATTGCTACTATCTTATGTTGATTATCAATCTCCATTTTCTCTCGCGGATTTTGGGAAGTACTTGCTATTGTATTAATCTTCCTTGGTAACAAACTTCCATTTGCTGCGGATAAACTTGTGCCTGCGAGAATTGGATAAGACTCCATCTCATTTTGTTTTTCCTCCAAAGCGATATATTCTTCTTGCAATTCTCGCAGTTCTGTCATGGTGATTGTGTTTTTAACTCTGAAGACCTGGATGTATAATAGATTCGTCACAAACATAGCATTTATGAAGGATAAAATGAGATATCTTTCATCTACTCTTCATGCCATTTCACTACACATTGTCCTCCATCTTATCGTTAAGTGCTTTAAACTCTCACCAACTCTCTGTTTCAATCCAAACATATTTTCAATTCCAGGTCGCGTAAAGTTATTGCTGATGTATGCTCCTAAGAAAGTAGTTTTCAAGTGCATGAATGAAGTTATTGTATTCTTGGGAAGACTTTCGAACCACTTCAGTGCTTCACCAGTTAAACTTGACGCAAAATATTTGCACAAAATGACATCATGGTTCTCCCATTGTAGCATACATCGAATATAAGCTTTGATATGTTGGACAGCACACGTAGTCCCATAAAATATACTGGTCAACACCGGTAAATTGCATTTTGGAGGTATCCATCCTAATTGTACCTCTTGAGTAAATGGAGTTTTCGCAGCTTCTTCGATTGCCTCATCAAGTTGTCTTATTCCTCCTTCTCTTCTGTTATTTATCATTCCCCTCATTTCTGCTAATTCTCGCAAGATTTGTTCATTCTTATCAGAATTTTTCTCCATTAGCCTTTTCAACACAGCCTCTCTTCGTCTGCGTTCATGCCTTTCTTGTCTTGCGATGTTTCGCGCTTCTTCTCCGACATCTTGGTTTTTCCTTCTTCTGCGATTTTCTTCTTCTTGCAAGTTAATTTGTCTTTCATTCTCTTCTCCGCGAATTTCCTCATCCCTTACTGTTTCTCTTCGTTGCCTTTCTATGTCTCTACGAATTCTCTCATATTCCTCATTGAGATTATCATTATTACGATTTTGCGCACGTCGTCTTTCTCGATTATCATGATTATTCTGACGCAACGCTGTTTGAATTTCTTGTTCTTCTACTTCTGCTCGCAATCTCTCTCTTTCTCCCGCTAAATGTACTTGATCAATATCATCTTCGATTATTCTGCGATTTCTTCGAATCTCTTCATCACGTAACATTCTCCTTCTCTCTTCTTGATTTTCTCCCTCATCCTGATTATGTCTAATGTCTAAAGTTTCACCGAGTGGAATATAACGATCATTTATCAAATTCTCGCCAATATTTTGTATAGGGAGATTTTGTCTTGTTTCTTCTCTATATGATCTTGAATTTGATCTCATGCTGCTTCTCGATCTTCTATTTTGCAACCTCAAATTTTCCATTCTTAATTCATGATTTTACCTTGTAAGATTGGCACGTTCTTCTGCCTCTAATCTTATTTCTTCCTGTATCCTTTGTCTTAAATCATCTACTACTTCATGCTCTTCATGAATTAATCCTCCATCCATTTCTTGATTTCTTTCCTCTTCTTGATTTTCCGCTTCTTCTATTGAATCCGACCTCCATGTATGCACACTTACTCTATCATAATCCACATTTCTATCTTGTGCTTGTGTTTGTTGATTCGGTGGTTGGATTGAATTTTCTGCTCCATTTCTCACTCTGCTTCTTCCTGATCTGATCCTTAAAGATCCTTCCAATTCACCTGTTCCTTCCCCTGTAATTTTTTTACTTCTTCTCACTGTTGTTGGTGGTTCTGATGTATTTCTTCTCCTTCTAGCCATTTCTTCAGTTCTAATAATTTCTTCAAATCTTCAAGCTGTAATTTGAAATTTCTCAAATTGATTCTCCCTGTTTCTGGGCGCCAAAATGTAGTTGCAGGAATTCCAACACTACACCCTATTCAAGAATTTATCAATATTTATGACATAATTTGAAGATTAAAGATACTTTTTCATTAATATGATCTTAAGGAATTTTACAAAAATCAAGAACACATAACACTTGATAAAGATTTTCTCTCTCCTAAAAATCTTCCTAGCCCTCAAAAATCCATCCTCATCTATGGAACTATTTATTTCCTTTATATAGGCATTTACATAATGGATTACAGCTCATGACAGCTCATTTACAGTTAAGATTCCCTTTAATTTCAGATCTGAGTTCTTGCGATAAATCGCAGTTAGCACCGCCTTAATCATTCGCAGGTTTTATTGGTTCGTCGCAGAAATGTCACACTTTACTCATGTTTCTGTCGTTTTCATCTGATATGTCATTCCTTACGTCACTTTGAGATGTGTCGCAGAATATCATTGATGTGTCACAGAACTGTTGTTTATTTCGCAAGAATATTGTTGTGACAATATTCTGATCCTCCACAACTTATCATATTCATGGCTTTGGAAAATCTATAACAAAACCTAAAGGCGAAATAGTGGTACGAATTCCGCTAGGGGAGATTGAAACACAAGTAACATTATGTGTGGTAGATGTGGAATCACCATATAACATGTTATTGGGGGGACCATGGATACATGCAATCAAGTCTGTAGCATCAACATTGCATCAATGCATCAAATTTCCTATGCCCAATGGAGTTGGAGAAATTAGAAGAGATACTGATCATGCGAAACTATGTTATCAAATCGAAGTGAGGAATTATGAATGGCGTGAAAATCTGCGAAAAGCTCGCAGAAAAATGGCGAAAGAGACAAAGAAAGAAGAAGAATTTAAAGTTTATATGATAAGAGCAAAAGAATGAAAAGGAATACCCAGTGAAATTTCGCCAGAAGAAGATAAACCTGCAAAAGTTATGAAAACATAAACACCAATGGGAGAACCTGAGGCCAGCTACACCGCAGCAGAACCAACAAAGGAAGTAAATATTGGAAGTGAAGAAGAACCTAAGATGCTGAAAATTGGAACTAAAATGGATGCAGATGAAGAAGAGCGAACCGTAAACCTCTTGCGAGAATATAAGGACATCTTCGCATGGAGTATGGATGAGATGCCTGGAATAGATCCATCAGTTGCATGTCATAAGTTAGAAATTAACAAGGATTTAAGACCATTTAAACAAAGGATAAGAAAATTCGCAACAACATACCATTCCCAAATAGAAGAAGAAATACAGAAAATGCTTGACGCAGGAATTATAAGGCAAGCAAAATACCCGGAATGGATTGCAAATATGGTGGTGGTTCTAAAGAAAAATAAGGGGATAAGAATTTGCATAGACTTTACTGACTTAAACAAATCTCGTCCTAAAGATAGTTTTCCATTACCAGATATTCCTCAAATGGTCGAATCAGCAGCGGGAAATGATAGAATATCTTCATTAGATGGGTATAAAGGTTATAATCAGATTCCTCTCGCTAAAGAAGATCAGGAGCACACTGCATTCTTTGCTCCAAGAGGGTTATTTTGCTATACAAAGATGCCCTTTGGTTTGCGAAATGCTGGTGCAACGTATCAAAGAATAGTGGAGAAGGTGTTTGCGAAGTGGATCCACAAAACATTAGAGGTGTATGTAGATGACATGTTAATCAAGAGTAAATAAGCTAAAAACCATGTGTAGGACTTGAAGGAGATTTTCGATCAAATGCGACACTTTAACATCAAGGTGAATCCTGAAAAGTGCACTTTTGGATTGGCTTCAGGAAATTTTTTAGGATATATTGTGTCAAAAGAAGGAATACAAGTTGATCCAGAGAAAGTACAAGCAATTCGCGACATGCCAACACCGGCAACAGTAAAAGATGTGCAGAAGTTGAATGGGCTCTTGGCTTCGCTAGGAAGATTCATCTCGCGATCATCAGACAAATGCAAGCATTTCTTCAATATACTCAAGAAGGGAACAAAATTCAAGTGGAAAAATGAATGTGAAAAGGCTTTTCAACATGCCAACACCAGCAACAGTAAAAGATGTGCATAAGTTGAATGGGCTCTTGGCTTCTCTAGGAAGATTCATCTCGCGATCATCAGACAAATGCAAGCATTTCAATATACTCAAGAAGGGAACAAAGTTCAAGTGTACAGATGAATGTGAAAAGGCTTTTCAAGGAATTAAAGAACATTTAATGAACATATCTATCTTACAGAAAGCGGATCCAAGAGAAGAATTATTGATCTACCTTGCGAAAACTTCGCACACATTAAGTGCAGTGTTACTGCGAGTGGATGCAGGAATAGAAAAACCAATTTATTACATTAGCAAAACATTTAATACCACAGAGAAAAAATACTCAAAGATTGAGAAGCTAATTCTGGCATTGGTTTATGCAACTTTTAAACTTCGCATCTATTTTCAAGCACATAAAGTAAAAGTATTAACAAAGATGCCATTTGAGTCAGTAATGAAGAATTCAAAAAGATCAGGCAGAGTTGAGAGATGGAATGCACAAGTAGGACACTTTGAAATCAAGTACGACATTTTATATTCGCCAAAATCACAAGTTATAGAAGATTTCTTAGCATAGTTTCCTTTAGAAGATGATGAAGCTGTGGAAGAGATGATGGATAGAAGAAGAACATGGAGACCCAAGAGATCTGTTAACAGAACCCAACGGATGGGAAATATTAGTGGATGGATCATCAAACGGGGAAGGTAATGGAATATGAGTTATCTTAATCTCGCCAGAAGGAGAAAAAATGGCTTTTTCATTTAGATTGGAATTCGCGTCCACTAATAATGAAACGGAATATGAAGCTGTGATACATGCTCTAAAATTCGCAATAGAAATGAAGTTGGAGAATGCTAGAATTACCAGTGATTCGCAATTGGTTATTCACTAAATAAAAAAGAGAATACACAACAAATGAACCATCTTTGAAGAAATACAAGAAACTTGTTGAAGAACTGTCAGCAAAAATTCCAAAAATAAAATGGAAACATATATCAAGAAAATATAACAGACTCGCAGATGCTTTGCTTTCATATCCAGCATGATGACAAATCCAGCTGCGAGATGCATAAAAATTCAGACACTTATATCACCTTCAATCATTAAAGAAGAAGAATAAGCAGATGTAATGATAATAGAAAGTGGCGAAGAAGAACCAAGAGGCAATATTGCAGATTGGCGAACAAAACTTCATGCATATTTGGCGAGAGGAGAAACACCAAGAAATAGATTAGAAGCACACAAGTTAAAAGGCCGTGCAATAAATTATGAATTAAGAGATGGAATATTATATCGCAAATCTTTTATTGTGCCATCACTTAGATGCTTGACACGGGAAGAAGGAGAAAAAGTGTTAAATATGTTGCATAGTGGGGATGCTGGTAATCACAACGGAGGGAGATCTTTGGCATACAGAACAAAAATGCAAGGCTATTGTTGGCCATATATGCATGAAGATTCAAAGCAATTATCAAGACGTTGCGAAGATTGTCAGTGACACGGAAAGAAGATACACGCACCATGGGAACCATTGTCATCTTCAAAAAGTGTATGGTCTTTTGGAAAATGGGTTTTAGATATTGTGGGACCATTTTTACCAGGATCATGGCAGAAGAGATACTTAATTGTCACAACAGATTACTTCACAAAGTGGACATAAGTAAAAGCAGTACAACATATCCGCGACAAAGACATATTTACATTCATATTTGAAAATATCATTTGCATATTTGGAATTCAAGCACAGTTAGTGTCTGATAATGGGAAACAGTTTGAAGGGCAGAACATAGAAATGCTACTGAATGCATTTAAGATAAAATGTGGAAAATCTACTCCTTTGTACCCACAGGCTAATGGACAAGTTGAGGCAACAAATAAGACAATTGCAGACATATTAAAAAAGAAGTTAGAAGGGTACAATAGAACATGGTGTGAACAGATCCATAATGCAGTCTGGGCTTACTACACAACTAGGAGAGAAGCAACTGGGATGTCACCTTTTTGTCTAACATATGGTGTTGAAGCAGTATTACCAACAGAAGTTTCTATTCCTACAACAAAAAGAGAGGCTTGGGAGAAGAATCTTAGTGCTGGTATGATTTTAAGTAAACTTGATGAGTTAGAATAGAAGAGAGAAAAAGCTTTACAACATATGGAAAATTATCAGCGAAGATTAGCTCGCGAGTATAACAAACGTGTCAAAAAACGTGAGTTCCAACCGGGTGATTTAGTGCTGCGAAAAACACCAGGATATCAGCGAGAAAATGGTGGAAAGTTGGCAAGAAAATGGGATGGACCGTATATCATTAAAGAGATAGTTGGAACAGGGGCATATAAATTGATGGATCCGGAGGGTAGAGATGTTGGTCAAATACTTGGTAGACCATGGAACAGACTATATCTAAAAATATATTACTAGTAACAAATTCCGAGAAAGGCTATATGGTGATATAATATATGGTGAAACAGAAGAAATAAATAAAAGAAATTTTTATCACAGCTGCGAGATTATTCAAGAAATAAGAAATAGCGATATTCGAAAGGGAAATATTAGAATGGGACGAACCTTCATGGCGTACACCCTAGTTCACGGATAAAATTTTGCAAGAGGCAAATGTAAGACCTAAAGTACGTCATATAAGGGGGTATCTATTTGCATGGCTCAGGTATAAGGTTATACCGCTGCTGGAACCTGAGTCATGGAGATTTGGGGTAAATGAATCCCATCCGGGGGAGGTACCTTGGATTTTCAACCTGAACTTATGATTTAGGTTGGAAGACTAAGGGTCTCTTCCAAGGAGTGCAGAGTATGATCAAGGATCCTAGGTACACGGTTGAGCCAAGGGTGCCCAGGGCGTATGAAACTACCCTGGCCATTCTTGGAAAGTCTTGACTATGATGCACTCGGGCCGAAGAAAACCCCACCTAGGGTGCAGTCTCGTAACCATAAGCCATATAGGCAAAAGGGATAAGAGGCTGCGAAAACAATTGGTGGCTGTTAAGACTGGATAAGGGGATCTAGTCTTGTATGACCAATGTACGCCTCCTTGAAGGGAAACCAGGGGGAACATAATGGCTTCACCCTCCACTAGGGAGATGATAAGTGTCTTAAGATGAAAATGTCATGAGGCTTTTTACTCACGAGAGTATCAAGACTTGTCATATTTGTGCAACAAATATACAAAGGCAAAAAGCCATGAGAAAAAGATAAGATGAGATTAATGGGTTTTTACATGAAAGTGTAAAGACGTCCTGCGATTTCATCGCAAGACGACAATGTCATGGGGCTTTATTTTCGCCAGAAAACTTAGGCCTGTCATATTGTCGCAACAAATTGACAAAATGAGGATAAGGCAAGATCAATGGGTTCTAACATGCGAATGTAAGAACGTCCTGCGATTTTTTCGCAAAAACAAAAATTGGCAAAACAAGACCTTTAACTAGGAAGGCAACATAAGACCAATAGAATAATTCCAAACATTAACTATTTTCTTTTAAGAATGCAGGAAAGATTTGTTCATTCTAAGAAAGATAATGAGGGGCAAGTATGGGAATTTATAAATTGAATATCATTATCTTTCTCACAAATACTTAAAATGATTGAAGCATAACTAAATTCTAAAGTTGCGTAAAAGCATATCGCTCGCAAGAAAAGGGAAAAGAGGAGATAATTCAAGAAAACAAAAGAGGACTGAAGCTTCAGTATTAGCCTCGCCAGTTTCGTTATCTTTTCCTATGTTATCACCTTCGCCAGTATTTATCTCGTTATGATCAACTCGAGTTTCTTCTTCATTTAACTTCTCGCCAACTGTTGCTTCACCACCAGTATCTGCTTCTTCAGGAGGGATTTATTATTTATCTACTGAATCTTCTTGAGAAACATCTTCTTCACCACTTACATAATCATGATCACTATCAGCGGAACGAGGAATTTCATCATCATCTACTTCTAGAGGCTTGATTGATATAAGGGGAAGAGAGTTTGACAACAAAACTTCATTCACAAGAACTTTAGCGCTAAGATGAACTTGGCGAAGAAAAGCCCTATCACGGTTTATGATCTCCATATCTTTAAAATATTCAAGGTAGTTATATCTTCTTTCTGCTCGACCGCGAGAATGAGCAAGATGAACAGCAAGCAATTCATTTTCCTTGCGAAGTTTAGCCAGTTTATCATTCAAAGCAGAAATAGTTGAATGAAGACTCCTCTCAGATTCTGCGAAAAACAAGAGTAAACATGAAAGATATTCAGACGAAGATTTTGTAAGAAGAATTATAAAGAAATATAATTGAGGAATTAACAGTTGAGGCAGCCAAAAATGACTACCTTCTTTCTGCGAAGTTAAGTTTCGAACTAGTGTCAAGCAAGAATCCTCCCATTGGTCCATGGCATCATCAAATTTATCTCTAACTATGCCCTTCAGATGAGATTTTATGCTTTCTTCTTTAGAGAGGAGATAAATATTTTCCTTTGCTAATGAAGAGTAAGATTCTTCTAATTGGGAATATTGCTCTTTAAGTTGGCTTACCTTTATACTTAAAGCTATTCTACCTTTGATGAGTGTATTTTTCTCAGTGATGGATGATTCAGTTACTTTCTTAAGTTCACCTTTTAGCGAATGTAGGTATCATTCTTGGTTATCATATATTCTTTGAAGAATACTTAGTTGCTGTGAGGAGATTGCCACCTTATTTAAAATATCCATCTTCTCTTGAGATAAAATCTTATTTTCGTCTGATAAAGTTTCCATCGCTTAATTAGCCTTGGTTAACAAATAAGAGATACGAGATATTTTGCTACTTAATAGATCTTGTATCTGTGCTAATTGTGTGTTCTCTTTGGTAAGGTTCCCTATTTGATCAAGGGAATATGTGTGAAGATTATCTAATCGGTTATATTGGTCCATCCAAGAATCTCTATCAACACGAATCTCTTCAGCAACGGATTCAGCTTTGAATATCCCCATTAATCGATTCTGATTTAAGGCTTAATGTGCGAACAAAGGATTTTAAGAAAATGGAGTATGAAAAGAAGAAAAACAGTTAACGTAGGAAAATCAAAGACAGAGATAGAATAATTTATACCTTTTAATTCATCATTTCTCTTGCGAAGATTCTCGTAATTCAGTGAAGAATTGTTAAGTTTATGATGAAGAGTATCACATTCTAAAGTCTTGGATTGGAGAGCCCCCTTTAAAGCTTGAACTTCATTTTTTAGAGATGCTTGCGAAACCATTCGGTCAGAACCAAAATATTTATTTAAAATCTCGCAGACACTATGCCTAACAGGATCGATAGAAGATTTCCTAGCATCATCTAAAATATTAGACAAAACCTTAAAAACAACATATACTCCTATTGAAGTTTCTTTAGAAGAGGGGAGAGATGTAGATGGCGAAAAGGTGACGATAGAAAGTTTGGGATTTGAATTATTCGCAACAAATGCATCATCCAAAGATGAAGTTTCTGGAAAAGTAATAATTGGAATTTAAGTAGAGTTAACTTGAGAAGCAACTATAGTAGAAGGGGAAGAAACTTCATTCGTAGCAATTTCAGGAATTTCATTTGTAAAAGGATCAATTGAGGCAGGGATATTTATGGCGATGTTCTCACAGACATAAATTAGAGGTTCAGTTTGCGAAGATGTAGGAATAGAACTGGCAGAAATTAATTTGGGAATAGTAATGGAAAAATCAACAGCTTTAACCTGGCGAGATTTCTTGCGAGGCACATTAGTGTTCTCATCACCATGCGAATAACAATCTAGATAAGAAACAGAGGCAACAATATTGTTATTAAAAAAACAAATGTTTCTTACTACCTTATGATTCGCAGGCTTCTTTTTCTTTTCATCATATTTTTGCAGTGAATTTCTGGAAGAATTAAGGTTTTGACTTCAAATTTGGTGTTATAAGTGATTCCGCTGAAACGAAAACACAGTATGGGAATTACATAAAATCAAATAAAGACAGATCAAATAATTTGATGAACATAATTTAGATAAGAAAGATTGAGTTTAGCAACGTTAGAAGAACATATACCTTGATGACTCCATGAAAGCAGTAGCAGATGAATCTTTGGAGGAAGAAAGTTGCAGACGGAAAAAAGTACAAACAAACAAAAAGACGAGGAAGACGGAGAAACAGAAAAAGAAGATTATTTCTGTACCAGATTCTACCTTTTATAGACAAAGGGATGGTGACCGGATAATAATGAAAATATCGGTAAAAAGAGGAATATTCGACACGTGTAAGCGGTTATACTTAATTTACGGGGCTTTGTCGAGAAGGGAATATGGAAATATAGGAAGCTGCGGCATTCTTCAATTTTCATGATCTTTTCCCCTTCGCAGAAAAGACATGAGAAGAGGCAAGATGTAGGATCAGAATATCGCCACAGTAATACTCTTGCGAAATTTATAAACAACATTTCTGCGAGTTCTTCAACAACACACTGCGAGTGTCGCATAATGACTCGAAGAATGACATAGCGGATGATGGTAACTGAAACACGAGAAGATCATGACGATCCTGCGAAGATTATATCATCTGCGAAAATTGACATTACAACTACTACGAGAGTATCGCGAGTCAGATCCGAAATTAAAGGATAGCTTAGCTGTCATCCACTATGTAACTACCCTATATAAAGAGAACTAATAGACTCAGAAATGGAGAGATCAATTTGAAAGTATTGAGGAGAGAGAAAGTTTAAGAGAGTGGTTGTATTCTTGATTTCTTTCATTTATTGTAATATTTCTGAGAATTAATCAATAAAAGTGTTTTTCTTATTCTTCAAATATGTGTTGATTATTATGAATTCTTGTGAGGGGTGTAGTGTAGGAATTCCTGCAACTATAGAGACCATGTAGGTTAACGTCTTGAAGACTTCATTGGGATTATGAAGCCAGAACGACACTACTTTCTTGTAGTTGTGTGATCTGATCTTGTTGTTTTTATCGTATTTGAGTACAATCGTAAGATTGGATTGAGATTGATTTATCTGATAGGCAAGATATAAAAGTAATCACTAACACCTTCGTCTCATCGTTTGTGATTCCACAATATCTTCTTTCGCTAGTCGATTAAGATTATTGTAAGGTGATTGATAATTCTAGGTTGTTCTTCGGGAATATAAGCTTGGGTTGTCAATTGGTTCATGTTCACATTAATTTATCAAAATACGGAACAAAAACTCGCAGGTATTTCTGTGGGAGACAGATTTATCTATTACCATAGACTTTTCTGTGTGATACATATTTGTTTATTAAAGTCTTCGACTTTGGGTCATAGAAACTCTTAGTTGTGGGTGAGATCAGCTAAGGGAATCAAGTGCATAGTATCCTACTTGGATCAGAGACGTAAGGAGCGCAACTGTACCTTGGATCAGTATGATATTGGTTAGGGTTCAACTACAGTACAGACCGAAGTTAGTTTGTAATAGGCTAGTGTCTGTAACGGCTTAATACATTATATGTTCAATCGGGACTTGGTCACAGGGTTTTTCTGCATTTGCGGTTTCCACGTTAACAAAACTTATGGAGTCTGTGTTATCTTCGCATTATATTTTGTTATATAATTGAAATATCACAGGTTGTGTGTTAAATCGATCAATTGGGAAATCCAACCCTTGGTTGTTGATTGAAATTGATTGATCCTTAAACATTGGTATTTGGTACCGTTCAAGTGATTTATCTTGTATTCAATTAGACTCGCAGATTTCTATTTGCTTGAGTATGTATTGAATCGAGAAAGAGAGATATAACTCTTTGATATACTTTTATTAAGATTGAGTATGACTGTCTAGTTGATTCTCTTAGAAGTATATTGGAGTTAGTCTATATAGATTGCTAATCAAAATATTGGGTGTGGTTGTTAGACCCCCGCTTTTTCAATTATACACGGTTCGGTTACGGTCTATGTTATTAAAGTGTATATTTTGCTATGTTAATCTTTACTCAAGTTTTTCATCTAACGATGATTATTGATTGCTTGGTTCCAAATCTATCTTAGCTTAAACCTAAAGCAACCATGATATTGAAAATCTACCAAAGGAGAACCTCTAACAACTGGGATCTTTAAATCCCTGACACTATTCTTGTGTGTCCTAGTTGTAAACTAGAGTCATCCTCTCCTTCAAACCCTTCTAGGGTTTAGCGAATAAAAAGACTTCACCTGGGGATTCATGAATCCAGGTCTAACTATCTTTATTTTGATAGTTCTAGTATCATGATCTTATTTTCAAACAAGATAGATATAAATCACAAAGTGTCTTCGTCTCAGACTTTGTGATTTCACAAGTTTCGACTTGTGAGGTGAATAATAATCTAGACTGCACTTCGGGAGTCATAAGACCGATTTTTGAGGTTTTCTAGCTAGACTTTGTCTATTGCAATTGATTTCCTACCTCACCATGATCTTTAATCAGAACGGAAATCAAAAACAAGCTTATCTGTGGGAGGCTGATTGGTTTAAAGTTTTCAATTGAGTTGAAGCAACTCTTAGGCTATAAAGGATGTTAGCTAAGGGAATCATTTGCGCGGAGTCCTACTGGGATTCAAGAGGTGTAAGGAGCGTAACTATAACTAAATTGTTGTGACATTTTAATTCTGTAGTTGCAGGAAAACTTACACTACACCCTTGATAAGAATTTACAGTAATTAACACATATTTGAAGATTAAAAACAACACTTTCTTATTTGATTCTCATAAAATGTTTACAAGAAATGGAAGAAATCATGAATACAACCGCTCTCTTGAATTTTCTCTCTCTTTAAGACTTTCTCAACACTCAAAAATACATCATCCTCTTTCTGAATCTACCGGGTCTCTTTATATAGGGTAGTTACATAGTGGATGACAGCTAAGATGTCCTTTAATTTCGGATCTGACTTGCGATATTATCGCAGTAGTTATAATGTCAATTCTCGCAAGCGTTTTAACCATCGCATGACAATCATGCTCTTCTCGTGTTTCTTCATTCGTCAGCTATTACGTCACTCTTTAAATTATCTTGTGATACTCGCAAAGTGTTGTTGAAGAGCTCGCGGTGGTGTTCACAGAAGTGTTGTTAATCTCGCAAGAGTAATATCATGACGATATTCTGGTCCTACATCTTGCCTCTTCTCATGTATTTTCTTCGAAAAGAAAAGACCATGAGAAATATTAGAAAAGCCGCAACTGTCGATTTTTCATGTTCTTTTGACACATACCTTTTCCTCGCCAGGTTTGTTACACGTATCTTTTTATCCATTCAACTTCTGACACGTCCCTTTCAACCGCCGCGTTCCACCGTTCACGTCTCTTCCTTGTATTAATTGCACTTATCTTCTCGAGATTTTTTACCTTCTATATATATCTTCTTCACTCTTTTCTTTTCTTCTTTTTCTTCCTTCTCTCCATAATCTCTCTGCAAATTCACTGTTCTTCTATAAATTCCGGATCTGCTACTGTTACAGTTTTTATTTCGATCTTTTACTCCTTCAAACTTCATTCTTATACTAAAAATGGTTGCAGCCGGTCGCAAATATGTGATTGATTTTGAGTGGATTCAAAAAGAACTTCAAGACAAAGGTTTTACTTTATCCATGATTCCTAATCAAAACTCTAAGTCTGAACTTTCTGTTCCATTATTTTCTGATCTTCCATGTAACCATGAGAAGATCATAGTCTTGCTAGGCCAGCTTGGATGGTCTTCCCATTCCTCTCTATGACCCTGAACTTCCTTTATTCTATGAGATACTCTCTCACGCGAAGTTCTTGCGAGCGATATATCGGTTGAGTGGGGATTGCATTCGCTTAATGCTTGAGTATGCTACTCGCGGTGCTGGTAAAGAGTCTCGTTACCCTGATACTGCGAAGAATCCTAAATTCAAGGATATTCCAATTGTCCCCGCGAAGTATACCGTGGAGAACTTCTTCATAAATTACGATAAGAAAGACAGCACTTTCTGGGGTGTCCGCTTACAGAAGAAGGATGACATCGCTGAATATAAAGTTCTTATATTAGATATCGATTGGCATACAATTAATAATCAAGGCCCTCTCCACTCCAGTGATGATAAACGGTTCATTTTTCCATTATGCCTAGAGGGTCCCTACATCTCCGGTCCTCATGCATTGCCTGCGAATCTCGCAGAATATCAACCGTGGGTTTTCAACTGGCCTGAAAGGAATTAAGAGGTATATTCCCTCAAATTTTTTGCATAATTATCATTATTATCTTCCTCATGTTTTCATACTCTCGCTGACTACTCCAATTTTTCCAGATTAACAGGCTGAAACTTAACTACCAGAAATTTGGGAAGCTCAACACCTTTTTAGCCCTTAAATCTCTCACAGATGAAGTAAGAAATACTCTTTTATGATTCTTAACAATATATTGTTGCCTCTATTTTTATCCTTATTTGTGTTCACAGGTTATTGAAGAAATAGAACCTGTGAAGATTGTGAAACCTAAGGGGAAAGACAAAGATGCTTCTAGCAAGGATAAATCTACTATTCCTCACAAAGAAAAGTCTATTGCTCCTCGCAGAGAGAAATCTGGTGCTCATCCCTCAAAGAAAATAAAAACCCAATTCTCTTCTTCTTCAACTCCTCAATCTAATAAAGAAAATTCAAGGGATGATTCTGATAATGACAACGATGATGATGATGTTGATATCCCTTCCGCAATGGAATCCTTCCAATCTGAATCTTCCATGGCCCAGCTATCTTACATTTTTGGTGATATTACACATGGTATCACAAATTATTATGGAAATGAAGCTCTTAATGGGGTATCCCAGGCTCTTGGCAAGATCTGCGATGCTCCCATATTGGTTGATAATGATTCTCTCCAAGGAATCTCAAGATCAATAACTCTCAGTCTCTTATATTCTCTTGGTATTCTGGTATGTTTTCACTTCTTCACCGCATTTATGTATTCATTTCCTCGCTAAGCTTTAATCTACATTGTTCCCTCGCAGACTGGAAGAGCTTCCTTTACTGTTGCCTCAGACTTGGAGAAGAGGTGTGCATCTTTTCACAAGAAGAATAATGTTCTTCGCAAGAAGAATGTGGAGTTGGAATCTGAGTCCGCTAGTCTTCGTAGGCAATTGGAATCTGGTTCTGCTGACCTTCAATAAAAGATCAAGCGGTTGGAAATTGAACTTTCTTCCTCGCGAGATAAGGTCGTAAGCCTCCAAGCTGCGAACGATCAACTTTATGGTAAGAAGTCTTTCCCTTTTTCTTAACCTTGTATCTCTTTGCATTTTTTTTTCTTCTTCGCAGATGTATACGGCCTTTCTGACGAAGCTGTATTCCTTCGTTCTTTTCCAAACCCAATAGATGATGATACTCTTCTCAATCGACTTAATGAATCCTTAAGTAACTATTCAAATGAACAGATTAATTCCCTTTCTGTAGATGATCTTAGATCCAAATTTCATCTTTTAGCAATTGATCACAAATCTAGTTTGAGAGAGGCTAATACATCCAAGCATCAATATCTTAACTCTAAAGAAGAAATCAAGATTCTAAGAGCCAAAAAAAGTGATCTTATAGATGAAAAAGATCGCATCTCTAGGCAAGGAGCTTAAACTTTAGCGGATTTTCATAAAACCCTTCTTGAAGTCAAAATTGAAAGATATAAACTTATCCGCGAGAAAGAGGATCTTGTTGAAAGATAAAACCAAATTCGTTCCCGTCTTCTTATTGATAATGACGATGAATTTGCCTGGGCTGCAAAGATTCTTGACAATGCCAGAGCTAACTTAGGTGTAGATGTTAGTCTTCACGCTGAACAAGCGGCTTTAATTAAAGACTTTATTTCTAAAAGAGAAGGTTGTTAATTGTTCTTCCTTTTTAATTTCTTGTCTTTCATAGCTTCTTGCAAAATTTCCAACTTGTTATTATATACTCGCAGGAGCTGAAAAGAGATACTCTGAAAGAATTGGAGAACTTGAAGCTGATAAGAATCAACTCGCAAAGACTCTTGTTGCTCGCAATGAGAAATATTCAAAATTGATGACCCAATTAAAGATTACTGCTACCAATTTTAGTAATTTCCTTGTTGGTGTTCGCAATGATTCTTCCAAGAAGGTCTGCGATGATCATAACATCCCTCATTCTTTGTATCCTTTCCTCGCAGAAGAAGTTCCAAAGAATACTCCAAATCTTGTTATCGGATGATAAAAGTCAAGAATCTGGAGGAGACGAAGGATACAGCGAAGATGACGGTGAAGACAAAGAAGAAAAATATGGCGAGGATAATGATGGATCTAACTAGTTTTGTTTCCTCTTTTTAATCTCCTTGTAATATTTGAACATTTATCTCCTTCTTCTTGTGATATTACTGCAAGGGTCCTTGATGTATAAATTTCTTTTGCTTCTATCTGTATAAATTAGAAAACAATTCTTTTCTGCAATATAGTTAATCAACATGATTATTAATCTTTAACTATCTGTGTAAATGTATCATATAATAATGTCTACGTAAATTTATCATATGATGATGAATAATAATTTTATCATTCTGTTCATTCCCATACTTGCCTCTGTTATTCATCTGCAATATGAAAAACATTGAGTAGAGCTTAGATATTAGTTGTGAATAAAATCTATTTAAATACTCTTGCCTCTATCTTTGCGATAATATCACAAGTCTCATTATCTCTGCTCCAATATCGCAGTTATTCAATCTTGAATTCTTGTGGTCTTATTATGCCTTCCTAGTTAAAGGTCTTATTTTGCCACATTTTGTATTAGCGACAAAATCGCAGTACGTCCTTACACTTGTATGTAAAAACCCATTGATCTTGCCTTATCTGTATTTTTTCAATTTATCTGTGACAATATGACTAGTCTAAGTTCCCTTGCGAGAACAAAGCTTCATGACATTGCCGTCTTGCGATGAAATCGCAGGACGTCTTTATACTTTCATATAAAAACCCATTGATCTCATCTTAAATTTTTCTTATGGATTGTTGCCTCTGTATAATATTCGTCACGCAACAATATGACAGGCCTAAATGCTCTTGCGAGCGTAAATCCCCATGACATTGCCGTCTTTAGACACTTATCAGCTCCCTAATGGAGGGTGTCGCCCTTATCTTCCCCCTGGTTGCCCCTTCAAGGAGTGCACATCGGTCATACAAGACTAGATCCTCCCATCCGGATTTACCAGCAACTAGTTGTTTTCGCAACCTCTTGTCCTTTATACCTATATGGCTTATAGTTACAAGACTACACCCTAAGTGGGGTTTTCTTCAAGCCGAGTGCATCATAGCCAAGACTTACCAAGAATGGACAGGGTAGGTTTGTCCGTCCTGGGCATCCTTGGTTCAACCGTGTACCTCGGCGCCTTGGTCATACTCTACACCCCTTAGAAGAGACCTTCAGTCGTCCAACCAGGGTATAACCTTATATAGTTGGAAAACTAAAGTATCTCTCCTGGATAGGTATCTCAAAGAGATGGACCCCAGTCTCCGTGTCTCAGGTTCCAGCAGCGGTATAACCTTATCCCTGAGCCACGCAAAGAGATACCCCCTTATATGACGCACTTTAGGTCTTACATTTGCCTCTTGCGAAATTGTATCCGCGAACTAGGGTGTACGCCATATAGGTTTGTCCCATTCTTACGTTTTTGCGAAATCTTATTCGCATTTCTTGCGAGTAATGCAATTCTGATGAAATTTATTTTCTTTGATTTTCTTTTCATTTGCATTTCAATCTTTCAATACCATCTTTTTCATTCAAATAAAATGTTCTTTTGAAACAAATCATTCATAAACTTCTTAAATTTATTCATTTTACCTTACTACTTACTACTTTCTGCATCTGCTCTTTTGTTGCGTTTTGCATCTGCGATCAGCTCGCCATTCATATACTCATGTTGATTTTGTAGTATTTTCTCTTATCGCCGCTCTATTGTATCAACTATCAGCTTATCACATTTTTGTTTTTGCTTGATATTATGTTTTCAATTTCTATTTTTTGCTCTAATTTCTATTCTTCGCTGTTCTTTGATGAAATTTCAGAACAAATTCTCCGCTTTAGCTCCAACCTCTATCACAAATGTTTTTGCTCCTTTTATAGTATTCACTCTGCGAATTTCTGGTGCTGGTAGTAGCTGCTGAGATTGCGGATGTCCTATTAGAAAATGATTTAACTTTCCCTTATCAATCATCCTCAAAATTATTCTTTTTACGTTCCTACAATCGTTTATTGAATGTCCATGGAAATGATGTTAAGGAAAAAATTCTTGATTTCGATTATTTTGATGTGGCTCTTTTCCCATGTTCCAGGGTGATGGTATATTTTCCATCAAAATGATAGCTTCCCCAATTTTTTCTATGCTGGCATTCAGGGGTGGCGTCTTAATTTCTTCACATATTACCCTTTGATTCCCTTGTCCTCTGAAATTATTTTACCTCTGACCACCATAAGTCTCTTGCGGCTGATCAAGTCTTTGAATTTTATTATTTCCACCGCGATTGTAATAATTCCTTTATCTTTCATACTCTTCTTGATCTCGACTCCCATAGCTACTAACTTCTGCTGATTTTCAATCACCACTTTCTCTTGTTGTGGTTGCGAGGTGCTCGCCACATTATTGATCATTTTAGGAAGTAAACTCGCGTTCGCTGCTATTGAGATGGTGTTTGCGACTTGATATGATTCCATCTCATTTTCTTTTCCTCCAAAGCAATGTATTCTTCTTGTAGTTCTCGTAGCTCAGTCATTATGATGGTATTTTTGATTCTGAAAATTTGTATGTACAGAAGATTGGTTGCGAACATGGAATTAATGAAAGATAAAATGAGGTATGTCTCATCCACTCTTCCTGCCATTTCACTGCACATTGTCTTTCATCTTATGGTTAGGTGTTTCAGACTCTTGCCAATCCTCTGTTTTAATCCAAATACATCTTCAATACCGGGTCGTGAAGAATTGTTGCTTATATATGCTCCCAGAAACGTAGATTGCAAATGGTCGAAAGAAGTTATTGTATTTTTAGGTAAGCCTTCGAACCATTTTAACGCCTCGCCAGTTAAACTAGATGCAAAGTACTTGCATAACATAGCATCATGGTTTTCCCATTGTAGCATACACCTAACATAAGCCTTCACATGTTCAATAGCACAGGTAGTCCCATCGAAGATACTGGTTAATGCTGGTAAATTGCATTTGGGAGGGATTCCTCTTAATTGTACTTCTTGAGTAAATGGAGTTCTCGCAGATTCTTCAATGGATTCATCAAGTTGTCCCCTGCCTCCTTATCTTCTGTTATTCAACATTCCCCTCATTTCTCCTAATTCTCTTAAAATTTGTTCATTTCCAGCTGAATTTTGCTCCATCGGTCTTTTTAGTGCAGCTTCTCTTCTTCTACGTTCATGCCTTCATTGTCTTGCGAGATTTTGTGTATCTTTATATGTATCTTCATGCTTCATTCTCCTGCGATTTTCCACTTCAACGCCTTCTAGATTTTGCAACTGATTATGTCTCCCAATTTCTTCTCTACGAATTTCTTCATTTCTCATCGCTTCTCTTCGCTTTCTTTTTATTCTTCTTTGTATTCTATCAAATTCTTCATTGATATTATGGTTATGGCGATTTTTTATGCGTCTTCTTTCTCGATCATCATGATTATTCTGCCGTATTGCTTCTTGAAACTCTTGTTCTTCAATTTCTGCTCTTAATCTTTCTCTTTCGCAAGCCAGACGTGCTTGTTCAGCATAATGTCTCTCAATTTCCTCCTCAATGATTATTTGATTTCTTTGGATTTCTCGCCCATGTAATATTCTTCTACCTTCTTCTGGATTTTATTCACCATCTTGGTTGTTTCCACCTTCTTGATTTATATTATTACGTCTACCATCCAAAGCTTCACCGCGTGGATCATAACGATCATTAATTATCTCTTCTGCTCCATGACGTTGCTCTTCATTTGGATTTTGCATTTCTTCTCGGATATTTTCTCTAGCATTTCTCATAGGGGAATTTCGCCTTGGTCCTTTTCTAAATGATCTTGAACTTGATCTAGTAGTACTTCTTGATCTCCTACTCTGCAATCTCAAATTCTCCATTCTTAACTCGTGATTTTGTCTTGTTAACTTTGCACGTTCTTCTGCTTCTACCTTCCTTTCCTCTTGTATTCCTTGTCTTAAATCATCTGTTGTTTCATTTTCGCCTTCTCCATGAATTAATCTTTCAACCACTCCTTGATCAATTTCTTCTCTTCTCTTATTTCTTAACTGTCGATCTTCTGCTTCATCCATCGAAACTGATCGCCAAGTATGCACGCTAACTCTACCATAATCCACAACTCTATCTTGTATTGGTGTTTGCTGATTTGGCTGTTGAACCTGATTTTCTCCATCATTCCTTGTTCTATTTTTTCTTGTTCTTATTCTTGAAGATCCTCCCATTTTATTTGTTTCTCCACCTTCAAGTATTTTACTCCTTCTTACGGTTGTTGGTGGCTCTGATGTGTTTCTTCTTCTTCTAGCCATTAATCTTAGTAATCTCTTGAATGTTGCGTGAGATCTTTCACTAATTATTCCAAATTCCTTCCATTCACAATGTCAATTTTTATCTTTTTCTTCAAATAATCATCAATTCCTCCCTGTTTCGGGCGCTAAATGTAGTTGCAGAAAATCCTACACTATACCCTTGATAAGATCTTTCGGTAATTAACACATATTTGATGATTAAAACAACACTTTATTATTTGATTTTTTGAAATGTTTACAAATAAAGGAAGAAGATCAAGAATACAACCGCTCTCTTAAATTTTCTCTCTCCTCAAGACTTTCTCAACACTCAAAAATACATCGTCCTCTCTCTGGACATACTGGGTCTATTTATATAGGATAGTTACATAATGGATGACAGCTAAGCTGTCCTTTAATTTCGGATCTGGCTTGTGATGTTCTCGCGGTAGTTATAATGTCAATTCTCGCAAGCGTTCTAACCATCGCAGAACGATCATGCTCTTCTCATTTTTTCTTCAATCGTCAGCTATTACGTCACTCTTTGAATCAATCTTTAAGTTATTCTGTGACGCTCGCAAAGTGTTGGAGCTCGCGGTATTCTCGTAGAAGTGTTGTTTATCTCGCAGGAACATTGTTGTAGCGATATTCTGGTCCTACAAATACATTCTAACCAAAGATACCCCTAGCTGCTCGTACTTAGATATGTACGAGCCAAGGGCAGCCTTCGTAATTGTCTTTAGCTGTTGAGATGTGTATAAATGCATTCTAACCAAAGATAAGCTCCATCTTTTCCCCTGGATGCTCGTACTTAGATACATATGAGCCGAGGATAGTCTTCGTAATAGTCTTTGGCTGTTGAGAATTTGTATAAATACATTCGAGCCAAAGATAAGCTCAATTTTTTCCCATGGCTGCTTGTACTTAGATACGTGCGAGACAAGGGAAGTCTTCCTTTTTATCTTTGACTGTTGAGAAGAGCCAAAGATAACCTTGATCTTTATTATTGTCCTTGATTGTTGAGAAAGTATATGGATACGTTCGATTCAAGGACAACCTTCGCATTTTTCCTTGGCTGCTGAGAACGTATATGGACACGTTCGGGCCAAAGATAACCTTCGTCTTTGCCCTTAGCAGTTCGTACTTAGCTACGTACGAACCATTGGCAGCCTTCGTAATTGTATTTGGCTGTTGAAAGTGTATATAAATACACTCGAGCCAAAGATAAGCTTTATTTTCGCTCAAAGGATTCGTAATTTTGACCTTCCTATTTCCGCTTCCTCAGAGTAAAGAGAAAAAGGGGTAGGGTACGTTCCTAGTAGCCCCATTACAGAAAAAATATATTAAAAGTTTAATATAGAACTTAATAAAGATATGTTTGTTGAGTTTGTATTTAATAGAATTGTCCAATATTTGGGGCTTAGTTCCTAAATGAACCTCAGATTCAAAAACGACAGAGAGTACTGCAAGCTGAGGTAAAGAGGTTCCTCAAATATTCAAAAACGATAGAGAATACTGCAAGCTGGGTAAAAGAAGGCGTCTGTTAAAGAAAATGACCCTCAATTCAAAAATGACCTTAGGGATTTTACTTCCAAAACTTTTTACTAAGATTCCCTCCAAAACAGAGGTATTCAGATCCGGCAAAGGTTTGCTCAGATATTCAAAAACGACATAAAATACTACAAGCCGAGTAAAAGAAGGCGTCTGCGACAGAAAACAACCCTCGGCTCATAAATAACCTTAAGGATTTTACTCCAAAACTTTTTACTGAGATTCCCTCGAAAACAGAGGTATTCAGATCCCAAGATGATTTGCTCATGAGAAAGCAAATAAAAATAATAGCTTTTTGAGCTTTAAAAAGTGTTTTTAAAGGTGTTTCTTAACCACTTTTTGTAGATCCGTAAGATTTCAAGATTTTTTCGAGGTTTAATACTCGAAAACTTGTCAAAGAATGATAAATCTTCACTAGGAAGTGACATTTATCCCTCTTATTATTATATCTGATCTTCTAATGAAGATCTAAAGAAAAAAGATGATGAAATAGCCAAAACAACGAAAATCGAGAGCTTTTCGGTCCATCTCATTTCTAGCGTCAAACTGTGACTACTATTTTTTCCATAGTCTACATAATGTATACAACTCAGAGAATCTGATACTAAGGAGTATGGATGTCTCAGTTTAACTGATAATGCTAAGTAAATAACAGGTATGTTTGAAATGAGATCTGCTCGGAAGATCATATACTAAGTAAGTAAAGATACTTTTTAAGAGCAGATGCTAAGAAAACAAAGGTACGTCTGTAGAACAGAGATGAGTAAGCAAATAAGCTAAATAAAGAGATATCTCAGATGAACAGAGATAACTCAAAAAGCAAAGATAACTCAGAGAACAGAGATAACTCAGTAAGTAAATATCTAGATAAGAAGATAATGTAAGTGCAAATAAGTTATCAAATCACACAAGAGATTATCTGGTTTGGTTAATTCTAACCTACGTCCACGGGTAAAGATAGTAAGTTTATTATTGATCTTATTACAAATGGGTGGAAGAACTCCATTAAAGAAAGTATGAAGCTCCTAAAGTGAAGAAGTATAGAGAGAGAGGTCATTTTCCCTAATTCCTAACCAACCCAATTGTCCCCCCCTTCTCTTGAGATGAGGATGTGTATTTATAGCCCCATATGCATTATGGATATCTTTGGTGTCTTATGTTCCATTGAGATTTGATTGTCCTTGGTCAATCTAGTACCTTCTTTGGCCGCCCACCATCTCCAATTAGATGATTCCACCTTAGCTTCCCCCACGTGCCATCGTCAACTGTGAATCCTCCATACAAGTTGTACCTTCATTGGCCGCCCACAATCTCCAATCATACGATGCCATCTTAGCTTCCCCCACGTGCTATCGTGAATGTTGAATCCTCCGTACAAGTTGCACCTTTGTTGGCCGCGTACCTTCCTAGTCATAGGATGCCACGTACTATGAGCCCACGTGGTTAAATAACGCGCCTTTGTACTAAAAGCTATACAGATTGCTGAGCTACCTCTGACAGACAGACACACCCATGTGCTTGTACTACACCCTATTGCTTAAAAGTTAAGCAATATTGGTAGTGATTTGGCGTAATCCGTTGTAGATTACTTTGCTACTCCATCCTTTAATAGTGCGCTACACGTTGAGGGAGATAGCTTCATAACTAAGCATCCCAAGGAGAGATGTAGTGTGCGTTATTATAACATAATAAGTTGATTCACCTTTAATATTGTGTCACATGGCACACCAGATATTTGGTACTCATAAAGTTTTTTAATTTATTTTGGCACATGATCACCTTGAGTACCAAGGAATATCTTTGAACAATAAATGATAAGAGTTACTGCTTATGTTAAAAGTATGTTGACATCTTTTCACTACAAATCCTTATTTCATATTTACATGGATTTACTTTCTTGGAATCGGTTATACCAAACTTACAAATAATTTTATAATTGGTTTGCCAGTATTCTAGGATTACTATGTGATTAATCATACCACACCACAATGGTTAATTGTGATCGGTCATACCAAGTCACATACATGGGTTCAGATCGGTTATACCTAAATATGGTACCTACTTGTGATCGGTCACACCATTCACTGGGATCGGTTACACCTGTTAGAGCATTTCCCGGTCGAACTCGCATACGTAGATATCTCAAGCATGTTTGTCAATATTAGTGATCAAAACTATACGTCTTGATTTCTAGTTTACATATTGTAGTTGCAGGATTTCCAACACTACACCCTTGTCAAGAATCTATGAAAATTAAGTCATAATTGTGGATGAACAACAACACTTTTATTAATTCACTTTCAGGAAGATTTACAAGAAATATCAAAACTCAGAAATACAACTTTATTTCTGGAGTTTCTCTCTCCTCAAAACTTTCTCAACTCTCAAAAGTACATCATCCTCTTCTGGATTTAGTCGAACCCTTTATATAGGAAAATACATAGTGGAAGATAGCTAAGATTTCCCCTTAATTCGGATTTACTCTGCGATCTCATCGCCATAACTTTAGTCTTCATCTTCGCCAACTTTGTAACCATCGTGAATCAGACTTATTCTTCTCATATATCTTCGGTCATTAATTGTTATATTACTCTTTTGTGACACTCGCCAAATGTCGTTGAAGAATCTTGCGACGTTCTCGTCAAAGTATTATTAATACTCGCAGAAATGTTTGGGTTTCTCGCAGAAGTGTTGTTTCCATCGCGAGAATATCGTTGTGGCGATATTCTGTTCCTACATCTTGCCTCTTCTCATGTCTTTTCTGCGAAGAAGATAAGATATGAGAATCAAAATACCGCAACTACTTATCTTTTCATTATCATTTTAGCTCTGACACATTTCTGTGTTTCTTCACCAGCTGTCTCCATGTAGTTTCTCCTTCCAATTAACATTTGACACGTTAATTTAAACCGCTACGATTTGACCGTTCATATCCTCTCGTTACATTAATTGTATTTATTTTCTCGAGAAATTTCTTCCTCTATAAATACCTCTCTCATTCTTCTCTTTTCCTCTTTTTACTTTCTTCTTCATTCTTCTTCTCTGCAACTTTACTGTTCTTCCGTAAATTGCGCATTTATTATTCTCGCGATTTCTTTCTTCTTTTTCAATTTCTTCCTTTATTCCCATACTTCAAAAATGGTGGCTGCTGGTGCTAAGAATTTGACTGCGTTTAACGAGATGAGAGAAAATCTCAAAAACAAAGGTTTTACTTTGTCAACAATTCTAGGTCAAGATTCTAAATCTGAACTTTCTGTCAAGTTATTTTCTGAACATCAACTTTCTCGCAATAAAATTATAGTATCGCTAGGTCAACTTGAAGATGGCCTTCCCATTCCACTTTATGACCCTAGACTTCCCTTATCTTATCAAATAATTTCTCATGAGAAATTTTCACGAGCAGTGTATCAATTAGGTGGAGATTGTATTAGATTATTACTTGAATATGCCTCTCGCGGTGCTAATAAAGGTTCTCGTTATCCTGATGATGCGAAAAATCCTGAATTCAAAGATGTTCCCATCATTCCTGCGATGTATATTGTGGAAAATTTCTTTATCAATTATGACATAATTCCCATGAAAAGAGATCGCACTCGCTGGGGATTCCGCATACAGAAGAAAGATAAAATCGCTGAAGATAAAATTGTCATGTTAGATATTGATTTTCATACAAAAACCAATCAAGGCCCTCGCCATTCTAATGATGATAAGTGGTTTATTTTTCCATTACTTCTTGAAGGAGATTATATCTCTGGTTCTCTCGCATTGCCCGTGAATCTTCAAGAGTATCAGCCATGGGTCTTTAGTTGGCCTGAAAAATCTAAAGAAGTATATATCCTCTCAATTTTTGAATTATTATTATTCACTATCTTCCTTATATTTTAACATCCTCGCTAATCTCTTTGATTTTTCTTAGATTGACAGACTGAAACGCAGCTATAAGCTCTTTAGAAAACCCAACACTCTCTTAGCTCTGAGATCCTTCACAGATGAAGTAAGAAATATTCTTTTAATGATTTTAACAATATATTGTTGCCCCTATTTCTTATCTTTATCTGTGCTCGCAGGTGATTGAAGAGCTTGAACCCTTAGAACCAAAACCCAAGGGAAAATCTTCTACTGATCGCAAAGGAAAATCTAATGCCTCTGCTAAAGAAAAGCCTATTGCCCCTCATGATGATAAATCTGGCGATCCTCCTTCAAAGAAAAGAAAAAATCAACATTCTTCTTCTTCAACTCCTCAATCTACTCCTGATGACCTAAATGTTGATGTAGATAAAGATAATGAGGATAACTTTGATGTTGATAATGGTGCTCCTTCCATGGTGAATTCTTCTCCTTCTGAGTCTTCCATGGCTCAGTTATCTAAATTTTTTGGCGATACTGATCATGGTATCCCAAATAAGTGCAGAGATGAAGATATTACTAAAATATCTCAGTCTCTCGCTAACATTTGCGATGCTCCTATCTTAGCTGATAATGCTTCTCTTCGCAGAGTTTCAAGATCGCTGACTCCCAGTCTCTTGAATTCTCTTGGTATACTGGTATGTTTCCTCTTGTTTATTTTTGTATTTATTTCTTCGCCAAATTTCTTCGCCAAATCTTTATTTACATAATTCTCTCGCAGGTTGGAAGAGCTTCTTTTGTTGTTGCTTCTGATTTGGACACTAGACGTGTTATTCAAGAAGAAAAAGTTAATAACCTTCGCCAGGAGAAAGAAAAACTGGAGGCGGAAGTTGCTGATCTTCGCAGAAAAAATAAGAAATTGGAAACTGATGCCTCAGCTGACAAGAAGAAGTTCGCTGATCTTGATAAAGCTTATCAAAAATTATATGGTATAATCTATTTTCTTTCTTTCTTAATTATTCTCACCCTATTGTAGCTTATTTAAGCAACCATTTTGCAGATATTTATGGTCTTACTGATGAGGCAACATTCCTCCAATCTTTCCCTGAACCTATAGATGATAATACTCTTATTGTTCGCCTTAATAGTTCTCTAAGTAACTTCTCAGATGATAAAATTAGATCTCTCTCCTTTGAAGATCTAAATCCAAGTTTACCCTCTTGAAAATAGAGCATAGATCCAATTTATACTTAACCAACAGGTTTAAACGTCTTTACCTTGATTCAAAAGAAGAAATAAATAGATTAAGGAAAAGGAATAGTGATCTTATTGACGAGAAGGATCTTGTTGTTAAAAATGGTGCCAAGGCTCTAGCAGATTTCCATAAAATTCTTTTTGATACTCAAGTGGAAAGAGATAGACTCATCCGCGAGAATGAGGATTTTCTTGCGATGGAAACTCAAGCTCGCTCTCGTCTTCTTATCAATAGCGATGATGAGTTTGCTTGGGCTGCAAAAGTTCTTGATAATGCCAGAAACAACCTAGGTGTAGATGTTAGTCTCCAGGTTGAAAAAGATGCTTTAATTAGAGATATGATTTCTGAAAGAGAAGGTTGTTAACTTGTTCAATTCTTGCTAATTCTTTATTTTAATATTTTTCCTGTTAAAGCTTCTAATTCGTTGTCACGTTCCCGCAGTTGCTGAGGGGAATTATCACGTGAGATTTCAAGAGCTTAAAGATGAAAAACATCAACTCGCGACCAAACTTATTGCTCGCAATGAGAAGTATTCAAGATTAAAGGATCATCTCAACATTACTACCGCGAATTTTAACAGATCTCTCGTTATTACTCGCAATAAATTCATTAAGTTGGTTTGTGATGATCATAATATATCTTATTATGCATATCCTGATCTGGAAGACAAAATCCCAGCAGAAATTCCAAGACCTGCTATCTCTGATAGTGAAGCTGAAGATTCTGACGATGAAGATAGTATTGGTGATGATGAACAAGAAGGAAATTCTGACGATGAAGAAAAATCTAACAATGATGAAGAGAAGAAATCTGGCGATGAGAATAAGAAATCTGACGATGAGAATAAGAAATCTGATGATGAAGATGGTGATCAGTCTAATTAGTTTTCTGCTTCTTTTGTCTTCTTTGTATAATTATTTCCTCTTTTTTGTGATTAGTTGTGAGTTTCTCCGCTATTATAAATTCTTTTTGCTTCTATCTGTATGAGTCAAAAAACAATTCTCTTCTGCAAAGCAATCAATATAATTGTTATCTTTTAATGATATGTATAAGTATATTACTTAGTATTATCAAGGCAATTTTATCATATGCTAGATGAATAATAATTTCATCATTCTGTGCATTCCCATACTTGCCTTTATTATTCATCTGCAATAAGAGAAAATTGCATAAAGATTAAATATTAATTGTAATAAAAATATGACGCTTTAATAATGGCGTTAAATTATGCCTCAGTATTTGCGAAATCTCATAAATACTGCGAGAAGTATCGCAATAATCTTTTGTTCTTATTATGCCTTCCTAGTTAAAGGTCTTATTTTGCCAACTTTTTCATCTCTCTGCGACAAAATCGCAGGACGTCTTTACATTCGCATGTATCGACCCATTGATCTTGTCTTATCAGTATTGCTCGATTATATCGCGACAATATGACAAGTCTAAGTTCTCTCGCGAGATCAAAGCCTCGTGACATTGTCGTCTTACGATGAAATTGTAGGACGTCTTTAAACTTTCATGCAAAGACCCATTGATCTCATCTTAACTTTTCCTCTTTAGGCTTTTTGCCCTTGTATAATTTTCGTCACGCGACAATATGATAGGCCTAAATTATCTTGCAATCATAAATCCCCATGACATTGCCGTCTTAAGACACTTATCAGCTCCCTAATGGAGGGTGCCGCCCTTATCTTCCCCATGGTTGCCCCTTCAAGGAGGGCACATCGGCCATACAAGACTAGCTCCTCCCATCCAAATTTACCAACAACCAGCTGTTTTCGCAGCCTCTTGTCCTTTATGCCTATATGGCTTATAGTTACAAGACTGCACCCTAAGTGGGGTTTTCTTCAGGCCAAGTGCATCATAGCCAAGACTTACCAAGAATGGCAAGGGAGTTTCGTACGCCCTTGGCACCCTTGGCTCAACCGTGTACCTCGGCGCCTTGGTCATACTTTGCACTTCTTGGAAGAGATTCTCGGTCGTCCAACCAAGGTATAACCATATATAGTTGGAAATCCAAGATCTCTCTCCCGGATAGGTTTCCTTTAACCCCAATATCTACATGACTCAGGATCCAGCAGCGGTATAACCTTACCCCTGAATCATGTCAAGAGATACCCCCTCCTATGACGTGCTATTAGGTCTTACATTTGCCTCTTGCGAAATTTTATTCGCGAACTAGGGTGCATGCCATAAAGGTTCGTCCCATTCTATTAATCTCTGCGAAATTTTATTCGCGCTTCTCGCGAGTATTGTAACTCTGATAGAATTTCATAACTTTGATCTTCTTTCTTTTTGTAAAATCTTGCGATTCTTTCAAGAAGAATACTCTATTCAGTTACATATTCTTCAAACAAATCATTCATAGAGTTCTCTAAAGTTCATCATTTTACCTCTCTACTTACTATTTTCTGATTCTGTTTTTCTGCTACGTTTTGTTGTTGTTCTTTTTTCTGCGAGACGCTCGCTATCAGCTTTCACATCCTCTTTCCGCTTTATTGTATCAATCATTAACCTTTCACACCTCTATTGTTGTTTGATTTTGTACTTCCAACTGCTATTCTTCTCAGCTCTTTTTTCGCAAGATTTCATATCAATTTCATAACATTTCTTGCTTTCTCCCCAATCTCCTTTAATAACTCCTACACCTTTAGGATGAGGAAATTTAATACACTAGTGATAAGTGGAAGCTACACCCAATATCCCGTGTAACCAAGGTCGTCCTATCAAGGCATTGTAAGGTGATTCGATGTCCACAACACATAATAAGATTTTTGAAGATATTCCTTTTAACGGTATATGCATTTCAATTTCCCCCTTTGGTTTATTAGCTGTACCGTTAAATCCATAGATTTTATACGTTGATAGTATCAAATCTTCATATCTTCCGCCCATGTTTCTATAGGTATGATAGAATAAGATATCAACTGAACTCCCGGTGTCTATTAAGACTATGTTGATGGCCCAAGAGTCTTTAATTTTACCATCGTTCTCTTCATCTTATTCTTGCATTTGTTTTGGTTTTATTTCTAATCGTACCACCAATGGGTTGTCATGTTGCTCTCCAAGTTCTGGTATATCTTGTGCGGTGAAAGATAGAGTTTGTTTCTGCCATTCTTCTAATGGCGAGGTTCTCGCTATATTCATTATCTCTCTTCCATCTGTGTTCCTCGCGAAGACTCTGCTTAAAACATTATCATGGAAATCTTCTATAGTTCTGAGTGAATGTACAATGGAATTACAAGACAAATTCCTTGCTTTAGCCCCCACTTCTATCACGAATGTTTCTGCTCCTTTTACATTATTCACTCTGCGAGTTTCTGGTGCTGGAGGCAATCGCTGAGATTGTGGGTGTCCTACTAAAAAGTGATTTAGCTTTCCTTGTTCGATCATCCTTAAAATTATTCTCTTTACATTCCTGCAGTCATTTACTGTGTGGCCATGAAAATGATGGTAAGGACAAAATTCTTGACTGCGATTGTTAGGATGTGGTTCTTTTCCAATGTTCCATGGGGATGGTATATTTTCCATTAAAATGATAGCTTCCCAGATTTTTTCAATACTAGCATTAAGAGGTGGCATCTTAATTTCTTCCCATATTATCTTTTGATTTCCTTGCCCTCTAAAGTTATTCTGCCTTTGTCCGCCATAAGTTTCTTGCGGCTGATCAAGTCTTTGAATCTTATTATTTCCACCGCGATTGTAATAATTCTTCTCCCTTTTATATTCTTTTTGATCTCGACTGTCCATTGCTACCAATTTTTCTTGGTTTTCACTGACCATCTTCTCTTGTTGTGTCTGCGAGGTGCTCGCCAAATTATTTATCATTTTAGGGAGCAAACTTCAACTTGCCGTTAGCGAGCTGATGTTCGCGATCGGGTATGATTCCATCTCATTTTGTTTCTCCTCCAAAGCAATGTATTATTCATGTAGTTCTCGCAGTTCAGTCATAGTGATTGTATTCTTGACTCTGAAAATTTGTATGTATAGTAGATTGGTCGCGAACATTGCATTGATAAAAGACAAGATAAGATATCTCTCGTCAACTCTTCCTGCCATTTCACTGCACATTGTCTTCCATCTTATGGTTAAATGTTTCAGACTCTCGCCAACTCTTTGTTTTAACCCAAACACATCTTCAATACCCGACCGCGATGAATTGTTGCTGATATATGCTCCTAAAAATGTAGCTTGTAAATGATCAAAAGAAGTTATAGTATTTTTTGGTAATCCCTCGAACCATTTCAACGCCTCGCCAGTTAAGCTAGATGCAAAATATTTGCATAGCACAGCATCATGATTTTCCCACTGTAGCATACATCTAACATAAGCTTTGACGTGTTGAACAACACAAGTAGTTCCATCAAAAATGCTGGTTAATGCTGGTAAATTGAATTTTGGAGGTATCCCTCTTAACTGTACTTCTTGGGTAAATGGAGTTCTTGCTGCTTCTTTAATAGCTTCACCAAGTTGCCTTCTACCTCCTTCTCTTCTATTGTTTATCATTCCTCGCATTTCTGCTAATTCTCTCAATATTTGCTCATTCTCAGCTAAGTTTTGTTCCATTGTCCTTTTTTATGTTGTTTCCCTTCTTATGCGTTCTTTCCTTTCTTGTCTTGCGAGATTTTGTGTATCTTCTTCTTCATCATCATTTTGTCTTTATCTGCGATTTTCTCTTTCATCTTCCTCTTGATATCGTAACTTCCTATCTTCTTCTCTATGAATTTCTTCATTTCTCCTTATTTCTCTTCATTGCCTCTCTATTCTCCTCTGTATCCTATCATATTCCTCCTGAATATTACCATTGTAGCGATTTTGTGTACGTCTCCTTTCTCGATTTTCATGATTATTTTGTCGCACTGCTTCTCGAAATTCATGTTCTTTTACTTCTGCTCTTAATCTTTCTCTCTCGCGAGCTAGACGTGCTTGTTCAGCGTAATGATTCTCAATTTCTTCTTCAATCATTCTTTGATTCTCTCGCCCATGTAATATCCTCCTACCTTCTTCGAGATTTTCTTCTTCAATTTGATTGTTTCTTCCCTCTTGATTTCTATTGTCGCGCGGATTATAACGATTACCAATTATCTCTTCTTCTCTATTTTGCACTTCTTCTCGAGTATTTTCTCTAACATTTCTTATAGGGGAATTTTTCCTTTGTTCTTCTCTGAATGATCTTGAATTTGACCTAACAGTACTTCTTGATCTCCTTCTTTGTAATCTCAAATTCTCCATTCTTAGCTCATGATTTTGTCTTGTTAAATTCGCACGCTCTTCTGCCTCTAATCTTCTTTCTTCCTGTATTTTTGTCTCAAATCATCTACTATTTCACGCCCTTCATGAATTAATCCTCCATCCACTTCTTGATTTCTTTCTACTTCTTCCTCATTTCTCAATTGTCGATTTTCTGCCTCTTCTACTGAATCTGACCTCCAAGTATGCACACTCACTCTATCATAATCCACATCCCTATCTTGCGTTTGTGCTTGTTGATTTGTCTGTTGGATTGAACTTTCTGCTTCATTTATTGTTCTATTTCTTCTTGATCTTATCCTTAAAGATTCTTCTAATTCACCTGTTCCTTCACCTGCGAGTCTTTTACTTCTCATCACAGTTGTTGGTGGTTCTGATGTGTTTCTTCTTCTTCTAGCCATTTCTTCAATTCTAATAATTTCTTCAAATTTTAAAGTTGTAATTAGAGATTTCTTAGCTTGATTCTCCCTGTTTCGGGCGCCAAAATGTAGTTGAAGGATTTCCCACACTATACCCTTGTCAAGAATCTATGAAAATTAAGCCATAATTGTGGATGAACAACAACACTTTTATTAATTCACTTTCAGGAAGATTTACAAGAAATAACAAAACTCAGAAATACAACTTTCTTTCTGGAGTTTCTCTCTCTTCAAAACTTTCTCAACTCTCAAAAGTACATCATCCTCTTCTGGATTTATTCGAACCCTTTATATAGGAAAATACATAGTGGAAGACAGCTAAGATTTCCCCTTAATTCGGATTTACTCTGCGATCTCATCGCCATAACTTTAGTCTTCATCTTCGCCAACTTTGTAACCATCGTGAAACAGACTTATTCTTCTCATATATCTTCGGTCATTAATTGTTATATTACTCTTTTGTGACACTCACCAAATGTCGTTGAAGAATCTTGCGACGTTCTCGTCAAAGTGTTATTAATACTCGCAGAAATGTTTGGGTTTCTCGCAGAAGTGTTGTTTCCATCGCGAGAATATCGTTTTGGCGATATTCTGGTCCTACACATATGACTAAGTCTTGGTCTAGGATAGTTAAGTATAGTTGAGCTCCAGACTCCATGGCGATTATCTAATGAAGACGAAGAACTACTAAAGGAACCAGTGGAACTTTATTCGACCAAAAGGTATGTGGATACTTGAACTTATCTAGCACTCAAAAGTCTATCTATCTCCTACTCTTGAGACAACAATCATATAAGTATGATAGTTTTCATACATACACATTTGTTATTTCGAGCCGAGTTTACTCACCTATATTTTTCTCGAAATATGTGTTGGTAAGCTTTCTCTTTAACTACTTTTCATCTTTACCCGTGACAAAATTTATGACGACGTTTCAATCTTGAAAATAGCTTTGATGACGATAGTCGATTCTTATGTCTAACGACTATTATAACATTATAGAAGAATGTTTCAATGATTGAAATGTAGAGTTGAGATTACTTAACTATCAACGGATATAAGCATATAGAGTGTGTTCGATCATTAGTGTATAAATCCATGTGCCGGAAACCAAGTGCGTGCATATGTATGCATGCGGTATTGGTGAAGGAGACATGTTAGGTACGCGTACTGGCGGAAGTTTTCGAACCGAAAATTTATGCTGAGTTTGTAAACTAGAATCCAGTAGCTAACGTACAGTACCCGTACGAGTACCCATGCTGGTTATATTTGTCAAATCGGTATCTCATGAACTTAAACAATAAATCAATAAGGAATGCAATCTTTGCAAACCGTGGCTATATTGTTCATGAATTGATTCGAGTGAATCAAATTGATTTTGTTTCAATTGTGTCTATGTATAAATATCTAAGCAATTGAACAACTCTTCAACTAGTTCTTTTGAGTCATTTGAACTAGTTGTGAAGAAGATGAATATGGTTGATATGAAAGTGCTCATATGGCTAACCATTGGTTAACTATTTGTGAATTAACCAAATATGCACGTTTAGGTACAGTTACTCAAACCAAAATGAAATACATTTCATTTGTGTGTGACAAGCTAAGTTTCGATCTAACGGTTGAAAGATATTATCTTGGATAAATCAGGTTTTTCATCCAACGGTGAATATTCAATGCTTTGTTACCAAGGTAACTTAGATTGCAAACTCGAATTTGAAAACTATATAAAGGAGACGTCTTGCAACTGGAAAAAATAATCCCCACACCTCATCTGTGATACTAGTTGGTTTTGATAGAGTCGTTTCTCCTTTAACCGTAGGTTTCTTATCGAGACCCTGTCGGTTAATGACTTAAAGACTTTATTGGGATTGTGAAGCCAGACAAAACTACTTCTCTTGTAGTTGTACGATCTGATCTTGCCATTTTCTATCGTACGAGTTCAATTAAATAATTGTCTTGAGATTATATCTCTGATAGGGAAAGATAAAAATAAATCACAAACATCTTCGTCTCATCGTTTGTGATTCCGCAATATCTAGTTTCGCTACCATACGATTTAGATTATTATGAGATGATCAATAATTCTAGGTTGTTCTTTAGGAATATAAGTCCAGGTTATTTATTAGTTCATGTTCTCCTTGATTTTATCAAAAGACGAAACAAAACTCGTAGGTTTATCTATGGGAGACAGATTTATCTATTATCGTAGACTTTTCTGTGTGATACAGATTTTTTTATTAAAGTCTTCGACTTTGGGTCGTAACAACTCTTGGTTGTGGGTGAGATCATCTAAGGGAATTAAGTGCGTAGTATCCTGCTGGGATCAGAGATGTAAGGAGCACAACTGTACCTTGAATCAGTGTGATATTGATTAGGGTTCAACTACAGTCCAGACCGAAGTTAGTTTGTAGTAGGCTAGTATCTGTGGTGTTCAATCTGGACTAGGTCCCGGGGGTTTTCTGCATTTGCGGTTTCCTCGTTCACAAAATTTCTGGTATCTGTGTTATTTCTATTCCCCATTATATTTTGTTATATAATTGAAATATCACAGGTTGTGCGTTGTATCGGTCAATTATGAAATCCAACCTTTGGTTGTTGATTGGAAATTGAGTGATCCTTGGATATTGGTCTTTGATACCATCCAAGTTTATATCTCTTGTATTTGATAAAGACTCGCAGATTTCTATTTTCTTGAGTATAGATCAAATCGAGAGATATAGATAATAACTCCTTGATATACTTTATATTAAGATTGAGTCTGACTGTCTAGCTGATTCACTTAAGAGTATATTAGAGTTAGTCCATACAGATTGCTAATCGAAATATTGGGTGAGGTTGTTAGACCCCCGCTTTTTCAATTGGTATCAGAGCAAGCAAACACGTTCAAGACCTCAAAAGTCATTTTTTGTAGCAATCTGATTATGTGGACAAAGTAGTATCTCATATCTATGCATAGTCCATGTCTTCCAATACTTTTAACTATTTCAAGTGTCTTGGTTTTTCCTCAAAGGTTAACTCCTTAGCTTATTCTTCCGAATCCCGAGAAGGAAACGAGACAATTGACAAGATGTCAGAAGTAGAAAGGAATGTCATCAGAAAAAAAGAAAGTCCAGATGAGACGATTGATTTCCACAATCATGCTCAACTCTTGGATGAATTTGAAAAGTTTATTGGTCGAGAACGTGAACTCTATAAAATCATTGAGTCCTTTTCTAACAATATTAGAAAACTCACTCAAGAGAATATGCTTCAACAAGAAAAGATTAGTATCCTTGAGAATATTTTCAAAGAAGGGACAATTAGAGAAAAATGTTTAATTGATACATATCCATCTAATCTGAATAACCTTCGTGTTGAAACAGAGAACATTGCCGCATCTCTTCACCTAGCCCAAAGACAGTCTATATCCTTGACAAAGGAAAACGTTGTTGAAATGAGAAATTCTTCTGTGCTAAGCCCGCTACCTGACACGAAGAATAACTCACCAAAGGAAGTCCCTACTAAAAATTGTTTACACAAAAGGCAGGCTTCCAAATGGGATACGGGTTTAAAACATATATTTTTCAACAATTCTCTTCCATGAGCTTGTTCATTCTGTGGGAAAAGAAATCATATTGCTAAACATTGTTATGCTAGGAAGAAATTGATTTTCGATCTTCGAAATCTTCTTTTATTCACCGTCAATCGAGTTAATCATCTGATGGAGTCAACAATGGATTTCACTCCTACAAAAGACCAGAATTCTCATAAAAGTTTTTTTAATGATCATTCACTTCAAAAACTTTACAGGAATCATGTTTTTTCTCATGGTGCAAACTATACAACAAAAACACAGGTTCCCAGTGTATATGAGAATAAGACTGGTAGATCTAAGTCTAGAAGGTGGAGAACTATCTCAGTTAATCCTCTAGAACCAATTTATAGAGGTCCTAGACTTAGTCATCAAAAAATACCATTTAATGGACTCTCAAAAAGGGCTGTAAGGAATGGATTTGAAAACAGTCAAAGAGATGTAAGAAATACAAAAATCAGACTGTGGGATGGCATCCCTAAATCGTCTCTCAACACCTATGATGAGATCATATCTCATCCTGCTACCTAAATATAGGTACTCTCATCCTTGTGTCTAACTTAAGAGGTGCAAGGATGTTGGCAAGAGAGATGCTCAAGTCTTCTGTGGTTTACCATCTATTTTGTAGGTTTGATGTCTGTTTTACAGGATGAGTTTTTCAGTTATTCTCTCTGTATCCAATGTAACTCTTTTGCTCCATCTTATCAGATATTGAGCCTTGCTTAAAAGAGACATTTTATAAAACAATATGTATTTTCTCTTGGGTCCTTCTTGATCTTCTAGTATCTTCTCTGGGTTCACGAATGTTCAAAACTTCCAGGGCTTCTTTCAAGGGTGTTTTTCCCTTAGTTGATAACATATATATTATTTGTATGTGTTTTTTGAAAAGGTTATTTATGGAAATCCTTGTTGAATCTCAAAAAGAAGTGAAAATTGATATGGAAGAAGACTCTAAGGATGTGATTTTGTTCAAGATCTGCTTCTGAAAAAGATGTTTAAAATAAAAGAGTTTAACTCTTGGATATGAGAATCTGTCAAGGATTTAATTCTAGTTCAGAATGAAGTTAAGAACGAGCTTGCTAACCTTCAATTGTAGATAAATCAACTCATTGATGGACAAGCAAGAATCCTTGATAATCAAAATATCTTGATCAAGAACCAGAATAAATTCATCCTTGATTACGTCAAAGCCAAGTATCTTGCTCACATCGTTGACCGAAAAATGAATGTTCTAACTCATGAACATGGTGTCTCTATGGTCAAGAAAATCAAGGATAACAGTGACTCCTATTTTGATGGACATTTTCAAAGGTATAAAATAATCAAATAAAACTGATATTATTTTCTAGGAAGTCTTCTTATGAGAATTTTATTCTTGTGTTTTAGGAAGAATAACTAGAGTTTGGAATAGCCATTATTGTGATTACACATAGCTATGTCCAATGTTTTTCATCTTTGTTTTTTTAGAACTCTAAAATTGTTTGGAAGATGATTTTTACAGTATTAATCTTTATGGTTTTATATATTGTAATACGTTATGGGATATGTGTGTTTGCGTCCATGAACTATTATTGTCCCATACGATGTCAAAAGTTATGTCTTTTATATGTCGATATGCAAGCATTGATACAAGATCGATGAACTTTTTACAAAAAAAAAATTGAACCTATTATGTCGTTATACAAATAATTGATAGAAGATAGGATGAATTTTTGTTTACGAGGATTATGTCTATTGTATGTCATTGTGCAAACAGTGATGGAAAATAGGATGAATCCTTGTTTATTCCACAATATTGATCTTCCCTGATCCATATTTTATGTATATATTGTGTATCTCCATAAGTCTTCTTGTGTGAGCATTCCCAACTAGAGTAATCATAGATTCGTTTGTGGTTATTTTGGTTGTGTATTCCGATTAAATTAATCATGGGTTTTCTTGTGGTTAGTTTAATTGAGAATTTTGGATACAAAATCATTTTTGTGGTTTTTGATGTCAAAAGAAATCCTTCCTTTCTTGTAAAAAGTAAGGTCGCTCTTGTTGTTCTCTCAGGAATGGCATCAAATGGGGGAGAGTTCTTTTGAACTTGCGCTTAATTTCCATATATTTGTGGGGAGTGAGGCTGTGGAATTTTTAGGGGTTATCTTGTATATTTATACACTCCTTGATGAATGCATTTAGTTTCGGCTTTATGATTGCATCTAAACAAAGTTGATATGTACTTTTCTTTGGTCTTGAAGCGTCTCCGTGAAAATTTCATTAGGATCCCGTTTTTGTATCTTTGCCAAATTTATTGACAAAAAGGGGGAGAATTAATATGTAGTTCACACTAAAAATACATATGGTTTTCGAATCATTATGTAAGGGGGAGTGGTTTTCGTGTTGAGACGAAAGTATTGACTAAGGGGGAGTGATACATATCACCATAGTATTGTTGTCAAGGTTGTGATATAAGAACTTTGATGTTGTGTAATAATACTATGATATTGTATAACAATGACCGAGGGCTTTTGTTTTCTCATTGTTTATGGCTACGGATCTTCAACAACTATGATGCTGAACTGAACATCTATGGAATCATGGGAGTACTTGGAAAAGACGAAGTTTTCGAGTAATGTTGAAGCACCAAGGAGATCAAGCATGTGGACGAGAAGCTATAAAATTTTATCTATTTTGTAATCCATATGTATTGATAGTTTTGTCACTAAAATTGACAAAGGGGGAGATTATTAGAGAATTGCTCGGTCGAACTCGCATGCGTTGCTATCTCAAGCATGTTTGTCAATATTAGTGATCAAAACTATACGTCTTGATTTCTAGTTTACTTATGACTAAGTCTCGGTCTAGGATAGTTAAGTATAGTTGAGCTCTAGACTCCATGGCGATTATCTTATGAAGACGAAGAACTATTCAATGAACCAGTGGAACTTCATTCGACCAAAAGGTATGTGGAGACTTGAACTTATCTTGCACTCAAAAGTATATTTATCTCCTACTCTTAAGATAACAGTCGTATAAGTATGATAGTTTTCACACATTTGTTATTTCGAGCCGAGTTTACTCGCCTATATTTTTCTCGAAATATGTGTTGGTAAGATTTCGCTTTAACCACTTTTCATCTTTACCCGTGATGAAATTCATGATGACGTTTCAATCTTAAAAATAGCTTTGATGACGATAGTCGAATCTTATGTCTAACGACTATTATAACATTATAGAAGAATATTTCAATGATTTAAATGTAGAGTTGAGATTACGTAACCATATATGGATATAAGCATATATAGTGTGTTCGCACATTAGTGTATAAATCCATGTGCAGGAAACCAAGTGCGTGCATATGTGTGCATGATGTATTGGTGAAGGAGACATGTTAGGTATGCGTACCCGTACGTAACTGGCGGAAGTTTTCGAACCGAAAATTTCTGCTGAGTTTGTAGTTTGCAAACTAGTAAACCAGTCACCTTAGGTACGTGTACCCACGGAAGTTTTTGAACCGAAAATTTCTGCTGAGTTTGTAAAATCAAATCCGGTAGCTAACGTACACGTACCTGTACAAGTACCCAAGCTGGTTATATTTTTCAAATCGGTAGCTCATGAACTTAAACAATAAATCAATAAGGAATGCAATCTTTGCAAGCCGTGGTTATATTGTTAATGAATTGATTCGAGTGAATCAAACCGATTTTGTTTCAATTATGTCTATGTATAAATATCTAAACAATTGAACAACTCTTCAACTAGTTCTTTTGAGTCATTTGAACTAGTTGTGAAAAAGATGAATATGGTTGATATGAAAGTACTCATATGACTAACCATTGGTTAACTATTTGTGAACCAACCAAATGTACACGTTTAGGTATGGTTACTCAAACCTAAATGAAATACATTTCATTTTTGTGTGGCAAGCTAAGTTTAGATCTAACGTTTGAAAGATATTAGCTTGGATAAATCAGGTTTTTCATCTAACAGTGACTATTGAATGCTTTGTTACCTAGGTAACTTAGATTGCAAACCCGAATTTGAAAAGTATATAAAGGAGAAGTCTAGCAACTGGAAAAAATAATCCCCACACCTTATGTGTGATACTAGTTGGTTTTGCTAGAGTCGTTTCTCCTTTAATCGTAGGTTTCTTCTCGAGACCCTATCGGTTAACGACTTAAAGAATTTATTGGGATTGTGAAGCCAGACGAAACTACTTATCTTGTAGTTGTGCGATCTGATCTTGCCATTTTCTATCGTATGAGTTCAATTGAATAATTGGCTTGAGATTATATCTCCGATAGGGAAAGATAAAAATAAATCACAAACATCTTCGTCTCATCGTTTGTGATTCCGCAATATCTAGTTTCGCTACCATACGATTTAGATTATTATGAGATGATCAATAATTCTAGGTTGTTCTTTAGGAATATAAGTCTAGGTTATTTATTAGTTCATGTTCTCCTTGCTTTTATCAAAATACGGAACAAAACTCGTAGGTTTATCTATGGGAGACAGATTTATCTATTATCGTAGACTTTTCTGTGTGATACAAATTTGTTTATTAAAGTCTTCGACTTTGGGTCGTAGCAACTCTTGGTTGTGGGTGAGATCATCTAAGGGAATTAAGTGCGTAGTATCCTGCTGGGATCAGAGATGTAAGGAGCACAACTATACCTTGAATCAGTGTGATATTGATTAGGGTTCAACTACAGTCCAGACCGAAGTTAGTTTGTAGTAGGCTAGTGTCCGTAGAGGCTTAATACAGTGTGGTGTTCAATCTGGACTAGGTCCCGGGATTTTTCTGCATTTGCGGTTTCCTCGTTAACAAAATTTCAGGTGTCTATGTTATTTCTATTCCGCATTATATTTTGTTATATAATTGAAATATCACAGGTTGTGCGTTGTATCGATCAATTATGAAATCCAACCTTTGGTTGTTGATTGGAAATTGATTGATCCTTGGATATTGGTCCTTGGTACCATTCAAGTTTATATCTCTTGTATTTGATAAAGACTCGCAGATTTCTATTTGCTTGAGTAGAGATCAAATTGAGGGATAGAGATATTAACTCCTTGATATACTTTATATTAAGATTGAGTCTGACTATCTAGTTGATTCTCTTAAAAGTATATTAAAGTTAGTCCATACAGATTGCTAATCAAAATATTGGGTGAGGTTGTTAGACCCCCAATTTTTCAACACCAGCTACAAGGATCAGTTGTATCTAAACATGGTATCTACTTGTGAGCAGCCACACCAGTTTCCAGGACCGGTTACACCAATTACAAGGATCGGTCACACAACACTTATGATCGATCACATCAATTACAAGCATCAGTCACACCAATTACAAGGAGCAATAATACCATCTAATGGTGATTACTTAGGATCGGTTACACCAATTACCAGGACCGGTCATACCAAATCATTAGTCTAGGCATTGTGATCAGTTATACCAACATACATAATCTGAGTTAAGATCGGTTCTACCAACTCACACATATTGGTCATCCAAAGATATGCAATGAATAACCGGACCAATAAGCCTATTGATTTCCCTTTTGATTCACAAAACAAGTTCATGAATGTGCTTCCTTTAAACAAATGTAAAACATTATT
Organism: Papaver bracteatum; assembly: GCA_023529315.1. Taxonomy (NCBI): domain Eukaryota; kingdom Viridiplantae; phylum Streptophyta; class Magnoliopsida; order Ranunculales; family Papaveraceae; genus Papaver; species Papaver bracteatum. The sequence continues at coordinate 1,039,600 of JAJJWX010001290.1, forward strand.
TCCTAGGATGAAACCTTCACCATAACCCATTCACATAATCATAACACTATCTACAAGATTATGTCGATGTCATATCTACGAAGTTCAAAAGATAAGTGTTATACTTCGTCGTCTAATTCCTTAATACTATGACCATACTATTATGATCATGTCACATCACTAGAGTATTATAAATAATATGTGCAGTATATACAACTTCGTAGTTATGTTTTCAATATAACACGACTTGAAAGATACGTTAGGAATGAAATAGTTCAAGTCAATATTACTAACCTCAAGTGGAAGGATGATGTCGTCATTGTAGTTCGTTACTTCTTCACATTCTTCAGGTCTTCAGAGTAATACTTGTATGTCTCAACACTCCTAGACTTTCTAGTCTAACCTAAACGATGTTGTCTCTAGTACGTAATCAATCGACTCTTAGATGAGTTTTGACAAACTAAAATATGACAACCAAACTTGACATACCAACGCTTGGTGGGTTCAACCGAGATATCATCTAACGGTTCCGCAAAGTATCCAAAAGGGAAATGATTCTAATGGTATGAAGGAAAAAGTCGCTCTTGCGAAACTCATATACAAATGGGTCCCGAATTCCTCCATAACCAAAGAGGGACCAAAAGTTAGTCACAAGAATGACACTCAGTTGACAAATGTTGGTAACATTATTTTTGATAGTTTTCTTGAAAAACTAAGGAAAAACATCTTGTTGTGAAAAATCTCTTACACGAATGCACGGTGTGATAATGACACTCTTCATCATAAGTCAAAAAGGAAAAACAAGAGATGGAAAAAGATTAAACAAATCAAGCAAGAGGTCAAGAGTGATGATTCTGTCTTATCACTTGTGACAAAGAAGACAATGCTCAACACAACACAACGTAGTTGTGTTGGAATGTGGATGCTCACCTTTGTGCTCAATCTTATGAAAGGTGAGGAAGCACATGAACTTGGTTATTATATGACTAATTAACATCTTCAGGGAGATTTTGATCTTCTTTACTCATACCTTATCTATCCATAATTGAGCTTTTGATAGAAACGGTAATTATGAGTTTATGATGTTGATATCTATAGGTCATATATGTTTATCTATTATTTATACGGCTAAAACGAGCAAAAAATCAATGAATTCGGACATCGTACGCAAAATTTATACCTAAAACAATTTTGTGTATGAATTCATGCTAGAATCGGTTACAACCTAACCTAGGGATCAAGGTGTAATTGGTCATAACCTATTCCATACGAAAGGAGTGTAAAACTGTTTTGCCCATAACTTCTTCGTCCGAACTCGGAATGACCTCTTTTTTTTGCATTATTTTTGTAATTCCATTTCCTACATGATTGAGGTAATTACAATACTTAATTTTATAATGAATATTTATGGTGTATTGCATTTGAGTTTATAAGATAAACCATTGTGTTTCATTCTCATATACTGGCTCACTTCCTTATGGTTAGTGACTTTTGAGTATAGCTGATCTTTGGATCATATCTTCATGATTGTTGTATCAAAATCATAAGAAAGTTGTGATGGTGTAGCTCATATGTAAGTCACATGTACTACTGTTTGTTTATGTTCTATAAACTATATATTTGGTATACATACGAGTACTCTAGATATATGAGATAAATGTTGGTTTTCATTAAACTAATTACTCGATCTCATATTGTGATAGCAAGCTTTTTGATTTAGCGGGGTTAAGTTCTATCCCTTGTTGGTAGGCTTTATCAAAGGATCATAAGTTGTTCCAATTAAAAGTCATGTGTGAAAAGTCATAATATGTTGATATCAATTTATGTTTACATAAGTTATGTTTAGCATAACATGTGGGTTTTGGGTTTAAACTTTTTCTATTGGCACGCATTAGTTAAAACCAATTCAACCTTTCTCTGGTAAAGGTTGCTCTTGTTGTTGGTCTTTTGTTCTTGCGAGAGGTGACAACAAACAGGGAAGAGTTCTTATTTGAACTTGCGCTTAAACGATATATCTTTCTAGGGAGAAGTGGCTGCGGAAATTGAGGTAACTATTTTTATTGATAGTTAATAGTTTTTCATGTTTAAGAAAAGCTTGTATTTATTGCATATATTTTTCTTTTGCTTAACAAAATTTTGGTACAACTGATATGTTCCATTATGTTGTATGGATTGATTACTGTGATTAAATTATTTGCGGTTAAGAAAAATTGTGTCAATTTATTGACTTATGGTTTGGTATCTTCTTTATTGTTTAATATCAATTATTTTGGCTTAACGAAATTCTGTGCAATTGTGGTGCTTACATCGGTTATATTTATTTCAATTGCCGGTTAAGAAAAACTACGACAAGTCAATTTTTTTGGTTTGTATATATTGTTTTTGGCTTAACAAAAATTACGGGGTCATTAATTTAGTCCATTTGATTCCGGATAAGAGAAACTAAGTAAATTATGATCTTAATTAGACTTATCAAATGCAGGATTTGGCTATTCAAGTTTAATCGAAGTCCCCGACAAGAAAAACTAGTTAACTAACCTAGTGTCTGTCTTGTCTAAATGGAAAGGTATGAGTTGTTTTATGGAACAATTAGAGCCTGATAAGAGAAATGGAGTTAATTATGATCTTTATTTGTGTCTTATCGTATGAACCGATTGTGTATGTGTCTGAATCGTAACCAAGATATTTGGTAAATCGGTTCGGTTAATAACTAAGTTATCTTAGTTGATGTGTCGAACAAAGGGAAAATTGCTTCGGGCAATTGTTTCCTTGATAACATACTAAAGCTATATTACTTTTGTAGTTTCAGTTTTAGTATTGGTTATCTAAAATGGTATGTGAAACCTTCGTGCTTAACTCTTATAGGTTGTACAAGTCATATGGATTTGTCCTTTTGTTTGCTCGTAACTTTGTCATTTTTGTGGCAAAAAGGGAAAAAAAATATATGGAGTAAACAAGTGATTTATAATCACTAGGAAAGGATATATGTGCTTAAACGCCATATCTAACGAAAGAGTAAAGCATACACTAAGGAGGAGAAACATATCATCATGTTGTGTACTATTTCATACTACAAAAGGGGAATAACAAAGATGTTCGGAACGAATATTTACCTAGATTTCCTTTAGGGTGAGTAAAGCTTTTGTTATTCAAATGTCAACATCGGCATTTACTTTTTGAATATATGCAGGTTTTTGTGTTGTTGAAACTTGGAATCAAGCGTATGAAGAATTTTGTAATTCATTTATCACCATATGTAATAGAGTTTTGTCACTAAAATTGACAAAGGGGGAGATTGTTAGAGCATAGCTCAGTTGAACCCACCAAGCATTGGTATGTCAAGTTTGGTTGTCATATTTTATCAATCATGATGGTAACATCGAATTGCTAACTTACATACCACTTGTAATCTTGTTCGCAGTTAGCACCATCCACTTTATCTCTCTCTACGCCAACAGGTCCATATAAACACCATCATCATTAACAAGAGGAGCATCATAAATTCGAAGGAAAGTTAAAGACGTTCAAGGTTTACAAGCAACAGTACAGAAATGATCAGATTTTAGATTCAAGTAAAGCAACAAGACAAGGAGCATAATTTTTACAAATTGAAGACTATTGTACAAGAGTGAAGATTATCAAGATGAGAGTTCAAGAAATTTATGATATCGAGACATACAAGTTGTGAAGAATCAAGCGGTAAATTACTTACACCGTGGCCTTTGTACTTGCATTTTTATTTTTATTTTCAGTTTGTGTTTATTTCTCTTGTCTCGTAAAAAAAATGAAAAAAGAAAAAGTAAAAAGAAAAAGTGACAAGAGAAAATTTTGTTAGGTGCATTATTAGTTTTATCAATGGAAAGAAGGAATATCATAATTAAGTTTCAAGCAACAAAGAATTAATGGAAAGAATGACATTGTCAAGATTCTACGAAGTTCAAGATTTATCATCAAGAGTTGAAGACCGAAGACGAAGATGAAGACAAGGATTGAATACCTGAGACGTTTCTATGGATGCAGTGAGAGTGGTGCTAACTGCACGTCGAACGGATAACGAGGTAAGTAATCATATTCCCACCTTCGTTAAGCGGTTGATTTCTTTCTTAGAGATCGTCAGAAAAATGGGTTTTCAAAATGGAGAAAAGATGTGGGTTTTCAAAACAATTCGGAGGGTTTTGCCTTCCTACCATTCAACGTGTCGCAGGATTTCTCTCTTTATTCCTACCTGGACACATGTGTGACCCATAAAAAAGTTGTTTATTATTGAGAGCAACTTCATAAAACCCTTTCTAGTGAGGCAGAGTCAAGACTTTTGATCATTCTCGAACCTGGATTCTTTCGACAAGGGATGGTTATTTCTCTCTCAACTTTTAAGGATGAGATTGTGTTCATATATTTGTCTAACTTCTTATCACTAGTGTGCAGGATCTCTATGTCTTCTTAGCGCGTTGGATGCTATCATTTCGGAGAACTAGTAAGTTGGAAATATAAGTTTTGTAGGCACACCTCTTGTAAACCTTCACGAGCCTATAACTCATCCACTAGGGACACCTAGCGATTCAAAGGCTTGTTACTTCTGCTAAAGGTAACCATAACCTCGACGATCTAACCAGACAAAGGAGTTTATTAGATTAAACGGAAGAGCCTTTGTCAACGACTCATAATATATTATTACCAAAGATTGAATAGAGTGGTTACCAAACAACTTTATCATTTACTTTTTGGAATACGATCAAAAGGATTAGTGATCACGTGCGTGACTCTAGAAGTCGAAGGCGCAGGGATACTGATGAAACTAAGTAGCTATGGGTAGTCTACTTGTCTCAACTATACGAAGGTGATATTAAATTTTGTATAACGACTTAATTCTGAGATTATTCAAAACTGGACTAGGTCCCGCGATTTTTATGCATTTGCGGTTTTTTCCTTAACAAAATCTTATTGTGTCATTTAATTTATTTCCGCATTATAATTGTTATTATAATCAAGTAAATTACACACGTACGTTAATCCTAGTCACTTGATATTGACAACCATAACTCGGACGATGCCGCTACAACTTATAATACTTTTTTTAGCTTTTTAGGCCTCTTCTGAAATGCACCTCAACGGGCGTTTGGTTGTTCAATGACTTTGTTCTTATTTTCTCATTGATTATTATGGCCCACACAAGCGAAATTGGAATATTATTGACTAGAATGATCATCATTGAGAATGAAAACAACAAAGTCGGATATTTTTTAAAAGGTTGCTTGCAAAAGTAATAACTTGTACTCCCTCCGTCCCTATTATATAGGCGGAATTTTGATTTTCATTTGTCCCACTAGATAGGCGGAGTCCAAGTTTCAAGATAAATTTTCTACTAAATACCCTTATTTATTGTGCATGGAAACTTGTAGTAGGAATATGACAAAGGGTAAAACAAGAAAAGGTATGTAAAATTATGAATCAAATACAATTTTCTTAATCTAAGAAATCGTCTCCCTCCGCCTATATATGTGGGACGGAGGGAGAATCAAATATTAATGATATTTGTGTTCACATTAGATGGAGCTAAAAGTAGAGCCTAAAAGGAATGGTAAATCATTTTTACCTTAGTTATTAAATCCAATGAATGTTTATCAAGAAAAAAATCTAATAAATTATAAAATACATCAAAAATGATTAACTCACCGTGAATTTGCACTGCAAGGTGCACCGTGAGAGAAAGTTTAGAGAGAGGGGTGGGGTCCATTTCTGCCCCACTCCATATCCCAATATTTAGAGTCACTTCCGTGACCATTGGATCCCCCGAAATACAAATCGCGATACACTTATTCGGTGGGTGTATCATCTTTGAAAATACATAACTTATTGTAGTCGAGCGGGGACTAAATATTCATAATTATTAATGAGTTTATAATGAAGTGTATCAAAATTAATATAAGACAAACTAGAAAGTCTTCTATTTAATATGCAGTGTTGAAAATATTAGTCACAAGTAAAAAAAAAAAAAAAAAATATCCGGCGACGGAATCTTCATCAACAACTTATCCGGCGAGGAATATTCATCGGTGATTTCTTTGACGACAGAAGCTTCATCATTAGTTACAAGAGATTTGAGCAAATCTTTTTAATGAAGAAAATAAACTAAATGGTTGGAATTTACTTCCGAAAAAAAATTATTTTTCTTCATATTTAATCGGATCTTATTCATATTTGTATTTATTTTACTACGGTAATCCTTCTCCTTCTATACAACACCGATACGAAATAATGTTCCTAACTTTTTTCTGCTAATCGAGTAATGTTCCCACCACGACTCAGTGTACCTATGTTGTTGCATCTGCTTTACCAGTATTTTAATGGTATGTTTGTCATATTTCTTATCCTTAGCCTCTTGCGAATTTCAACTACTACTCATTTGTAAAGGGATTCTATAAAAAACAAAATTATGAAAGTGACTAGACAGAGACAAAATCCGGCAACCAAGATTCAAAATCCAACAACTTATATGGATTGTAGGATTAGTAGCTTCCCCACCGACTTCTACAGGTTCATAATATTCTAGAAGGCTAAAACAATATTACCGACTGGTGTAAGAAAAGTATAAGAATTAGAATATGTATTTCCTGCCCTTTTTAGTAAAAACTTTGGAGTGTTTTTTTCTTCTTCTTCCAACAAACGTTTTAAAAGTGTTGGTAAACGGTCCATTCTCGGTACAAAACTAGTCATAAAAATGTTCCATTCTCATTAAAAAATTAGTCATAAAAATCCAAGGTGATCAAATTTGTGGTATAAAAACCTCATTCAAATATTGGGATCCATTAACAAAATGTCTTTGATTTTGCTTTAAAAAAAATATTCAAAAATGGTTTTATCATAAAATTGGTTTCATCAAATTCGTTGAGATTTTTGTGTTATTTTTATTTTAATGAGTTTATTATTGATGGATAGTGACACCTTTAGGGTTATAACTTGGGGACCATTCTCAGTATGTGGAAATATTATTAAAGATCGGAGAAGCGGACAAACTCATGCACACCCCTAAATTGACCTTACCCATTCAAATGGGATGGGACCGAAAATTATTCTGTTTTCAAAAGATTGGCGCTTACCGTGCAAAAATCTCAACTTTTAATCAATTCTAATCAAATTTTCAACATGATTTTTCAATCTACGTTACTATGAGAATTCGTAAATTAGTAAAAGAAAAGATCATGATCTTGAAGGCATGCAAGTTATTAAAATCCAAGAAATTTAAGTTCAATGGTGTAAAAAACCGCCCCGCCCCATCCCGTCCCATTAGGTTCATTAAGGTCCGGGTTAGATATCAAAGAAGGGTTGTTTGAATATTAAAGTAAACAAAATGGGAAAGTTTAGTCCCCGATCAATCATGTACCTGTCTGTTGATGGTGGTTTTTAGCTTAGTGTTAAAATCGTAGAACACTAAACCCTAGCAGACAGTAATATCACAACATTTAAAACAACAAACATTTACTAGGCACATTTACTGAAATCTTTAATGTGTCTTTAAAATAATTACCCGGGTATATTTTTCAAATTAGGGTTATGACGAGCCAAACCCTAATTCCCCTCTGTGCCAATGGCAAATCATGCCAGCCACACCGACCGCGCTAAGGTATGCCAACCATGCTAGCCGCACCTCTATGCCAATGGCAATTCATGTCAAACACACCAGTCGCGCCAAGGCATGCCAACCATGCTAGACGCACCTCTGTGCCAATGGCAAATCATGCCAGCCACACCGAGCGCGCCAAGGCATGCCAACCATGCTAGCTGCACCTCTGTGCCAATGGAAAATCATGCCAGCCACACAGACCGCGACAAAGCATGCCAACCATGCTATCCGCACCTCTATGCCAATGGCAAATCATGCCAGCCACACCGACCGCGCCAAGGCATGCCAACCATGCTAGCCGCACCTCTGTGCCAATGTCAAATCATGCTAGCCACACCGACCGCGCCAAGGCATGCCAAACATGCTAGTCGCAACTCTGTGCCAATGGAAAATCATGTCAGCCACATCGATCACGCCAAGGCATGCCAACCATGCTAGCCGCACCTCTGTGCCAATGGAAAATCATGCCAGCCACATCGACCGCGCAAAGGCATGCCAACCATGCTAGCCGCACCTCTGTGCCAATGGAAAATCATGTCAGCCACACCGACCGCGCCAAGGCATGCCAACCATGCTAGCCGCACCTCTGTGCCAATGAAAAATCATTCCAGCCACACCGACCGCGCCAAGGAATTCCAACCATGCTATCCGCACCTCTGTGCCAATGGAAAATCATGCCAGCCACACCGACCGCGCCAAGGCATGCCAACCATGATAGCCGTACCTCCGTGCCAATGGCAAATCATGCCATCCACGCCGGCCGCGCCATGCCAAACACGTCTCGCCATGGACCCTCATGTTGTGCCACCATGCAGGCCTTACCCATGCGGCTACCAAAGTGAAGGCGTGGAACAATCAACGGTTTCCCTTCAATCCCAGGAGTAAATCCTGGCCCTCTAAGGTCCCCTCATGACCTTTGGACCAAAACCCTAGCTTGGTCACGCACTTAGCCAAAGCTAGCCACGCCGGCCATGCCATACCAAACACGTCTCGCCATGGCCCCTCATGCTGCACCACCATGCTGGCCTTCCGCATGCGGCTACCAAAGTGAAGGAGTTAAACGATCAACGGTTGCCCTTTAATCACATGAGCAAATCCTGACCATCTAAGGTCCCCTCATGACCTTTGTCCCAAAACCCTAGCTTGGTCACGCACTTAGCCAAAGCTAGCCACGCCGGACGCGCCATGACAAACACGTCTCGCCATGGCCCCTCATGTCGCGCCACCATGCTGGCTTTCCCCATGCGGCTACCAAAGTGAAGGCGTACAACAATCAACGGTTTCCCTTCAATCCCAAGAGCAAATCATGTCCGTCTAAGGTCCCCTCACGACCTTTGGCCCAAAACCGTAGCTTGGTCATGCGCCTAGCCCAAGCTAGTCACGCCATGCGCATATGGATACCCCTTGGCTCCACATGCCAAGCCAAAATCGCACCTAGCCCAAGCTAGTCACGCCATGCGCCCATGGATACCCCTTGGACCCACATGCCAATCCAAACCAAACCAAACCTATCCAAGCTAGACGCGCCATGCCAAACGCACATTGCATTGGCCCTAGCCATGCTAGTCACGTCATGCAAAGCCAAGCGCCCTCGCCTTGGACCTAGCCATGCCATACGCCCATGGCAAACCCTTGGCCCCACATGCCAAGCCAACCCAAACCTAGCCAAGCTAGCCGCGCCATGCCAAACGCACTTTTCCTTGGCCCTAACCATGCTAGTCACGTCATTCCAAGCCAAGCGCCCTCGCCTTGGCCCTAGCCATTCCATACCCCCATGGAGAACCCTTGGCCCCTCATGCCAAGTCTAAACACACCCTAGCCGTGCCACCTTGTTGGACCTCACTACGCGGCTACAAAAAACGAAGGCGTGCAACGATCAACGGTTGCCCCTCCTCTCAAGATGCAACATCTCGACCGTCGAAGGTCACCAGGCTAGAAAGTTCCTCAATCTCGACTTGCCAAGCCACAACAACGTGTTACAATATTTTCCAAAAAAATTCGAGACATCAACACAAACTGGGGGATTCTCTTTGGGTATTGGTTTGGTGGTCTACATCGTGCGGTGTACACTACGCCCTTCATAAGGAAGTGTCATAAGGGTGAGGCTCCTAGTAAATACGAGAGTTATGTGGGAAACGTTCATGGGATATAAATCCGTGAGTTAACAACCTTATAGAATATCAATTCCATAACGTTAACAGTTTCATGAGTTAACCACTTTATGGAACATCAAGTCCATGCATACGGTTACCACCCCCTCCCATTTACTTACTCACTCCTTAATTAGACCAGGGTACGTTTCTACCTCGACTTGTATAAATAGGTCTTACATATTTCCCTTTGGACAACAAGTTCATTCGGACAAGACAACACTCAGAAATACTTACTTAGCTCTCCTCGTGAGCTCTCCTACCTTTTCTGAAAACAAGTCGTAGAAACCCAACTGCTCTTCCAGAATCAACTATTCAGTTCTCACCACTCTCCTTGCTTCCCTCCCCAAAACCAACCCATTCTCCTCCTCTTTGTGACCGAAGCAAGTCTGGAACAGCCATTTCTTGGTTTAGACCGGACTTGTACAGATTGATCTCTCGAATCTAAAGTATTCCCTTGTAGTACATTGTTTAGGGTTTAAACAGTTTCTCGCCTTCACACCCGCAATTACCAAAATCAGCAGAAACTATTTTCACCTATAAACACTGTCAAGATGAATATTCCGAATAGAAATTAGGCAGGCCAGTTTGGAAAACCTGTTGTCATAGTCAGATATCCAACAACCTGCTGGACTGGACTCGTTTAAACTGACATTGTTGAGATTATTAGTTCCACACAGTACAAAAAGTTTAAGTATATGTAATTTATAAGTTTTGTGCAATTTTAATTTTGCAAGTCGATTTTCGAGATGAGTTAGGTCCATGGACTTCAACATGGCATCAGATCATGTTATCATTTTATGACGAGTCTTTTAACCGTAGCTTTGCTCTCTGCGTCCCCTGATTTTGAGCAGGTTTTATACCCCATTATCCTACACATGAGGGGAGGATGTTGAGATTATTAGTCCCATAGTCCCATATACTATGTGAAGTTTAAGATCATGCAATTAAGAAAGAGGTAGCTATAAAGTTTTTGTAATAATGTTACTTTCGCTTTTTATATCAAGAATGAAGGGATTGGAGACTAGTTCTATATACTGGTTTGTTTATATTAGCAGCAAACTCTTTACAGTGAGACCCTCTAGACTTCATTGTTAGAAAACTTCATCTCAAATATTAAATATGTGTCATTATGGGTTATGATTTATGGGGAACCATTACATATGTAGGTATTGAGGGTCTATGTTTGATTGCCAGTTATTTGGGGAAATTACTATGTTTCGATGATTGCATTTTAAAATAAGACATATTAGCTTATGCCAAGGTGTTGAAATAGATCTAAGCTTCTCTTACCCTGCTAGCATCTCTTTAGTAATTGATGATAAAACAAAATAGAATAATTATCCCGTTAACCGAGTATGCTTTAACATCGAAGATAACCAATTATATATTCCCAATATAATAATATATATCATGACTATAGATGATGAAATTTAGACAGAGAACAAAATTGTCATTTCAAGACCAGTAACAAAATGGTAACTTCGTAACTAGGGGTTAAATCATTATTATGAGTCAATAATCGTCGTCAAAGTTCAGCAAATCTAAATTAAGATAGAATTGGGCATAAAAAGGATCCCTAGAGATAAGTTTGATCCTCATTGATAAAAGACAAGGTCGACCCCATAGGACGTAAGTCAACTCTCGAGGGAGAGGCTAAGCCTTTGTCCCTCAAGGCACTAATAGCCGCGATTTGTAGCATACATCCCCGAATGAGTGCTGGCCATGATGTCGTGATCCTTAGCATACTCCCCGGCGGATCGCTGGACATGTAGGTTATGTATAGCCTAAAATGTCCCCGACTGACTTATGAATCAAAAAAACCATGGTTTCAACATATCTTCATCATACGCAACTGGCTGTGATGCTTGATCCCTAAAAACATCTTCGGCGAAATGTTGATCACGTAGGCTCTGTAAATGCGTAAAAACAGAATTATGACCCAAAGCAAAAACATCCATGTATACCGTAAGTACGACTCGTCCCTACTTGAGACTAAGGACTGACTCATAGTACATCATCACGAGATACGCTGGTCACGTCTACTCTAGGACTTGACTCGAGTTACCGAGGCTTCCGGAAAAATTCCTAGTACATCCCCACGAGATACACTAGTTATTCTGCCTCCGAGCCCATTCGACAGATACCTAGTACATTCCCGCGAGATACACTGATCATGTCGGCCCCACTATACAAATACAATTGCAATTGACTCCTAGAACATTTCTGCATCGTACATTGGTCAAAAAGAGTGATCCGAGGTCTCACTTGTTAGGCATGCAAGCCTTATTATTTTTCTCAAACATGTCCTAGCTGACTCTGAAGAGACTTAATCTCATGATCTAATCTTTGACCGGCTTCATGTTGATCCAAGCTGAACCAGCTCGTCTGAAGAGTCTTGAACAAGCACACGACTCAGGCACAAGCCTATTTTTTGGCGTCTCAAACACACTCACATCTGATAAATTGAGCCTGAACCGTGAATGTTTATCCAAAAACGTGGATAAATCCGTTTGAGCTCTTGGTGCTCAATAAAAAGACCCTCGGGAAATAATATTCACACTTTACACGAGATTCTGAGGTATTCATTTCCTTTTCGCGTGACTCATCCTAGTCATGCTCACGAATTAAAAGAATATGTATTTATCTCGGCCAACTCGGCTATAGAGAATATTTATCGCTCAACCAGTATTTAGAAAATCGGACCAGACCTGCCGGGCCGACCGCAAAACCCATGAACTGGGGAGGAAACTGGTTTGGGATGATAACCACCCAGTAATTTCTAAGAAAACCAGGGTTTATATTATGAACTGGGTGACCCGGACAGTTGGACCAGCTAACCCTCTAAACCGCCCGGGTTTTCCACTGGTCTAATCATATAGATTATAAAATTAAAATAAAATTGTGGACACATTGAGACTTGATATAACGACCCCAAGGTTATTAACCGAAACAGAAACCAATTGGGCTTGTTCTGTTGATGTTAGATTTGTATATTGTGTATGTATAGATCATTTGGTTTGTTGCTACTTTTGGAAGTTATGTAACCTTTCTAATTAATACGCAAAATGAATATTATTCATTTAACCATTAACCCAATTGACTCACATGTTCGACCACTGGTTAAACCAGATTGACCAAGCTTACTGACTTTTATGGTTCGATGTCCGGGATGGTTTTCAGAACATTGCTCTCAACACATCATCATAAAAGCTGACTCAGCCACACACAAATGGGGGAACATCAATTAGGGTTTTGGTTTGGCGGTCTACGACACGTGTGAGAAGTACCCGAGTTATTTCTCACCGCAAAAGAGAGTAAAATTGTTGGAATACAAAGATAAGTTCAGACTAGTTTATATCTATCTATTCTTGAAGAAACAAAAAAAGTGCTCCACACGGCAAGTAATCCATATCTTCACCGACATGAGATTAGAGAATTCAGCTATAAATAGTCTTTAATTTTCTCAAAGATAACACACAACTTTCTCATAAATTCTCTGGGAAATTTTTCTTCAAACTCTAGAATTCTCTGATATCTCTCTTCATCTGCTTCCATCCCTAAGACCGGCCCTAAGCCTCATTCCCTGTGACTGAAGCAGCCTTTGAACGCCCACTATGCGTGGTTTAGGCGAAGACTGTTCGTGCTCAATCTCCCATAACCCACTTTCCAAACCCTAGAATCCCCCTTTCAGCCTCTCACCAATTTTAGATAAATACAATGATACCATTAATTTACTCAGTAATCACTATTGTTCACCAACACCTAGCACAATACAGCAGGATAATTGCCGCTTTCGTCACCATTGCCAACTACCACTAACACAATTGCCTCCTCCACCACTCAACAGAACTATCACGACTTTTTTTTTGCCGCCCACCAACACGCCACACAACCACTGCTAATGTCCACTAATATAATTATTAGTCAATATATTATTAATAAATTACTGTAAAATATTATTAATAAGACATCATTATGATAAATTATTTATTACGAGAAATTAATGGTACTCTAATTGTATAATAAGAAAATTTAAACAATCAAAAGTATAATAACGGTTGATTGTCAAAGTGATAGATGATGTAATACATTTAGGATTGTAGTTGTACTCATTGTTTGTAGGAGTATGGATCCAAAGTATTATATTGTAATCATGATCAAAGAAAGTTATAAAAATCCTTGAAACATAGATTCAAATACATATACTCATGTATATATAGATATATTTTTCTTCAAAAAAAAAACAGAGTATATTTCTAAATATATAATCTCTGGATGCTTATTTCAAGACATTTTCAGACTAGAATTTCCAAAACTATCACATTTATAAAGAGAAAAATCATACCATACGACTAAACCTACCCACCTTGTTGTATTTGTATATGTTGAAAATTTGGACTAACAAAAAGACGAAACATATCTTTTTCTTCTGGCTTCAGGGCTCTGTGAAAGAATTTTTTAGACAATTTTTTTGACCCTCCCGAATATAACTCACGAGTACAAGTGAATATTAAAATGGATCTTTCATGATACAGTGAAGTTGTTATAGCAGCGTAACCAAATTCCTTTCATCTATTCATTCAACTAAAAATACGCAATAAGAAAATCCGTATATCCCTTGATTCGGCCAAAACTACGCAATGAGAAAACTCTAATGATGCTTAGAGGAGAGAAAAAAATAGAAAGCTTTGTTGTGATTTGATTGAGAATCAAACATCACTACTTATAGAGGAATTGCATCCACTAGATATTTCTTCATCTCGAATAGATACCATCAACAGAATGTCATATGGGAAAGGTTCTGTCTGTTCTGTTTGAATTAGGGATTCATCAAACACGTATCGTTTGAACACCTACCATAACAAAAATAAAGTGCGCAAACCCATTTTTATTTTCTATGTTATTAAAAATACCTCAAAGTAGGCTACAATTAAGATTGGGGAGGAATTTCTTTTAGGCTCGTAAAGTACATTCAATTTGGTTGTGTAAATATGGGGTATATTTAGTTTATACTCGCGATAATTAGAAGAAAAAAAATCAATGTTAAAACTGGTGTTACGTGGTTATTCATATTTTGTTTTTGCAAATAAGATGAATAATAATAAAGAGTCCATCTGTTGATATTTTTGTCATAACTTTTTAAGAACTCCAAGTGAAAATTTACCGTAAAAACAATTATTATTTTAAAAACGTATTTATTTTTATTTTTAAAACCGTTTTTTCTTCTTCTTTTGATAGGTAAAATATTTGATGCTGATTAGTTTTAAACTCAGGTTATTGGAATCATCAACCAATAATTTTATCACCGTATTACAGTGGCATCGGTATGAAAAAATTATTATATGAAAGAAATTACTCCTAGTAATTAGACAACAGAAATTTAACGACAATAAGATCTCTTACCAAAAAAAAAAAAAAAAAAAAGACAATAAGATCAAACGATTGCCAATCTAAGTTCTAACACCGACTACACGAGAGTTCAACTTTTGATTGTTGGAAAATTATGTTAAACTAGAGGATGAAAACAGAAACAGAAGAAAGGTGTACCCCTGACTTCAAGGCTCTTTCGATTCTTTTAGTCAATAATTCGACCTTTCCCGATTAACTTGGCAAGTACAACAATGAAGCCCTAACACCGTAATCGAATTTAAGGATTGTACTTCCTTTACCCGACCAAGAACACACTGTATAAGGTTTTGATGATGCTATTAGAGAAGAAAAAAAACATATTGATTTGATGTGTTGAAATGGGAGAAGACCTTCGCTATTTAAAGATGAATTCATGCATTTTGGAGATGTCTCTTCATCTCCAACAGACGCTTTCAATGACCATCCATTAATGGTATCTCTTCATATAAACCCTATGGGAAAAGGCGTGATTGTAGAAATTTCTGCAAAACTGGAACGGGTTTTGAAATTCAAAAAGAGAACAAATTTCTACAGGACGCCATCTCACACTCTGTGAAAATATCCAACATTGATCATCAGGAGTTTACTTACTGGTCAAAATTTTATATCAAACAAAAAGAAGAGCAAAAACCCATTGACCAAAAGAGTACACAAAAAGGAATATAAATAAATATCTTTTCGACATTAAGTACTTAACGAGCTACAGTGATAAGACCTTTTTTACTTAAACATATACAGAGTAGTATAACTGTCCCCCATTAACTACTCTTTTAAGCTTTGGTAGGAGGAAAACTACAGATAAAAATTACAAGAACAACGAAAAAGGTGATTTTTTTTTAATTAAGTTGTTAGTTAATAAATAATACTACAAGTACTGATAAATCTGCCATTAATAAATTTTTCTCTGGACAAAGGGAAAAACAAAATACTTATTTCCTTCTTCATCCGGTACAGTGCTGCTGCTAGTGGAGGAAACTGGAAAGACAGGGATATTATCTCTCTCTTCTTTCTTGTTTCTTCTTCTTCTTCTTCTCTCAAAATCCATTCAGGTAAAATCCTTCCATTTATTCTTTTTCACTGTCACTCTCTAAATGTAATCAGTTCTGTCCATACAATTTTGTATCTTCTCTGAAACTTTATTATCTTCACAAACAGGAGACAAAGATGACTCAAAATAAAGCAGCATTTTTAAATGATGAATTATCAAAAAGGACTTCAATTTTTGGATTAAGATTATGGGTTGTGTTAGGAGTATGTGTAGGAGCAGCTTTTGTTCTTCTTCTCTTTGTAATCTCTTTATGGTTTATTTCTAAACGTAATAAAAACAGTAGTAGTAGAGGAAAAAGTAACTCCTTCTCTGGTAGTACTAAAAACCCCACTATCCCAAATGTTTCTAAAGAAATTCAAGAAATCAGGGTTGATAATAATAATGGTAGGAATTCTACTCAGAATCACCATCAAGATCACCCAAAACCCAGTCCAATCAAAATGCAACAACCAAACCCATTACCGGAATCAGGTCAAAGTGTCGGTTCAAATGAGAATCAAGCTTTACTTTTACATCCTGAAGAAGAGAATCTTACTGGAGTTCATAGAATTCATATTGAAATTGGTAAAGATCATAAGATTACATACCCTGTTAATGGAAGTGGTAGCGGTGGTGGTGGTGGGTCTTCTCATGGAAGTGGAGAGAGTCGGTCAATTGATCAAGTACCAATTTCGATCCCTGAAGTTTCACATTTGGGCTGGGGACATTGGTATACACTTAGAGAGCTTGAAGCTTCTACTAATGGATTTGCTGATGAACATGTAATTGGTGAAGGTGGGTATGGGATTGTTTACCGTGGTGTATTGCAAGATAATTCTCAAGTTGCTATCAAGAATTTGCTCAATAACAGGTGATTTTTCTTCTAAGTTTTGTGAATTTCTCTAAATTGCTGAAGATTTTCTAGCTTTAACTCAAGAGCGGCCTGAGTATGAGTATCGATTAGGGCTATAATTGTGACTAGCTGATGCTCCATGCTTTACTTAATGATAGCGTTAGACCAAACAGGAGCTGTATGTAGACGCACTCAAATCTAACTAGAACTAGAGTTTGATTAATCGGTGGTTGTTGTTTGTTCAGGGGACAAGCTGAGAAAGAGTTCAAGGTTGAAGTTGAAGCGATTGGACGTGTTCGGCATAAGAATTTAGTTAGGTTACTGGGCTACTGTGCTGAAGGAGCTCATAGGTACTACTGTTCCTTGAACTTCATGAGTTTTCCATAATTGTCATTTTGTCTAGACTTAAGTTTTTAAATAACTTTTCTGATTACTTGTGTGGATTGTATTCACAGGATGCTTGTTTACGAGTATGTAGACAATGGGAATCTGGAGCAGTGGCTTCATGGGGATGTTGGTCCTTGCAGTCCTCTCACATGGGAGATTCGTATGAACATTATTCTTGGAACAGCGAAAGGGTATTGCTTTATCTTTAAATATCTAAATTTTTAGTGTCATGGTGCTTTAAATTGCTGGTCACGGCTGAAATTTCTTATTTGAAATTTCAGGTTGACATATCTGCACGAGTGTCTAGAGCCAAAGGTTGTTCACCGTGATGTAAAATCAAGCAACATTTTGATTGATAAGCAGTGGAACTCTAAGGTGTCTGATTTCGGGCTTGCAAAATTATTGGGCTCTGAAAGTAGCTATGTTACCACTCGTGTGATGGGAACATTTGGGTAAGCCCTAAACATTGTTACCTTAATCGTAATTGTGAAGTAACATTAAGCAGCATCTGCTTTGAATTATTGAACCTTCAGCATCTATGAATGAATACAGAGTAGTCTACACCTTAACCGAGAATGATGACACTTCACTTTTGTTTTCTGTAGGTATGTGGCTCCTGAATATGCTAGTACAGGCATGTTAAATGAACGCAGTGATGTATACAGTTTTGGAATTCTTATTATGGAGATAATTTCCGGAAGAAGCCCAGTTAATTACAGTCGACCTCCTGGAGAGGTATTCATATCGTATAACCGGCATCAATAATGCAAAGCATACTATATCAGTGTATATACTGTATGTTTGTCAACAGAAAATTTTGAAGAATCATTTCCTTGTCTTATTCCAAATCATGTGTTTTCAGGTGAACTTGGTCGAGTGGCTCAAAACGATGGTATCAAGCAGGAATTCTGAAGGACTTCTGGATCCTAAGATGCCTGAGAAACCTTCTTCAAGGGCTTTGAAACGTGCCCTTTTAGTAGCTTTGAAATGTGTTGATCCAGATGCTCAGAAAAGGCCAAAGATGGGACATGTGATACATATGCTGGAGGCAGACGATTTCCCTTTCCGAGATGTATGTTTTCTTCTTGCCCTTCTAAATCCTCTCTCCTTTCTAGGAAGCTATTCATGAGTTTGTGTCCCATGTCACCTTTTTGTTTTACATCTTTAAGTCGACGAGAAAACAAAAAGTGCAACACAGAATCACAACTTGTATGGAAGTTCTCAGCAATATCTTAAAGATTAAAAGAAACATGAACATCTCCCCCCTGTTTGTGTTTTAGTGAGGAAACTGACAACTTCTTATGATAAGGGTTGCCGATTAATTTGGTTTTAGTTTTATGAAATGCATACATGATGTGTTCCCTTGGTTTTCTTACTTCCTTTCTGATTGAATGATACATGTCTTTTTTCTTTTAGGAACACCGTACTGGGCGGGTCGATCCAGGACGCATGACTCGTGATGTGAAATCGGCAACTGAATCTGGAGACAGCAGTGGATATGAAAGTAGCATCCATGCCACCAGGACAAGGTGGAAAAAAACAGAACTTGCAAACGTGGATGAGAAACTTGCTTGATAAGGTGAGCTACTACTTTTTCATCCAGATCTGGCTTATTATGTGTACACCATTTTTACTTCATCTGTATATAATTGTTATATCACTGTTGTATGCTTATTTTGTAGAGTCTTAGAGCCAATCTACATATGTAAATAATCAATGACTACGAGTGAATCCTAACATTGGAATTATTTTGTTTAGAGTCTTTGGGTTTCTTACTAAGTTTTTGAGTACATAGTTAAGGAGTAATTTATATTTATCATTGCACGTGGAATCATCAATTTTCTCCTCTAATTTACCTTTTTAACCTCTACTACAACTTTAGAGAACACTTTATATTTAATATAAGTGAGATTGTATTCTGCAAATTTCCAAATTACGGGGTCTTATTTGGCTCCTCCCAATTTGTGATTAACACAAGCCAAACTGTATTTAGATTTAACAATGTCTTCACCACTGTTGCACAACTTACAGCTGATGTCTTGCACCTGCACACCTCTTGTTTGCAACATTTGAAGTGCAGGACATAAACAAGACTTTAGATGGTAAATCCTTGGGCCATAGAGATGTTGTAGCATTAGATGGAATACCATCTCCATCTTCTCTCCACAAAGATTTTAGATTTAAAGCTGCATGCAAATCCAGCATTAAAGAAATTTGCTGCACTATCTTCTTCATTCAACACAGGAGAGTGACCACGTCTTGTTAAGTCAAAGCTATTAAAATTCAGCTTCCAACCATTCTCTTCTATAATCAAGACCTGTCAAATTTGTCCATTTGTTTCTTGAATATTTACTAAGAGCTGGAAACTCTTGCAGTCTTGCTTAAGAATCTGATTGTTCCTCCTCTACTTATCATGTCAGAACACTATAGCTAGAGTCCCTCCTGTTAACATCGAACAAAAATATTTCATAAACCTCTGCCATATGAAATGCTAGTCTTTCCATAGAAAATTCCCAGCTCCAGCGTCGGCCCAGTGTCTAACAATTTTACACATCGCTTTTTTCGTTTCGACTCCAAAAGGGCAAAATTCTCTATATAAAAACATAGCCTTTTTTCGAGTCGCTCTCATTCACAGGAGCTTTTTGTTAATTCTGGTCTTACAAAAAAAATTAAAATTAAATTTATTTGACGTGGCCCAATGGAGAAAATGGAAAATATATTCTGGTCGCACGAGATTCTTTTTAATGGAAAAAGTATTTTTTTGTTGCCTAAAGCAATTATCTCGAAAAATAAAATGTTGTCAGAAATACATTAAATCAAGAAACAATCGCATTTCACAGTAAAAAAAAAATCAATCATGCATCAATCACATAATCAATCTCATAACTAATGAAGAAAGAAAATGAAGATAAATGTCCGCTTACAATTCTCATAATAATTATTTTCCTAATTACAACTCTATTCAATTAATTAGCCTTTTAGTGTTTTCTGGATACCTGTGTTGATAACACTTGTTTTGTTGAAATAGATTGAAAACCTATTTATACAAGTCATCGATCGCACCCTGATCTCATAGGAAGTGGGGGCAGTTAAGTAGTGGAGAAGTGGGGTTGTGCGAAAGGTGGTGATCATCACGTTTCTATGAGGGAAGACTGGTCACAATTTCACCCACTACTCTCTCTGTTAAATGTCCGTCCTTTCCTGACACTTTCTCGTAATGGGCGCGTTGCACGCCGCACGCTGTAAATCACTAGACCAATACCCCAGTGAACATCCCCCAGTTTGTGACACGTTTGATGTCTCGAGTATTTTGTAGGAAAATATATACAGCAGGCTGCTGAATGAGTCAAGTCATGAGACTCGCCGTTTGAAGTAGCATATAGTTCTTTTAGGTGAAATAATAAAATTATTTTTGGAATCAATATTCATAAAGCATCGTTTATAATTGATGCAAATGAAGCAACGCTTTAAACAAACTGCTGAAAAATAATCGATGTGCAGGAAGCATCGTTATTTTAGAGCTCGTCTAAATTAGTCACGAGTTCAATGTCTTAAAAAGAGTGTGACCGGCCACCTTTGGGCAATCGTTTGGGAACCCTATGAGCAAGCCACAACTTGGCCGATCGCTTCCTGTGGAGGAGGGATGGCCGGTGATTACAACATTACCCTGTTGGCCTCCTGAAAATAAATCTAGACCATCCGAATAGGCTAGCGAAGTTGGATGGACGATATGATTTGCGACAGTACGTACTGCCATTGATTGAATTTAGGGTTTAAAAAAGCCATGTGTCCAACCCTACTTAGGCTAATCGATTCAAGGCACTGGACATTGGTTTGAGCATGCCGATTAGTCAGATGCAAAGGCGAGCTGCCGGTGATCATGCTGACATCTATTGGGTCACCTGAAATTGGATCTAAGCTATTCAATTTGGCTGGCGAAGATGGATGGACGTGATCGGTTTGCGACAGTAGCACGCTGCCGCAACGCAAATTAGGGTTTCCAAAACAGTGTGTTCACCCTAATTCAGTCAAGCGATTTGATGCACTCTTGGCTTGCCATGAGCAAATCGATCGACCAGGGATGGAGTTGGGTCGCCGGTGAATACGCCAGCAACCTTTTGATCAGTCGAAGGAAGATCTAGACCATCCAACTAGGCTAGCTAAGTTGGGCGGATGTGATAAATTTGAGACCATTATGGTCGGTCTTAGCTCGTTTGAGCTCCCTTTTCAACAACGCGATCACCCATGTTCTGGTTAACGTTCAGGAGCGTTGCGGGTTAACTAAAGGGAATCCGATCGGCTGGGATGCTAGTGTGCCCGCCGGTGGTCATCATGGTGATTGCCTAGTTCCGCTGGGAAGAGGCTACGCTTGTCGAATCGTGTGGCCGTGATTGCTCCTTAAGACTGTCATGGGAAGTCTAGGTTTTCCTTAAGGAACTTAAGCGCGTCGATCATGCTAACTTTTAATTAAAAGCGCGTTGACACGAAAATATCTTTATCAGAGATTGGTGCAGCCTGTGTGAGTGTTTTCATGCAGATCTCAATATTGACACTTCGGGAGATTCGTGCTACTCCGCTGCGAGTGAACATTAATCGTCATGTCATGCCAATATTGAGAGTTTAGTTGGGGAACATAGCATAGGAAAGTACTAGGCATGCCATGCATTAGTGAATGATGCTGATGGAAAATAAAATTCATAGAATATTTGGGATCGTTGTTGTATGCACCATTCTGAGTGAATTATATATATATATATTGAATTGTTCAATACATCTGTGAGCGAAGATGTTTATGCACTCATTACTTTCAAATGGCTTTTGTCCCTTTGCATGATGACAACGCATTAAATATAGGGTTTCACGAATTTACCCCTGAACTGATAACCACCATCAACATTAAGTCCCATGCTTAGCACGTAATAGTGATGTTATTGCGGGGTAAGCACCAGATGGTGACAACCAACGAAATTTACTAAAGAAGTTTGGCGTACATTACCAGGATAGGAGCTGGCTCGGCCCTTGAGCAAGATACGTTTCCTTTTAGCGCACGTCAGTTGTCCTCAGGTAGATAAGTATCCATTCGATTGTTATCCCGCCTCTGAAGCATTTATACATGGTAAGTAGAGACTTATTTTCTTCAAGGGACCTTGCTGATTTGTGGAATATAAAGAGAAACGTTTGAGCCTTTCTCCCCACACCGATCATCACAGAATTGCATTCTTCTTCGTTCCAGGTATTGCTCTACATGTCTCATGTAATTTGATTTTCGTGTATTGTTGGTTAATCATGATGCCTCTTTGCAGTATATGATGGGAACTGCTGGTGATAATTATTCTTCAAATTCTCCAGAGAAAAGCTTTGAAGTTGACAAACCAAGGGCTAACGCATTGGAGGAGGTGATGGCCAAAATAGATTCTTTGTTTCGCGAAGTTGGTCGTGCTATATATGGTATGTCTCTTGTGCACTTACGCATCGTCCGAGAGCGTGTCCAAGCTTTTTTTGCTTCAGTCAGCATAGAGGAGGAGTGGAGGCGCGACGAAGCATCTCAGCCGACAAGTGCAAGAGCCGAAAGGTTTGCGACTTGGCTAAAGCGGCGAAGGATCGAGCATAAGCGACCTCCAAGTGAAAATAAGCATGACTACCCTATTCAAAACGGCATCATTATTCTTGACTTTGATGTGGACGAACCCGAACACCCAAAGGTTGTTGGAGCAGCTTCTGAGGAGGATGCTGAAGCAGTTCTCAAAGGGAATGTTAGCTCAGTTTCCGCAGAAATTGCTGAAGTGACTTCTGGAGAGAACGTTGGGAAAATTCTCGAAGGGGATGTTGGTGCAACTTCTGAAAGAGGAGTCAAGGCAGCTTCTGGAAAGGATGTAGTAGCGGCTTGTGAAGAAGATGTGGGAGCATCCTCCAACAACGACCCTAGTGAAGGCGCTGTTGATCTCGCTAGTGGATAGATTTCCCACTTGTTACTTTCATTCATAGATGAGCACTTTTCTATAGCTTGTAGACGTTTTCTTCTTATACTCAGTGGTTTTCGTTTATGTGACTGGAGTTTGAACTTTATTGAATAATAATCTTTTATGCTGCTTTAATAATCTTGTATTTCCAATTGGATGAATGAATGAAATCTCCCGACCGAGAAATCCAAATCCTCGAAAAAAATCTCATAATACCTTGGAACTTTAGTCGTCACATCCTTTGGTAGAGTTACAGTAGATCCTCATCCTCGTTCTTCGAACGCCATTATGTGTGACTCTAATATCAATAGCTTGAAGTAAGAGATGTAATGAAAAAATTAAGGATTTGTCCACGAACATGTGATTTCCATTTGATATTACCCTTGTATATCTCGCGCGTTGCTAGGTGTGGGGGCTTTATCTCCAATTAATAGTGCGTGTGATTGGACATGTCTGAAGAAGTGGTTGCAAGCCAGGAGTACCACGGGCGCTCGCTGCCTCCTGATTCCGTGATGGGATTTTTCAGAATCTAAAAATTACAGATGGCGAAACTTCTTTCCGGATCTAGGCACGACGTGTGATGATCGAGAGGCCGTTTCTTCGTTGAAGTACGCTGTACTTCAGGACACTAGCCAAAAATCGTGTACTGGATGCTTGATAATTTCCCTTGGTCATCTTGTACTTTCTTTTCCTTCATGTATTCTTCTCTTCGGTGTGTCTTGGGGGTAAGAGATGTTTCCTCTATAATTTGATTTTCTGGCTTTGAGCCGTGTTTGCGTTTGAGGGTTTTGAGTTTATTTGAGGCTTAGCTTGGAATGGTTCAAGGGCAATGAAAAAAGTAATATTTCAATTAACAGATAAACTGAAAACCTAATTATGAATGCAAGCAGTGCACTCATTTTGGAGGAATTACAAATTCTGCATTAAAAGGGAAATTGCAAGAGGAAACACTAAAGGAACATTGGAGGGAAAGGCGACATGTACTCTTAGGTATTGAAGTGTTTGAGCCACCGGGTGTGCATTACTATGCCTTATAGCTTGTCCGAATTGATAAGCTTGCAGTAGCCTCCCAAAATAACTTCTGTCACTAGGTACAACTCGTCTTTTCCTTCTACGGAATCAGACGGAGAGGGTTGGGTAGCAACTCTCACTACCATATCTCCAACTTAAAATGGGTTTGGGCGTTGTGCCATTACTTTCATGTATTCCTCATCTTTAACTGTGACATCTTCTAGACTCTTGATAAAATATTTAAAAGGACCATCATCCCATTCGCATCTACTAGTGACGGCTGGGTTGATAATCAGATCGAGTTCACAAGCCTTGGGGGAAGGAGGAGTGACTGGTTGCATAAAAGATTATTCGATAAGACTTACTTGTGCTCAGAATCTGCGGAGGAACGTCGCCGGGATCTATCCAGGAAGTTGTGTCACGTTGTCGAGCGGTCGATACGACAACAAATAATATTCAGGGTTGGATGGCTTGTTGGAAATCCTTTCAGGTTTAGACAATGGCAAAGGGCATACTCCTAGCGTAGGAGCAGAATCTCGCAACAACAACGTTCTTGCGAAAACTTCTACCACATTTGGCAAATGTCGCAAATTAATTACATAAATGACGTAATAGACAATGACATCATAAAACACGAGAAAGATGTGAAGATTTTATGGTTGTTATAAAGAAATCTCACTAGAATAAGGCGGGAGCTC
Organism: Papaver bracteatum; assembly: GCA_023529315.1. Lineage (NCBI taxonomy): Eukaryota > Viridiplantae > Streptophyta > Magnoliopsida > Ranunculales > Papaveraceae > Papaver > Papaver bracteatum. The sequence continues at coordinate 1,064,698 of JAJJWX010001290.1, forward strand.
GCGAGAACAAGGCGGGAGCTCGCGAGAATAAGGCGGAAGCTCGAGAGAATGTAGCGGGAGCTCGAGAGAATATGGAGAAATCTTGCGAGAGTGTGGAAAGGGATCCTAAAATAGGGGAAGTATGAGCTGTATGTGAGCTGTCATCCACTATGTAAACACCTATATAAAGAGGAGAGTAGGAGAGAGAAAGGGGGAGACAATTTTGTAAAAGAGAGATATTTTTAGAGAGAAAATGTATTTTTCTTTATCATCTTCTTCCCCAAAAACTAGATCTAGATCTAGAACTTTACCCATTATTGAAGATTATCAATGTAAATCAAATGTAAATAGTGAAGAATCATGGATGTAGATCAAATTGATCGAACCATGTAAAAATCTTTGTGTCCATTTATAATTTTAGTATTCTTATCACCATTTTTATATTTAGGTCTAGAAATTGTTATCAAGATATGATAAGGGGTATGTTGTGGGATTTCCGACAACTACATTTTGGCGCTAGAAACAGGGACCTGCTTGTTAGATTGAAGAAGATCCAAAGAAATTAACAATTGTTGATGATGAATTCAATTGGATTTATGAGATACAGGGGAAAATATGGAAGTTTTGGGCGAGAATTATCCACTAACAAATGACATTTGTATCTCAGGAGCGTGATGAGAAAAGAACGATGAAGAATAGCCAACACAATTTAAGAGAAATGTATGCAGAGAAAGAGAAGTAGAAATATTGGGAAGCAGGAGCAGATTCGAAGAAATCTTTATAGGAATGAAATGAAATGAATCGGCATCAATTAACTGTTCAAACAGGACAAAATTCTTTCTTATCTCTTTAATTATATGTTAATAATCTAGATCTGGAAGATTTTGAGTTTTTTAACTATCAAACTTTGTTTTTCACAAAAATTGATTTTGGGTTGATATTTTGAATTAAAACGAGTTTTGATCGTAAATTTACACCCATAAATCTAGATTTTAATTGTAATTTTGATTGTTATCTCTTTCAAATTAGATTTGTGAAGTAAAAATTTATGAATCTTTTTTTAATTTTGTGAATAGCAATGATGTCTTCAAGTTAAATAGATTACTAATTAAATCAATTGGTTTTTTGCAGCGAAGGTAAAAAACAAACATATGGTAATAATAAGAAGATGTATTAGTAAAACTAAACTGGTGAGAAAAAGAACTGTTCAGATAAGACTTGTTTAATTTACTTCGTCAGAAAATTTGCGAAGACAGTAACTCAGCAGAAAATGACGTGAATCCTCAGCTAATAAGAAAAAATTATTCAACAAATCTCACCAAGTGTGCGATATTGTCGCAGGGATATTTTCAAAAGATAACAACTATTTTTACTCTTTCAAAGATGATGAATTATTTTTACATAAACTATATTAAATTATTCTTTCAGTTGTTGTTTGCTTGCAGCAAACTATAATTACAGGCGAGGAAGAATTCTCACTAACCCGGACCAACCTTGCGAAGATAGCATAATTCGTAGAAAATTAACTATTTATCCATTTTAGTGGTCAGTACTTCATTTGCTTGCAGAACGTCTACCATTACAGCGAAGAAGGTCACCTCAAGCATGTCAACTACTCTAGTAAGAATGAAGAAATTCATTTATTTTTGCGAAGAGGAGAACATGGCGAAGAAAGCAACAATTCTAGTAGAAAATGATTAAATTAAGAATGAAGAAAGCAACAATTCAAGAGACACAAGCCAAATGACTAAATAATTCATAAACTGGATGAATGCATATGGAACAACAGAGTCCGAGCTCTTACATATTACAACAAAAGTACTACTGGCAGAAAGAAAATAAATGAATCCAAAAGAGACCAGTAGAAAATTATTCTCGAGTAAAGGGACAATGACAGTTTAAGCATAGTCCAGCGATGGAAGATCAAATATTCTTAATATAGAATCAAGCACCATAGTTAGCAAATAAAGTTTAATAAAATAGATATAATAAATACCCCAACATGCGAAGAAGTGAATTGTACCTGAGAAGTTAAGCCAACCTGCGAAGTTTACTGACAAGGGTTACCACGCGAAGAAGAAGGACACAAAGAATTAAACTGAGAAAATTACCAACATAAAGGAATTAACAAAAATCAAACACGCGAAGGAACCATTACCAATCAACAGGCAAAAGAACAATAAGCAGACTCGTGGCAGAGGAATATTTTAACATGTCGTCATTCATGTTCCATTTCATTGGCAGATGAATTTTTGAACCTCCAGTTACTAATGACATTTTTTTTAGTTGAACATTGCAGGTCTGTACCGGTACTATTTAGGATACGTAGTTAAGTAGAAGCAGCATGCTAACGGTTAATGGGTGAGAAACTCATAGAAGAACGCTGCTTGGATAAGTCTTCATGGTAACTACGTCATATTTTGGAAGCTAAGTGGGGAGGCCAATGAAGTAATGCGTGAATATTGCAACTACTTGGATATGGACATTTCATAAGATTCTAGATCACTAATTTAGATTTGGTGTTGATGTAGTGTTGGTCAGTTTAGAACACCAACAAATATTACTCTCTCGCAAATGATGAGAGAGATAATGTAGATAAAAGCTACTTCAATACTGTTCAAGAAAACACCTAGAAAAAGAAAGAGAACAAATGCTCCACATACTTGACCAGGATATAAAGGAAAAAGAACAATAATCGATGGGATATTGAATTTTCCTAGCACAAGTCATTAGCAGCGAATTGAACTGATGTGAATTCGCAGCAAAGAGGAAAAATTAGGACAAAGTAACTGTGAGATGTTATCATAACTCGTTGGAAACTTCAGTGAAGTTTATGGTATAAATTACCTTCAATAATATACCAATTTCACAACAACGATTTTCGCCAGATGTTAAGAAGCAAGAAGGAAGACAAAAGGACGATGGGAAAAATCGTACAAGGGATAATAACATTAGAATAACTTTTGCGAATTTTACTATACTTATAAAAATGGGAACTTGGACAAACGGTCACAAGTGAATTTGATGAGTTCAGTCAAATGGGTTCGAGTCTTCTCCTTCGCAAATAATTTTTTTTTCTTTGCAAATGTTTACGTTGCAGACATTTACCTTGCGAACATTCGCAGCAAAAATGAACACCTCGCAGATATTCGTGTACTTCACAAAGATGTTTACTTCTTCCCAAATACCAGCATGAAGAAGAGATGAGTAGCAAGCAAGCCCAATTTCCCAAACCCACTAAAGTCCACCCAACAGTAAACAAGCCATCAATACTTAAGTTCGCACAGTAACTATGCAGTTACGAATTTCTAGTAAAATTAGTTGGTCAGAGGCGTGAATTTGGTATTTTATTACTTCGCAAGATCTTTGATTATTTCGCAAAAAAAGAGTTGATGATTATTTCGCAAAGATATCTCGCAAGGAAATAACAGAAATGAAAGAATAGATGGAAGAAATGACAGAAATGAAAGAATAAAGAAACGCAAAAATTTCGCAGAAGCGCGAATAAAATTTCGCAGAGATATTAGAATGGGACGAATCTTTATGACGTACTGTATGCATGGCTCAGGGATAAGGTTATACCGCCGCTGGTGTAGGACCAGAATATTGCCACAACACTTCTCTGCGAGATTAACAACATTTCCCAGTGAGCATCACCGCAAGCTTTTTAACAACACTTTGCGAATGTCACAAAAGCAGTCAAGAGAGCGACGTAATAGCTGACGAATAAAGAAACCATGACAAAAGCATGTTTGTTCCGCAATGGTTACAAATCTTGCGAGAATAAACATCGTAACTATCGCGGTACAATTGCAGAACAAATCCGAGATAAGAGGAAAACTTAGCTGTCATCCATTATGTAACTACCCTATAAATAGAGACCCAATATGTCCAGAAAAGGATGATGTATTTTTGAGAGTTAAGAAAGTCTTATGGAGAGAGAAACTTCAAGAGAATAATTGTAATCCTAAATTCTTCCGTTTCTGTAAACATTTCTGAGAACAAAATAATAAAGTGTCGTTTTTAATCTTCAATTGTGAGTTGAATATAGAAAAATCATAACAAGGGTGTAGTATGGGATTTCTTGCAACTACATTTTGGCGCCCGAAACAGGGATTGAATTAGCGAAATCATAGAAAAAGGTGAAGAAGAAGATAAGAATTGTTCAAGATTAAGAAAATCATAAAACAAATCAGTGAGATATTTGAAAGAAGGAAGATTAGAATCAAAGAGGATTGTCGAAAATTGGAGTGTGGTATGGTAACAAGAACAATGATTGATAGATTTCATGAAAATATTAAGGGGAAGATACACAAACGGGATTTTGAAGGAAGGAAAATTATGACGGTGGAAAAAATATCACCATTGAAATATTGGGAAAGCAGGAGATCACATTTACATCAGCAGAAATACCAGAAGAAAATCTAAGTCATACATCTCCATTGGTAATCACAGTATCCACTATACCAATGAGAAAGGAGGAATCAATAAAATCTATAAAAGAATGGACTATGAATATAACTTTGGTGGATGCAGGAAGTTTGGTAGATATAATATTTTATCATACTAAGAAAATGGGATATAAGGATGAAGAAATGTCTTATTCAACATATCATGTTCATGGATTTGGAAAATCTTTAACAAAACCTAAAGGCGAGATAGTGGTACGAATTCCACTAGGGGAGATTGAAACACAAGTAACGTTATGTGTGGTAGACGTGGAATCACCGTATAACATGATATTAGGAAGACCGTGGATACACGCAATCAAGGCTGTAGCATTAACATTGCATCAATGCATCAAATTTCCTATACCCAGTGGAATTGGAGAAATTAGAGGAGACACAGATTTTGCGAAATTGTGTTACCAAATAGAAGTAAGAAATTATGAAGAACGTCCAAAGATGCGAAAGGGTCGTAGGAAATTGGCGAGAGAAACAAAGAAGGAAGAAGAATTTAAAGTTTACGTGATAAGAGAAAAAGAAGGAAAAGGAATACCCAGCGAAATCTCGCGAGAAGGAGATGAACTCGCGAGAGTTATGAAAACACCAACACCAATGGGAGAACCTGAAGCTAGTTATGTTGCAGCAGAACCAACAAAGGAAATAAATATTGGGAGTGAAGAAGAGCCTAAAATGCTGAAAATTGGGACTAGAATGGAGGCAGATGAGGAAGAAAGAACTATAAATCTCTTGCGAGAATATAAAGATATCTTCGCGTGGAGCATGGATGAGATGCCAGGGATAGATCCATCAATATCATGGCATAAATTATAAATCAACAAAAACATAAGACCATTTAAGCAAAGAATAAGGAAAATCGCAATAACATATCATTCTCAAATAGAAGAAGAATTACAGAAGATGCTCGACGCAGGAATTATAAGGCAATCAAAATATCCAGAGTGGATTGCAAATATGGTGGTGGTCCCAAAGAAGAACAAGGGGATAAGAATTTGCATAGATTTCACTGATTTAAACAAAGCTTGTCCTAAAGATAGTTTTCCGTTACCAGATATCCCACAGATGGTTGAATCAGCAGCGGGAAATGCCAGAATATCATCGTTAGATGGATATAAAGGATATAATCAAATCCCTTTCGCTGAAGAATATCAAGAACATACCGCATTTTTTGCTCCAAGAGGATTATATTGTTATACAAAGATGCCATTTGGCTTACGAAATGCTGGTGCAACATATCAAATAATGGTGGAGAAGGTGTTTGCAAAGTGGATCCACAAAATATTAGAAGTGTATGTAGATGATATGCTGATTAAAAGCAAAGAAGCTGAGAATCATGTACAAGATTTGAAGGAGATTTTTGATCAAATGCGGCAATTTAATATTAAAGTGAATCCCGATAAGTGTACTTTTGGAGTAACTTCAGGGAAATTTTTTGGGTATATTGTATCAAAAGATGGAATACAATTTGATCCGGAAAAATTATAAGCAATTCGCGATATGCCAACGCCTACGACGGTAAAAGATGTGCAAAAATTGAATGTACTCTTAGCCTCTCTAGGAAGATTCATCTCGCGATCTTCAGACAAGTGCAAACATTTTTTCGATATACTCAAGAAGGGAACAAAATTCAAGTGGACAGATGAATGTGAAAAGGCTTTTCAAGGAATAAAAGAACATTTAATGAACATAATTATCTTACAGAAAGATGAACCGGGAGAAGAACTATTGATTTATCTCACAACAACTACATATGCGCTAAGTGCTGTGTTGCTGCGAGTAGATGCAGGGGTAGAAAAATCAATTTATTACATCATCAAAACGTTCAATTCTTCATAGAGAAATTATTCAAAGACTGAGAAAATAATTCTAGCATTGGTGCATGCAACTTTTAAGCTTCACATATACTTTCAAGCACATAAGGTCAAAGTGTTAACAAAAGTGCCAATTGAGTTAGTAATGAAAAATTCAAAAAGATCAGGGCAGAGTTGGGAGATGGAATGCACAAGTAGGACACTTTGATATCCAATATGAAATTTTATCCTCGCCAAAGTCATAAGTTATCGCAAACTTCTTAGCTGAATTTCCTTTAGAAGATGATGAAGCAGTGGAAGAGATGATGGATGTAGAAGAGGAACATGGAGATCCAAAAGAGCTATTAACAGAACCCGACAGATGAGAGATATTGGTGGATGGATCATCCAATGGAGAAGGATATGGGATTGGAGTTATTTGTATTTCTCCAGAAGGAGAAAAAACAGTTTTTTCATTTAGATTGGAATTTGCATCCACTAATAATGAGACAGAATATGAGGCCGTGATTCATGCATTAAAATTTGCGGTAGAAATGAAGTTGGAAAATGCTAGAATCACCAGCGATTCACAATTGGTTATTCGCCAGATAAAAGGAGAATATACAACAAACGAACCATCTTTGAGAAAATATAAAAGATTAGTCGAAGAATTATCTGCGAAAATTCCAAAAATAAAATGGAGACACATATCAAGGAAAGATAATAGGCTCGCAGATGCTTTTGCTTTAATATCCAGTATGATGACAAATCCAGCTGCGAGATGCATAAAAATTCAAACACTTTTATTACCAGTGATAAACAAGGAAGAAGAAGAGGAAGATATGATGATGGTAGAAATTGGCGAAGAAGAATTAAAGAGCAACATTACAGATTGGCTAGCAGATCTTCATGCATACTTGGAAAGAGGAGAAATCCCAAGAAATCTATTGGAGGCACATAAATTAAAAAGTAGGGAAACCAATTATGAATTAAGAGATGGAGTATTATATCACAGATCTTTTAGTGGACCATCGCTAAGATGTTTGATGAGGGAGGAAGGACAAAAAATATTGAAGATGTTGCATAATAGTGATGCTGGTAATCATAGTGGAGGAAGATCTTTGGCATATAGAACAAAAATGCAAGGCTATTACTGTCCATATATGCATGAAGATGCAAAAAAACTCTCAAGGCGTTGCGAAGATTGCCAGCGATATGGAAAGAAGATACATGCACCAGGAGCACCATTATCATATTCAACAAGTGTATGGCCTTTTGGGAAATGGGGATTAGATATTGTGGGACCATTTGTGCCTGGTTCTGGACAAAGAAGATATCTAATCGTCGCAACAAATTATTTCACAAAATGGGGAGAAGTAAAGGCAGTACAACAAATCCACGATAAAGATATTTTTACATTCATATTTGAGAATATAATTTGTAGATTTGGGATTCCAGCACAATTGGTGTCTGATAATGGAAAGCAATTTGAAGGGAAGAATATAGAATTACTCCTCAATGCATTTAAGATAAAATATGGAAAATCTACTCCTTTATACCCACAAGCAAATGGTGAAGCTGAAGCAACTAATAAGACAATCGCAGACATCCTAAAAAATAATCTAGAAGGGTATCACAGAGCATGGTGCGAGCAAGTGCATAATGCAATATGGGCTTACAATATAACTAGACGAGAATCTACTGGAATGTCACCTTTTTTTTTGACATATGGAGTTGAAGCTGTGTTACCAACAGAAGTAGCTATTCCTACAACAAAAAGAGAGGCTTGGGAAAGAAATCTAAGTGCTGGAATGATTTTAAATAAATTAGACGAATTAGAAGAAAAAAGAGAAAAGACTTTACAACATATGGAAAATTACCAGCGAAGATTAGCTCGCGAGTACAACAAATGCGTTAAGAAACATGAGTTTCAACCTGGTGATTTAGTGCTGCGAGAAACACCAAGTTATTAGCGAGAGAATGGTGGAAAGTTGGCGAGAAAATGGGATGGACCGTACATCATTAAAGAGATAGTTGGAACTGGGGCATACAAACTAATGGACCCTGAAGGGAGAGATGTTGGTCAAAGACATGATAGACCATGGAATAAACTATTTCTGAAAAAATATTATCAATGACAACTTCTGCAAGATAAGAGATACTGGTACATTGAATGATGAAACAAATAATAAATTTTTCTTTCTCTACTGCAACTGAGAAATTCTTCTGATAACAAAGAAAAACAAGATCTGCGAGCATAATCGCAAGAAAGACGAATAAAATTTTGCAGAGATTAACAAAATGGGACGAACCTTTATTTTGTGCACCCTAGTTCGCGAATAAAGTTTCGTAAGAGGCAAATGTAAGACCTAATAGTGCATCATATAAGGGGGTATCTCTTTACATGACTCAGGGATAAGGTTATACCGCTACTGGAACCTGAGTCATGAAGATTTTGGGGTTAAAGAAAACCTATCCAGGAGAGGGATTTTGGATTTCCAACTATATAAGGTTATACCCTGGTTGGACGATTAAGAACCTATTCTAAGAAGTGCATAGTATGACCAAGGCGTCGAGGTACACGGTTGAGTCAAGGGTGCCCGGGGCGTACGAAACTACCCTAGCCATCCTTGGTAAGTCTTGGCTATGATGCACTTGGCCCGAAGAAAACCCCACTTAGGGTGCAGTCTTGTAACTATAAGACATATAGGAAAAAAGTATAAGAGGCTGTGAAAACAACTGGTTGTTGTTAAGACCGGATGGGAGGAGCTAGTCTTGTATGGCCGATGTGCCCTCCTTGAAGGGGCAACCAGGGGGAAGATAAGGGCGGCACCCTCCATTAGGGAGCTGATAAGTGTCTTAAGACGGCAATGTCATGGGGCTTTATGATCGCAAGAAAATTTAGGCTGTCATATTGTCGAGTGACGAAAAATAAATCAAGGCAACAAGCCAAAAGAAAAAAGTTAAGATGAGATCAATGGGTTTTTACACGAAAGTGTAAAGACGTCCTGCGATTTCATCGCAAGACGGCAATGTCATAGGACTTCATTCTCACTAGAGAATATAAACCTGTCATATTGACGTAGAAAATTCGAAAGATAAGGCAAGATCAATGGGTTTTTACAAACAAATGTAAAGGTGTCCTGCGATTTTGTCGCAGAAAGAAAAGTTTGGCAAAATAAGACCTTTAACTAGGAAGGCAAAATAAGACCAACAGAATAATCTCAAACATTAACTATTTTATTTGTTTCTCACAGGAGAATATATGAGAAAGAAGATTCCTTTAAGATTTTACAGAGACATTATTTACAGGTCAGGATTTTTAGCGGAAGATATCTCAAGAAATATTCATTACATCGCAGATCTATTTTTATAATCGCAGATACAGGAAATAATTCACCATCACAAGAAAGATAATGAAGGGAAAATAGAGGAGTGGATAAACAAAAATCTCGTTATAAAATCTCATTATATTTCTTGAAACATTAAAGATAGCAAAAGTAAAGTTAGATTATAACGTTGCAAAAGGTTACATTGCTCGCAAGGAAGAAGAAGGAAAAGAAAAGCAAAAATAAAATTTAATCTTCAGCGTTGGCCTCGCCAGATTCATTATTTTTGCCAGCATGATCAGCCTCATCAACATTTGTATCTTTGCGAATCTCTCCTTCATTGTTCACAGTTACTTCACCACCTATAGTTACTTTTCTAGGAGGACTTTTTTCTTTTGGATCTTCCTGACAAAAATCTTCTTCACTATATTCTTCAGCGTTGGCATATTCTAATTCCTTATCCATGGGAAGAGGAACTTCATCATCATCAACTTCTAGAGGACGGACAGATATAGTAGGAAGAGATTGAGAAATTAGAATCTTGTTCACAAGAACTTCAGCACTAAGCTGGACCTTGCGAAGGAAACCTCTATCACAATTTCTAATCTCTATATTTTTGAAGTATTCGAGATAATCAAGTCTTCTTTCTGCCACATCGCGACATTTAACAAGATCGGAAGTGAGAACCCTGTTTGTTTTGCGAACTTTGTCCAGTTTATCAGTCAAATCAGAGATAGTAGAGTGAAGGCTTATTTCAGATTCTGCGAGAAATATAAATGGAAAAAGATTACTCAGATAAAGATTTCTCAAGAAATGCAACATAAAATTAAAATCAGCAAGTGAAGCAGTCAAATGACTACCTTCTTTTTGAGAAGTTAAATTTTGAATTAATGAGCAACAATTCTCCCATTGATTCATGGCATCGTCAAACTTATCCCCAACTATACCCTTCAGGCGAGATTTTATGTTTTCTTATTTGGAATGGAGATATGAATTTTTTTTTGCCAATAAACAATAAGATTCTTTTAATTGGGAGTATTGATCTTGAAGCTTGCTGGCCTTTAAACTAAGAGTTAACCTACCCTTGATGAGTTTATCCTTCTCAGCGGCAGATGATTCAGTTACTTCTTTGAGTTCATCCTTAAGAGAACGAAGAGATTGCTCTTGATTATCACATATTCTTTGGAAATTACTCAATTGTTGCGAGGAAATCGCCATCAAACTTGAAAATTTATGTTTTTCTTGAGATAAATTTCTATTTTCATCTGATAAAGATTCTGTCGCCAAATTAGCTTTGATTAAAAAGTATGAGAGGCGAGTAACCTCGCTATTTAGTAAATGTTGGCTCTGTGATAATTGATTATTCTCATTAGTGAGATTATCTATTTGATCAACCGAATATGTGTAGAGATTATCTAGTCTATTAAACTGATCCATCCAAGAATCTTTTTCAACACGAGCTTCTTCAGCGATAGATTCAAATTTAAGTCTTTCAATGAATCGACTCTGACTTAAAACTAAATATGCAAGCCAAGAATTTAAGAAAGAAACTTAAGAAAAGGGAAGATGAAAGTTACTAGAAATAGAAAAAAAAAAAGACAGAGGCAAGAGAATTATACCTTTCAGTTCCTTATTTTTTGCCGCGAAGAATCTCGCAGTCAAGAGAAATATTGCGAAGCTGTTGATGAAGAACATCACATTCTGAAGTCTTAACGTGAAGATCTCTCTTTAAAACTTCGATTTCATTTTCTAAAGATGCTCGCGAGGCAGAACTATCAGAACCAAAATATTTGGTTAAAGTATCGCAAAAAATATGTTTGAGAGGATCAGTAGAAGATTTTCTAGCATCATCTAAAATATTAGATAGAACTTCAAAAGAAACATCAACCCCAATTTATGTTTCTTTAGATGAAGGAAGAGGTGTAGAAGAAGGGGTATTAAAAATGGCGAGTTGGAGATTTGGGTTGTTTGTAATAGTGGCATCATCAGAGGGAGGGGTATTTGTAAAAGTAATAGTTGAAGGTTGTAAAGGACTGGAGGGAATATTATTAACAACAACTGTGGGGGTTTTATTTAACGAAGAGTCAAGGATGTTAACAGCTGTAATTTCTGGATTTCCCACACTACGCCCTCGTCAAGAATCTATGAAAACTAAGTCATAATTGTGGATGAACTATAACACTTTTATTAATTCACTTTCAGGAAGATTTACAAGAAATATCAAAACTCAGAAGTACAACTTTCTTTCTGGAGTTTCTCTCTCCTCAAAATTCTCTCATCTCTCAAAAGTACATCATCCTTTTCTGGATTTAGTCGAACCCTTTATATAAGAAAATACATAGTGGAAGACAGCTAAGATTTCCCTTGCGATCTCATCGCCATAACTTTAGTCTTCACCATCGCCAACTTTGTAACCATCGTGAAGCAGACATATTCTTCTCATATATCTTCAATCGTTAACCATTATATCATTCTTTTGTGACACTCGCCAAATGTCGTTGGAGAATCTTGCGACGTTCTCGTCAAAGTGTTGTTAATATTTGTAGAAATATTTGGGCTTCTCGCAGAAGTGTTGTTTCCATCGCGAGAATATCGTTGTGGCGATATTCTGGTCCTACATCTTGCCTCTTCTCATGTCTTTTATGCGAAGAAGATAAGATATGAGAATCTAAAATGTCCTAATTGCTTATATTTTCATATTTCTCCGTCCTTCGCCAGCTGTCTTCACGAATCTTTTCTTCAAATAAATTTTTGACACGTCTCCTCTAACCGCTGCGATTTGACCACCCACGTCTTTTTTGGCATTAATTACTATCACCTTCTTCGAGAAATTTTTTCTTGTATAAATACTCTTCTCATTATTATCTTTTTCTCTTTTACTTTCTTCTTCATTCTCCGCTCCTTCTCTGCAAATCTTATTGTTCTTCCGCGAATTGTGCTTCTGCTACTGCTGTAATTTCTTTCTTCTTTTCAACCTTTCCTTTCATTCCCATACTCAAAGATGGTTGCTGCTGGTGCTAAAAACTTGAAGGCCTTCAATGAAATGCGCGAGAAACTCAGAATCAAAGGTTTTAACTTGTCTTTAATTTCAGATCATGATTCTAGATCTGAACTTTATCTAAAATTATTTACTGATGATCAATGTTCTCACGAAAAAATCATAGTATCGCTAGGACAACTTGAAGCTGGTCTTCCCCTTCCTCTCTATGACCCAGAACTCTCATTATTCTACCAAATAATATCTGACGAGAGATTTTCGCGAGCAATATATCAATTAGGTGGAGATTGTATTAGGTTGCTACTTGAATATGCTCATCGCGGTGCTGGAAAAGGATCGCGCTATTCTGAAGATGCTCAAAATCCTCTTTACAAACATATTCCCATTAACTCTGTAGATTATACTGTAGAAAAGTTTTTCAAAAATTACAAGATACTCCCTATGAAGAGGGATAGCACCTGTTGGGGTGTTCACTTGAAGAAACTCGTTGTCGATGAAGCTCTCATGCTGGATATTGATTTTCATACGAAAACTAATCATGGACCTCGCCATTCTAGCGATGAAAAGTGGTTTATCTTTCCGTTATGTCTCGAAGGTCCTTATATTTTTGGTTCTCGCGAACTTCCCGCGAGTCTTGCAGAATATCAACCTTGGGTTTTTAATTGTCCTGAGAGATCTAAAGAAGTATATTCTCTTAACTTTTCATATTATTATCATTTACTGTTTTTTTTATTGTAAGTACTGAATATCGCAAGACATTAGCTTACGAACATCGTAATAAATATAAGAGGAAAGAGTTACAAAACAATGCGATGATAGAAGAAGCAAGGGGAAGTATGAAAGATTTGCGAGTATAAAATAATCTTGCGAAGGTATGTTGCGATACTTCGCAACACATATACAGTTGTACAAATTTTACTATAAATAGGAGTTCAAATGTAAAATTCAGGAGGTTCTTTTAATGAGCGTTAGAAAATATCTTAGGAAAGAGAATAGAGAAAGTTGTAACTATTCTAGTTCCATTTAGATACTTCTTTGTAATTAATTGAGAGAATTAATAAGAAAATTGTCATTCATCATCAAGAATTTCTTAAGTTTTACAAATTCTACTGAGGGTGTAGTTGTAGGTTATTCTGCAACTACATAATTGGCGCTAGAAACAGGGATTGAAGATTGTTCTAGCAAAAATTCTAGGGAGTTTTGAAAATATGAAATGGCTAGAAGAAGAAATACATCAGAACCATTGACTGCAGTAAGAAAAAGTGTAAGGCTTGCAGGTGGAGAAGCAAATGTAACAGGAGAACCTAGTAGGAGAAACAATAATCAAAGAAATCAAATTCAACAAACATAAGATCATGATCGAGTGAGTATACACACTTGGAGAACTGATACACCAGCAGAAACATATAGAGAACCAAAAATTAGAGAAAATGGGAGATTGATGGGAGGAACAACTCGTGAAAGAGAAAGGGAGATGATAGAAACATTGAGACAAGAAATTCAAGAAGAACGAAGGTTTGAAGCTGAAGAACGTGCCAATCTAACAAGACAGAATCAAGAATTGAGAAGGGAAAATGAGATGTTACAAAGGAGGAAATCTCAAAGTGTTGTAAGATAAAATGCTAGACCAAGAAGAGAAGAACAAAATTCGCCAACAATCAATAGTGAAAATGAGATGCAAGAACAAGCACAGAATCAAGTTGAAAGAAATCGAGAGAATCGTTTCATTCTAGTGCCAAATCACGAACAAAATATGGAGAATTTACGAACAGAGCCGCTTCCAAGGGAAAATAATCAGAATGGTGAAGAAAATCAAGAGGAAGAGCGGCAACTTATGGAAGAAATTGAGAGACAACAAGATATGCATCAAAACAATTACAAAGATGGAGTAAGAAAACGGGAACAAGCTCGCAACAATCAAAATCTTGGGGGTGATAGAATTCGGAGGAAGATTGGGAATCAACGAGAAGAAATAACAAGGAGCGAATCAAACCTTCGAATCAGAGTTCAGGCAAACCAGGAAGAAATAAATCACATAAGAAGGAGAAATGAAGAAGAAGAAATTCCAGATATTCATATGAGAAGGATGAGGAGGACAGAAATGGAAGAATAAGAATTTCAAAATGCTCTGCAACAAAACAATTGTGACAATTTGGAAAGAAGATATTTGCAAAATCATGCAAATGAAAACATTAATGAAGAGTATGATAGAATGCGAAGAATCGCAAGAGAGGAAATGCAAGAACGTAGAAGAAGAGAAGCTGCGTTGAAGAGGCCAATAGAGGAGAATTCTGAAGCAAATGCACGAATCTTTCGAGAATTAGCGGAAATGAGAGGAATGATAAGCAGTAGAGAAGGAGGAGATAGAAGGAAATTAGATGAAGCAATAGAATAAGCTACGAGAACTCCTTTTTCTAGAGAAGTACAGTTGGGAGGGATTCCACCAAAGTGCAATCTTCCTACGTTAACTAGCATCTTTGATGGGAATTCATGTGCTATTAAGCACATTAAAGCATATGTAAGATGCATGTTACAATGGGAGAATCATGATGTTGTATTATGCAAGTACTTCGCATCAAGTTTAACAGGAGAAGCTCTAAAATGGTTCGAAGGACTTCCCAAGAACACTATTACATCATTTAATCATTTACAAGTAACTTTCTTAGGAGCATATATCACGAATCATTCCTCGCGACTTGGAATTGAAGATGTGTTTGGTCTAAAACAAAGAATTGGTGAAAGTTTGAAGCATTTGATAAGAAGATGGAAAACTATGTGCAGTGATATGGCAGGACGTGTGGATGAGAGATACCTCATTTTGTCTTTCATAAATGCGATGTTCGCAACTGAACAATTATATGTTCAAATCTTCAGAAGAAAGAATTCAATTATGATGACAGAATTGCGAGAATTGCAAGAGGAGTATATTACATTAGAAGAAAAGCAAAACAATATGGAGTCATATCCAGTAGTAAAAACCAACAATCAGGATACAAGAGCAAACTCACTTCCTAAAATAATCAATGTCGTAGCAGGTACTTCGCAAACATCTTCGCAGATATCATAAGAAAAGAAAACCAACAATAGCCAGCCAAAAATGGTAGCAATGGGAAGTAAAGATCAAGAAGAGTATGATAGAGAAAGAAATTTCTACAGTCGAGGAGGAAATAACCAGATCCCAATATTAGATCAACAGCAAGAAAATTATGGGGGTCAAAGGCAGAATTATTTTGGACAAGGGAATCATAGACAAAATTATAACAATGGTCAAGGAGGTCAAAGAATGATAAGAGAAGAAATAAAGATGCCACCTTTGAATACAAGTGTAGAAAAGATATGGCAGGCAATTATCTTGATGGAGAATATACCAACTCCATGGAATATGGGAAAGGAACCACCAATTGGTCCAAGAAGTCATGAATTTTGCTTGTACCATCATTTTCATGGGCACTCTACGAATAGTTGTAATAATATCAAAAGGATTATCTTGTGAATGATTGATCAGGGCAAACTAGATCACTTTTTACTCAAGCAAGCACAATCGAAACAATTACCGCAAGCACTAATGGAAACTCGCATGGTAAATACAACACAATAAAAGGGAAAAGAAATCTTACACATTGAAGTGGGACCAAAAGCAAGAAATGTTTTCTGCAATTCTATAGTTCACTCATATAAAACTATAGAAGATTTTCATGATAATGTGTTAAGTAGGGTATATGCGAGAGATGGTGAAGGAAGAGAAATAATGAACATCGCAAAAATTTCACAACTCGAAGATTGGCAGAAGCGTGAAATCTCTTTTAAAGCTACAGAAATTCCATAAGGTTGCGAAATACATGATAATCCATTGGTAGTGAGATTGGAAATTTGTCTGAATATGGAAGAAAGTGAGGATGATATAAATGAAGAATCATTTGGTCTTAATAGAATCTTAATTGATGCAGGAAGCTCTGTCAATATTCTCTTCTATCCCGCTTACAAAATCATGGGGGAAAATGACGCAGATCTAATACCTTCTACTTACAGGATTTATGGCTTTAATGGAACTGCCAATAAACCTAAAGGAGAAATAAGCATGCGAATTCCATTAGGGGGAATGCGAACTGAAATCTTATTTTGCGTTGTTGATGTTGAATCACCGTATAACGCTTTGATAGGGAAACCTTGGATTCACGAGATTTTAGGCGTAGCTTCAACTTTTCATCAATGCATAAAATTTCCTCATCCTAAAGGTATTGGAGTTATCAAGGGTGATTGGGCAGAAGGGAAGAAATGTTACGATACTGAAGTAGAAGTTTGCGAAGGAAAAACTGTTGAGAAGGAAAATTGTAGAAAAAGAACAAAGGTTGCAAAGAGAAGTGAAAATTTAATGGCTGAAGATTAAGTCATGAAGGAATGAAGTTACAATGATTGAGCATACAAGAAATTTACGAAGGTAAAGAATAAATATGATTTGCGAAGGTAATCAGTACATTTCTTTATAGTGTATAATAAAATGCATTTTGAAAAAACAAGAAAATGAAATGAGGTATTTCGCAACGTGAAATATTTGTGAAGTATTTTTACGAATACAATTTTTTTTTTTTTTGCGATTATCTTTCATTGAAGAAAGACGCAAAACATATTTGCGAACAAAAGACCGCAAACTGTGATTAGCTTTCAAAAAAGAAAGAGAGCCACAGAAATTTTACACAGGCGAACCTTTGTGGCGTACACCCTAGTTCGCGAAGCAACATTTCGTAAGAGGCAAATTCCTAAAGTACGTCATTTAAGGGGGTACCTATAAGCATGGCTCAGGGAAACCGGAACACCACCAAGGAACCTGAGTACATGGACATTACGGGGTACAACCCAAAAGCGGGGTACCTATCCGGGTTAGACACCTTGGATTCTCAATCTAATCTTGCGAAGTACCAAGATATAGGTTGGGCGACTAAGGCATACTGTCTTTCTCAAGAAGTGTAGAAAACGATCAAGGCTCCGAGGTACACGGTTGAGTCAAGAGTGCCGGATGGGTTTGAAGCACATCTGCCATTCTTGACAAGTCTTGGCAAATGATGCACTTGGCCCAAAGATACCCCATAGGGTGCAACCTCGTAACTATAAGCCCTATAGGTAAAAAGGATAAGAGGTTGCGATCAAAAGCTGGTTTTTTGCAAAACCAGATGGGAAGAGATAACCTTGTATGGTCGATGTACGCTTCCTTGAAGGGGCAACCAAGGGGAAGATAAAGGGCAGCACCCTCCATTAGGGAGATGATACGTGCTATAAGACGCAAATGTCACGAGGCTTTTTGTTCGCAAGAACATAAAGGCTTGTCATATTTGTGCAACAATAATATTTCTGCGAACTAAAAAAAAAGAAAAAAAAAAGAGATATATGTATATATACATACTCGCAGAATTACATACAATAAAGTTAAGATGAGATCAATGGGTTATTACATGAAAGTGTGATAACGTCATGCGATTTCATCGCAAGACGATAATGTCACGAGGTTGTATATTCGTAAGAATGTTCAGACTTATCATATTATCGCAAAAATATTACCACAAAAGAGGTGGCAAAATAAGACCTTTACTTAGGAAGGCATGAAATCAATTCCATCAATACTGTTGGAAAATTTTTACGAGAATATATATAAAGAGTTCATAATCATAGAGGCAATTTGGTTCGAAATCGAAGACGGATATTTCATATTCATTAAATTTTATAAGGATTAATACTTCTTATATTTCTTCAAAGATTCAATACTTATTATACTTTTTCAGAGATTCAATACTTCTTATACTTATTCAAACATTGGATGCTTCTTCATAGAGTGAATATTTTTTATACTTCTTCAAGGGTGTTTCATACTTCGTATACTTCTTTAAGGATGTTTCATACTTTTTGTGCTTCTTCAAGAATATTTCATACTTCTTATACTTTTTTCAAGGATGTTTCGTATTTCTATAAGGAGGATTCATAATACTTATACTTCATGGGGAAGATTTCATATATACTTCGTAAAATCTTGAAGATTCGCAACATTAAACTGAGGTAGATATTCTAGATACTTAAAATAAGGATTGATCACCTGAAGAGCAATAATAAGGGGGAAAGGAATACTAAGTTAGGTCTTCAAAATATATTATTTCTCTATATTATTTCTCTCCATATGATCAAGTCGTGCAAACAGAGGGAAACATTCAGTTAAACATCAATTTATCATCGCAAAATTAAGACATTGTTACTAATTAAATTTCAAAAGGAAATTGTTGATGGATTAAAAAGTGCAGCACTTAAGTAAACAAGATAAAAGAACTGAAGCAAATATACAGAAAGGATTAAGATTATTTTGAAGATGATTTATCTTCATCAAAATGATCTTCTTTTTCTTCTTCAGAGAGATCATCTTCATCTTCACTATCAGAGATTTCCAGATATGGGGTATCCTCGGGAATTTCTTCAGAAAGGAGCATCTGGTACTTCTTGAGAGGAATTTGGTTGTCTTCACAAATCTTGCGAGTCATATTAGCTCGGAAATGCTTGACATATAAGCTATGGTTGTTCTGGGAAATTAGAAGTTGAGACCTTAAACCAGAAATCTTCTGGTTACGACCGGCAAGAATAGTTTCTAGATCATCATTCATCTTCGCATAATTTTCTGCAGTAAGGGAAGAAATTAAGAAATAGGTTAGCAAGTTACGAAGGAAAAGTAATCAAAATACTTACCATTATGAAGAATTTACCTTCTAACTGCTTCTTATCATTACGAAGAGAAGAGTTTTCAAGATTTAGTTGATTATTCTCCTCAAGAAGAGAAGAACTTTCAGTTGCGATGCTCGCAGATTGTGAATTATCTCTGTGACGAGATATTAATACTGCATTATCAATACTCAAATCCTCTATTTTCTGACGAAGTGTTGAATTTTCAACCTCTAACTTCTTACAACGGCTTAAAGTCTTATTCTCAGCAATGGAATGACGTCTTTCCCAATCATAAAGCATTTAAGAATGGTGACTCTTCCAACCTGAAAAAATAAAAAAGGTTAGAAATTAATGAAAATAAGGGAAACAAACAAGGAATAGAAAATAAACTTACCATACTCCCTAAAGCATATAATGTAGCAGGAGAGACAAATCTTGAAATTCCATTAAGAGAGTTGTTATTGAGTACAGTAGGAACTTTGCAAGCCTTCGCAATAAGCTTACGAGCATTCGCAGTAGGAGAGTTTCCTAACCCACAAGAAGAATGAAGAAAAGCCTCAGATACTCGAACCATTGCTGAATCAAAAGTTTCCGCGTTGCTATAATCTTCATCTTCACCTTCATCAGTATCACCATCATCATCTCCTTTATCAGAAAGGGTATCAGAATTAGAATTAAAGTCTTTCTCAGGAAATTTATCATCTTCATCACTTTGATCTTCGTCAACATTCTTACTAGAAGAGATCACATTGGAATAAGCATTGGTTGAGAGTTTCTTCTTTTTCTTCCTCTCATAAACAACATCCTCAAGTTTCCTTTTTCCTTTGCGAAGAGCATCATCTTGATTACCAGAAGTTTGAATATCCTTCGCAGAGCGAAGTGTTTTTTGTCTCGCAGTTAACCTTTTGGAAGAAGTGGAATTCTTATTCTCACCCGCAACAACCTCAGGAAGATCAGGAAGAACCTTCAAATTCAAATAAGGATAAGAAACAGAGGCAACAATATATTGTTTAAAAAGCATATAAGAGTGTTTCTTACCTCATTTGAAAATAAATTGAAGAGTAACAAGAAGATAAGGAGATGGAGATACATACATTTTTATCTTTCCTAAGCCAAGAAAAGACCCAAGGTTGATAATTGCGATCACGAAGGTTCGCAGGAAGATCTACTATCCCAGAAATATAAGAACCCGATAATGCTAAAGGGTAGTTATACCAATCTTCATCATTAGAACGACGAGGTGTTTTATTATTTCCCGAGGCATAATCAATGTCGTGCATGAGAAGGTCATCTGCTGTGATATTAGCTCTACGATGAAGACGAACACCCCAACGTTTATCTTCCTTCCTCGCAGGAATTAATGTGTAATTTTTAAAGAAACCCTCAACTGTATAGTCCGCACCGATAATCTCCATATCTCGAAATCCAGGTTTCCTAAGATCAACTGAATACAAAGATCTTCCAGTAGTAGCACGAGTTGCGAATTCAACCAGAATGCGAATGCAATCACCAGTCAATTGATAAATGGCACATGAAAAATTGGGGTGGGAAATAATTTCATAGAATAAAGGAAGATTGACATCATAAAGAGGAAGAGGAAGACCTGCGAGGATTTGACCTCGTGAGATTAAAACTTTCCGATCATTCCAAGAAAGATCAGTAAAGAGCTCCATACAGAGAGAAGATTTATTGTCATGACCATCAATTTCAGAAAGAATGAGGTCCCTATCAGGAAGATCTGCATTAATTTGTTCAATAGTTTTCTTATTTGGAGCCATTGGGTAAGAGATCGAAAACAGAAAGGAAAAGAGGTGAAAGAGATAAGAAATCGCAATAGAAGAAAAAAGGAAGAAATTATAGAAGCAGATGTGATTAAGAAGATGAATAGAATAAAAGAGTAAAAAGAAGAATTAAAGATAGTATTTATAAAAAAGAGAGAGAGTTTGACGAAGGAAAAAATTCATCAATGTGATTAGATGTGAACGGTTGAGAAGGACGGTTACGAAACAACGTGTCAAAAATTTAATAAAAGAGAAAAATACGTGTTGCGAATCTAACAAGTAGTGATAACTATATTAAATTTACGAGAATAGAGGTTCTCGTGACATTCCTTCTTCGTAGAATTGACATGAGAAGAGGCAAGATGTAGGTACTGAATATCGCAAGACATTAGCTTACGAACATCGTAATAAATATAAGAGGGAAGAGTTACAAAACAATGCGATGATAGAAGAAGCATAGGGAAGTATGAAAGATTTGCGAGTATAAAATAATCTTGCGAAGGTATGTTGCGATACTTCGCAACACATATACAGTTGTAAAATTTTTACTATAAATAGGAGTTCAAATGTAAAATTCAGGAGGTTCTTTTAATGAGCGTTAGAAAATATCTTAGGAAAGAGAATAGAGAAAGTTGTAACTATTCTAGTTCCATTTAGATACTTCTTTGTAATTAATTGAGAGAATTAATAAGAAAATTGTCATTCATCATCAAGAACTTCTTAAGTTTTACAAATTCTACTGAGGGTGTAGTTGTAGGTTATTCTGCAACTACATTTATATTCTCGCTAACTATTTTGATCTGTCTCAGATTGATAGGATAAAACTCAGCTATCAAACTCATCGGAAACCTAACACCTTTTTTTTTCTTAAATCTTTCACGGATGAAGTAAGAAATATTTCCTTGTAAATTTTAATAATATATTGTTGCCCCTATTTCTTATCTTCATCTGTGATCGCAGGAGATTGAAGAACTTGAACCCTTAGAACCAAAACCCAAGGGAAAATCTTCTACTGATCGCAAAGGAAAATCTGCTGCCTCTGCTAAAGGAAAGCCTATTACCCCTCATGATGGAGAATCTGGCGATCAAGATAAAGATATTATTCCTCCTAAAGGGAAACCTTCTGCTCCTTGTGGTGAAGATTCTAGCGATCCTCCTTTGAAGAAAAGGAAAATCCAACCTTCTTCTTCTTCAACTCCTCAAACAATTCCTGAAAATTCAAGTGTTGATCTTGATAAATATAATAATGACGAGGGTTTTAATGTTAGCGGTTTTCCCTCAATAAAAAATTATCCTTCTTCTGATTCTTCAATGACTCATTTGTCTAGGATTTTTAGCGACATTTCCCATAACATGACTTCTAATGATGAGGATGAAATTATTGAGAAAACATCCCAAGCTCTCGCTAAAGTTTGCGATGCCCCTATTCTGGTGGATAATTATTCTCTCCAAGGAATCTCAAAATCGCTAACTCCCAGTCTCTTGAATTCTCTTGGTGCTTTGGTAAGTTTTCATTTCTTCAGTTTGTTTATATATTTTCTTCATCGCTAGATCTCAATTTATATTCTTCTTTCGCAGGTTGGAAGAGCTTATTTTGCTGTTGCTTCTGATTTAGATAAAAGATGTGCCAGCTCTGAAGAAAAAGCTGCTAAACTTCGCCAGGATAAACAAAGATTAGAATCTGAAGTTATTGAGCTTCGCAAGAAGAATAAACAGCTGGAGACTGAAGCTTCGGTTAATAAGCAAAAGATCTCTAATCTTGATAAAGATAACCAACAATTATATGGTATGATTAATTTCCTTTCTTTTTTAATTCTTTTTATTCTATCGCAGCTTATTCAAGCGGCCACTTTTAACTTGCAGATATTTATGGTCTTACTGACGAGGCTATACTCTTTCAAACTTTTCCCGAACCTATAGATGATCATACTCTTCTTGCCTGTCTTAATAATTCCTTAAGTAATTTCTCAGATGATAAGATTAATTCTCTTTCCATAGATGAACTTAGATCCAAATTTGATCTCTTAAAAATTGAACACAGATTCAATTTAGGCTTGACTGATAAATATAGGCGCTTTTATATTGATTCAAAGAAAGAAATAGATAGATTAAGACAGAAGAATAGCGATCTTATTGACGAGAAAGATCTTGTCATTAAAAAGGGATCCAAGACTCTAGCATACTTTCATAAAACTCTCCTTGACGTTCAAATGGACAGAGATAAGCTTATACGCGAGAATGAAGATCTTCTTGCGAGGGAGACTCAAGTTCGATCTCGTCTCCTTATTAATAGCGATGACGAGTTTGCTTGGGCTGCGAAGGTTCTTGACAACGCCAGGAATGACTTAGGTGTAAATGTTAGCCTTCAAGTTGAACAAGCGGCCTTAATTAGGGATATGATTTCTGAAATAGAAGGTTGTTTGTTGTTCTTCTTCTCGCTAACTTTTCATTTTAATATTCTTCCTGATAATGCTTCTAATTCGTTGTCACGTTCTCGCAGCTGCTGAGAAGAATTGTCGCAAGAGACTTCAAGAACTTGAAGATGGAAAACATCAACTCACGACCAAACTTACTGCTCGCGATGAGAAGTATTCAATATTAAAGGACCGTCTCAACGCTACTACTGCGAATTTTAACAGATCTCTTGTTATTACTCGCAATAAATTCATTAAGTTGGTCTGTGATGATCATAATATCCGTCATTCTGTATATCCTGATCTAGAAGAAGAAATCCCAGCAGAAATTCCAAGACCTACTATCTATGATAGTGAAGTTGAAGATTCTGGAGATGAAGATAGTATTGGTGATGATGAACAAGAGGGAAACTCTGACGATGAAGAAAAATCTGACAATGATGAAGAGAAGAAATCTGACAATGGAGATGGCGATTAGTCTAATTAGTTTTCTTCTTCTTTTATCTTCTTTGTATAATTATTTCCTCTTTTTTGTAATTAACTGCGAGTTTCTTCGCCAATATAAACTCCTTTTGCTTCTGCCTGTATGAGTCAGAAAACAATTCTCTTTTGCAAAACAATCAATATAACTGTTATCTTTTAATGATATATATAAGTATGTTACTTGGTATTATCAATGCAATTTTATCATATGATAGATGAATAATAATTTCATCATTCTATGCATGCCCATACTTGCCTCTATTATTCATCTGCAATAAGAGAAAACTGCATAAAGATTAAATATTAGTTGAAGTAAAAATGTATTATGCCTCAGTACTGGTGTTAAATTATGCCTCAGTACTTTCCAAATCTCATAAATACTGTGAGCAATATCGCAATAATCTGTTGGTCTTATTATGCCTTCCTAGTTAAAGGTCTTATTTGGCCAACTTTTTCATTTCTCTGCGACAAAATCGCAGGACGTCTTTACATTTGCATGTATTGACCCATTGATCTTGTCTTATCAGTATTTTTTCAATATCTCTGCGATAATATGACAAGTCTAGATTCTCTAGCAAGAACAAAGCCTCGTGACATTGCCATCTTGCGATGAAATCGCAGGACGTCTTTACGCTTTCACGCAAAGACCCATTGATCTCATCTTAACATTTTCTCTTTAGGCTTTTTGCCTTTGTATAATTTTTGTCACGCGACAATATGACAGGCCTAAATGATCTTGCGACCATAAAGCCCCATGACATTGCCATCTTAAGACACTTATCAGCTCCCTAATGGAGGGTGTCGCACTTATCTTCCCCCTGGTTGCCCCTTCAAGGAGGGAACATCGGCCATACAAGACTAGCTCCCCCATCCGGATTTTCCAACAACCAGTTGTTTTCGCAGCCTCTTGTCCTTTATGCCTATATGGCTTATAGTTACAAGACTGCACCCTAAGTGGGGTTTTCTTCAGGCCAAGTGCATTGTAGCCAAGACTTACCAAGGATGGCAAGAGAGTTTCGTATGCTCCGGGCACCCTTGGCTCAACCGTGTACCTCGGCGCCTTGGTCATACTCTGCACTTCTTGGAAGAGATTCTCGGTCGTCCAACCAGGGTATAACCTTATATAGCTGGAAATCCAAGATCTCCCTCCCGGATAGGTTTTCTTTAACCCCAACATCTGCATGACTCAGGTTCCAGCAGCGGTATAACCTTATCGTTGAGTCATGTCAAGAGCTACCCCCTCATATGACGCACTATTAGGTCTTACATTTGCCTCTTACGAAATTTTATTCGCGAACTAGGGTGCACGCCATAAAGGTTCGTCCCATTCTTTTAATCTCTGCGAAATTTTATTCGCTACTCTGGCGATGACGCTCGCATGAATTTTGATAGAGAAAGAAGAATTTTTTAACTGTTTTATCTTACAATATTCTAGTATTTCTTACCTTTTTAGCACATTTTCTTCAAATTTCTTAAATGTCATTGCTTTACCTCTCTACTAACTTCTCTCTGTTGTCATTTCTTTGCTGAGTTTTACTACCTTTTCTTCCTTTATGAAACTCTCACCGTTAATTTGTCATCCTCATCTTCTCGCTATTCTTTCATCATAACCCTCTTGTTGCGCTTTTCTTCTCTTTTCTCAGTTGCGATACTCTCAGCGATATTCTCACTATCAACCACCAATTTTCCACTTCCTTGGTCTCGCAGCGTTTTATCTTCTCGCAGTTCTATTGTATCAACCATTAACCTTTCACATCTCTGTTGTTGTTTAATTTTGCACTTCCAATTGCTATTTTTCAGCTCTTTCTTCGCAAGACTTCATATCGATTTCATAACATTTCTTGCTTTCTCCCCAATCTCCTTTAATAACTCCAATACCTTTAGGATGAGGAAATTTGATACATTGATGATAAGTAGATGCTACACCTAATATCCTGTGTAACCAAGGTCATCCTATCAAGGCATTGTAAGGTGACTCGATGTCCACAACACAAAATAAGATTTTTGAAGATATTCCTTTTAATGGTATTTGCATTTCAATTTCCCCCTTTGGTTTGTTAGCTGTGCCATTAAAACCATAGATTTTGTATGTTGATGGAATTAGATCTTCGTCTTTTCCGCCCATGGTCTTATAGGTATGATAAAATAATATATCAACTGAGCTCCCTATGCCTATTAGAACTCTATTAATAGCCCAAGAGTCTTTATTTTCAGTATCATTTTCTTCATCTTCTTCTACTACTTTCTTGGGGTTTATCTCTAACCTTACTACCAATGGATTATCATGATGCTCACCAGGCTCTGGTACTTCTTGTGCAGTGAAAGATATAGTCTTTTTCTGCCATTCCTATAATGGCGAGGATCTCGCGATATTCAATATCTCTCTTCCATCTGTGTCTCTCGCGAAGACCCTGCTTAAAATATTGTCATGGAAATCCTCTATAGTTCTGCGTGAATGTACAATAGAATTACAAAACAAATTCTTTGCTTTGGCTCCAACTTCTATTACGAATGTTTCTGCTCCTTTTACAGCATTCACTCATGGTTTAAGTCTTGGCGGTAATTCTTGGAGATTGTGGATGTCCTACTAGAAAATGATTTAACTTTCCCTGATCAATCATCCTCAAGATTATTCTCTTCACATTCCTACAATCGTTTACTGAGTGGCCATGAAAATGATGATAAGGACAGAATTCTTGACTTCGATTGTTTGAATGGGGTTCTTTTCCCATGTTCCACGAAGAGGGTATATTTTCCATTAAAATGATAGCTTCCCAAATCTTTTCTATGCTGGTATTGAGAGCTGGCATCTTAATTTCTTCCCATATTATCCTTTGATTACTTTGTCCTCTAAAATTATTCTTCCTGTGTCCACCATAAGTTTCTTGAGGTTGATCGAGTCTTTGAATCTTATTATTTCCACCGCAATTATAATAATTCTTCTCCCTTTCATATTCTTCCTGATCTTGACTGCCCATCGCTACTAATTTTTGTTGGTTATCAATGATTACTTTCTCTTGTTGTAATTGCGAGGTGCTCGCTACATTATTTATCATTTCAGGGAGCAAACTTCCACTTGCCGCCAGTGAGCTGGTGTTCACGATTGGGTATGATTCCATCTCATTTTGTTTCTCCTCCAAAGCAATGTATTCTTCCTGTAGTTCTCCCAATTCTGTCATGGTGATTGTATTTTTGATTCTGAAAATTTGAATGTACAACAGATTAGTCGCGAATATTGCATTGATAAAAGACAAGATAAGATATCTCTCGTCAACTCTTCCTTCCATCTCACTGCACATTGTCTTCCATCTTATGGTTAAATATTTCAGACTCTCGCCAACTCTCTGTTTTAGCCCAAACACATCTTCAATACTCGGCCGCGATGAATTGTTGCTAATAAACGCTCCTAAAAATGTAGCTTGTAAATGATCAAAAGAAGTTATGGTATTTTTTTGGTAATCCCTCAAACCATTTCAAAGCCTCTCCAGTTAAGATGGATGCAAAATATTTGCATAACACAGCATCATGATTCTCCCACTGTAGCATACATCTAACATAAGTTTTGACATGTTGAACATCACAAGTAGTCCCATCAAAAATGCTGGTTAATGCTGGTAAATTGCATTTTGGAGGTATTCCTCTTAACTGTACTTCTTGAGTAAATGGAGTTCTCGCAGCTTCTTCAATAGCTTCATCAAGTTGCCTTCTACCTCCTTCTCTTCTATTGCTTATCATTCCTTACATTTCTGCTAATTCTCTCAAAATTTGCTCATTCTCAGCTGAGTTTTGTTTCATTGGCCTTTTTAATGAAGCCTCCCTTCTTCTGCGTTCTTGTCTTTCTTGTCTTGTGAGATTTTGCGTATCTCCTTATTCATCATCATCTCGTATTTCTCTGGGATTTTCTCTTTCACCATCCTCCTGAACTCGCAGTTGCATATCTTCTTCTCTGCGAATTTCTTCATTTCTCCTCATTTCTATTCGATGTCTCTCTATTCTCCTTTGTATCCTATCATACTCCTCTTGAATATTATCATTATAGCGATTTTGTGTACGTCTTCTTTCTCGATTTTCATGGTTATTTTGTCGTACTGCCTCTTGAAATTCTTGCTCTTCTACTTCTGCTCTTAATCTTTCTCTCTCGCAAGCCAAGCGCGCTTGTTCAGCATAGTATCTCTCAATTTCTTCTTCAATTATTCTTTGATTTCTTTGATTCTCTCGCCCATGCAATATCCTCCTACCTTCCTCTAGATTCTCTTCTTTAATTTGGTTGTTTCTTCCCTCTTGATTTCTATTGTCACGCAGATTATAACGATCGCCAATTATCTCTTCTTATCTATGACGTTGTTCTCCATTTAAATTTTGCACTTCTTCTCTAACATTTCTCATTGGGGAATTTCTCCTTGGCTCTTCTCTGAATGATCTTGAATTTGATCTTACAGTACTTCTTGACCTCCTTCTTTGTAACCTCAAATTCTCCATTCTTAGTTCATGATTTTGTCTTGTTAGATTCACACGTTCCTCAGCCTCTAATCTCCTTTCTTCCTGTGTTCTTTGCCTCAGATCATCTACTCTCCCATTTTCACGTCCCACATGAAATAATTCTCCAGCCATTCTTTGATTTCTTTCTCCTTCTTAATTGTCGATTTTCTGCTTCTTCCATTGAATCCGACCTCCAAGTGTGCACGCTCACTCTATCATAATCCACATCCCTATCTTGCGTTTGTGCCTATTGATTCGGCTGTTGAATTGAACTTTCTGCTTCATTTCTTATTCTATTTCTTCCTGATCTTATTCTTAAAGATTCTTCTAATTCACCTGTTCCTTAACCTGCAAGTCTTTTACTCCTCCTCACAGTTGTTGGTGGTTCTGATGTGTTTCTTCTTTTTCTAACCATTTATTCAATTCTAACAATTTCTTCAAATTTTCAAGTTGTAATTATAGATTTCTTAGCTTGATTCTCCCTTTTTCGGGCGCCAAAATGTAGTTGCAGGATTTCCCACACTACACCCTTGTCAAGAATCTATGAAAACTAAGTCATAATTGTGGATGAACAACAACACTTTTATTAATTCACTTTCAGGAAGATTTACAAGAAATATCAAAACTCAGAAGTACAACTTTCTTTCTGGAGTTTCTCTTTCCTCAAAATTCTCTCAGCTCTCAAAAGTACATCATCCTTTTCTGGATTTAGTCGAACCCTTTATATAGGAAAATACATAGTGGAAGACCGCTAAGATTTCCCCTTAATTCGGATCTACTCTGCGATCTCATCGCCATAACTTTAGTCTTCACCATCGCCAACTTTGTAACCATCGTGAAGCAGACTTATTCTTCTCATATATCTTCAATCGTTAACCATTATATCATTCTTTTGTGTCACTCGCCAAATGTCGTTGGAGAATCTTGCGACATTCTCGTCAAAGTGTTGTTAATACTTGTAGAAATGTTTGGGCTTCTCGCAGAAGTGTTGTTTCCATCGCGAGAATATCGTTGTGGCGATATTCTGGTCCTACAACAACGATATTCTCGCAAACAGAAGAATGAAGGTTTGATTGCAAGGAAATGGGGGTAGCTCTCACAGACTTTAACTCTGGAATGATGAAGTCAGCCCCAAGAGTTTTGTTTTGGCGAAATATTTTAATAGGTCTAGCGATGCGCTCATCATTCTGCGAATAATAACTTAGATAAGAAACAGAGGTAATAATATTGTTATTAAGAAATAAAATGTGTTTCTTACTACCTTATTACTCGCAGAAATCTTATTCGTCTTTTCAGTCGGTCTCTTACGAGGGTTAGGGTTTTGAATTACAGACTGGGCATTAAGAGTAGCTCCACTGAAGAGAAAACATAATATGAGAATTATAAGGAATCAAATAGAAAAGATTGGAAGAGATGAGTAAAAATCAGTTAAACAAATATCATAATTAAAAAGTATACCTTGATGACTCCATTAAAACAGTAGCAGGAGAATATGAAGAAGGAGAAAAGTTGCAGACGGAAAAAGAAATAAACAGATGAAGAAGATAGAAAAGTAAAATAAGAAAATTAGTTTTGTAACCTAATCCTACCTTTTATAGGCAAAAGGGGGTGACTTGTTGGTTAGAGACGTGTCGATAAAAATAATAAAGTGTCATTTTTAATCTTCAATTGTGAGTTGAATATAGCAAAATCATAACAAGGGTGTAGTGTGGGATTTCCTGGAACTACAGCTGGAACCTGAGTCATGAAGATGTTGGGGGTTAAAGAAAACCTATCCAGGAGAGATACTTTGGATTTCCAACTATATATATATTAACAGTTGGACGACCGAAGGTCTCTTCTAAGGAGTGCAAAGTATGACCAAGGCGCCGAGGTACACGGTTGAGCCAAGGGTGCCCGGGGCATATGCAACTACCCTGGACATTCTTGGAAACTCTTGGCTATGATGCACTCGGCCCGAAGAAAACCCCACTTAGGGTGCAATCTCGTAACTATAAGCCATATATGCAAAAAGTATAAGAGGCTGCAAAAACAACTGGTTGTTGTTAAGACCGGATGGGAGGAGCTAGTCTTGTATGGCCGATGTACGTCTCCTTGAAGGGGAAACCAGGGGAAGATAAGGGCGGCACCCTCCATTAGGGAGCTGACAGTGTCAAAAAAAGACGGAAATGTCATGGGACTTTAAGTTCGCAAGAAAATTTAGGCCTGTCATATTGTCGCATGAAAAATATTATAATGAGGCAAAAAGGCAAGAGAAAAGATAAGATGAGAACAATGGGTTTTTACATGAAAGTGTAAAGACGTCCTGCGATTTCATCGCAAGATAGCAATGTCATGGGGCTTTGTCTTCGCAAGAAAACTTAGGCCTGTCATATTGTCGCAGAGAAATTGACAAAACACGGATAAGGCAAGATCAATGGGTTTTTACATGCAAGTGTAAGTACATCCTGCGATTTTGTCGCAAAATTTTTTTAGCAAAATAAGACCTTTAACTAGGAAGGCAATATAAGACCAATAGAATAATCCCAAACGTTAACTATTTTCTTTTAAGAATGCAGGAAAGATTTGTTCATCGCAAGAGAGATAATGAGAAGCAAATACTATTTAGAATTTCTCAAAAGTATTATTAAGAATTTCTCAGAAGTATTATTCAGAGTCTCTCAGGGTTACTAGTCATAATTTCACAGCACTATTCGCAGAATTATTCATAATTTCGCAGCACTATTCATAAATTCACAGATTATTCATAATTTCGCAGGATTATTTAAAATTTCGCAGAATGTGTCAGAATTTCGCAGAATGTGGTTATTCAGCTCATTTACTTCGGAAAATTTGAAGCAACTTGAGGAGATTATAATATAACAAGAAAACAGAACATGAGACAGAGGCAAGATAAGAATAAAGAAACAATTCGCTCATTCAACATTTTCTCAAGGATTCTACCTTCATAGATAAAGAACAGAGGCAACTATGGATTACCAAGAAAATATATTTTATGTTCTTTGTCTTCTCGGAAACAATCATTTCCAAAATGGATAAGAATTCTCACCAAAAATGAAGTGGTAATTTCGCATGAATAGAGGCAATACTTATGACTTTCATTCAAGGACGGATACTTCTTATATTTTGAGGATTGAGTAATTCTTATATTTCTTCAAGGATACTTCATAATTCGTATACTTCAAGAGTTGATACTTCTTATTTACTTCGCAAAGATCTGGAACTTCATAAAAGAATAGAGGCAAGTACGTACTTTTCAAGTCCAATATTCTTTCGCTCGTTCCTTCATCAACAAAGATCAAAGACTACTACAACAACAAATTTTTTCTTAAAGATTGCTTTTCAAGCAATATTCAAGAAAAAAGAGGCAAAATGTAGGAGCAGAATCTCGCAACAACAACATTCTTGCAAAAACTTCTACCACATTTGGAAAATGTCGCAAATTAATTACAGAAATGACGTAATATACAACGACAGCATAAAACACGAGAAAGATGTGAAGATTTTATGGTTTTTATAAAGAAAGCTCGCTAGAATAAGGCGGGAGCTCGCAAGAACAAGACATGAGCTCGCTTGAATAAGGCAGGAGCTCGAGAGAATATGGAGAAAGCTTTCAAGAGTGTGGAAAGGGATCCTAAAATAGGGGAAGTATGAACTGTATGTGAGATGTCATCCACTATGTAAACACCTATATAAAGAGGAGAGCAGGAGAGAAAAAGGGGGAGACAATTTTGTAAGAGAAAGAGATATTTTACAGAGAGATATTTTTAGATTGAAAATGTATTTTTCTTCATCATCTTCTTCCCCAAAAACTAGATCTAAAATTGTACCCATTAATGGATATTATCAATGTAAATCAAATGTAAATTTAAACAATCATAGTGAAAAATCATGGATGTAGATCAAATTGATCGAACCATGTAAAAATCTTTGTGTCCATTTATAATTTTAGTATTCTTATCACCATTTTTACATTTAGGTCTAGAAATTGTTATCAAGATATGATAAGGGGTATGTTGTGGGATTTCCGGCAACTACACCTAGTTTTGCTTTATTACTATGCACCCATGAGCGTCCCAGAACCATATCATAATTTGGGTATTCTTTAACAATATGAAACTTGGCGTGCGTTAGGGCATCTCCCACCTTGATTTCGAGATTAATATGCCCCCGTAAGCATTTTTTTTAATTGTCCTTCTGGGTTTTTGATTGCAGTTGGGCAGTGCACAGCTTCCTGCTTTGAAATTCATGCGGCTCTCAAAGTTTTGATAGTAATAATGTTGAACTCAGAGGCCACGTTAATCAGCATGCTGTCAAACTCAACATCCTCCAAGTGAGTGGTGGTTAGGAGGATCTAGATGCATCTATTAGTCGCGTTTCCCAGGAAAGATTGGGGGTTTGAGAGCGGCTTCCCTGACTATAAATAGATGCTTGCCTGATAAGACACGGTTGAGGTCCCCAAACATATCTTAACTATGCGCCTTTGAGAAATACATAATTTTACATAAATGCTCCATCATAGACTGCATAGTTTTGTGGACGAAGTCCCCAAAAATCATGCAACTCCTGACAGGAAGGGGGTCTCTGTGAACTCCTTAATTTCCTAATTGAAGTTCTCATGCATCCACATTCTCTTTGAAAATGCGCTTCAATTTGTTCCAGTCACTGGTTGGGTGATTGACAAACCTATAGTAATGACAATATTTGAGATTTTCCATCTCTTCTTCGGTTGGTGGACGTTTGAGAGGAGGTAGCTTGATGGCGTCATCTTGAATCCATGCTTCCAGGAGTTCAATGACTTCATCCATTAAAAATGGGAAGTCTGGAGCAGTATCTCCAGTTTCTTGTTGTTGCACATGGGTCTTAGCCGCGGCTTTCTAGGATGAAGTTGTCTGCGCTGGTGTTGTATGCTTGGGTTTTTGTTCCACTACTGGAGCTTTTCTTTTCCCACATTCACCTACTACATTTACAAAAGGACCAATGTTATATTTCTTGTTGATGAGGCGTCTGTTTCCTCGAGTTTCATGCGCATCTTCACCCCTGGACGGTCTGGTTCTTTCTAACATCGATGGTACGGTCGTAGCCGACCGCTTAGCATCTTCATTGAGTTAAGAGAACATCTGGAAACACAGGTTTTCCAATAAAGAACGATAGATGGGAACCATACCGTTAATGCACGACTCCACCAACTGTTGTTCGGTCATATTTGGGTCGTGACAATCCAATGCTTGAATTATGAATCTCTTGATATAATCGTTTGGATGTTCGTTGTTTCGTTGAAACATTCTTCCTTAGTATGAGAAAGTGATTTGCTCAGACACGAAGAAATACTTCTTATAGAAAGTTGTGACCATCTCACACCAGATGGATATGCTGTTTGGTATGATGTTGTTGTACCAGGTATACGCTCTTCCGGTGAGCGACTTTGAAATTTATTTCAGGCAGAGGACATGATTGTATTCGTGTTCTCTAGGGCTGTCAACGGATTGATTTCCGTTGGATTTTCACAAAACCGATTCCGGTAGGGGTTAGTGTTAACGGATTTCCGAAATCTGATAATTTCCGACGGAATTCATAAAATCAATTCCGATTCCGATAGGCTAAGATATCGGAAATTCCGATAAAATCCGGTAGTGGTCAGAAAATGTAAATCCAAAGTTCCAAACTCAAATTTCATGCGGTCCTGTTAACAAAAAAAAAGGATCAAAACTGATTAAAGACTTAAAATTAAATCCAAACCCATAGTCTAATCTACATACCTGAAACAGATTCAACCCTTTTATTGGAAGTAATTGATGATCTTTGTTTAATATTTTAAGGTTTTGAACCTGCTGTCTTGTTAACAAAAAAAAAGAGTGACTTAGAGGTAGAAATTGAGTTTGTATGCATCAAAAATAATCAATCAAAGACTTGAAATCATAACCTCAATTTCACCATCATACATGTTGGATTTGTGTGATTGTGATATCAATAGTCAACAAGTAGATTTGTAGAAGTTCATACACCGAATCATTGTGTTCTTCAATTTATTTTATCACCCGTTGAGTGTTGGCAGAAATTGATTTTTCAGTTTTCATGCTAATAAAAGTTCGTTGAATTTTAGGAGTAAGAGATTGATATTTTGATTCTTTTGATTCTTTTGGTTCGTGAAGGGAAGACGAAATAGAACAGTAGAAGATTGTAGATGAGAGTAGAGATGAAGTAGAAGTAACAAGCTGCAGTTATATGATAGTAGAGATGAATTACTAGTACACCCCTGGGCTTATCGGATGTCGGATATTAACCTCTCGGATTAAACCTCATCCGGTTCCGATAGGGTTAAGGGATAATTTCCTGAAACTCATCCGGTTCCGAAATCTGGAATCCGACAATTCAGAATAAATCCTATAGGATGTCGAATATTCAGAAACGGATCTCGGACTTTGGATATCCATTGACAGCCCTAGTGTTCTCCCAAGGATTCCAGAAAACGAGAGATGTATTCACGAGAGCTACCAGTACCATCATAGAGGGAAAACTGAGGAGAGGAACTCTTTGCACATTAGTAGGATATGGAGGTTGGTGCTGGTGCATGTCCACCGGGTTTTATTAGCCACAATTTTGGAGGAGACGCTCCAGATCCTCACGTGTGATGAAGTTGGACGGCTGATTCCTTTCTCGTGAGCGTTCAGGAGAAACACGAACCTCCTCATCTATGAAGAAACGCTATGTTGAAGTGCTTGCGCTAGGAGTGTTAAAAGTACTCCTTATTGGCTCCATGGGTTGATGAAGCTCTTGTGGTAGTCCCTCCGTTAGCGTCTTGAGGAAAGTGAGTACCTCTTTCTGAGTTGTATCCATATCCATCTGAGCTTTAACGAGAACTTCTTGTCTTTCTATCAAATCAACAATGGTGATAGGGGTTTGGATTTTTCTGGCTCCTCCGGTCTCTCGTCTCGATGAAGAAATGGTGACAGCCCTGGTGACGATTGAAAGTTTCATGCTCGAAGAAATATTAGGAGTAGCAGCTTCTCCGCCTTTGGTAATAGGAGGCGTCACACTAGAGGGGATGCTTATGGTATTACAAGTGCTGGTGCTAGTGCTATAGGATGTAACACCGTGCTGTGTGTTGACTGTGCTGGAAGGAGGTACATTGGTGTTAACGTCATGGATATCGGCACCAGGAGTGTTATCAGCGCCCGTAGCATCATGATTGGTAACTGACCCAGACCTAAGATCTACCATCTTGAATTTTAGAAAATTAAAATGAAATTGAAAATTGATCTTGCAACCGAGAGTGATTAATCTCCCACTGTGGCCGCCAGTTATTTTGGGGTAAAAATTGATTATGATGTTTTTGGTAAATTTAGGTGTGTTGATGAGAAACAAATTCAAACCCTCAAAAAATGTACTTCACATGAGTACTTTTAGATTCGAGAGATCAATCTGTAAGACTCTGGCCTAAACCAAGAAATGACCGTTCCAGACTCAATTCGGTCACAAAGTGAAGGAGAATGGTTGATCTTAGGGAGGGAAGCGAAGTAGGTGTTTGAGATCATAATGTTGAATTATGTAGGAGTGGTTGTTTTATGACTTGTATCAGAATGTGGAACTGGCTTGTAGAATGTAAGATATTAGTTCTTAGTGTTTTATGGATACCTGTGTTGATAACACTTGTTTTGTTGAAATAGATTGAAAATTGATGTGGTTGTAAAAGTGGTAGTAAAGTTCGTTCAAAGACTTGTAGAGATCCGATTTCCGATTTAAAAATAGAAAATATATACAAAATAATGTCACAATATCGATATAAACTGATACATCGGATTCCACCAAACTCATAACACAAGGTTCAAATATTAATTCTTGTTAGAGCACTGCTCGGTCAAACTCGCATGCGTTGCTATCTCAAGCATGTTTGTCAATCTTAGTGATCAAAACTATAAAGTATTGATTTCTAGTCTACTATAGCTAAGGTCTTGGACTAGGATAAAAAAGTGTAGTTGAGCTCAAGAACTCCATGGCGATCATCATACAAGACGAAGGACTACTCAAGGAACCAGTGGATCTTCATCGATTAAAAGGTATATGGAGACTTGAACTTATCTATCACTCAAAAGTCTATCTACTTTATCTCCTATCTTGAGACAAAAGTCGTTTTATCTATATAGACTAAAGATATGCACATGTGACATTTCGAGCTGAGTATATCTCGCTTATCTATTTCTCGAAATGGGTGTTGGTAAAGATTTCTCTTTAGCCAAGTTCATCTTTGCCTACGACGAAAGTCATGTTATATTTCAATCACTTTGGAAATCGCTCTGACAAAAAATAGTTCGTGAATAACAACTATATAACGTCCTTTGAGAATGTTTCAATGATTGAAATGAGAGTTTAGACTATATAGCCATTAGGGGATATAAACATTGTTGTGGCAACACATATATGTATAAGTCCTTAACACTTGAACCGAAGTTTGCGAACTTTGTTGATCAAGTGGAACCAGAACGTAAGAAGCAACTCAGTCTGCGAACTGGCGTAAGTTCTCGAACCTGAGAATATCTGCCGAAGTCGAAGCTCAGGTGTAGTCCGCGAACTGACGGAAGTTCTCATCCCGAGAAATTCTGCTGGAGTTTATTAACTTCGACCGGTTAGCTTGAGTCTGCGAACTCAGTTCGCAAACTCAAGAGGTTATGTCTGAAAACGGTGTTCGTGAACTTATTTTAAATTACTAAGGAATGCTTTTGCAAACCGTGGATTTATAGTTCATGAATTGATTCGAGTGAATCACATCGTTTTTGATTCAATTATGTCTCTTGTAGTACTTGAGATCTCATAGCAATTGAACAACTCTCTAACTAGTTCATTTGAGTCATTTGGACAAGTTATGGTAAAGAAGAATATGGTTGATATGAAAGTTATCATTTGGCTAACCATTTGGTTGACTAATATTTAACCAACCATTGTACACGTTTGGTTACGGTTAAACGAACTCAAAACGTCAAGTACATGTGTGTATGGCAAGCTAAGTTTTCGAACTAACGGTTGAGAGATATTACCTTGCATTTAATCAGGTTTTCATCTAACGGTGAATATTGAATGCTTTGTTACTAAGCTAACATTGATTGCAAACCCTGATTTGAAATACTATATAAGGGAGAACTCTTGCTACTAGAAAAACTAATCCCCACACACTTTTGTTGTGTGATACTAGTTTTCTCCAATCTAGAGTCGATCTCCATTAACCCTTGAGTTTTCTATCTAAATTCGGGTTAACGACTTAAAGACTTCACTAGGATTATGAAGCCATATCGATACTACTTTTCTTGTAGTTGTATGATCTGATCTTGCTATTTTTATCGTACGAGTACAATTATAATAATTGGCTTGAGATTTCTATCGTACCAGTACAATTGCTGGGATCAGAGGCATAAGAGCATAACTGTACCTGGGATCAGTGTGAGATTGGTTGGGGTTCAACTACAGTCCAGACTAAAGTTAATTTGGAGTAGGCTAGTGTTTGTAGTGGCTTAATACAATGTATGTTTAATCTGGACTAGGTCCCGAGGTTTTTCTGCATTTGCGGTTTCCTCGTTAAAAAATTCCGGTGTCTGTGTTATTTCTATTCCGCATTATATTTTTTTATATAATTGAAATAATATAGGTTGTGCGTTGTTCAATCGATTAGAATATCCGACATTATTGGTTGTTGATTTAAATCGATTGACACTTGGATATTGGTCTTTGGTACCATCCAAGTTATCTCTCTTTGATTAGGCTCGCGAATCATATTTGCTTGAGTAAATCAAATAAAGAGATTGAGATAATAACTCCTTGAGATATTTTCTATTGATTGAGTCTTGTTGATTCTCTAGAAAACAACTCGGAGTTGTCCATACAGATTGCTAATCGAAATATTGGGTGAGGTTGTTAGACCCCCGCAATTTCAATTCTTTTAACAATTATAGCTCAATGAATAAAGACATGGACTCTTATTTTTGCCAAGGTTGATTCTCAAAATATTAGTTATAAATCCTAAGCATGGGACATCAAAACATCTAAGCAAGCATGACCCATCAAATGATATGATAACTAATTAATCAAAATCGTAATTCAATTTTAATTAGTGCAAAAGTCATAAAAGAATTAAATATAATTACCACATGCATGAAATATGGCTTCCTCCGTCATCCCAGTGTTGGGGTTTAGCTCCTCATATTATTCACATGCTCAAAATAGTTGTTCATAGTTCAAATAGGTGAAAAACAAGAGAAAACCAATAAAGCAGACAGTTTACAACGCTGCAGTGGCGTTACAACAACTGTTACAACAGGTGTTGAACTGTTATAGAGAAAAGATGACAAGTTTATGATATATGTGATTTGTTCAACAATGATACTTCTATTGTGCTGTTTGAATAAGACTGCCTCTGCGACTGTTTATGTTCGTTCAATGTTCTTGATGTTCTCTTCTTCACCAGCAGCAGAAGAACTTCTCTGCAACTCCACCTGCAGCTCTCCAACACCTATGTTTCTTCCCCCAAAATCCCAATTACCCCTTTATGCGACTCCAACCCCCTTATATGTGAAGCACATGCGAATAAATCATGTGAAAATCTCTCCTTTTCCTTTTGCCGGAAGTCACGGGCCGATATTCTTTCCTTCACTTCGTACATGTCTCTGGATTGTTTAACAATTTACAAACTCTCTCCAAGGATAGACAGAATCTACTGAAATATATCCACTTCTTGCAATCGCACGTAACATCCAAATAAATATCCTCCCTTTTCTGTTTCTAAACCACTTACCATTCTTGTTTGAATATAACAGGATATTTCCAATAATTTCCCGTGAAAAACTTTGATAAAAACTCGTCTAAATTCTTCCCAGGAATTCACGCAAATTCCAATATCTTCTCCCTACTTTGTTTCGTCGAAACCACGCAAAGAACTCCCTTTCCTTCGATTCTAAAACGCTTATCGGCCTTGTCCATCCGTAACAGGCCCATACCAATATGAATGACTGAGAAAGATCCGATAATTACTGCCCAAACTCGATCCAGGGAAGTCAGCAGGCGAATTGATGATTTCCCGCCAAAATTATAATTCAAATGGGGAAGATAGGTGTCCCCTTAACCAATCCGAGGGTCCCCATAGCAGTAAGGTATAAATAGCAATTATGGCGCCCCTTATCGGTGGAGTACCCCTTAGTAATTGAGATGCCCTTATCCAAACTAAGAGTCCGAATAGTAATTTTCTCCCACGAGCACGAAAACCACTTTTCGAGCCAATTTCGTCGCAAAAGCTTATTTCTCCAAAAAACACCTAGAAAAACATAAATTAATCAAATAAGTATAAAATCGAGCACTATTACACATAATTGAGATTAAAATAGACACATAAATGTGTCCATCAAATACCCCCCAAACTTATTGTTTGCTAGTCCTCGAGCAAATCTAAAATAGAAAATAAAATCCTAACTCACTGTCGCAGGCATCGTCGATTGCATTTAGCGCATGCAATAAGCATTTACACCCCTAGGTGGACCTAGTGGCCGAGTTATAGTCTCGGGAAGGCTTACAAGAGATATACCCACAAAACATTTACACTCCAGACCCTAGATATCTACACAGAACCTTGGAAGGCACTAAAGAATCTCCTTGGTTGGCATACTTATTGATTACAAGAGGAAGTACCCTGATGCGAAATTCCAATTGTTGTACATGAGTTTGCAATCAAGTATACTAAGATTCATATATAAGTGACAGAGCTCTACTAATATAGTCTCTATGGACATCAATATAATGGAATCAAACAAATCACATGAAAGATTAAGAAGATGGGAATAAAAATAGATGGTTGCTAATGGAAGTCAATGCCAAGATGAACCTATGACCTAATGGATTGAGATACTGGTCTAGAATAGTATCAACACATTACAAGGGAACTAGTGGTCGATAACCTAATTCTAGATCAACCAACTGGCATATACAAGGGAACCAGCGGTCGATTTTATTGAATATCAACATTTTTTAAAAAAAATAACAGCATGATTAGATCTTTTGGATCCAAGCGCATGCTTCTTATCAGCAGATTACATGGTAATTCCCATGGATCCTGCGTTTCGCGCTTGTTTAGGCGATGGAGATAGGGAGAACACACACATATTGCTATCCAAGTGTTAGTGTTTATTCCGATTGGTCTGATGGCCTGTTTTTTTTTATTTTTTTATTTGTTTTTTGTTTTGTAGTACTCAATCTCCCTAATTCAACCCAGCAGACATCAACATAAAAATTGCGCAAAAATAAAAATAGAAGTAATAAGATGATTCCGAGGTACGTTGAAACTATCATGTTATTTCTAACACCCGAGCTCTGTGATTTTATGAATACACTTTTTAGATGTTTCCATCTAATCAGATTGGTTCCTCAACTCCTACAACCAAAATGCTTCCATCCACTTAGATTGGTTAGTGTCATCCTTAATAAGCATAAATTTCTAGGCTCTGGAGTTTATTAATGCAACTAAAAAGTTTCTCCCATACACCCAAACTTAAATCTAACATTGTCCTCAATGTTCTAAAGATAAAATTAAAAATATGAACAAGGAGAAACTGTTACCATTTGAATCAAAAGAGTTAAGGAAATATATTACCGTGTCGCATGAATATTGGGTTACCTCCCAAGAAGTGCTAAGTTTAACGTCTTCAGCCAGACTAATAAAGGATTAATCACCTCATAAAATCATAAAGTAATAGCCGGAATATCTGTGGATCATCAAAACCAAATAAAGCTACCACCAATAAAAGGAATCTGCAATATTCCAAGAAAATTAACAAATTAAGCATACCCTTGCCTAATTTCCTGCTTAAGACAACTACATCTAGTTGTGGTTCAGGTTCAGATTCTATAAAGGGGTCTAAATAAAATATTTTCATGGGCTGCACTTCTTCATAAGTAAGATCCGAAACATTAGGTTCTAAGGTATGGAATAATTTAGAAGCATACAATAATAACCTGAATAACTGCGGATCCTCTAAGTCAATCAGATTTGACTTACACAACTGACCATAATGAGAGTGGTGGTATTCCTTAAACAAGTGTGTCAACCCTAATCTCATAAAGTAATTAGGTTTAGTTTCAAAACTTAATAATTGACACATCTGAAACTGATACATTCCTACAATTGGTTGAAAAATATTTAGTGGGAAAATAAAATCAATCTGGGTATCATAGCCTGGGCTAACCACATCAACCAGAGGATAGGTTTCTAACAATTGAACTTTCTAAGAGTTAAAATGGTTGAGGCACATATGTCAAGTCCCAAATGATGGATCTTTCTAAGAGTTAAAGCACATGGAGAA
Organism: Papaver bracteatum; assembly: GCA_023529315.1. Classification (NCBI taxonomy): domain Eukaryota; kingdom Viridiplantae; phylum Streptophyta; class Magnoliopsida; order Ranunculales; family Papaveraceae; genus Papaver; species Papaver bracteatum. Next base: position 1,106,444 of record JAJJWX010001290.1, read on the forward strand.
TGATAATCACCCCCAAACTTAGAGTTTTCAGTGTCTCTAGAAAGACTAGTCACAACTTCCCTAATTTCAAGGTCATCTGATTCCTGAAAATGGTCAATTAATTTTTCTAAGTCAGGTTCATCCTCACTCATCTCTACGAGTTCATTTTCTTTATCTAAGACTAATATTTCTAAATCGCTAGACTCTAAAACAATATTCTCAGGAGAAACTCATTCCTCTAAACCATTATTAGCTTCGTAATCAAAAGGAAATACGACATCATCTAAAACGGGGGTATCTTTAGTCAAATCCTCGTCCTTTTGAATAGGTAAATAATTATTAAAATTATTTGGATTTGAACTAGAAACATTATCATTATTAATTGGAGTAACAAATTCCTGATCACTATGCCTATTTATTTCAAATTCTTCGTCAACACTGTCCTCATCATAATCATCATTATAATAACATGAAAATGGTTGAACCTCATCTAAAGTAGTGTTACCAATTCTAACCTCGTCATCTTGATTGTGCAAATAACTATCTTTATTTTCAGGGGTATTATTGGAAACACTGTATTGGAAATTAAGATTATTTCGAGCAAGCCTTTCTTTCGTCTCAGCCATCAGCTTGAGGGATTCCTCTATAGAAAGTTTTCTTTCGTCATAAACGAAGTTATTTATCTCAGCTATCTTACGTGCCGACTCCTCTAATTTCCTGAGGGACTCTTCTAAAGGAGGAATATGAACATAAAAATCATAAAAAGGACTACTTTTCAATAGTTTCATTGCATCCTCCAAAGACAAAGAACTAGTGCTATAATCTTCTTGCTCGTATGATTGATGCGCGTGTGAATAGTAATTAGGCTCATCATGGTATGAACCATAACCTTCAAAAGGCTGATGTTCCCAACCACTATTCATACTATGGTCAAAGTAGTAACGTCCATTTTGAAATTCAGTCGGATATTCGTTGTATTGGCTATTGTAATACCAGTTCGACATTTTATAGCAGGGGTATGAGTTGTCACACAAAATAAAACCCACTAACAGGGGATTCATGGGTGGATAGAGTCTTACCTCCCGTACCAGATGGGCGATGAACCGTTGAAGTCGACTCAGGCCACCGACTCCTATGTCAGTGTACGAACCCGAGGGGCCGAGACAGTATCGTAACTGTCGTCCTTCCTTGCAAACAATTTATATTTAATTTTAACCCTTCCTTAGGGTTTTAAAATAATGTCCAATGTCCCAAAAATATAAATTCCAAAAATAAAAGATTACAAAAAAGAAAACCCTATTTACAGTTTCTAAAAATAAAAATAAAATAAAAATAAAGAAAATCTTATTCTTCACTCCTTTTGGACTCCTCTTTTCTTTCCTTCTTTGGCGATGCTTTCCTTTTATAGCACTTTTTCTTTCCTTTTAGCTTCGCTCCAAATCTGAAAAAGAATCAAAAAAATACCAAAGGCATAAAAGAGAACAAAAATAATAAAAATAAAAATAAACCTAAAACAAATCTAAATACAAGTCCGCGTCGACAGCGCCAAAAATTGATGTGGTTGTAAAAGTAGTAGTAAAGTTCGTTCAAAGACTTGTAGAGATTCGATTTCAGATTTAAAAATATAAAATATATACAAAATATTGTCACAATATCGAGATAAACTGAGACTTCAGATTCCACCAAACTCATAACACAAGGTTCAAATATTAATTCTTTTAACAATTATAGCTCAATAAATAAAGACATGGACTCTTATTTTAGCCAAGGTTGATTATCAAAATATTAGTTGTAAATCCTAAGCATGGGACATCAAAACATCTAAGCAAGCATGACCCATCAAATGATATGACAACTAATTAATCAAAATCGTAATTCAATTTTAATTAGTGAAAAAGTCATAATAGAATTAAATATAATTACCACATGCATGAAATATGGCTTCCTCCATCATCCCAGTGTTGGGGTTTAGCTCCTCATATTATTCACGTGCTCAAAATAGTTGTTTATAGTTCAAATAGGTGAAAAACAAAAGAAAACTAATAAAGCAGACAGTTTGCAACGCTGCAGTGGCGTTACAAACAGTTGTTAGAGAAAAGATAACAAGTTTATGATATATGTGATCTGTTCAACATCGATACTTCTATTGTGATGTTTGAATAAGACTGCCTCTGCGACTGTTTATGTTCGTCCAATGTTCTTGATGTTCTCTTCTTCACCAGTAGCAGAAGAACTTCTCTGCAACTCCACCTGCATATCTCCAACACATCTATTTCTTCCCCCAAAATCCTGATTACCCATTTATGTAAGTCCGACCCCCTTATATGTGAAGCACATGCGAATAAATCACGTGAAAATCTCTCCTTTTCCTTTTGCTGGAAGTCACGGGCCGATATTTTTTCCATCACTTCGTACGCGTCTCTGGATTGTTTAACAATTTACAAACTCTCTCCAAGGATAGAAAGAATCTACTGGAATATATCCACTTCTTGCAATCGCACGTAATATCGTAAAATATCCAAACAAAAGCCGAGAAAAACTTAAGGCCATGTTTTATCGAGATGCAAATAAATCTCCTCCCTTTTCTGTTTCTAAACCACTTACCATTCTTGTCTGAATGTAACAGGATATTTCCAATAATTTCCCGTGAAAAACTTCGATAAAAACTCATCTAAATTCTTCCCAGGAATTCACGCAAATTCCGATATCTTCTCCCTACTATGTTTCGTCGAAACCACGCAAAGAACTCATTTTCCTTCGATTTTGAAATGCATATCGGCCTTGTCCATCCGTAACAGGCCCATACCAATATGAATGACTGAGAAAGATCCGAGAATTACTTCCCAAATTCGATCCAGGGAAGTCAGCAGGCGAACTGATAATTTCCCGCCAAAATTATATACTTCAAACGGGGGAGATAGGTGTCACCTTAACCAATCCGAGGGTCCCCATAACAGTAAGGTGTAAATAGAAATTAGGGCACCCCTTATCAGTGGAGTACCCCTTATTAATTGAGATGCCCTTATCCAAACTAAGAGTCCAAATAGTAATTTTCTCCCACGAGCACGAAAACCACTTTTCGAGCCAATTTCGCCGCAAAAGCTTATTTCTCCAAAAACACCTAGAAAAACATAAAGTAATCAAATAAGTATAAAATTGAGCACTAACAATACACATAATTGAGATCAAAATAGACACATAAATGTGTCCATCAAAAACCTATTTATACAAGTCATCGAGCGCACCCTGATCTCATAGGAAGTAGGGGCAGTTAAGAAGTGAAGAAGTGGGGTTGTGCGGAAGGTAGTGATCATCATGTTTCTATGAGGGAAGACTGGTCACCCTTTCATCCACTACTCTCTCTGTTAACTGTCTGTCCTTTCCTGACACTTTCTCGTAATGGGCACGTTGCACGCCGCACGCCATAAACCACCGGACCAATACCCCAGTGAACATCCCTCAGTTTGTGACACGTTTGATGTCTCGAGTATTTTGTAGGAAAATATATACAACAGGATGCTGAATAAGTCAAGTCATGAGACTCGCCGTTTAAAGTAGCATATAGTGCTTTTAGGTCATATAATAAAATTATTTGTGGAATCAATATTCATAAAGAATCGTTTATAATTGATGCAAATGAAGCATCGCTTTTAAACAAACTGCTGAAAAATAATTGATGTGCAGGAACCATCGTTGATTTAGAGCTTGTCTAAATTAGTCGCGAGTTGAATGTCTTAAAAAGAGCGTAACCGGCCACCTTTGCGCGATCGTTTGGGAACCCTATGAGAAAGCCACAACTTGGACGATCGCTCCCTGTAGAGGAGGGATGGTCGATGATTACAGCATTACCCTGCTGGCCTCCTGAAAATAAGTCTTTACCATCCGAATAAGCTAGCGAAGTTGGATGGAAGCGATGATTTGCGACAGTTACGTACTGTCGTTGATTGAATTTAGGGTTTAAAAAAACCGTGTGGACAACCCTACTTAGGCTAATCGATTCGAGGCACTGGACATTCGTTTGAGCAGGCCGATTAGTCAGATGCAAAGGCGAGATGCCGCTGATCATGCTGACATCTATTGGGTCGCCTAAAATTAGATCTAAGACATTCAATTTGGCTGGCGAAGATGGATGGACGTGATCGGTTTGCGACAGTATCACGCTGCTGTAGTACCAGAATATCGCCACAATTATATTCACGAGAGATTAATGACACTCCTGCGAGCGTCATTGAAAACTCTTCAACAACATTTCACGAGCGTCACAAAATAATTCAAAGAATGACGAAGTTGACGACTGAAGAAACATGAGAAGAACGTGTGTATTTCACGATGGTTACAAAGTTCGCGAGAGGATCGCAAGATAGATCCGAAATTAGATGACAACTTAGTTGTCACCTATTATGTAATTTCCTATAAATAGAGATCTAATAGATTGAGAAGAGGAGGATGTATTTTTTAGAGTAGAGAGAGTCTTGAGGAGAGAGAAAGATTTTTCAGAGAGATTTTTAGAGAGAGAAAAGATATTTTTCTTTATCATCTTCTTCCCCAAAACTAGATTTAGAACCCCATTAATGGAGATTATCAAATGTAAAATCAAATGTAAACTTTAACAATCATAGTAGAGAATCATGGATGTAGATCAAATTGATCGAACCATGTAAAAATCCGTGTCTATTTACAATTTTTAGAATTTTAAATATCAAATTAGTTTAGATTAAAAGATTATTATCAAGATATTACAAGGGGTGTGTTGTGGGAAATCCTGCAACTACATTTTGGCGCCGACTAAGGGGATCGAATTGAACAAGATTCAAAGAAATTGGCTATCATTAGAATTAGATCTCACTGGATCTAAAAACTTCAGGATCAAATAAAGAAGAGAAGATAAAGAAGAAGATATATTAAATGACGGATGAAGAAAATATCAGCAAGATGATGTCAACAAATCATCGAAAAGGACAAATTTCCTATCACTTTTCTTATTCTTTGTTTCATTTTTCGGATTTGGGAATTTCAAAACGAAATTTGGAAAATAGATTTTTTGTAAAAAAAACCTAAATTTTGCTTTTTGTAGAAATTTGATTTATTGAGGAAGACTTGAATCTCAAAATATTTTTGTTACGAATTTGTAGTAACCAAACCTCGTTTTACAAATCTGTTTAATGGAGTTCTAAAAATGTCAAATTTCGAGATTTTCTGTTGATTAGAGATTTACATTTCGTAATAAAGTTATCATTCTTCGCAGGGAGAAATCTAATAACTTTGGATCTGGAAGATTTTGAATTTTAGATTATCAATCTTTGTCTTTCACAAAAATTGTTGTTTAGTTGATATTTAGAATTGAAACGAATTTTGATCATAAATTTACACACAAAAACCTCGATTTTAATCGTTTCATGAAAATATAATTTTGATCGTTTTTGCGAAGTACATATTTACAACTGTTGTTTTCAGAATCCATTTCATGAAAATCCGAATTTTTGCGAGAATACAATTGTTAGACTTCTGTTAATATATTTAATTTATTGACTGAATATGTTTTCTTGAGTTCAGACTGCCAAACAAATTAATTGATTACTCGCAGTGAGATGGTGGAAAAGGAAGGGTATAATTACGATCTGCATAGTAATTTCGTCAGTCCATTTCGTGGATATATCTAATTCACGAGCTGCATACTCGTGGTCCTACATCTTAAACTGACGAGAGGAAGTGGTCCTGCTGATGACGTTGTCTACATCTAATTCAAAATGACGAATAATCCCACTATATCTCACAACACACCCTAGTGGAAGTGTAGTGTTGTATTAATTACATCTAATTAAAAATGTAGGACAAATTCAAATCTTCAACTGACAAAGATTTTATTAAAATTTGTGTTAAGATTCTACTGTTGGAGCTGCTACACCCATTTTGTCGAAAAGGACAATGAATACTGAAAGGGATATTTCACGAGAACAGAGGGAGTGATGGGAAGAAAGAATAACAGAACACATCTGGCGATGACAAAAATTATAAAAGATTACTAAAATTATGTTGATGATTGATGTGGACATGAAAAATTAATTGATAATTTCCATTACTTGAGACAAAACACGTTAGTAGGGACCATCCCAATTATTGTGGTTCATAGCACATCAGTAGGGGATCATCTATTTATACTAGTATGGTGCTGTCCTTTCTCCCGAAGAGGTCTTAAGTGATATTATTGTGGGTCCTGGAATTATACTAGTTTGGTGACGAGAGGGTCGTAGCAACCTAATTCACGAGAATCGCTTTTTCACGAGAGGATCCAGTTAGATTCCTTGGTATCTTTCTCATGAGAGGGTCTTAGCAATCAAATTCACAAAAGTGTAAAATTAAATAATAGGAATGGGTGGACATCTACTTTCCACGAGAGAAATATTTCATTACTTCGCCGAGTTGGTTAGAGACAGGAATTTGGTATTTCATTACTTCGTCAGATATCTGACTACTTCGCAAGTTAATTTCGCCAGAGAGGGTAAGAACAATTGGTATGATGTGAAAGTACACAAGAAGCAGGTCAATAGTTCATTTCTCATTTCTTCTCATTTCACGAGCAAGTCAAATATTTCGCGAGAGACGGCAGCAACAACAAATCGCCAAAAAGCTAAGTACCACTTCCTTGAATATTTTACTTACAGAAAATGAAATTTTTTGATTTATATTATCGCCGTATTTCAAAGAACATTTCTAAGATTTTTAATATTTCAAAAACTTTTGATTCAATTTACCAAAAGCGGTATAATCGCAAGATTTCTAAAATTTCTTAGATTTCGAAACATTTCAAAGAATTTTGATTTGATTGATCAAAGCGATATATTCGCAAAAATTTAGAGATTTCAAAAAAGATTTCCAAAATTTCTAAGATTTTTTATTTTGACTTACCAAAAAAAAAAAAAAGATACAATCGCCAGATTTCAAAATATTATAAAAAATGAGATCATCGCAAAAATTTTAAAGATCGCAAAAACTTTCAAAGATTTCAAAGATTACAATAAATGAAACTATCGCAAAGATTTTTAAGATTTCAGAAATTTTTGATTTTATTTCCAAAACTGCGATACCCTCGCAAGATTACAAAGATTTCATAAGATTATAGAAAATGGAATTATCGCAAAAAATTTCTAAGATTTCTAAGGTTACAGAAAATGAAAATTTCGACAAAATTTCAAATTTCCAAAATACGCGATACAATTGCAAGATTTCAAAGAAGATTTCAAAGATTTCTCTAGGATATTTCTTTTACAGAAAGAGATTTTTGGTTAAACAAATGTGATAAAATCGCAAGATTTCAAAGAATATTTCAAAGATTTCAAAAAAAAATAAAAAAAAATAAAAAAAATTAGAGAATATTTCAACTCACAGAAATGAGCAAAACAAAATTTTATCAGAGCTGCGAGAGTAATCGCGACATTATTCAAGATTATATAAAGAATTGACAGAAATGAAAGAATGAAGAAACACGAAAATATCGCGGAAAACGCGAATATAATTTCGCAGAGATTTAAAGAATGGGACAAACCTTTATGGCGTGCACTCTAGTTCGCGAATACAATTTCGTAAGAGGCAAATGTAAGACCTACAAGCACGTTATAAGGGGGGTATCTCTTTACATGATTCAGCGATAAGGTTATACCATTCTTTGGAACCCGAATCATGCAGATGTTGGGGTTAAAGAAAACCTATCCGGGAGAGAGATCTTGGATTTCAAGCTTTATAAGGTTATACCCTGGTTGGACGACCGAGGATCTCTTCCAAGAAGTGCAGAGTATGACCAAGGCGCCGAGGTACACGGTTTAGCCAAGGATGCCCGGGACGGACGAACCTACCCTGGCCATCTTTGGTAAGTCTTGGCTATGATGCACTTGGCCTGAAGAAAACCCCACTTAGGGTGTAGTCTTGTAACTATAAGCCATTTAGGCATAAAGGACAAGAGGCTACGAAAACAACTGGTTGTTGGTAAATCTGGATGGGAGGATCTAGTCTTGTATGGCCGATGTGCCCTCCTTGAAGGGGCAACCAGGGGGAAGATAAGGGCGGCACCCTCCATTAGGGAGCTGATAAGTGTCTTAAGACGACAATGTCATGGGGCTTTATGATCGCAAGGTCATTTAGGCCTGTCATATTGTCGCATGACGTAAATTATACAGAGGCAAAAATCCAAAAGAGAAAAAGTTAAGATGAGATCAATGGGTTTTTACATGAAAATGTGAAGACGTCCTGCGATTTCATCGCAAGACGGCAATGTCACGAGGCTTTGATCTCGCGAGAGAACTTAGACTTGTCATATTGTCGCAGAAAATTCAAGAGAAATGATAAGGAAAGATCAATGGGTCAATACATGCAAATGTAAAGACGTCCTGCGATTTTGTCGCAAAGAGAAAAATTGGCAAAATAAGACCTTTAATTAGGAAGGAAAAATAAGACCAATAGAATAATCTCAAACATTAATTATTTTATTTTAAGAATGCAGGAAAGATAGCAAGTACTATTCAGAGTCTCTCAAGAGGAATGTCTACAATCTCATAACACTATTCACAATCTCGCCACTATTCATCGCTACTATTCACAGTATTATTTCAGAATATCGCAGAAACATTTAGAGCCTCACAGACACATTCATAAATTCGCAGGAAAAATTTAGCAAATCGCAGAAATATTCAGAAATTCGCAGAATATAATTACTTTATCAAATGAGGTAGAGGCAATTCGTTCATTTAATATTTTCTCAGGGATTCTTCCTTCATAGATAAAGAACAGAGGCAACTATGGATTACCAAGAAAACATTTTATGTTCTTTATCTTCTCGCAAGAATCATTTCCAAAATGGACTAGGATTTTCAGCAAAAATGAAGTAATAATTTCACGAGAATAGAGGCAATACTTATGATTTTCATTAAAGGACGGATACTTCTTGAAGATTGAGTACTTCTTATATTTCTTCAGGGATACTTCATACTTCACGAGCACTTCAAGAGTTAATACTTCTTATTTATTTAACAAAGATATGGAACTTCGCAAAAGAATAGAGGCAAGTATATACTTTTCAAATCCAGTATTCTTTCGCTCATTCCTTCATCAACAAAAATCAAAGACTACTACAACAACAGATTTTTTCTTAAAGATTACTTTTCAAGCAATATTCAAGAAAAAAGAGGCAAGATGTAGTACCAGAATATCGCCACAATTATATTCACGAGAGATTAATGACACTCCTGCGAGCGTCACTGAAAACTCTTCAACAACATTTCACGAGCGTCACAAAATAATTCAAAGAATGACGAAGTTGACGACTGAAGAAACATGAGAAGAACGTGTGTATTTCACGATGGTTACAAAGTTCGCGAGAGGATCGCAAGATAGATCCGAAATTAGAGGACAACTTAGTTGTCACCTATTATGTAATTTCCTATAAATAGAGATCTAATAGATTGAGAAGAGTAGGATGTATTTTTTTAGAGTAGAGAGAGTCTTGAGGAGAGAGAAAGATTTTTCAGAGAGATTTTTAGAGAGAGAAAAGATATTTTTCTTTATCATCTTCTTCCCCAAAACTAGATTTAGAACCCCATTAATGGAGATTATCAAATGTAAAATCAAATGTAAACTTTAACAATCATAGTAGAGAATCATGGATGTAGATCAAATTGATCGAACCATGTAAAAATCCGTGTCTATTTACAATTTTTATAATTTTAAATATCAAATTAGTTTAGATTAAAAGATTATTATCAATATATTACAAGGGGTGTGTTGTGGGAAATCCTGAAACTACAGCTGCTGCAACGCAAATTAGGGTTTCCAAAACAAACCTTTCACCCTAATTCAGTCAAGCAATTTGATGTGCTCTTGGCTTTCCATGAGCAAGTTGATCGACCAGGGATGGAGTTGCGTCGCCAGTGAACATGCCATCACCCTTTTGATCAGTCGAAAAAAGATCTAGACCATCCAACTAGGCTAGCTAAGTTGGGTGGATATGATAAATTTGAGATTGTTATGGTCGGTCTTAGCTCGTTTGAGTTCATTTTTCAACAACACGATCACTCATGTTCTGGTTAACGTTTAAGGGAATTGTGGGTGAACTAAATGGAATCCGATCGGCTAGGATGCTAGTGTGCCTACCGGTGGTCATCATGGTGATTGCTTAGTTCCACTAGGAAGAGGCTAAGCTTGTCGAATCGTGTGGCCATGATTTCTCCTTAAGTCTGTCATGGGAAGTCTAGGTTTTCCTTAAGGAATTTAAGCGCGTCGATCGTGTTAACTTTTAATTAAAAGCGCGTTAACACGAAAATCTCTTTATCAGAGAGTGGTGCATTTTGTGTGAGTGTTTTCATGCAGATCTCAATACTGACGCTTCGGGAGATTCGTGCTACTCTGCTGTGAGTGAACATTAATCGTCATGTCATGCCAATATTGAGAGCTCATCTTGGGAACATAGTATAGGAAAATACTAGGCGAGCAATGCATTAGTGAATAATGCTGGTGGAAAATAAAATTCATAGAATATTTGGGATTGTTGATGTATGCACCATTCTGACAGAATTATATATATATATATATATATATACAAATATATTGAATTGCTCAATAAATCTGTGAGCGAAGAGGTTTATGCACTCATTACTTTCAAATGGCTTTTGTTCCTTTGCAGGATGACAGCGCATTAAATACAGGGTTTCACGATTTTACCCCTGAACTGATAACCACCATCAACAATGGGTTATTGCCATAATCGGTAGAATACTAACATATCATATCTACCGATTGTTATAGTAGGAAACTCAATTTTATAGGTTTTGCAAAAAAAAATGAATTTGGGGTAACTGTCTATAATCGGTAGAAAATGAACATCATACGACTACCGATTGTATAATTGCCGACACAACCTTTGGACGATTAAAACCACCCAAAACCTAGGAATTTCATTTCATTTTCTTTCTTATATTTTCAACTCTTCTTCTCCTCTTCTTCTTCCCTTCCGATTGTGGAGAGTAAAAACACTATTTCCCCCTTCTCAAACTTCAATTCATCGTCGTCATTCATCACTGAATCAAAAATATCGTCGATTCTTCTATAAAACGATGACTGATACTAATGAACCCACAAAATCTCAATAAAAATTAAAGAAAAAAGTGACTGTAACTGCTACAAACGACGAAGACTACGAAGAAGACGAAGAACATAAAGAGGATGACGCCTCTGATGTAGGTGGTGGTGGTGATTTTGATAATCAAACTCTCCAGCAAATGGCCCCAACTAGGTAAGTTTCTATCATTTTATGTGTTTCTGTTGCTTCAATTTGACGAATCCATGAAATAATTTCTAGGGTTTTCAGTTATTTCCCATAATCGTTAGTTAGATCTTCATTTATCTCCCAATTGTGTCCATTTTCTAGGGTTTTTGGTTACATCGACCAACATCGAGAGTTAATTTTTATAGCTTACTTCCGATTATACATAGTTGTTTGCCATTGAACCATAAAATTGACATAGTCGGTAGCTAGGTTATATGTTGCCTTATGATTTTAATAGAGAATTAGAACATGTAGGCCACATAATTGGTACCCAGAATCGGAAGATACTATATAGTATTTGTCTTCCGATTGTGTATAATCGTAGGTTAGACGAATTCAACCTACTACCGATTTGTAAGTTGTAAAATTTGAAAATTTTGTGATTTTAGCAAAATCCAATTTCAGGGCTACATTTTAATCGAAGCCAAAGGCTATTTCTTTACTTCCGAGTATATGCAATTGGTGGATATGTTATATTGTTTTGTTCAGATTATAAATGTCTCATGACTTTATCAGTTTCTGAACCCAAATTGATGCATAATCGAGAGATAAAACTTGAATATGACTTTCAATTGTGTGTAATCGGAAGAAAATATTTTACTCGTGCTTTCGATTGTACATAATCGAAAGTTTATATTTTAATTATGACTTCTGATTGTTAATTTTGTTGTGTAATTCTTACGAACCAATTTTATTGTTTAAGGACAGGCGAGGTACGAAAGACCAAGGTACCACTGTTACAGGGCCTCGCCAAAAGGGGGGTAAGAAACTAAGCGCTAGTGCGCAGAGATAAAGGAGTCAAAAAGAAGTAGTACCAAGCGCTTAACAAGGAACTCAAGAATAAATACAACCAAGCGCTCCAGAAATCACTCAAGAGGAAGTTGGACAAAGTGTTCCAGAAATCACTTAATAAGAAGGACAACCAAGTGGTACATAAGAACAAGGAGGAGTTAATAAGAATCCAATCGCGAAGAAAGCATCAGACCTTGTCCCCATTTCTTTGAAGAAGACGGATTTTGAAGAAGAAATCCCGGAGCTGCCTAGAGATGGAGGAGCATTGTTATTTGGCTACAAAGACTCCTGGGCCAGATAAATCTATGAAACCGAGGTAATAATCGTATTATTTTTTACTAACATATTGCCATTTTATTCGTAATAATACTCTATTAATTTTGTAATGTGTTGTGTGTTTAATAGTATCATTCTGATGCGATTCGTCTACTAAAACCCACTGCCGCATCATCAAAAGTATTAAAAGATTGGCCTTTATCCCGTAAATATGAGAGGTTCAAGAAAACTATAGCCAACTCGGGATTATCTAGTGCTGCCGAGAACTCAATGTTGGACCATGATCGGGTCGCGATATCGGCTTTTGTAGAGAGATTGTATCCCGAGATTGACACCTTTAAAATACCTTTTGGGGAGATGACCATTACTCCAGATGATGCAAAACATATTCTTAATATGAATAACCATGGTGTAGCCATCAAGTATGACTACACAAAGCAGTTAAGTTGGGAAAAACTTTATGATTTGTGTAAAAACTGTTTTGGTTGGGATAAAGAGACAACAAACATTGAGTTCAATAGGTGCTTCACTTACAAAACTAGACAGTTTAACATGATTCGGTTGATCAAGATGTTCAAAGGCATTGCCGAGAAAGAACAACAAGGACCGTTAAGTGATGTCGAAGTGGATGTCGCGTCTACCGCCTATCTCTTGGTTGTATTGGGATATGTCATATTCCCCAGTTCCAGTGGCAACCGAGTAGACTCCAACCTTCTACAACTATTATATCATCTCAATAAGGTCGTGGACTACTCATGGGGCGCGACAACTATTGCATTCTTGATGGCAGAGTTGAGAAAAGTGTCGAGGCTTAGAACTATCCAAATTTCCGGGAACGTGAGTCTATTCCAGGTATTTTCTCAACTCTATTAATCCATTGATCATTATGTATTTTTTTTTCTAATTTAAGAATCAATTTCTAATACTTGGTTTGATATCTATGTAGACATGGATCTATGACGACTACCCTAATCTGAAATTGACAGATATGAACACAGCGTGGGAGAGAGGTATACTGAGAGGAACAAAGTACAAGTTCACAAAGAACCGTTCAAGGACAAAGGAACAGCAGTTTGTTAGCTTGAAGGAGAAAATTAGACTCACTTAAGTCCTCAGAGGTATGCTTCGATCCATACAAGGAAGACCGAGCTAGTGGACATATAGAGGGTCGTTCCAAGTTATCCCATTATTTTGGACCGTTGTGGCACCCCACAGGTTATGTGATGTACAATGGATCCGGGGTAATGCGATAACATGGTTCTTGCCAAATAGTATTATGGTATCACATAAATGGCAAGTTCAAGTTGGATGTGGATCATAGTGAGTCTAACCATGACAATATCAAGGTAGTTTACTCTGGTACACCATCTGTTACTGAACATTGGGATAAGAGGCAGTACCACTTGGTGAACGCTGGGAGAGCTGTCAACCGAGGTGATGAAAATGCTTCAGGCTATATGGAGTGGTACCGGGAGAATTCACATGTTCGTGTAATACATGAACTTAAAGCAAAGTCGACCTCGGCAGCTTCCATTTACAGATGTATCATCAAATAAAAAACCACAGGCTATGATAAACTGGTGCATATGGTTATAACTTTTCCCTCTAATATTACGATTCAATTTCTTAGGTGAACTCCATTTGATGTTTTGTCAATTAAAAAAACAGGTGAATAGGTTCAAGTTTTTGTCCAAATGGTGCTATTGATTGAATAGAAATTTTGGACAGCCTGTGCCAATTGAGAAGATAAAAAAGCACAGGGAGATGATTGATAATGTTGATAATGAAGAGTATGCATCTGAGTTTGGGGAGAAAGTGACGAATAAACTTCCCAAGAAAAACGCATCAAAGGCGAACAAAAGATCTCAGGCTTCTTCAAGATCTCATGCTGAAGGAAATATTGAGGGAGATGAAGGTGATGCTGGTGATAATGCGGGTCGTCCGGATCGTGTTAAGCGTTCGAAAACTTTAGCTAACAATACTAAGAAGAAAACTAGGTGATAATGTGTTTTTCGATGTTACAGATTATGTTGTTTAAACAGTTTCTTTCGGATTATGGTGTTTTAAATACTTTTTTTGGATTATATGTTCTTAAGTTGTTGGGTTATGAATGTATTTTGAGTTATGTTTATTACTTGATTGTCTGAAACTGCTGAATTTTTCACCATAATCGGAGGATACATATCAACCTTACCTACCAATTCTGGTAAATTTTCAAAAAATTATGAGATATGTGCAGAATCGGTAGTAATGATATCAACCTTAACTACCGATTCTGGTGACTTTTCAAAAAAAAAAGTCAGACAACTCCATAATCGGAAGTACAACTATTACCCATTTATACCGATTATAATGGCTTCATTTTTATTGTTATTCTGAACCTAAATAGCCTTATAATCGGACATAACATTTTATCATTGTCTACCGATTAACGTGGGGTTTAAAATTGGTAGATGAGGTGAACTTAATAATCTACCGATTTTGGTAGTTCCCAAATTCTAAAAAATTGAGATTTTTTCAAATACAAATTTTGGGGCAACTCCATAATCGGGAGACATGTTAACTCCAAGTCTACCGATTATGGTAGTTTCCGAATTCAAAAAACTTGAGATTTTTTCAAATGTCAATTTTGGGGAAACTCCATAATCGAGAGACATTTTAACTCCAAGTCTACGGATTATGGTAGTTTCCAAATTCGAAAAACTTGAGATTTTTTCAAATATCAATTTTGGGGCAACTCCATAATTGGGAGACATGTTAACTAAAAACCTTCCGATTGTAGGTTTTTTTCAAAATAACAAAACTTTCAAAGTTCATATGTACACAGTGACCTCCGATTATCCTAACATCTACCGATTACGTAAATAAACTACCGATTATGGAGGGTATAATTGCCATTTCGAAAAATCGCCGATAAGGGATGGCTTCATTTTAGGTTTGGGTTACCCTATTTTGTCTTATTAGTCTCCCTAATTCTTTCAGGGTCTCCCCTAATGACACCAGGTTAATTAGAACTAGAAAATAATTTAGTGATTACATATGCAATTGTTGATGGTGGATTTTATTTCAGGTCTAAAGTTGTAAAACCAATTTTTGTGCCGACATTCTGCAAAGGATAAGGCTATTTGATAAGTGATGAACGCTTCTCCACTTTATTAATTCACCTAGAATGGAGCATGTAGCAATAATTCCCAAGTATTTTGTGAATTTTAGCATAATTAATTAATGCATAAAATCGCCTTGTATTTCCTGTGATGTTCTCAGCAGAACTCCCATTATTGGTGCGGCATGATGACTGGTTGTTACTCTCAGCAGAGTAACATGAATATCCAAGTGTCGATAGTGAGGCATGCACGAAATACCCGTACATGCCACACCATTCTCTAACAAAGAGAATCATCTCTCGGTGTGTTATACTAGCCCGATCGAGTATATTTAAAATCTAAACTGTCCATATCAGCCTCAGAAACAATCACGACCACGCAAGTTGGCCGCACGATTTATCCAGCCTAGACGAACCTTAGCAGGAGCAGGCTATCACCGCAATGACCACCAGCGGGCCCGTTTATGCCCTGGTCGGTCGAACGCATACCATGCCTCCCAAATGATCACTGAACACCAGCCTAGAATAGGATGGTTGGGCTTGTGTGGAGCATCTTGGAAAACATGTACGCACAAGACTGCCTATGAAGATCTCAAACAGATTGCGTCCGTCCAACTTCGCCGGCATAGTTGGACGGCATAGATCGTCCCATGGCCGGTTGGACAAGCATTGTCCTGCATACTGGCGGATCCCCTTCACGCCTGCATGATCGATCCTCCCCGTACCTAGCCACAAAACCACGTACGGTTGCCCAAAGTTGGGCCGGCGTGAGGTTTAAAGGGTCGCATGAAATTCCACGAAGGTTCCTAAATTGATCACGACCATCCAACTTCACCGACATGATTGGATGGCTTAGATCAGGCCTAGGACGTCAGTCAGGTATCACCATGTTCACCACCGACCCAATGTGGGTCCCACATGGTCGGCCTCCCCAAAGGAGGAGCATAGCCTTCCAAACCGTTAGGTTGAAGTCGTGTACACATGACCGATCCAAAAACCTAATTAGGGTTTGCGGCATATTATATGTGTCGCTAATCGATCACGAGCATCCATCTTCGCAAGCATAGATGGAAGGTGTAGATGTGGACTTAACAGGTCATGAGCATGTCAACACGATCACCGTGGGCCCGTCTACACGCCTGGCCAATCGGCCAAGACCGACCATGGCTAGATACCTCGATTCGTGTGCCCAAACGAGGCATGGACGTCCGGTCCCCGATTCCTTTATGGCAACGGATTTCTGCCGCAAACCGATCTCAACCACTCAACTTTTCCAGACAAATTGAGTGGCCTAGATTATATCTTCATGGGGTAATGAGGTATGGACGAGTACACCGGCAAGCTGTCTACACGCATGCCCGGTCGGTCCTGTCTAATACACCTCCCATGCTTAGTTTTGACCAAGCTGAAGACTGATGCTTTCACACCTTTTTAAGACCCTAAACTCCATCAACGGTCGCAGATGAGCGTCACAGATCATCTTGTCCGTCCAACTCTACCATCTTGGTAAAGAAGCCCTGGTTAGGAGTTAAGCGACCAATGAGGCATCCCCATGATCACTATCCTCCACTCTTCCACATAGAGTGATCGGCCAAAGTATGGCTCGCCCATGCAGCCTCCAAACGATCACTCGAAGATGGTTGGACGTGATGTTGTTTTAAGACGCTTGATCGTGACTTACTCCATTAAGCCTTAAAACAACGATGTTTCATACATGCTGAATATATTCAATGCATTACATGCATAGAATACACGCGATATTTCATAAATATCGGTTTCCCAAATAACTTAGTTATTTAACCTAGCACCGTATGCTACCTTCTGTGGGTCCCACGATCCACACAATCGAGATATCAAGCATGTCACAAACCGGGGGATACTTACTGGGGTATTGGTCTGGAGGTTTACAGCGTGCAACGCGCCATCACAAGAACGTGTCAGGAAAGCATGGACGGTTAGCAATGATGGGAGAAGTGGGTTGAGATGTGATCGTGTAATCACCAACATGACCCCATTCCACCATTACTCCACTTCCTCCACTTTCCACGAGAGACAAGGGTTAGGCTCTATGACTTGTATAAATAGGTTCTCCTCCCTATTTTCCAAAGATGGATAGACAAGACAGACAGAAACCAAGTGTTGATACAACGTATTCAAACACCCAGAGCTGATTGCTTACATTATTGCAAGCCATCTTGGTATTCTGATACAAGTCATAAACAGTCAATACCTTCACAATCTCAACACCTTCTTCGCTTTCCTTAAGATCAACCCCATCTCCTTCACTTTGTGACCGAAGCAAGTCTGGAACGACCATTTCTTGGTTTAGGCCAGAATTGTATAAATTGATCTCTCGAATCAAAAGAACTCCCGTGCAGTGCATTTGTTTAGGGTTTAGATTCATTTCTCATCCACACACCCCAAATTACCAAAACCGGCAGAAATTGTTTTTACCCATAAACAATTGGCGACCGCAGTGGGAGATTAATCTCTAGGTTGCAAGATTAATTTTTAATTTCATTTCGATCTATTCAAATTGCAAGATGGTAGAACTTAGGTCAGGGTCAGCGATCAACTCTGATGGAACTATCACCGATAACACTTTTGGTATTAATGTCCCTATCAGTGGAGTTGTCGTGCAGAACGTGATCAATACATCTCATGGAGCCGTCTCCTCTAACACTAACACCAGCGGAGCAGGAGATATTCCAGTATACATAACACCTCCTATCACCATAGCCAAAGCAGCCGCAAATCCCGGCATTTCTTCAAGTGTAACGCCTCCGGTTATCAACAGGGAAACTGCTACTCCTCTATCAGGATGAGGGGATAGAGGAACAAGAGGAGGACAACCCCCTATCACCATGGTGGATTTGATGGAAAGGAAAGAATTTCTTGCTAGAGCCCAAACGGATATGGCTTCGACTTAGAAAGAGGTACTTACTTTTCTCAAAACTCTAACCGAACGATTTCTGCAGGGGCCACGACATCCCCTGGAGCCAACGATGAACGTATTCGATGCACCCGGGGAAGACACTTCAATGGAACGGGCTCATATGGACGAAGAAGCTCGTGATGCTTCTGAATGCCCAAGAGAAAGAGACCAGCCATCCAAATTCATTACGCATGAGAACATGGAGCGACTCCTCCAAAACCGAGGGAAAGGAAATACATCGGACATGCACCAGCATCAGCCTCCATGCACTCAAGATGTGCAACAAATTCCCCTTCCAAAAGGCTACACCTTTCCTCAATTCTCCATTTATGATGGTACTGGTAGCGCTGGTGAACATGTCTCTCGATTTTTGGAGTCTTTAGGGGAACATAAATACAATCATGTTCTCCGCCTGAAAGAGTTCTCAAAGATACTTACCGGAAGAACATACACTTGATACAAAATCATTGCACCTAACAGCGTATCCAATTGGGGTGAGATGGTCAGTTCCTTCTATAAGAAATATTTCTTCGTGTATGAGCAGGTCACCTTCTCAGATTTGGGAAGAATATTTCAACGGAGCAACGAACATTTGAACGACTTCGTTAAGATATTTAGGACTCAGGCGTTGGATTGTCATGATCCGAATGTCACCGAACGCCAGTTGTTAGAGCTATGCATTAATAGAATGATTCCCATATACCGTGCTTTGTTAGAGAACCTGGGATTTCAAACATTTTCTGAGCTCCATGAAGCCGCTGAGCAATCGGCCACAACAACCCCATCGTTGTTGGAAAGAACTAAGATCGTCCAAAATGAAGATACGCATGAGAGTCGAGGAAGCAGGCGTCTCATCAACAAGCAATACAATACCAGTCCTTTTGTGAGTTTGGTAGGCGTATGAGGAAAGAGAAAAGCATCAACAACAGAATAACTTTCCAAGCGTGCAGCGCCAGCACGTACGAATTCGTCTAGAAAGGGAGCAGACAAGGCTCCTGTGCAAGAATCCGGAGACATAGTTCCAAACTTCCCCTTTACCATGGATGAAGTCATAGAACTCCTAGAAGCATGGATTCAAGATGACGCGATCAAGCTACCACCTATCAGACGCCCACCGACCGTGGACGAGATGGCAAACCCCAAATAATGCCGCTACCATAGGTTTGTCCATCACCCGACCAAAGATTGCAACAAGTTGAAGCAAATCTTCAGATAAAAAGTGGAAGCAGGAGAGCTCCAGTTAGGAAACGAAGATGTTCATAGGGATCTTATTCCTATTAGAAGCTGCATGATCTCGGGGGATTCTTTCCGCAAGACTGAGCATTTGTGTGAAATCTTATATCTCTCCAAGGGACAACGTCAAGACATGTTTGCATCCCTCAACCATGTCGTGGCAGGTATGCGTTTGTATCCAGAAAAGGAAGCAGTCTCGGAGCCACAGTCTTTCCTAGAAGATACGACCGACAAGGGGAACTAGGGACTCTTAACCATCACTCGTTTGAAGGATGTGGAGTTCGAAGGAACATTGAATGATACAGCCTCTGAATTCAACATCATCACTGTCAAGACTTTGAGGGCCACAAGGATTACAAAATAAGAAGCTACTAGCAGCCCAATCGTGATTAGGAGCTCGGAAGGAGAATTCAGAGACTCCTATGGATGTATTGACCTTGAAGTTAAAATCGGTGATGCTCTAACAAAGGCTAAATTTTACATAATGAAAGAGTATCCAAATTACGACATGATCCTGGGACGCCCATGGATACACAACAACAAAGCAATACTAGGAGTGAATCCTTTGCCGATTTCAGTACCTGAAAGAATTTCCAATGAACCGTCGAATCCTGAAGATTATTTGTTTCCATATTGACACCTTGCAAATGTGATGCAACTTCCAGGAGAAAGCTCGAATTCGTACCTTAAAATGTTCAGAGCCCAAGAAAATCTCATTGAACAACCCTTTTTACAAATAGTAAAACCTCTTCCTGCTGAGGCTCGGGGACTTGCGTCGATCAACAACCTAGCCTCCACAAAGAGATGTGAGTGGGGTGCCGGTCCTTTCAAACGTTTTGACAAGAGCTTGGAAGCAGTCAGAGACAATGTATCCCAGAAACAATATGTTGTGCCAAGTCCGAATCCGTTTCAAATTAGAGATATCGTATCAAAGAGGACCACGTTTCAAGTTGGAAACGTGACGGTGAAAATGACTAACCAATTTGATTTTTCGGCAACAAAGGAAGACGAGCCATATTTGGTAGAAGACGTCATCCTAGGTGGCTATTGCAAGATCATCAATGCTGACAATCTTGAAGGCGTGATGATTCACTCGCGATGGCTTAAACCCTACAACACCTAGAAACGTTGTGCTACCCTTCTTCTCTAGCGTTCTCCGTGATGGTTCTCCAACATTCCTCCAATAATTTCCTTTTACATGCTATTTTTGTATTTCCTCCAAAATGATTGCATTACTTGCATTCATAATTATTAGGTTCCAATTTCTCAATTAATCAAAGTATTATTTCCTTTTAGAAATTTCTCTACCCATGGGCATGAAATAGAAATCTAAGTTAAAACCTGAGTCATTACCCACCAAATTAAGCCTGCGAACCCTAAAAATAAAACACTTCACACCTTTCGGGAAACGTTGGAGGAATAGAATGTATGCAAAGGAAAAAAGAAAGCACCTTGAACAGTCTGTCCCAGCTTATGTCAGGAGATCGCAGATAGGCTTACGCCAAGAGGGCACAGACAGGTCCGTGGTATTTTATTATGGCACTACTTATATTATCACAAGGATCACATGCAATCATATGAAGGCACACCACTGTGGAAGAGAAAGCTCGGATGCAATATTAATGAAGGATTTGTCTCAAAAAATAGCATAAATAAAAACCTTGTTCAAACAAGCAAGCAAAAATAAGAAAACCTTGAACTCAGCCGCCACTGAGTACAAGGAGAAAAGTGTTCACAAAACTATGAGAAAATACTCAGAAAAGGAGAAAAGAGAAGGAACATGAAGATTTAGTCATCAAGGAGATCGTCTGTGTCTTTTCCATCACTGGAGTCGGCTTCAACGTCATAATCATTGGTCGGCACTGCTTCTTTTTTCGGATCTGCCTCAGCTTCCGCTTCGGATATTTATACAGCAATATTCTCTACTTTGATAACATCCTCAGTAAGGACAGCCTCCATATCTTCCTCAAGAGCCGCTGTAACATTGGAGATTGCGCTGATAATTTTCAGGAGCTCGGGCTCGTCCGTATCAGAATCGAGGATGATTACACCATCACGGATCGAATAATCACACATATCTTCCCTTGGAGGCCATTCATGTTCAACCCTTCGCCTTTTCAGCCGTCCATCAAATCTATCAGCTCTTTTGCTCACCGGTGGTTGTGATACTTCCTCAAGCCTCCATTTTCCTCCCTATCAATTAAAGCTAGAAGATCTCGAATGCGTTCTCGAGCGGCGCGCAGGTACATAATTGGCATGCCCCATATGGCGCGATTAGTCTCGCGAAGCGGAACATCAATTTTAGCCGTCACCTCCTCGAACGCACCATCAATCTCAAATTTATTCACTTCGAAACTTCTTTCGGGAAAGATACCAGAGCAGTCCTTGCCAGCCGCCTTCATTCTGCGAAAAGAGGTTATGATTATGTTAAGAAAAAAATTATCACCAAGCAGATCAAGTTATATAATGGACGTAGAGCAATACCTGGGACAAAGAAAGAAACAATTCTGCAATGGGAGAAGACTCAGCGTCTTCTTTATATTTCACGAGTTAATAAGATATCGGAGAAAAGAGGAGTTTTCACTTAACGTCTGCAAAGGCTACAAATGGGGGATAACAATTAGTGGATATTTATTGAATATTTGAGGGAAACTACCGTGCAATGGAAAGAAACGCATCCAGTCCAAGAAACAAGCCTAATTCTATCATGGGAACTTGATTATATCAATACTCGGCTAATAGGAGAATACGAGCACACATCGGGCCCACGTTCAAACGAATCAGGCATAACAAGGACGACACTTGATCAGAGCGAGCGCATTAACCGTTTCTTTCGACTGAAGTAGGCATGGCAGGGTTGATTGAGGCAAGCAAGGTTGACACTCGAGCAGAAAAAGCACGAAGCAACCTCTCTGTCGGAGCAAACACAATAGGATCGATGTTCAGTCAAGCATGCACGGTGGGCCCATGTTTATTCAGGCATGTAACGGCAACAACATCGAAGTCCAACGACAACATCAGCAGTGTCAGCAAGCGTCGGCATTGGTGGCGGCGTGATCGGCAACGTCAAAAGCTGCAACGGGAGATGCTAACCGAAATATATATATATATATATATATATATATATAAGGAAAAAAAAATGGATCGGTCCCCTTTTATATGCACAATCAATTAAAGAATCCTGGTAGAAAAAGGATTCCCTATTTGGTTTGAACACCCAAGGAAGGAAATCAGTCCCATTTAGGATTCCATGCTTGCACCGGCATGTTCACATGTGCAATTGCTAGCGGTCAATCAAGGTTTTTCCGGGTAAGCTCTATCCATCTCGTTTTTTTCCCATGTATTTTTCACCATCTCATGCATACCCCACAATAATGTAACCATCATGTGCTAGGCAGGGGACTTAATGTTGATGGTGGATTTTAGTTCAGGGCTAAAGTTGTAAAACCAATATTTGTGCCGACATTATGCAAAGGATAAGTCTATTTGATAAGTGATGAATGCTTCTCCACTTTATTAATTCACCTAGAATGAAGCATGTAGCAACAATCCCCAAGTATTCTGTGAATTTTAGCATTATTAATTAATGCATAAAATCGCCTTGTATTTCATGTACCGTTCTCAGCAGAACTCTCATTATTGGTGCGGCATGATGACTGATTGTTACTCTCAGCAGAGAAACATGAATATCCAAGTGTCGATAGTGAGGCATGCATGAAATACCCGTACAGGCTACACCATTCTCTAACAAAGAGAATCATCTCTCGGTGTGTTATACTAGCCCGATCGAGTATATTTAAAAATATGAACTGTCCACATCAGTCTCAAAAACAATCACGGCCACGCAAGTTGGACGCACGATTTAACCAGCATAGACGAACCTTAGCAGGAGCAGGCTATCACCGCAATGACCACTAGCGGGCCCGTTTATGCCCTGGTCGGTCGAATGCATACCACGCCTCCCAAACAATCACTGAACACCATCCTAGAATAGGATAGTTGGGCTGGTGTGGAGCATCTTGGAAAACATGTACGCACAAGGCTACCAATGAAGATCTCAAACAGATCGCGTCCATCCAACTTCGCCGGCATAGTTGGACGGCATAGATCGTCACATAGCCGGTTGGACAAGCGTTGTCCTGCACACTGAAGGATCCCCTTCACGCCTGCATGATCGATCCTCCCCTGACCTAGCCAAAAAACCACGTACGATTGCCCGAAGTTGGACCGGCGTGAGGTTTAAAGGGTCGTAGGAAATTCCACTAAGGGTCTTAAATTGATCACGACCATCCAACTTCACCAGCATGATTGGATGGCTTAGATCAGGCCTAGGACCGTTAGTTAGGTATCACCATGTTCACCACTAACCCAATATGGGTCCCACATGGTCGGCCTCCCCAAAGGAGGAGCATAGCCTGCCAAACCGTTTGGTTGAAGTCGTGTACACACGACCGATCTAAAACCCTAATTAGGGTTTGCGGCACATTACATGTGTCGCTAATCGATCACGAGCATCCATCTTCGCAAGCATAGATGGAAGGTGTAGACGTGGACTTAACAGGTCATGAGCATGTCAACACGATCATCGTGGGCCCGTCTACATGCCTGACCAATCGGCCAAGAATGACCATGGCTAGACACCTCGATTCTTGCGTCCAAACTAGGCATGGACGTGCAGTCCCCGATTCCTTTGTGGCAACGAATTTCTTCCGCAAACCGATATCAACCACTCAACTTTGCCAGACAAATTGAGTGGCCTAGATTATATCTTCATGGGGTAATGAGGTATGGACGTGTACACCGACAAGATATCTACACGCATGCCCGGTCGGTCCTGTCTAATACACCTCCCATGCTTAGTTTCGAAAAAGCTGAAGAGTGATGCTTTCACACCTTTTTAAGACCCTAAACTCCATCAACGGTCGCAGATGAGCGTCACAGATCATCTCGTCCGTCCAACTCTACCATCTTGGTTAAGAATCCATGGTTAGGAGTTAAGCGACCAATGAGGCATCCCCATGATCACCATCCTCCACTCTTCCACATAGAGTGATTGTCCAAAGTAAGGCTCGCCCATGCAGCCTCCAAACGATCACTCGAAGATGGTTGGACGTGATGCTGTTTTAAGACGCTTGATCATGACTTACTCCATTAATCCTTAAAACAACGATGTTTCAAACATGCTGAATATATTCAATGCATTACATGCATAAAATACACGCGATATTTCATAAATATCGGTTTCCCAAATAACTTAGTTATTTAACCTAGCACCGTATGCTACATTCTGTGGGTCCCACGATACACACAATCGTGTCATCAAACATGTCGCAAACTGGGGGATACTTACTGGGGTATTGATATGGTGGTTTACAGCGTGCAACGGGCAATCACAAGAATGTGTCAGGAAAGCATGGATGGTTAGCAATGATGGGAGAAGTGGGTTGAGATGTGATCGTGCAATCACCAACACGACCCAATTCCATCATCACTCCACTTCCTCCACTTTCCATGAGAGATGAGGGTTAGTCTCTATGACTTGTATAAATAGGTTCTCCTCCCTATTTTTCAAAGAGAGATAAACAAGACAGACAGAAACCAAGTGTTGATACAACGTATTCAAATACCCAGAGCTGATTGCTTACATTATTGCAAGCCAGCTTGGTATTCGGATATAAGTCATAAACAGCCAATACCTTCACAATCTCAACACCTTCTTCGCTTCCCTCCCTAAGATCAACCCCATCTCCTTCACTTTGTGACCGAAGCAAGTCTGGAACGGCCATTTCTTGGTTTAGGACAAAATTGTATAGATTGATCTCTCGAATCAAAAGCACCCTCGTGCAGTGCATTTGTTTAGGGTTTATATTCATTTCTCATCCACACACCCCAAATTACCAAAATCGGCAGAAATAGTTTTTACCCATAAACAACAATCTATGAAGAAGATTACACTTATGATGAGAACTGTAAAAAAGAAATCAAGATGGTCGTAGGTACTAACCTTTGAATCCATTGTTGTGGCTTTCTTGCGGGTAAATGTTTTAGTGATCCTGTCCAACAGTAAAATAATACATAATTGTTAAAGCAAGAATTGAAATATAAATCGAACCACTGAAAAAACAAGCATACAAAAATTCAAGCAATAAAAAAATAAATAAACCTCATTATCATATTATTATTCTTTAATTTTGTTCATACCATAATTAAAAATAAAATACGTCTAAAATGGAAAATTAATTAATTATGGATGATTTCTAAGTTAGTGATATACAACTTGATATGCGATATATTTTTATACACAAATATCTGCAGCAGCTAAAATTTGTGATGTGAGAATAATGTACTAATACATTTTCTATCCAAAATTAGGAAAGTTTCGTAACTTTTAGGGTAATATTTCCTAAACCATAGATTTTTTTCCCTAAACTGATTTCTTTTTTGCTGAAAATTTTGGGCTAGGATGCTCTCTGTATAAAGCACTTGAGCAAAGGTAGGTCTCATGATTGTCGTGATGTTTTTTTCTTCTTCTAGGTTTTTTTCTTTCTTTTCCTTCAATCTTTTTAGCAATATATTGGTTAATGGTGATTTTTGATCTGCAAGTGATGTTGTATCTCTTCTCACTGTATTGACGATAACTCAAGGCATGTGATGATGTTGTGTATTTATAAGGTGATAAATCCAATATTTTTTTATGCAGTATTTGTGTTTTATGATTGTAATTTTTTGTTTAAATTCTTAAGCTTTGTGCCTGTAATAATAACCACTGAATGTTTAATATTCTTTTCTCTGATTTTGTTTGACAGTTGTAGGTGATATGTCATCGCAATAAATGATAAAACGATGAAATAAAATATATTTTTTTTGTTGGACAATCAACATATTTCAATTCATTAAAATCAAAATAGTGATTACATGTTCGCTTACAAAAATAACAAAAACATCAAAATACAAGATAATCAAGACCCTAATACAAATAAGGACATCAATTACAAGTAGATCGTGAAGAGAAAGAGAAATAAACTGCAAAAATATCAAATTTCTTTTTATGTATAAGGGAGAGATGAGGGTATATCTGAAAATAATTTCCGACCATTTAATCAGATTGTAGTATCCTTCAATAAGAGATGCTCCTAAAACAAAGGAGTAATTTTCCCATGAATTTGTCGATCCACACAAACACGGATGCTGATTGAAAGAGATGTAGTGATGAACCATCAATGTTTTTAAATCGAGATAAGCAAGCCACGAACCAGCCATTAAAATTTGAAGAACTCCCCCCCCCCCCTCCCCCACAACGACGAAGAAATATGTCAAAAGACACCAGAAACGATGTAAAAACATCTTATTCGTTACCTACTACCAAAAAAATTGAAAGAAGAAAGAATTCTTGCTCAGATCTGGTCCAAAAGGACCAAATCTGAGCAAGGCAGCTCAAAGTTTTTTTTTTCTTTTGAGAAAAGGAGGAGAAAGAGAGAGAAGAGATAGGTTTCATACAATATTTTGGTTCACTTTAACTGCGTGTAGTAATCTTTGTTTCTAATTTTTATGTGTGTAATCTTTCTTATACAGATTTTTCTTTATAATTGTTGGTGATATAATCATCATAGTGAAGGATGAAACGATGAAATAGAATCTTTTGGTTCACTTATAGGTAAAAATTCCTTTAATATAGATTATGGAATCTTTCTCTGTATATATAGAATCTGAAAAGTTCTGTTAATACACACTTGGATCGAGATACATTCCTAATATTTCCGATGCACTATTTTTATTACCATGTAGTATAACTAGAAATAACTCATGCCGTAATGGCACGACGTGAGACAGAATAATTTTTGGTTATAATAATTTTAGTAATTTTTGGTCATTAGTTTGATTCGGATCTCTATAAAAATTTACTCACGTTTTCACTAATCATTAGTAATCCAAAGTAGTGACTTCGTTGACCGCCATGAAATCGACCTCTTCCCATTTTATTGCAACACGATACTTGAGTACTGCATGTTTGTTTTCATCACAATCATGCATTTTTGAAAAGGAAGCAAACAAATTTTTGGAAAATGGATTTTGTGGGATTGCAGCTAATCATGTTTGATATGCTGATATTCTTACGTTAAAAATTTTACCAAACAAATAAGTTGGAAATGAGTGAATGAGTTTGAAGGTGTGTGGTTGAAGAAATATACTCCTCTATTTATACACATTCAATCTAATTTTTATGGGTGTGAATTTAATTGATGATTAAATTCATCGTTTCAAATTTTTATGGGTGTGAATTTTCAGAAATACACTATTCTTACGACACGGGTTATTCATGATGTGCCCATTACGGCAAGGGCTATTATGTGTTAATCATAAAGCAGTCGTTTCTTTACATGCAAACTTTATAGTATGGACGTTTTTATATCTTATTTATGGGTAAGTATTTCTCATGATCGTGGGAGGATAATTAAGGGAGTAAATAGAGGAGGAAAATTGAGTGAAATAATTAGAGTTAGCCCTAATTTCGATCAAAAATAGAGGGGATATTTATTTCTGGTCTAATAAAAAAAAAGTAAAAAAGTATGAGCTGTATACCCCTAATTACCCGGTGCATGTTATGATGGTCTTTTTTGTAACGTTTGCAGGTGTAGAAACATATCACAAGGAGGACAAAAAATCTAAACCAACGGTGAACTTGGAGCGCTTGGTAATTGTACCTTAGCAAAAAGATACCCGATCAAGATCTTCTTCTTTTTGTAACGTTTCCTTTTTGAGTTTCTCTTATTTTTGTTTGTGTTATCGATCAAAAAAAAAACGATCAAGATTTTTTGCTTTACTTTTTGTTTCAATTTCTCTTCTTTTTGTTTATGTTGCATATTTTGATTAAACTATTCATGGCACTAAGATCTGATGAAAAGATAGTCATGATCTTGATCAAATATACTAAACTTGTTATGGATGTTCCCAAGAATGCTAAACTTGTTATGGATGAAAACATGGTTCATTTTTCGATTAATTAAATGTCTCAGTCGAAAATAAATTTGTTATGGATGCTAGAAAATTATTCTAAAGTTCTTTGTTCTTTGGGTTTCACACATTGTAACTCTAATGTTATTTGTGTCTTGCAGGTTGATGAGTGTTGGCTTATTCGATTGCTAAAATTAAAATCAGGCCTATGATAGAAGAGTTAATTTTTCGCGAGTTATTTTTGGATATGTATTTGTTTTCGATTGTTTCCTTTAGACAATGAATATAATGAAAATTAGCTTTTGTAATTTGCGATTTTTCCCTTTATACGATGAGCATAATCAAACTTAGTATTTGTTTTTAAAAATAATATGTTATTTGTGTTTTGTAGATTGGTGAAGGTCGGCTAATTTGATTTTTAAAGATATGGTTCAAAGAATTTTATTTATTTTTCTATGGTTGTAAAATTTATTTTTTCATTTTAATATTTTGATGGCACATTTTTTTTAATTGATGAGGAACTAATTAAGAGGTTTATCAATATCTCCATAATGGAAGGAGGTTCCAAACACTACGGACGCTAGATGTTTTTGGTTGGGATGAGACTGGGATGGTCGGATCACATGTTTGTCTCCCAAAATGTTATCCGACCGTCCAAGGCTCAAAAACCTTTTCGGTTTTGTATTATAAATTTCGACCAATAAGATACCTTTGTCCCACCGAAGATTTTTGTATCATAAATGCCGAAGTTTTTTCAAAATTTTTACTTCCTATATAAAATTTTATCTAAATCTATTAAGATTTTTTTTTCCAAATCTTCAAGACCAAATATTTCAAAAAACTACCATTCTCTTTCTCCCTTTCGCCTTTTCTCTCCCGCTTCTATCAAAGCACATCAGTTCTGAAAATCATACAAACAAATAGGTATTCTCACATGACTGTAAATTTGATAATATCCTGTTTCAAGTATCTCTTTATGTAATCAGGATTTCTCAATTACTCGATGTTTTTTTTTCCCTGTAGGTATTTAATACTGATAGATTCAACTAGAAGCAAAAAATATCCCTGCACAGATGCGGGTTATTCTTTGCAGACCAAATGGGAAGCAGGGTTTTTTATGTATTCTTGTTATGCTACGTTGTCCATATTCCACGGCTTGGAGTTAGCGTGTATAATTTAATGAAGTTTTGATAATATCTCGTCGTGCTTTAATTTTTCAGGCATGGGTTATTCTAGCTAAACCCAATAGCAAGCAGGGTTTACTCCCTATGTCTTTTTTGTGATTTGTTTTTTGTGCTCACTCTGTGCTCATATATGTTGTAATTCCTTCCTATATGTTCTTAGCCATGGTCTCTCTTCTGCTCCTTTTAATTCATTCCCTTTTCACTGTAACTTCATGAATAAATCGAAAAAAAGAGTCGGCTGACAGAAATATCATAGAAAGTCTTCTAAATTAACACCATTTTTGACAAAAATATAGCTGAAAAGTTTCACCAGTTGGATATTTTGTTGCAAATATATGTTTTACTACGCAGGTAATGTTCAGGAAAAAAGACGTTACTATCAAGCACAATTAAGCTATTCACAAGATCGGCAATGAAAAAGTAGGGGCACAACAAACTCACCCAATATTTCGCTTAGCAATCTGTATGGACTAACTCCAATATATTTTTAAGAAAATCAACTAGACAGTCAGACTCAATCTTGATAAGAAAAAGTATATCAAAGAGTTATATCTCAATTTTTAGATTCAATCCTCACTCAAATAAATAGAAACCTGCGAGCCTGATTGAATACAAGAGAAATAACTTGAACAGTACCAAATACCAATGTTCAAGGATCAATCAATTTCAATCAACAACCAAAGGTTGGATTTACCAGTTGATCGATTCAACTCACCGCAAATGCAGAAAAACCCCAAGACCTAGTCCAGATTGAACACACACTGTATTAAGCCGCTACAGATACTATCCTACTACAAACTAACTTCAGTCTGGACTGTAGTTGAACCCAAATCAATCTCACACTGATCCAAGGTACAGTTGCGCTCCTTATGCCTCTGATCCCAGCAGGATACAATGCACTTAATTCCCTTAGATGATCTCACCCACAACTAAGAGTTGCTACGACCATGTTGATGGTGGATTATAGTTTAGGGCTAAAGTTGTAAAATCGATATTTTGTACAGCTGTCCTGCAGAGCATAAGGCTATTTGATAAGTGATGAATACTTCTTCGCTTTATTGATTCACCTAGAAAGGAGCATGTAGAAACAATCCCCAAATATTCTATGAATCTCAGCATTACCAGTTAATGCATAAATGCCTTATACCAATAGTGACTGTTACTCCCAGCAGAGTAGCATGAATATCCAAGTACCAATAGTGAGGCATGCACGAAATTCCCGTACAGGCTACACCATTCTCTAACAAAGAGAATCATCTCTCGGAGTGTTATACTAGCCCGGTTGAGTATCTGGACTGACCATATCAGTCTCAGAAACGATCACAACCATTCAACTTCACCAGCATGATTGGATGGCCCAGATCGAATCCATAACCCTCAAGCAGGTATTGGAGTATTCACCACCGACCCAATGCGGGCCCCGCATGGTCGGCCTCCCCAAGAGGGAAGCATAGCTTACCAGTTCGTCCAGCCATAGCAGCATGGACATGAAACCCTAAACTAGGGTTGCGGCACATTACATGTGTCACAAATCGATCACAAATTTCCATCTTCTAAGGCATAAATGGAGGGTGTAGATGTAGATTCAAAGGGCCCAGAGCATGTCAACACAAACATCGTGGGCCCGCCTACATACCTGACCTATCGGTCAAGACCAACTATGTTTGGTCTTCACAATTCGTGCCCAAACAAGACGTGACACACGGCCGGCAAAACCCTAATTGGGGTTTGCGGCATCATCCATGTGTTGCAAAATCATCTCAAGCGTCCATCTTCGCAGGCTTGAATGGAAGGCAAAGATGAAACTTCAAAGGAGGCCGAACATGCTAGCATGACCACTATGGGCCCGGCTTCATGTACGACCGATCGACCAAAGACGGCCTTGGTCAGGCGCCTCGTTTCGCATGCCCAAAAGTGGTGTGTCACGCTGCCTTAACAAATCCTTTGCGACATAGGATTTTTGTTGAAATCTAATATCAACCACTCTTCTTTGCCGGCCAAATTGAGTGGTCTAGATCGGACCTTTGCGATTCAAGCTAGCATGGGCGTAAACACCAGCGTGCCACCTCCTTGTAAGACCAATCGGTCACTCCAGAAACACTCCCTAAGCTTGAATTCATTCGAGATGAAAGTGACAGCTTTCATACCTCCCAAACCCTAATCCAACGGTCGCAGATTAGGGTCGCAAGCCATCTCATCCGTACAACTTTGCTAGCTAGGAAGGATAGCCTAGAATGGGAATTAGGCGACAAGTGAGATATCACCGTGATCACCGTCCGCCACTCTTTCACATAATGTGATAGGCTAAGGCATGGCTCACCCATGCATCCTCCAAAAGGTCACTCGAAGTAGGCATGGCATGATGCTCAACAGCGATGCTTCATACATGCTAAATACATTCGATGCATAACCTGCATAGATTACACTCGATACTCCACAAGTATCGAATTTCTAAATAACTTAGTTATTTAACCTAGCATCACATGCTAACTTTTGTGGGTCCCACGATCCACACACTCGAGACATCAATCATGTCACAAACTGGGGGATACATACTGGGGTATTGGTTTGGCGGTTTACAGCGTGCAGCGTGAAACGCACCATCACAAGAACGTGTCAGGAAGACATGGATGGTTAGTGATGATGGGGGAAGTGGGCAAAACTGATCATGTGACACTAACACACAACTTCACTACTCCATCACTCCACTTCCTCTAATTCCTACGAGAGACGTGAATTAGGCTCAAATGACTTGTATAAATAGGTTCTCCTCCCTATTTACAATACGGAACACAACACATAAACCAAGTGTTAATACAAAAACGTATTCAAACACCCTGAGCCTGCTTGCGTTAATTGTACGCCTACTCACCTTTCTGTTACAAGTCATAAACAAGCCTACACCTTCACAATCTCAACACCTTCTTCGCTTCCCTCCCTAAGATCAACCCCATATCTTTCACTTTGTGACCGAAACAAGTCTGAAACGTCCATTTCTTGGTTTAGTACAGAATTGTATAGATTGATCTATCGAATCAAAAGAACTCCCATGCAGTGCATTTGTTTAGGGTTTAGATTCATTTCTCATCCACACATCCCAAATTACCAAAACCAGCAAAAGTAATTTTTACCCATAAACAATTGGTGACCACCGTGGGAGATTAATCTCTCGGTTGTAAAGTCATTTCATCAATACCCAATCTCATTGGTCGATCTCAATATGGATGGTCTTAGGACTCACCAAACAGTTTCAAATTCCGGTCGAAGTTCCTCCAACGAAGATGCTCCTCTTCCCAATGGCGTATCTGATGGTGTAACCGGAAGAATCCTAACATTGATCGAGTTAGCACGGGTGCAGAAGAATCACACGAAGAACATGAACCTGATCATAGAAACGATAAATGGCATACTCGATCTCCTCATCAAGATGATATCAGAAATGATCGGCTCCCATGTCATAGAGATTTTTATACTGGGGACTGATCCTTACAATGATCCTCCTCAAGTCAACAGTTTTACTATGAATCAGATGCCGGTGGACCAGGAAGCGGCTTCTCTAGTGGATAGACTGTGCGAAATTTTACACCTCTCGAAGAATCAGTGGGCGGATACGTTTGCTGTAATCAATCAGATAGCCTTGGACGTACAGTTAATTCCTTCCCATCCACAAGCCTCCAGAGCACCGGAGATGTCTATGAATAACGTTACATTACAGAAGAAGACATGATGGCAGAAGAAGGTCACAACCGGGCCCTACACATTACTTCACTCATCAAGGATTAAGAGTTCAAGAGGGTCCTCATCGACACAGGAGCGTCTTCGAATATGATTATGCTCAAGACACTCAGGACAGCCAAGGTTCACCCGAACAAGATCGTACGACAGCCTACCATGATGACAGACTTTGAAGGAAACCAAACCAACACGTACGGGTATGTCAATCTGAATTTATCTGTAGGGACCATCCAGTCAAAGGTGAAATTTGAAGTCATAGAAAAGGATCTCGACTACCATATGATACTGGGGAGACCGTAGCTTCATGACAATAGGATTGTCCCTTCGATATATCATCAGTGCCGGAAGACTATGCTGAATAAAGAAGTCATTTGTATTCCTGCATCGCTGTCTCCTTACGCACCGATATGTAGAGTGGAGTTATTTGAACCAAGAGAAGCTCTGCAGGAAGAACCAGACAAAGTTCATTGCATCCCACTCCCCACGTGGGCGTCAATCAAGGAGGATGACCGAGTTGCATATACTCACGGTGCATCTTTGCTGACAAAGCGTTCTTCTTCATCCGGTAAAGCAGCGACCCACTTTCACACTAAGAGGGAGACTGATGCCCAGTCTCCCCGCCCAGTTGAATGCTACAAGAACGACGAGCCACAAGAAGAGGTGTTGGATGCTCCACGACGTCTGCAAGACGGCACCAACTCCACGATTGAAGAGATCGACGATGAGGAATCTTCTAGGCCTATCTCCATCAGCTCGACCTTATGTAGGCATTTATACAATCTCCGATCCAAGCCAGTCAAACAATCTCTGAGGCAATTCAGGCACGATATTAGGTGTTGCGCGGATTCCAGAGACTTGAACGAATGTTACCCCAAAGACAATTTTCCTCTACCTAACATCGACATGTTAGTAGATGCCACCTGCGGACACGGTATGTTCTCCTTCATGGATGGATATAGCGGCTACAATTAGATAAGAATGTATGAGCATGACGCAAGTAAGACAGCTTTTCGAACTCCTCTCCAAAATTTTATTATACTGTAATGCCATTTGGTTTAAAAAATGCCGGTGCAACGTATCAACGCGCTACGACGGCAATCTTCCACGACATGATGCATAAGCAAGTTGAAGACTACGTGGATAATATAGTGCTTAAATCAAAAGCTCGGGTGGCCCACACAGGAGTCTTACGACAAGTGTTTGAGTGCCATAAATACAAGTTGAAGATGAATCATTTGAAATGCGCTTTCAGCGTCTCTTCAGGAAAATTTCTGGGATTCCAGGTGACTGCTGAGGGGATCAAAGTGGACCCATCCAAGACCCAATCTATCCTTATGACGCCGCCTCCGCAAACTATAAAGAAACTCCAGAGCTTCATGGGAAAGAAAGGGGAAAGTTTTGTCTGGACCGCACTACAGCGGGAAGCGTTTCGGAAGATTCAACGAACATTGTCATCTCCAAATCATCATAAAGGGTTCGCCTATTATGTCAGTCCAGAAGAAGAGCGAGCCCAAGATATTTTCAGATCTACTGGAGCCAACACCTCAAGGGAGCAACCTCAAGAATATAGGAATCGTCATGTCGAGAAAGAATCCACAACTTGGGTGAATCACTCTGTCAGACTTAAGAGGAATGCTTCAGCGAAACAGTGAACATCCAAATAATTATGTCAAGAGGTCCTGAATTCAGTCACTGAAGGGTCACAATCCAAATGTGACTGAACAACAAGTGGAGTAATTATGCATCAATAGGATGGTACCTGTCAATCGTGCTTTGTCGAAGAGCATGTGCTTTCAGATACCCTATGAACACCGTGAAGCTGATAAACGCTCAGGTTGCAACAACACCTACCCTGCTAGAAAGAACATGCATGCCCGTCATAAAGAGCCTTATGATGTTTGTGGAAACATACATCTCACCAACAGGCAAGCTTCAGCCTTCTGTAAGAAGTTTCGCTGAAGCAGCAAGAGGAAGACCACCGAGATGCAATATCCTGCACGTCCAAAATCACCAACTCTGGACTCCAGTACCATATGCATGACTGCCACAATAGTGAAACAATTTCCAAGATATTCCATATCTGGATTGACGGTAGCTACGTCAATGAGATACGCTTTCAGAATCTGTCTCCCGTAGAAGAAGTAGTTGCGTTACCAAAGGAGTATGACTGGGGACTGCTTACCACTTCCCATCTCAAAGATGGTGAATTTAGAGAGATGCAAGCACGCTATCATTATGATTTCAAGATGACCAAAGATGAGGATATACTCTAGAGAGCAGATGTAAAGACGGCCTCATGAACCTAGCGTGGCAATATCTATCAAGTCGAGATCCCTGGATACTCATGGGTAGGGGACTGTCTCCCTCCTCTCTATTCCATGAAGAAACATCAAGAAAGCTATAGGTTCCAGCGTATCCCTTTAATAACAAGACAATCTCTACCGTTGTATGAAGAGTGCCAAGTTTGTGCAAGTTTTTATCATGCCTATTCCTGCCAGTCTCTTCTGATCACTGCTACAACTAAGAACCGTTGTTCATTTGTTGATACCAGTGCCCGAGATTCACGATAGCAACAACCACTACCGACAGAGGTAATCCGAACTTCTGCATATTTTATTTTCCCATGGAGAAGTAATAGAGTCACGGAGAAGAGTTCTCGATATCTTTATTATAGTAAACTCACCATACAAGATAGAACCATATAAATCATGCTTGGGGACTGAGGCTCAACATGAAATTCCTTCGCCATAAATCAAGGACTTCTTCAACACAAGAGAGATGGCCAATCAAGAAGCATGTAATTTGCAAGGGAAAACCTAACTGAAGAAGAGGATGCTTCAACGCTCCCTCCAGTAGAAGCCGCTTCAAATGCTCCATCCAAGCTGTTTCAATGTTCTCTCCAGAAGAAGGCGTTTCAACACTCTCCGTGACATGTTCGCTCCAGAAGCTGCTTCAACACTCCCCGGGACCTATTCGCTCCAAAAGATGCTTCAACACTCTCCGGGACCTGCTCGCTCCAGAAGCTGCTTCAGCGCTCTCTATAGGACCCACATCCACATTTGATCACACAAGGTTCATTTTTGAGCAAAGCAATCACGCAGTAGGTGCCACGTTTGAGCGAAGAAGGCGGCAAGGTCAAGGCATCAAGGTCAAGGAATCAAGGCTAGTGTTTGGTCAAGATAGCAAGGTCAGTGTTTTAAGGATGATGATCGAGCAAGCACATCAACCGTACGGTCAAAGCATGCACATGACAGGTCCGACGTCTGAAACATGTACACGGTGGACCCTCGTTTAATCGAATCATGCACATCTGCCCATGTTCGAAGAAAGCATGCTCACATTAGGTCCCACGCTCGATCGAAATAGGCATAGCAAGGTCGATCGAAGCAGGCAAGACCGACATTCGAGCGGAACAAGCACAAAGCAGTCTCTTGACCGAAGCAGGTATAGCAAGTTCGATCGAAGTAGGTAAGACCGATATCATGCTAGGGGAACGCTCGCCTGTACGCCTCTTGAACTTGACATGCTCCAAGGACAGGACGACCCGTCTCTCCTGGTAATATCTAAACTTTTTCTCAAAAGTTTTATCTTTATTTGTCACCATCTAATGCCTACCCCACAATAGTGTAACCATTATGCGCTAGGCAGGGGAATTAATGTTGATGGTGGATTTTAGTTCAGGGCTAAAGTTATAAAACCGATATTTTGTACAGCCGTTCTGCAGAGGATAAGGCTATTTGATAAGTGATGAATACTTCTTCGCTTTATTGATTCACCTAGAATGGAGCATGTAGCAACAATCCCCAAATATTCTTTGAATCTCAGCGTTACCAGTTAATGCATAAATGCCTTGTATTTCCTGTGATGTTCTCAGTAGAACTCTCATTGTTGGTGCGGCATGATGACTGACTGTTACTCTCAGTAGAGTAGCATGAATATACAAGTACCAACAGTGAGGCAATCACGAAATGCCCGTACAGGCTACACCATTCTCTAACAAAGAGAATCATATCATGGAGTGTTATACTAGCCCGATTGAGTATCCGGACTGACCATATCAGTCTCAAAAATGATCACAACCATTCAACATTACATGTGTCACAAATCGATCACAAACGTCTATCTTCGCAGGCATAGATGGAGGGTGTAGATGTAGATTCAAAGGGCCCAGAGAATGTCAACACAAACACCGTGAGACCACCTACATACCTGACCGATCGGTCAAGACCAACTATGTTTGGTCTTCACAATTCATGCTCCCAAACAAGACGTGACACACGGCCGGAAAAACCCTAATTGGGGTTTGCGGCATCATCCATGTGTTACAAAATCATCTCAAGCGTCCATCTTCGCAGGCTTGAATGGAAGGCAAATATAAAACTTCAGGGGAGGCAAACATGCTCGCATGACCACCGTGGGCCCGGCTTCATGTCCGACCAATCGTCCAAAGCCATCCTTGGTCAGGCGCCTCGGTTCGCGCGCCCAAAAAATGGTGTGTCACGCTGCCTTAACAAATACTTTGCGACGTAGGACTTTTGTTGAAATCTAATCTCGACCACTCGTCTTTTCCGGCCAAATTAAGTGGTCTAGATTGGACCTTTGCGAGTCAAGCAAGCATGGGCGTAAACACCAGCGTGCCACCTCCTTGCAAGACCAATCGGTCCCTCCAGAAGCGCTCCTTAAGATTGAATTCATTTGAGCTGAAAGTGGAAGATTGCATACCTCCCAAACCCTAATCCAATGGTCGCAGATTAGGTTCACAAGCCATCTCATCCGTCCAACTTCGCTATCTTGGACGGGTAGCCTAGAATGGGAATTAGGCGACAAGTGAGATATCACCGTGATCATTGTCCGCCACTCTTCCACATAATGTGATCGGCTAAGGCATGGCTTACCCATGCAGCCTCCAAATGGTCACTCGAACTAGGCAGGGCATGATGCTCAACAACGATGCTTCATACATGCTGAATACATTCGATGCATAACCTGCATAGATTACACTCAATACTTCACAAGTATCGACTTTCTAAATAACTTAATTATTTAACCTAGCATCACATTCTACCTTCTGTGGGTCCCACGATCCATACACTCGAGATATCATTCATGTCACAAACTGGGGGATACATACTAGGGTATTGGTCTGGCGGTTCACAACGTGCAGCGTGCAACGCGCCATCACAAGAACGTGTCAGGAATACATGGATGGTTAGTGATGATGGGGGAAGTGGGCAAGACTGATCGTGTGACACTAACACACAACTCCACTACTTCATTACTCCACTTCCTCCACTTCCTACGAGAGACATGAATGAGGCTCAAATGACTTGTATAAATAGGTTCTCCTCCTATTTCCATTACAGAACACAACATAGAAACCAAGTGTTAATACAAAAACGTATTCAAACACCCAGAGCATGCTTGCATTAATTATAAGCCTGCTCACCTTTCTGTTACAAGTCATAAACAAGCCTACACCTTCACAATCTCAACACCTTCTTCACTTTCCTCCCTAAGATTAACCCCATCTCCTTCACTTTGTGACCGAAACAAGTCTGGAACGACCATTTCTTGGTTTAGGACAAAATTATATAGATTGATCTCTCGAATCAAAAGTACTCCCGTGCAATGCATTTGTTTAGGATTTAGATTCATTTCTCATCCACACACCCCAAATTACCAAAACCAGCAGAAGTAGTTTTTACCCAAAAGCAGACCCAAAGTTGAAGACTTTAATAAACAAATCTGTCTCACACAGAAAAGTCCACAGGAATAGATAAATCTGTCTCCCACAGAAATACCTATGAGTTTTTTTCCGTCTTTTGATAAATCAAGGTGAACATGAACCAATCGATAACCCGGACTTATATTCCCGAAGAACAGCCTAGAATTATCAATCACCTCAAAATATTCTTAATCGACTAGCGAAACAAGATATTTCGGAATTACAAACAATGAGACGAAGGTTTTTGTGACTACTTTTCCGTTAAAGCATTGCTCGTTCGAACTTGCATGCATTTCTATATCAAGCATGTTTGTAAATATTAGTGATCAAAACTATACGTATTGATTTCTAGTTTACTTATGACTTAGTCACGGTCTAGGATAGTTAAGTATAGTTGAGCTCCAGACTCCATGGAGATCATCTTATGAAGACGAAGAACTACTCAAGGAACTGGTGGAACTTCATCCGACCAAAAAGGTATGTGGATACTTGAACTTATCTAGCACTCAAAAGTCTATCTGTCTCCTACTCTTGAGAGAACAGTCGTATAAGTATGATAGTTTTCATACATACACATTTGATATTTCAAGTTGAGTTTACTCGCCTATCTTTTTCTCGAAATATATGTTGGTAAACTTTCACTTTAACCGCGTTTCATCTTTATCTGTGACGAAAGTCATGATGACGTTTCAATCTTGAAAATTGCTTTGATGAAGATAATCGATTCTTTATGTCTAACGACTATTAACATTATAGAATAATGTTTCAATGATTGAAATGTAGAGTTGAGATTATGTAACCACCTATGGATATAAGCATATATATTGTGTTCGCACATTAGCATATAAATCCATGTACCGGAAACAAAGTGCGTGCATATGTGTGCATGCAGTATTGGTGAAGGAGACAGGTTGGGTACGCGAAGTTCACGTCCGTAAAATTTTGCTGAGTTTGGAGTTTACGAACTTACAAACCATTCACCTTAGGTACACGTACCCACTGAAGTTTTCCATCCAAAAATTCATGCTGGGTTTCCAAACCCAATTCCGGTAAAGCTAGAGTACGCATACCCGTACGCGTACCCAAGCTGGTTATATCTCAAATCGTTTGTTCATGAACTTAAACAATAAATAAATAAGGAATGCAATCTTTGCAATCCATGGATATATTGTTCATGAATTGATTCAAGTGAATCAAACCGATTTTGGTTCAATTATGTCTTGTGTAGTTACATAAGACTTCCTTGCAATTAAACAACTCTTGAACTAGTTCTTATGAGTTATTTGAACTAGTTATGAGAAAGATGAATATGGTTGATATGA
Organism: Papaver bracteatum; assembly: GCA_023529315.1. Taxonomy (NCBI): domain Eukaryota; kingdom Viridiplantae; phylum Streptophyta; class Magnoliopsida; order Ranunculales; family Papaveraceae; genus Papaver; species Papaver bracteatum. Next base: position 1,146,991 of record JAJJWX010001290.1, read on the forward strand.
AAGTGCTCATATGGCTAACCATTGGTTAAATATTCATGAACCAACCAAATGTACACGTTTAGGTATGGTTACTCAAACCTAAATGAAATACATTTCATCTGTGTATGTGTCAAGCTAACTTTCGATATAACGGTTGAAAGATATTAGCTTGGATAAATCAGGATATTTATCCATCGGTGAATATTGAATGCTTTGTAACCAAGGTAACTTAGATTGCAACCCCTGATTTGAAAACTATATAAAGGAGACGTCTAGCAACTGGAAAAACTAATCCCCACACCTCCTGTATGATACTAGTTGGTTTTGCTAGAGTCGATTCTCCTTTAATCATAGGTTTATTCTGGAGACCCTGTCGATTAACGACTTAAAGACTTCATTGGGATTGTGAAGCTAGACGAAACTACTTCTCTTGTAGTTGATCATTCGGATTTTGCCATTTTCTATCGTACGAGTTCAATTGAATAATTGTCTTAAGATTACATCTTCGTCTCATCGTTCGTGATTCCGCAATATCTAGTTTCGCTACCATACAATTTAGATTATTGCCAGGTGATCAATAATTCTAGGCTGTTCTTCGGGAATATAAATCTGGGTTATTGATTGGTTCCTATTCACCTTGATTTTATTAAAAGAAGGAAACAAAATTCGTAGGTTTATTTGTGGGAGATATATTTATTTATTATCGTAGACTTTTCTGTGTGATATAAATTTGTTTATTCAAGTCTTAGACTTTGGGTCGTAGCAACTCTTGGTAATGGGTGAGATCAGTCAAGGGAATCAAGTGCGTAGTATCCTTATGGGATCAGAGATGTAAGAAGCACAACTGTACCTTGAATCAGTGTGATATTGATTAGGGTTCAACAACAGACCAGACCGAAGTTAGTTTGTAGTAGGATAGTGTCTGTAGCGGCTTAATACAATATGGTGTTCAATCTGGACTAGGTCCCGGGGATTTTCTGCATTTGCGGTTTTCTCGATAACAAAATTTCGGGTGTCTGTGTTATTTCTATTCTGCATTATATTTTGTTATATAATTGAAATAATATAGGTTATGCGTTTGTATCGATCAATTGTGAAATCCAACCTTTGGTTATTGATTGGAAATTGATTGATCCTTGGATATTGGTCTTTGGTACCATCCAAGTTTATATCTCTTGTATTTGATAAAGACTCGCAGATTTATATTTGCTGAAGTATAGATCAAATCGAGAGATAGAGATATTAACTCATTGATATACTTTTTATTAAGATTGAGTTTGACTGTCTAGTTGATTCTCTTAAAAGTATATTAGAATTATTCCATACAGATTGATAATCGAAATATTGAGTGAGGTTGTTAGACCCTCACTTTTTCAATTGGTATTAGAGCTAGCAAACACGTTTAAGATCTCAAAAGTCTGTGTTTGTGGCAATCTGATTCTATGGACAAAGTAGTATCTCTTTTTACGCATAGTCTATGTGTTCCAATGCTTTTAACTATGTCAAGTGTCTTGGTTTTTCCTCAAGGGTTAACTTCTTAGCTGATTCTTCCGAATCCCGAGAAAGGAACGAGATAATTGACAAAATGTCAGAAGTAAAACAGAATGTCACCAGAAACAAAGAAAATTCAATTGAGACAGTTGATTTCAACAATCATGCTCAACTCTTGGATGAATTTGAAAAATCTCTTGATCGAGAACGTGAACTCTATAAAATCATTGAGTCATTTTCTAACAATATTAAAAAACATACTCAGGAGAATATGCTTCAACAAGAAAAAGATTAGTATCCTTGAGAATATTGTTAAATAAGGAACAATTAGACAAAAATGTTTAATTGAGACACATTCATCTAATCTGAATAACCTTCGTGTTGAAACAGAGAATATTTATGACACGAAGAATAACTCACCAATTCTCTTCAAAAGGGATATGGGTTTGAAACATAGAATATTATTTACATAAAAATAAGGTTTCCAAAAGGGATATGGGTTTGAAACAGATACTCTTCAACAATTCTCTTCCACGAACTTGTTCATTCTGTGGGAAAAGAAATCATATTGCTAAACATTGTTATGCTAGGAAGAAACGGATCTCCGATCTTCGAAATCTTATTTTATTCACCATCAATCGAGTTAATCATCTGACATATTCAACAATGGGTTTCACTCCTACAGAACCAGAATTCTCATAAAAGGTTTTTTTTTTAATGATCATTCATTTCAAAAACTTTACAGGAATCGTGTTTTTTCTCGTGGTACAAATTATACCACAAAAACAAAAGTTCTCAGTATATATGAGAATAAGACTGGTAAATCTAAGTCTATAAGGTGGAGACCTATCGCAGTTGATCCTATAGAAATAATCTTTAGAGGTCCTAGACTTAGTCATCAAAAAGTTCCATTGAATGGATTCTCTCAAAGGGCTGCAATAAATTTCTATGGAGTTAGAAACAATCATGGAGAGAAAAGAAATATGAAAATCAGACTGACTGATGGTATTCCCAAATCATCTCTAAACACTTATGGTGAGATCATATCTCATCCTGCTACCTAACTATAGGTGTTCTTTTCCCTATGTCTAACTTGAGAGTTATAAGGATGTTTGTTTATGAGGTGCTCAAGTCTTAGGTCGATCACCATTTGGTCTGTTTGTTTGATGTTCGTCCTACAGATCGAGTTTTTTTCGCTTCACTATTTGTATCTAATGTAGCTCTTTTGCTCTATCTAACTTGTTTATATATTGAGCTCTGTTTAAAAGAGACATTTTAAGAAATAGTATGTATTTCTTCTTGGGTCATTCTTGCTTATGATATTCTCTCCTGGTCCATGAACGTCCAAACCTCTTAGGTTTCTTTCAAAAAGTGTGTATCCCTCAGTTGATAATGCCTATCATAATATCACAACAGCAACACACTTGCGAAGTTTTCATCAGCAACATTGCGAAGATGTCGCAGAGTGATTTCAAAAATGACATAACAGATAACGACAGCGTAAACATGAGAAAAGTGTGATGATCTAGCGAAATTTAGGATGTTTGCGAATTTATATATTTATAACCCTGCGAAATACCGCAAGTCGAATCTGAAAATAAAGGATAGATTAGTTGTCATCCACTATGTAATACCCTATATAAAGAAATGAATAGGCTCAAAGAATGGGTTAGATAATTTTTGAGTGTTGAGAAAGTTTTGAGGAGAGAGAAAGTCCAAAACAGAGTTGTATTTTGATTCCACTTCCTTCTTGTAACATTTCTAGATTCAATTAATAAAAAGTGTCGTTATTAATCTTAAGAAATGTGTTGATTGTGATGAATTCTTATGAGGGATGTGTTGTAGGATTTCCTGCAACTACATAATGGCGCTAGAAACAGGGACTGGTTGAAGGAATTCTGATTGAATTGTGATTTGAAGGAATTTGGAGTAATTGGTGAAGAATTTCATATAGTTTTCAACAATTCATTAAGGTTGAAAAGATGGCTAGAAGAAGAAATGCTTCAAGACAACCAACAACTGTTAGAAGGAGTAAGAGGCTTACTGGAGAAGTAAGAAATGAAATTGTGGAATATTCAAGAATGAATACAAGAAACAATGGAGAAAATCAGGTTGAACAACCAACTCAGCGTATGCCAATACAAAATAGAACTGTGGATTATGATAGAGTGAGTGTACACACTTGGCGATCAGATTCAGCAGAAGAAGTGAAAGAAGAGCAGCAATTAAGAAATGGTAGACAAGAAGAGAGATACCAGGAAGCAGTTCGAGGAATAATTCATAGAGATGAAAAGATTGAAGCATTAGATGCATTGAGACAAAGAATACACGAAGAGAGGAGGTTAGAAGCAGAAGAACACGCAAATTTGACAAGGCAAAATCATGAATTGAGGATGGAAAATATAAGATTACAGAAAAGAAGATCAAGAAGTAATACAAGATCAAGCTTAAGATCAATTAGAAGTGAAGTAAGACGAAATTCTCCTATGACAAATATTGGAGAAGGAAATCGAGAAGAAATACAAAATCCAAGTGAAGAACGTCATGAAAGGAGAGAAATAATTAAAGATCGTTACATCCCTCATAATTAAGATGGCGAAGAAAATCAAGAAGAAGGAATGAGAATATTACATGGGAGAGAAATTCAAAGAAATCAACAAGTGAGTGAAGATGAAATCGAGAGACATTATGCCGAACAAGCACCTCTAGCTTGTGAAAGGGAAAGGTTGAGATCAGAAGTGGAGGAACAAGAGCTCCAAGAGGCAATACGCCATAACAATCATGATAATCGAGAAACAAATCGTGAACAAAATCGCAATAATGAAAATATCAATGAGGAATATGATAGAATACAAAGGAGAGCTGAAAGGCAACAAAGAGAATTGATATGAAATGACCAAAATCGCAGAGGAGAAAATGAGAGGTACAATCATGTGTGAATTCATGAAGGAGGTGAAAGAGGAGATCACAGGGGAAGACAAGAAGAAAATAATGAAGAAGAATACCAGAATTTCGTAAGACAAGACATACATGAACGTAGAAGAAGAGAAGTATAATTAAAGAGACCAATGGATCAAAATCCTGGAATAAATGATCAAATCTTAAAAGAACTAGCGGAGATGAGAGGAATGATAAATAACAGAAAATAAGGAGGCAGAAGCCAATTGGATGAAGCTATAGAAGAATTTACATAAACTCCAATCACACAAGAAGTAAAATTAGGAGGAATACCCCCAAAGTGCAACCTACCTGTGTTAACTAGCATCTTTGACGGGACAACTTGTGCATTTCAACACATTAAAGCTTATGTGAGATGTATGCTACAGTGGGAAAATCATGATGATGTATTGTGCAAGTATTTTGCATCCAGTTTAACAGGAGAGGCTTTGAAATGGTTTGAAGGGTTTCCTAAGAATACAGTAACGTCTTTCAACCATTTGCAAACTACATTCTTAGGAGCATATATAAGTAATAATTCTTCGCGACCTGGCATTGAAGATGTATTTGGGTTGAAGCATAGAATTGGTGAAAGTTTGAAGCATTTGACCATAAGATGGAAGACAATGTGTAGTGAAATGGCTGGTCGCGTGGATGAGAGATATCTCATTTTATCATTGATCAATGCAATGTTCGCAACCAACCTGCTGTATATTCAAATTTTCAGAGTCAAGAACACGATCACAATGAATGAATTGCGAGAGCTGCAGGAAGAGTATATTTCTTTTGAGGAAAAACAAAATAAGATGGAATCATACCCAGTTGCAAACACAAGTACAAAAGCAGCGAATGCAAGCCTATTACCTAAATTGATAAACACAGTGGTGAGCACCTCGCAGACACAACAAGAAAAGATGATGTAGGATAGTCAGCAAAGGATAGTAGCTATGGTGTAGTACCATAATATCACCACAACGATATTCTCATGATAAGAACAACGCTTTCACGAGAAGGTCAAATATTCCTATAAGTATAAATGACATTATTCACGAGAGTGTCGTGAGGATTCTTCAGCAACATTTGGCGAGCGTCACGAGGAAGCATCATAATAACTGACGATTGAAGATACATGTTATGAGAGTGTTATTTCACGAGGATTACAAAAGTTGGCGAAGATTAATATTGTAAATACCACGATGAGATCGCAGTATATATCCGAAAGAAGGGGAAAACTTAGCTGTCACCCATAATGTAATTTCCTATATAAAGGGTTCAAGTAAGTCCAGATGATGATGATGTATTTTTAGAGTTGAGAAAACCTTGAGGAGAGAGAAACTCCAGTAAAGAAAGTTGTAATTCTGAGTTTGAATATTTTCTGTAAACATTTCTGAGATCTAAATAATAAAAGTGTCGTTTAATTCTTTAATCTTCAACTAGTTTCACTTAGAGTTTTATAGGATCTTAATAGGGGTGTAGTGTGGGAAATCCTGCTACTACATTTTGGCGCCGGCTAAGGGGACCGTTGAATTAGCAAAATCGAAGAAAAGGTATAAAAGAAGACAGGAATTATTCAAGATCAAGGAAACTTTGAAGAAAATTGGTGAAACATTCAGAAGAAAAATGATTATAATTAAAGAAAATTGTAGGAAATTGAAGTATGAATTAGTGTCAAGATAAATGATCGATAAATTTCATGAAAATATTAAGGGGAGGATACATAAACGTGATTTTTAAGGAAGAAAAATTATGATGGTAGAGAAAACGCCATTATTAAAGAATTGGGAAAAGCAGGAAATTACATTTACAGCAACAGAAGTTTTAGAAGAAAATCTAGATCATACATCTCCTTTGGTGATTACGGTACCCATGATACCAATAAAGAAGGAAAAGTCAATAAAATCTGTAGAAAAATGGGCTATAAATAGAACTCTAGTTGACACAAGAAGTTCTGTGGATATAATGTTCTATCATGCTTTTAAGAAAATGGGGTATAAAGATGAAGAAATGTCTATTTCCTTATATTCATGGTTTCGGAAAATCTATAACAAAACCAAGAGGAGAAATAATAGTACGATTACCACTTGGAGAAATTGAAACACAAGTAACACTATGCGTGGTGGATATGGAATCCCCATACAACATGATATTGGGAAGACCATGGATACACGCAATTAAAGCTGTAGCGTCAACCTTACATCAACGCATCAAATTCCCTATGCCTAGCGGAATTGGGGAAATTAAAGGAGATACAGATCTTGCGAAGACATGCTATCAAATTGAAGTAAAAAATTGTGAAGAACGTCCTAAGCAGCGAAAAGCTCGCAGAAAATTGATGAGAGAAACAAGAAAAGAAGAAGAATTTAAAATTTACATGATAAGAGCAAAAGAGGGAAAAGGGATACCTAATGAATTTTTGCAAGAAGGAGATGAACGTGCGAGAATCATAAAAACACCAGCAATTTGAAGCCGATTACATCTGCAAATTGAACCAATAAAAGAAATAAATGTTGGGAGTGAAGAAGAACCTAAAATATTGAAAATTGGGACTAGAATGGAGAAAGACGAGGAAGAAAGAACTATAAATATTTTGCGAGAATACAAAGACATTTTCGCGTGGAGCATGGATGAAATGCCAGGGATAGATCCATCGGTAGCATGTCATAGATTAGAAATCAACAAAAATGTAAAGCCGTTCAAGCAGAGAATAAGAAAAATCGCAACAGCGTACCATTCTCAGATAGAGGAAGAATAATTACAGAAGATGCTTGATGCAGGAATAATAAGGCAAGCAAAGTATCCATAGTGGATTGCAAATATGATGGTGGTCCCAAAGAAGAATAAAGGAATAAGAATTTGCATAGATTTTACTGATTTAAATAAAGCTTGTCCTAAAGATAGTTTTCCACTACCAGATATTCCTCAAATGGTTGAGTCAGCAGCGGGAAATGCAAGAATATCTTCGTTATATGGGTATAAAGGATACAACCAAATCCCTCTCGCTGAAGAAGATCAAGAACATACTGCATTTTTTGCTCCAAGAGGATTATATTGTTATACAAAAATTCCCTTTGGATTACGAAATGCTGGTGCAACATACCAAAGAATGGTGGAGAAAGTATTTGCAAAGTGGATCCACAAAACACTGGAGGTATATGTAGATGATATGTTGATCAAGATTAAGGAAGCTGAAGATCATGTACAAGACTTGAAGGAGATTTTTGAACAAATGCGGCAATTTAATATCAAAGTAAATCCTGACAAGTGTACTTTTGGAGTGACTTCAGGAAAGTTTCTGGGGTATATTGTATCAAAGGAAGGAATACAAGTTGATCCAGAAAAAGTGCAAGCGATTCGCGATATGCCCACACCGGCTACAGTAAAAGATGTGCAAAAATTGAATGGGCTGTTAGCCTCGTTAGGAAGATTCATTTCGCGATCCTCTGATAAATGCAAGCATTTTTTCGATATACTCAAAAGGGGAACAAAATTCAGATGGATAGATGAATGTGAGAAGGCCTTTCAGGGAATAAAAGAGCATTTAATGGATATAACCATTTTACAGAAAGCTGAACCAGGAGAAGAGTTATTAATTTATCTCGCAACAACGGTATATGCGCTAAGTGCGGTATTGCTGCGAGTAGATGCTGGGATAGAGAAGCCAATTTACTATATTAGTAAAACATTCAATTCAGCAGAGAAAAATTATTCAAAGATTGAGAAGTTAATCCAAGCATTGGTACATGCAACTTTCAAGCTTCGCATTTACTTTCAAGCACATAAGGTCAAGGTGTTAACAAAAGTGCCAATTGAATCAGTAATGAAGAATTCAAAAAGATCAGGAAGAGTAGAAAGATGGAATGCACAAGTGGGACATTTCGATATCAAATATGAAATTCTATCCTCGCCAAAATCCCAAGTCATCGCAAATTTCTTAGCTGAATTTCCTTTGGAAAATGACGAAGCTGTGGAAGAAATGATGGAGGCAGAAGAAGAACATGGAGATCCAAAAGAATTATTGATAGAACCCAATAGATGGGAGATATTAGTGGATGGATCATCTAATGGAGAAGGAAATGGGATTGGAGTTGTTTTTATTTCACCAGAAGGAGAAAAAACAGCTTTCTCATTCATGTTAGAATTTACATCCACCAATAATGAGACAGAGTATGAGGCTGTTATCCACGCTTTGAAATTTGCAATAGAAATGAAGTTGGAAAATGCTAGAATTACAAGCGATTCTCAATTGGTTATTCGTCAAATAACTGGAGAATATATAACAAATGAACCTTCTTTAAAGAAATACAAGAGACTCGTGGAAGAATTATCTGCGAGAATTCCAAAGATAAAATGGAGGCACATATCAAGGAAAGATAACCGGCTTGCGGACTCTTTTTCTTTCATATCCAGCATGATGATAAACCCACTTGCGAGATGCATAAAAATTCAAACACTCTTATTACCTTCATTAAATAAAGAAGACGAAGATGTGGATGGGAATTCCGTCGAAATTGATGAAGAAGGAGAGAAAGATGTGATGATTGTAGAAAATGGCGAAATAGAAGCAAAAGAGAGAAACAAAGATTGGCGAGCGGAACTTCTTGCTTATTTGGCGAAAGGAGAAACTCCAAGAAATAGACTGGAGGCACATAAGCTAAGAAGCAGGGAAACTAATTATGAGTTAAGAGACGGAGTGTTATATCGCATATCTTTTAATGGACCATCGCTAAGATGTTTTACAAGGGAGGAAGGAGAAAAGGTGTTAAAAATGCTGCACAGTGGAGATGCTGGTAATCATAGTGGAGGTAGATCTTTGGCATATAGAACGAAGATGCAAGGGTATTACTAGCCTTACATGCATGAAGATGCGAAACAACATTCAAGGCGTTGTGAAGAATGTCAGCGATTTGGAAAAAAGATACATACACCAAGAGCACCACTATCATCCTCAACAAGTGTATGGCCCTTCGGAAAATGGGGATTAAATATTGTGGGACCATTTGTGCATGGCTCTGGACAAAGGAGATACCTCATTGTGGCTACGGATTATTTCACAAAATGGGGAGAAGTAAAATCAGTACAACATATTCGTGATAAAGATATTTTCACATTCATATTCGAGAATATCATCTGCAGATTTGGAATACTAGCACAGTTGATGTCTGATAATGGAAAACAGTTTGAAGGACAAAACATAGAATTACTACTCAATGCATTTAAGATAAAATGCGGAAAATCTACTCCTTTATACCCACAAGCAAATGGTCAAGCTGAGGAAACTAATAAAACGATCGCATATATTCTGAAGAAGAAATTAGAAGGGTATCACAAATCATGGTGTGAGCAAGTACATAATGCAATATGGGCCTACAACACCACTAGAAGAGAGGCTACTGGAATGTCACCCTTTTGTTTAACATATGGGGTTGAAGCTGTATTACCAACATAAGTTGATATTCCTACAACAAAAAGAGAAGCGTGGGAAAGGAATTTAAGTGCTGGTATGATTTTACATAAACTAGATGAATTGGAAGAAAAAAGGGAGAAGACTCTACAACATATGGAAAACTACCAGCGAAGGTTAGCTCGTGAATACAACAAACGTGTCAAAAAACGAGAATTCCAAATTGGTGATTTAGTTCTGCGAGAGACACCAAGATATCAGCGAGATAATGGTGGAAAATTGGCGAAAAAATGGGACGGATTACTTAATTAAAGAAATAATTGGAAATGGGGCATACAAATTAATGGATCCTGAAGGAAGAGATGTTGGCCAACGACTTGATAGACCATGGAATAGACTATTTTTTTAAAAATATTATCAGTGACAAATGCTGTAAGGTAATAAATATTGGCATAACTAAAGGTTATTATCAGTGACTATTTTTATTTTAAAGATTACGCGAGCAATATCGCGAGAAACGCGAATGAAATTTCGCATAGATTAAGAGAATGGGACAAACCTTTATGGCGTGCAACTTAGTTCGCGAGTACAATTTCGTAAGAGGCAAATGTAAGACCTACAAGCACGTTGTAAAGGGGGTATCTCTTTATATGATTCAGGGATAAGGTTATAACGCTACTGGAACCTGAGTCATACATATGTAGGGGTTAAAGAAAACCTATCCGGGAGAGAGATCTTGGATTTCTAACTTTATAAGGTTATACCCTGGTTGGACGACTGAGAGTCTCTTCCAAGAAGTGCAGAGTATGACCAAGGCACCGAGGTACACGGTTTATCCAAGGGTGCCCGGGACGGACGAACCTACCCTGGCCATCTTTGGTAAGTCTTGGCTACAATGCACTTGGCCTAAAGAAAACCCCACTTAGGGTGCATTCTAGTAACTATAATCCATATAGGCATAAAGGACAAGAGGATGCGAAAACAACTGGTTGTTGGTAAATCTGTATGGGAGGAGCTAGTCTTGTATGGCCGATGTGCCCTCCTTGAAGGGGCAACCAGGGGGAAGATAAGGGTGGCACCCTCCATTAGGGAGCTGATAAGTGTCTTAAGACGGGAATGTCATGGGGATCTAAGATCGCAAGATCATTTAGGCCTGTCATATTGTCGCGTAAATTATACAGAGGAAAAAAGCCAAAAGAGAACAAAGTTAAGATGAGATCAAGGGGTTTTGACATGCAAATGTGAAGACGTCCTGCGATTTCATCGCAAGACGGCAATGTCACGAGGCTTTGTTTTTGCGAGAAAACTTAGACGCGTCATATTGTCGCAATATAATAAAGAAATACAGATAAGGCAAGATCAATGGGTCAATACATGAAAGTGTAAAGACGTCCTGCGATTTTGTCGCAAAAAGAAATAATTGGCAAAATAAGACCTTTAATTAGGAAGGCAAAATAAGACCAATAGAATAATCTCAAAAATTAATTCTTCTTTGTTAAGCATGCAGGGAAGATTTCTTTATCACAAGAAACAAGTTGAATTCAACAAGTCTCAAGAAATTTAATGAGGAGGCAAGAAAGGGAATAAATATGTAGGATTTCATTAAGTTTCTTGAGAGTATTATAGTTCAAAAAGGGTTATATCATTTGCGAGAAAGAAGAAGAAAAAAAAAATTAAAAATAGCACTCAAACTTCAAGCGGTAGTCTCGCCAGATTTGGAATTGTCAGGATTGTTATCATCACCAATATTTCCTTCATTGCGAACATCATCGCCAGAGTTCTTTTTGTTACGATCTTCTCCTTCTTTTAGAGGATTTTTTTCTTTTCCTTGATCATCTTCTTCTTCAGCGTCTTCTTCAACATCTCCTTCAGAAGACGGATATTCTAAATCTTTGTCCATAGGAAGAGGGACTTCATCATCGTCAACTTTCAGAGGTGGAACGGAGCATCGGAGAAAGAGAGTTGGAGATCAAAATTTCGTTCACAAGAACTTCAGCACTAAGATGAACTTGGCGAAGGAAACCTTTGTCACGATTTCTAATCTCTATATTCTTGAAATACTCAATATAATCAAGTCTTCTTTCTGCTTTATCACGAGTTTCTAAAAGGTTGAGAAGAAGAGTCTTGTTTTCTTTGCGAACACTGTCCAGCTCCTTAGTAAGATTGGTGACAATAGAATTAAGGCCTTTTTCAGATTCTGCGAGCAACAAAATAATGAAAGGTTATAGAAATATAACATAAATTATGACAAGGGAAATCAACAAGTGAGGCAGTCATAATTGACTACCTTCTTTTTTCGAAGTTAAGTTTTGTATTAATGAAAAGAGGCAGTTCTCCCATTGATTCATAGCATCATCAAATTTGTTGCCAACCATGCCTTTTATACGAGATTTCATGTTCTCTTCTTTGGTGCGTAAATATGAATTTTCTTTTGACAATGAGGAATAAGATTCCTTAAATTGGGAATATTCATCTCGAAGCTTGCTGGCATTCAAACTAAGAGTTAGTCTACCCTTGATAAGTTTGTCCATTTCAGCGGCAGATGATTCAGTTACTTCGTCAAGTTTATTTTTAAGAGAGCGGAGACTGCTTTTGGTCATCACATATCCCTTGAAGATTGTTTACTTTCTGCGAGGAGATCGCCAACAAGCTTGATAATTTGTGTTTCTCTTGAGATAAATTTATATTCTTGTCTGACAAAGATTCTATAGACAAATTAGTCTTGGATAACGAATATGAGAGGCGAGTAACCTCGTTGTTTAGAAAACTGTGATTTTGCAATAATTGGTTATTCTCATTCATGAGATTTCTTATTTGATCAACTGAATACGTATAAAGATTATCTAATCTACTATGATGGTTCATCCAAGAATCTCTTTCAATGTGAGCTTCATCAGCTATGGTTTCAGATTTAAGTTTTTCGATGAAACGATTTCGGTTGGAAACTAATATATAAACCAAGAATTTAAAGGGAGGATTAAGTACGAAGAATATGGAAATAGAATAAAAAGATAAAAGGACAGGGGCAAAAAGAAGCTTACTTTTTATCTCATCAATATTTTTAGCGAGATTCTCGCAATCCAGTACAGAGTTATTGAGCTTGTGGTTTAGAGTTTCACATTCAGAAATCTTATCTTGAAGACTTTTTCTCAAAGCAGCATTTTCATTCTCTAGAGAAGCTCGTGAAACAGAATTGTCTGAGCCAAAATATTTGAGCAAAGTTTCGCAAACTCCGCTTTGGAGAGAATCAGTAGAAGAATCTCTAGCATTATTTAGAATGTTAGATAAATTTTGAAAGCAACATCAATTCCTGCGATGGTCTCATTTGATGAAGGAATGGATGTAGTAGGTGAAATAGAGGAAGTGGGGACAAGTTGATGATTTGAGTCATTAGCAATGGTTGTATCATCAGAAGGAGGAGTTTTCGGGAAAGTAACATTTGAAGGAAGTAAAGTGCTAGAGGGAATTTCAGGTATGATGGGTTCTGCAATTTGAATTGGTGAAGGACCAGTAGAGGCAGTGGTAGTGAAAGCGAGCTTCTCGCCAGAAGAATGAGGAAGATCAGATTGCACAGGTGTAGGTGAAGCTTTCGCAGATATTAAGGGAGGAATGACGAAATTACTTCCAAAGGTCTTATTTAATTGGCGAGATATTTTAGGAGGATTAGCATTACCCTCGTTATTCTGCAAACAATAATCTAGATAAGAAACAGAGGCAACAATATTGTTATTAAGAAATAGAATGTGTTTCTTACTACCTTATTGCTCGCAGAATTTTCTTTCCTTTTTCCAGTCGGCCTCTTTTGAATAATAGGTTTTTGAGTCGAGGATTGGGAAATAGATGCAGCTCCGCTGAAGAATACATAATATAAGGATATAAAGAATTAAGTAAGAGAAGATCGAAGAATATAAATAAAAAATTTTGATCTAAGAAAATACCATTATCAAAAATATACCTCGAGGACTCCATTATTACAGTAGCAGAAGAATGAGAAGGAGAAGAAGTTGCAGAACAAAAAGCAAAGAAAACTAGAAATGAAATTCGACTCTTCCTTTTATAGGCAAAGAAGGGAGTAAATTATGTGAGACGTGTCAATACAAAAGGACAGATTTACAACACGTGTTAACAAAGAAAGCTGAATTAGCGGAATATCGCCGGAGAAAAAAGTTCAGATATTCTTGCGATAATTAAAGATTCTCATGATCGTTTCTTCTTCGCAGAAAAGACATGGGAAGAGGCAAGATGTAGTACCAGAATATCACCACAATGATATTCTCATGATAAGAACAACGCTTTCACGAGAAGGTCAAATATTCCTATAAGTATAAATGACATTATTCACAAGAGTGTCGTGAGGATTCTTCAGCAACATTTGGAGAGCGTCACGAGGAAGCATCATAATAACTGACGATTGAAGAGACATGCTATGAGAGTGTTATTTCACGAGGATTACAAAAGTTGGCGAAGATTAATATTGTAAATACCACGATGAGATCGCAGAATATATCCGAAAGAAGGGGAAAACTTAGCTGTCACCCACAATGTAATTTCCTATATAAAGGGTTCAAGTAAGTTCAGATGATGATGATGTATTTTTAGAGTTGAGAAAACCTTGAGGAGAGAGAAACTCCAGAAAAGAAAGTTGTAATTCTGAATTTGAATATTTTCTGTAAACATTTCTGAGATCTAAATAATAAAAGTGTCGTTTAATTCTTTAATCTTCAACTAGTTTCACTTAGATTTTTATAGGATCTTAATAGGGGTGTAGTGTGGGAAATCCTGCAACTACATATGGGGAGTCGTGATCAAGAAGAATTTAAAAGAGAAAGAAACTTCTATAGCCGAGGTGGAAATAATAATATCCCAAGACTTGATCAGCCGCAAGAAACATATGGAGGTCAAAGGCAAAATTATTACAGAGGCCAAGGAAATAAAAAGATGATATGGGAAGAGATCAAGATGCCACCTCTGAGTGATAGTATATAAAAAATATGGGAAGCTATAATTTTGATGGAGAATATACCAGCGCCCTGGAATATGGGAAAAGAGCCACCTCCAAATCACCGAAGTCAAGAATTTTTTTCTTACCATCATTTTCATGGACATTCAACAAATGACTGCAGAAATGTAAAGAGAATCATTCTCAAAATGATAGATCAAGGAAAATTAAATCATTTTCTCATAGGACAACCTCAATCTCAACCGTTACCACCTCCACCAGAAATTCGCAGAGTTAATACAACAAAGGGAGGATAGACATTTGTAATAGAAGTTGGAGCAAAAGCGAAGAATCTGTTTTGTCATTCTATTGTACATTCATACAAAACGATTTAAGACTTTAACGATAATGTTCTAAGAAGATTTTTTGCAAGAGATGCTGATGGGAGAGAAATAATGAACATTGCGAAAATATCGCCGTTAAAAGACTGGCAGAAGCCAACTATTTCCTTCACCGTAGAAGAAGTACCTGAAGGTTGATAAATGCATGAAAACCCATTGGTGGTGAGATTAGAGATTAATCCAAAACCAAGTGATGATGAAGATGAGGACCATGGGAAACCAACATAGTTTTAATTGATACTGGAAGTTCTGTGGATATATTGTTCTATCATGCGTATAAAACTATGGGCGGAAAAGATGAAGATTTGATACCTTCAACTTACAAAATCTATGGTTTTAATGGAACTGCTAATAAACCTAAAGGTGAAGTCACTATGCGAATTCCATTGAAAGGAATATCTTATGAAATTCTATTTTGTGTTGTAGACGTGGAGTCACCCTACAACGCCTTAATTGGCAGACCTTGGCTACATGGTATTCTAGGCGTAGCGTCGACATTTCATCAGTGCATCAAGTTCCCTCATCCGAGTGGAGTTGGAATTATAAAAGGAGATTGGATTGAGGGGAAGAAATGTTATGAAATTGATGTTGAATCATGCGAAGAACGAACTACAGAAAAATATAATTGGAAACGTAAAATCATAGGAAAGAAGAGAAGTGAGAGATTGATGGTTGATGCAGTAGAGAAGAGAAAATAAGAAATGTTGTGAAGTAAGTGTTTGCTGAAAATAAGAAGTGGCAAAATTTTCTCAGAAAGCAAGTAAGCCGCAGAAAATATCAATGGTGCAGAGGCAGAAAGCAACAAAGGTAAGAAACTTAGAATTTGATATCAGAATAAAATTGAGAAAAGAAAGAAAAATGTATGACTGATTTGTTACAAAAAAAATTCAAAAAATATATTTTATGGAATGACAAAAACGAGAATTGAGAAATTACAATAAGAGATGAAATGCAAAAACAGAATAATCAAAACAATCAGAATAGGGCGAACCTACTATGGCGTGCACCCTAGTTCGCGAAATCAAAATTTCACAAGAGGCAAATGTAAGATCTAAAGTGCGTCATAAAAGGGGGTACCTGATGCATGGCTCAGCGAAAAGGTTACACCGCTATTGGAACCTGAGTCATGAAGATTTGGGGTTAATAAAAACCTATCCAGGAGAGGCACCTTGGATTCTTAACTTAAGCATATGACTTGAGTTGGGATACTAGGGTAATAAGGACTCTCCTAAGGAGTGCATAATATCACCAAGGCGCCGAGGTACACGGTTGAGTCAAGAGTGCCCGGGGTGTATAGAGCGTACCTTTCCATTCTTGACAAGTCTTGGCTATGATGCACTCGGCCTGAAGAAAACCCCACTTAGGGTGTAGTCTCGTAACCATAAGCCATATAGGCAAAATGGATAAGAGGCTGCGAAAACAGATGGTTGTTGTCAAGACTGGATGGGAGGAGCTATCCTTGTATGGAAGAAGTACGTCTCCTTGAAGGGGCAACCAGGGGGAAGATAAGGGCGGCACCCTCCATTAGGGAGCTGATAAGTGTCTTAAGACGCAAATGTCATGAGGCTTTATTTTCGCAAGAAAATTTAGGCTTGTCATATTTGTGCAACAATCCTGAAGAGACAATAATGCAAAAGAAAAAGATAAAACGAGATCAATGGTTCAGTACATGAAAGTGTAAGCACGTCCTGCGATTTCTTCGCAAGACGGCAATGTCATGGGGCTTTATTTTCGCAATAATATTTAGGCCTATCATATTATCGTAGCAAAAATCATAAGAGAAAAAGTTTAAGGAAATATCAAGGGGTTTTTGCATGAAAATGCAAAGACGTCCTGCGATTTTGTCGCAGTGACAAGAGGTGGAAAAATAAGACCTTTACTTAGGAAAGCAAAATAAGACCACATCAGAATACAAGAAAAAATGCAATTCTAAAATATGTGATTGCGAGATTATGCAGGAATAACTGCGATATTTTGGAATGCATATACTGAAATATTTCGCAACAATCTTATTACACAAAGGTAACTTGCTTAATCTCTCATTTGGACAAAATAACAGAGGCAAGTATGGGAATGCATAAAATAAGAGTATGTTATTTGTTTCCATATGATAGTTTTACGCACAAAGTGAAAAATAAATTATATATTGATTAATCATATTGCGAGAAAGAATTGTTTTCTAACACATGCAGGAAGAAACAAAAGAAATAGAACTTGTATTGAAGATTGAAGAAATTCGCAGTAATAGATTACAAAAATAGAGGATTAAAAGATAAATATACAAATATTACAAAAAATGAAAGAAGGAAGCAAAAATCATTTCTTGCTTGATTCTCCATCATCCTCATCAGACTCTTCTCCTTCCTCACTAGCGTCAGATTCTTCTTCTTCTACATCTTCATCAGATTCTTCTTCTTCTTCGCTAGCATCGCTATCAGAGATGACCAAATCAGGAGTGTTCTTTGGGACTTCATATAATATATAATGATATGTGGAATGCGGAATGATATTGTCATCACAAACCATTTTAATAGTCTGGTTGCGAAAAAGAGTAGGATCATTTTTAAAGTTCGCAACAGTAATTTTCAATTGGCTCTTCAGCTTAGAACATTTATCATTGCGAGAAGCAAGATCCTTTGCAAGCTTCCCCTTCTCAGCCTCAAGTTCTTCAATTCTTTTGCGAAATCTATCTTCAACTTCTACGAAAATATAACAATGAATCAACAACTTGGTGGTAATTTATGAAAAACAAATAATTAAATAAAGGAGAGCAGTTAACAACCTTTTCTGTCAGAAATCATATCTCTAACCAAGGCTGTGTGTTCAGTATGGAGGCTAACATCTACACCTAGATTATTCCAAGAGTTATCTAGAACTTTCGCATCCCAAGCGAATTCATCATCATTATGTATTAGAAGACGTGAGCGAACTTGACTCTCTCTTTCGCTAAGTATAGCGTTTTGGTGAATAGCTTCATCTCGCTCAATTTGAACCTCAAGAAGAGTTTCATGGAATTTCGTTAGAGTTTGAGCACCTTAGAGAGCAATACGATATTTTTCATCTATAAGACTACTGTTCTTGGTCCTTAAATTATTAATTTCCTCTTTAGAGTTAAGATAGAAACGCTTAAATTTATTGTCTAAGCCCAAGCTGGATCTATGGTCAATCTCTAAGAGGCGAAATTTGGATCTGAGTTCATCAAGGGAAAGGCACTTAATCTTGTCATTTGGAAAACTATTTAAAGAATTATTAAGGAGTTCAAGCATGGAATCATTATCTATGGGTTCGGGAAAAGAACGAAGAATGGTAGCTTCATCAGAAAGACCATAAACGTCTGCGAAAATGGTAAATCGTATGAGGAAAGATAATGAGAAAATGAAATGAATAAAATAAAGAAAAGCTCTATACCATAAAGTTGCTTATTGGCATCTTGAAGACTAGATATTTTGCCCTTCTGAGTGGAATTTTCAGAATCCAACTGCTTATTCTTTTCGCGAAGATCAGCAGCTTAAGCTTCTAGTTCTTCGTTTTTCTTGCGAATTTCAAGACTCTTCTTCTCAAGAATAACACGCCTTCTTTCCAAATCTGAGGCAACATCGAAAGAAGCTCTTCCAGACTGCGAATAAAAGCAAAAATCATCAAGATAAATATAATTTTGAATTATAAGTATGAAGAAGAAACAAAGAAATGAAAGCATACCAGAATGCCGAGTGAATTCAGAAATTCAGGAGTCACTGATCTAGAAACTCCGCAAAGAGAACTATCACCATCCAGTAGAGTGGAGTCACAGATATTCACAAGAGCTTTGCATGTGTTGGTGAGATTGTCATCACCAATCCCTTGCATAAAATCAGAAAAGATGCCAGACAATTGTGCCATTGAAGACTCAGAAGAGGCACCTTCCTTTGCGAATTCAGCATCGTCGTCTGTACTCTCATCAGAATGGGAACTTGAGGGAGAAGGAGAGCGAACTTTTCTTTTCTTTGAATATGGGGCAGCAGATTTTTCCTTGCGAAGAGCACTTTTAGCCTTGCCTTTGGTCTTCACAGCATTAGACCCTTCTTCTTCCACAACTACAACGCCAATCTACGCACACGAATGAATATAAGAAACAGAGGCAACAACATTGTTAAAAATGATAAAGGAAAGTATTTCTTACTTCATCCTTGATCGAGCGAAGTGCTGCTAGGGTGTTTGCCTTACTAGTTATATTGTAGCTTCTTTTTTAATTTGGCAATCTGAAGTTTTCGCAAAGTTAATAAATATAAAAATGAATAAAGGTAATAGACTGGATGAAAGAAGCATACCTATTTCTCTTTCTCAAGCCAATTAAATACCTAAGGTTGGTAAGTAGCGAGATTCGCAGGAAGCACGTTTGAACCAGAAATATAAGGGCCCTTCAGACTCAATGGAAAGACGCACCACTTTTCATCTTTGGATTGGCGAGGAGTTTTATTCTTTCCATAATGCTAATCAATGTCATGCATAAGCCTTTTATCATCATCAACATTTTCCTTCCTCTTCAAGCGAATACCCCAACGAGTTTTGACATTCTTCATAGGAATTAGTTCATAGTTATCAAAAAAGCTTTCTGCAGTGTATTTTTCAGGGAGAATTTCTGATTCCTTAAATTCAGGATCTCTAACATCTTATGAATAAAGAAACCATTTGCCAGCACCACGGTTAGCGAATTCAAGCATTAAGCGAATGTAATCTCCACTTAATTGATATATTGTCCGCGAGAACTTCGCGTGGGAGAGTATTTCATGGAATAAAGGAAGGTTAGGGTCATAAATAGGGATAGGAAGGCCAGAGATAATCTGACCCATCGAAATTATGATCTCTTTATCATCACAATGATGATCATAAAATAGTTTAGCAGAAAGAATGGAGGTAGCTTCTAGATTGGGAATGGTGGATAGCGTAAAACCCTTCTCTTTAAAAAAATTCTTAAATTCTTTAAGAGAAGTTTTAGCTTTGTGACTTCTTGGAGGCATATCTGAGTATCGGAATGAAGAAATGAAGATCAAAAGAAAAAGAAGGATGAAAATTTACAGCAGCAGAAGCGGAATATGCGCAGAAACTGTAAATTTGCAGAGAAGAATAGAAGAAAGTGAAAAGAGAAAAAGAGAAGAATAAGAAGAGTATATATAGAGAAAAGAGTTCTCGAGAAGATAAACTCATTAATGCGAAGAGTGGACGTGAACGGTTGAGATATAGCGGTTGAAAAAGACGTGTCAAGAAATGGGCGGAAGAAAAGATACGTGTAATAAATACTGCATAGAGTACAAGATCGTGTCAGTACAAAAGAATATGAAAAGATGAACAGCTGCGGCATTCTGAAGTACAAATTCTCATGACATTCTCCCCTTCGTATAGAAGACATGAGAAGAGGCAAGATGTAGGATCTAAATATCGTAACAACAACACACTTGCGAAGTTTTCATCAGCAACATTGCGAAGACGTCGCAGAGTGATTTCAAAAATGACATAACAGATGACAACAGCGTAAACATGAGAAAAGTGTGATGATCTAGCGAAATTTAGGGTGTTTGCAAATTTCTATATTTGTAACCCTGCGAAATACCGCAAGTCGGATCCGAAAATAAAGGATAGATTTGTTGTCATCCACTATGTAATACCCTATATAAAGACATGAATAGTCTCAAAGAAAGGGGGAGATAATTTTTGAGTGTTGAGAAAAATTTGAGGAGAGAGAAAGTCCAAAACAGAGTGGTATTTTGATTCCACTTCCTTCTTGTAACATTTCTAGATTCAATTAATAAAATGTGTCGTTATTAATCTTAAGAAATGTGTTGATTGTGATGAATTCTTATGAGGGATGTGTTGTAGGATTTCTTGCAACTACGGATAACATATATATTATTTGCATGTGTTTATCCTTCTTTCCAGAAAAGGTCGTTTATGGGAACCCCAGTTGAATCTCAAAAACAAGTAAAAATTGAGATGCAAAAAGACTCTAAAGGATGTAATTTTGTTCAAGATCTGCTTCTGAAAAAGATGCTTAAAAGAAAAGAGTTTAACTCTTAGATAGGAGAATCTGTTAAGGATTTAATTCTAGTTCAGAATGAATTTAAGAACGAGCTTGCTAACCTTCAATTGCAGATAAATCAACTCATTGATGGACAAGCAAAAATCCTTGATAATCAAAACATCTTGATCAGGAACCAGAAGAAAGTCATCCTTGATTGCGTCAAAGCCAGGCATCTTTCCCGCATCGTTGACCGAAAAATTAATGTTCTAACTCATGAACATGGTGTCTCTACGGTCAAGAAAATTAAGGATTCCAGTGACTCTTATTTTGATGGACCTTTTCAAAGGTACGATATTATCAAACAAAACTGATATTATTATGTCTAGGAAGTCTTCTTATGAGAATTTTATTCTTGTGTTTTAGGAAGAATAACTAGAGTTTGGAATAGCCATTATTTTGATTACACATATCTATGTCCAACATTTTCATCCTTTTGTTTTTACATTTATTTATTTAAACTCTAAAATTGTTCGGAAGACGATTTTTGCTGTATTAATCTTTATGGTTTTATATATTGCAATATGTTATGGGATATGTGTGTTTGCGTCTGTGAACTATTATTGTCCCATACGATGTCAAAAGTTATCTCTTTTGTACGTCGATATGCAAGTATTGATATAATATCGATGGACTTTTGACAAACAAAACTTAAGCCTATTATGTCAATTCATTGATGGTTGATAGGTTAAAATCTTTTGTTTACAAGGATTATGTCTATTGTATGTCATTGTGCAAATAGTGATGAAAAATAGAATGAATCCTTGTTTATGTCGCAGTATTGATCTTTACTTGATCCATATTTTATATGTACTGCAATGCTCCATAAGTTTTTCTTGTGTTGAGCATAAACGATTGAGTAAATCATTTGTTTATGGTTAACATAGTCGTATCTCCGTAAGTTCTCTTATGTTGAGCATGTTCAATTAAATTGATCACTTTTGTGTTTAATTTGATTGAGTATTCCGATTAAATTAATCATGGGATTTCTTGTGGTTAGTTTAATTGAGAATTTTGGATATAGAAAATCATTTTATGGTTTTCGGTGTCCAATAAAATCCTTCTTTTCTCGTAAAATTTAGGTCGCTCTTGTTGTTCTCTCAGGAAAGACATCAAATGGGGGAGAGTTCTTTTGAACTTGCACTTAATTTCCATATATTTGTGGGGAGTGCAGCTGTGGAATTTTTCGGGGTTATCTTGTATCTTTATAAACTCCTTAATGAATGCATTTATCTTTGGCTTTATGATTGCATCTAAACAAGTTGATATGTCCTTTTCTTTGATCTTGAAGCATCTCCGTGAAAATTTCATTAGGATCCCATTTTCGTACCTTTGCCAATTTTATTGACAAAAAGGGGAGAATTAATATGTAGTTCACACTACAAATACATATGGTTTTCGGATCATTATGTAAGGGGAAGTGGTTTTCGTGTTGAGACGAAAGTATTGACTAAGGGGGAGTGATACATATCACCGTAGTATTTTTGTCGAAGTTATGATATAAGAAATTTGATGCTATGTAATAATACCATGAAATTGTATAACAATGATCGAGAGCTTTTATTTTCTCATTATTATGGCTACGAGACTTCAACAACTATGATGCTGAACTGAACATATATGGAATTATGGGAGTACTTGGAAAACACGAAGTTTTCAAGTAATGTTGAAGCACCAAGGAGATCAAGCATGTGGACGAGAAGCTATAAAGTTTTATTTATTTTGTAATTTATATGTATTGATAGTTTTGTCACTAAAATTGACAAAGGGGAAGACTATTAGAGCATTGCTCGGTCAAACTCGCATGCATTGATATCTCAAGCATGTTTATCAAAACTATACGTCTTGATTTCCAATTTACTTATGACCGAGTCTCGGTCTAGGATAGTTAAGTATAGTTGAGCTCCAGACTCCATAGCGATTATCTTATGAAGACGAAGAACTACTCAAGAAACCAGTGAAACTTCATCCGACCAAAAAGGTATGTGGAGACTTGAACTTATGTAGCACTCAAAAGTCTATCTATCTCCTACTCTTGAGACAACATTCGTATAAGTATGATAGTTTTCATACATACACATTTGTTATTTCGAGCTGAGTTTACTCGCCTATCTTTTTCTCGAAATATGTGTTGGTAAGATTTCGCTTTAACCATGATTCATCTTTATCTATGACGAAAGTCATGATGACGTTTCAATCTTGAAAATAGCTTTGATGAAGATAGTCGATTCTTTATGTCTAACGACTATTAACATTATATAAGAATATTTCAATGACTGGAATGTAGAGTTGAGATTACGTAACCACCTATGGATATAAGCATATATAGTTTTTTCGCACATTAATGTATAAATTCATGTACCGGAAACCAAGTGCGTGCATATGTGTGCATGCGGTATTGGTGAAGGAGACGGGTTGGGTACGCGTACTGGCGGAAGTTCACGTCCGTGAAATTCTGCTGAGTTTGGAGTTTACGAACTTTCAAACCAGTCACCTTAGGTATGCATACCCGTAGGCGTACCCATGGAAGTATTCCATCCAAAAATTTCTGCTGGGTTTTCAAACCCAATTCCGGTAAAGCTAGAGTACGCATACCCGTATGTGTACCCAAGCTGGTTATTTCTCAAATCGGTTGTTCATGAAATTAATCAATAAATCAATAAGGAATGTAATCTTTGCAAACCGTGGCTATATTTTTCATGAATTAATTCAAGTGAATCAAACCGATTTTGCTTCAATTGTGTCTTGTGTAGTTACATAAGATTTCCTTGTAATTGAACAACTCTTGAACTAGTTCTTATGAGTTATTTGAACTAGTTATGAGAAAGATGAATATGGTTGATATGAAAGTGCTCATATGGCTAACCATTGGTTAACTATTCCTGAACCAACCAAATGTACACGTTTAGGTACGGTTACTTAAACATAAATGACATACATTTCATTTGTGTGTGTGGCAAGCTAACTTTGGATATAACGGTTGAAAGATATTAGCTTGGATAAATCAGGATTTTTATCCAACGGTAAATATTGAATGCTTTGTTACCAAGGTAACTTAGATTGCAACCCCTGGTTGAAAACTATATAAAGGAGACGTCTAGCAACTGGAAAAACTAATCCCCACACCTCCTGTGTGATACTAGTTGGTTTTGCTAGAGTCGATTCTCCTTTAATTGTAGGTTTCTTCTCGAGACCCTGTCGATTAACGACTTAAAGACTTCATTGGGATTGTGAAGCCAGACGAAATAACTTCTCTTATAGTTGAGCGTTTTGATATTGCCATTTTCTATCGTACGAGTTTAATTGAATAATTGTCTTGAGATTATATCTTCGATAGGGCAAGATAAAAATAAATCACAAACATCTTCGTCTCATCGTTTGTGATTCCGCAATATCTAGTTTTGCTACTATAGATTTAGATTATTGTGAGGTGATCAATAATTCTAGGTTTTTCTTCGGGAATATAAGTCAGGGTTATTGATTAGTTCCTGTTCACCTTGATTTTATCAAAAGATGGAACAAAACTCGTAGGTTTATCTGTGGGAGACAGATTTATCTATTATCGTAGACTTGTATGTGTGATGCAGATTTGTTTATTCAAGTTTTCGACTTTGGGTCATAGAAACTCTGGGTTGTGGGTTTATTAGGGTTCAACTACAGTCCATGCCGAAGTTAGTTTGTAGTAGGTTAGTGTATGTAGCGGCTTAATACAGTGTGGTGTTCCATCTGGACTAGGTCCCGGGGTTTTTCTGTATTTGCGGTTTCCTTATTAACAAAATTTTTGTTGTCCGTGTTATATCTATTCCGCATTATATTTTGTTATATAATTGAAATAATACAGGTTGTGCGTTTGTATCGATCATTTGTGAAATCCAACCTTTGGTTATTGATTGGAAATTGATTGATCCTTGGATATTGGTCTTTGGTACCATCCAAGTTTAAATCTCTTGTATTTCATAAAGATTCGCAGATTTCTATTTGCTTGAGTATATATCAAATCGAGAGATAGAGATTGTTGATGGTGGATTATAGTTCAGGGATAAAGTTGTAAAACCAATTTTTGTGTAAACATCCTGCAGAGGATGAGATTATTTTATAAGTGATGAATACTTCTTCACTTTACTAATTCACTTAGAATGGAGCATGTAGCAACAATCCCCCGAATATTCTGTGAATTTTAGCATTTTTGATTAATGCATAGAACGCCTTGTATTTCCTGTGATGTTCCTAGTAGAACTCTCATTGTTGGTGCGGCATGATGACTGATTGTTACTCGCAGCAGAGTAGCATGAATATCCAAGTACCAACAGTGAGGCATGCACGAAATCCCCGTACAGGCTGTAAACACTCGGTGTGTTATAGTATCCCGATTGAGCATGTAACTCTCGGTGTGTTATACTATCCCGATTGAGTATGTAACTCTCGGTGTGTTATACTAGCCCGATTGAGCGTTTAGACTGTCCATAACAGTCTATAAACGATCCCGATCATCCAACTTCACCAGCATGATTGGATGGTCCAGATCGAGTCCAATACTCCCAAGCGGGTATTGGAACATTCACTGCCGACCCAATGCGGGCCCCGCATGATCGGCCTCCCCAAAAGGGGTGTCATAGCTTACCAAATCGTCCAAACCAAGCGGAATGGACAAAAAACCCTAAATTAAGGTTTGCGGCACATTACATGTGTCTCAAAACAATCTCAACCATCCATCTTCACAGGCATAGATGTAAGGTGTATATGTAAATTCAAAGGGCACATAGCATGTCAACACACTCACCGTGGGCCCTCCTACATACATGAACAAATGTTCAGGACCAACCATGTTTGGTTGTCCCAATTCGTGCGTGCAAAACAACACATGAAGCGTGGCCGGCCAAAACCCTAATTAGGGTTTGTATTGATCACGAGCGTCCATTTTATCCTGATCGAATGAAGGGCTTAGGAGACAACTGAGCAGGTCCAGTGAGCATCAACATGATCACCGTGGAACCACCTATCACCTCATCCGATCGACCAAGGCATATCATGCCTGGTTTCTCCAAAACGCGCGCCCAAACTAGCGTGGTCACTCTTCCCAAATCACAATCTGATCTCAACCACTCAGTTTCGCCAGAAAAATTGAGTGGCTTAGATCACGTTTCCATGGGACAGTCAGATATAGGCGTGAATACCAGCCTACCACCTACACGCCGGACCAAACGGCCGAGACCGACCAAGCTTAGTCGTTTTGAAACGCGCGCCTTGAAGGTGGCATACCGCGCCCCTTTAAGAATCCTTTGCGGCATAGGATTTCTATCGCAAATAGATCACATTTCCATGGGACAGTCAGGTATAGGTGTGAATACCAGCCTACCACCTACACGCCGGACCAAACGGCCGAGACCAACCAAGCTTGGTCGTCTCGAAATGCGCGCCTTGAAGGTAGCATACCGTGCCCCTTTAAGAATCCTTTGCGGCATAGGATTTCTGTCGCAAATCGATCTCAGCGACTCAACTTCACCGGTAAGTTCAAGTAGCCTAGATCAAACCTTCTTGGGAAAGTGAAGCATGGACATGGACATCAGCATGCCGTCTACACGCATGCTTGATAGGTCCTCCATGAAACGATTCCCATGCTTGGATTCGACCAAGCTGAAAGAGTGCACTCGCGCATCTTCTAAACCCTAATCCGACGGTCGCAGATGTGGGTCGCAAGTCATCTCGTCCGTCCAACTTCTCCAGATCGAACGGACGGCCTATGATAGGAGTTAGGCGACCAGTGAGGTATCACTGTGATCACTGTCTGCCACTCTACCACACCATGTGGTCGGTCAAGGGAGGGTTTGCTAGCGTAGCCTCCAAACTATCACGTGAAGTAGGCAGGGCATAATGCTCAACATTGATGCTTCATATATGTCGAATACATTAGATACATAACATGCATAGAAAACACACGATACTTTACAAGTATCGACTTCCTAAATAACTTAGTTATTTAACTAGCATTACATGCCACCTTATGTGGGTCCAATGATCCACACACTCGAGACATCAATCATGTCACAAACTGGGGGATTCATACTGGGGTATTGGTCTGGCGGTTTACAGCGTGCAGCGTGCAACGCTCCATCACAAGAACGTGTCAGGAAGACATGGACGATTAGTGATGATGGGAGAAGTGGGCAAGATTTATCGTGTGACACTAACACACAACTCCACTACTCCATCACTCCACTTCCTCCACTTCCCATGAGAGACGTGAATAAGGCTCAAATGACTTGTATAAATAGGTTCTCCACCCTATTTCCAAAAGATAACAGAATACAACACAGAAACTAAGTATTAATACAAAACGTAGTCGAACACCCGGAGCCTACTTGCATTAATCGTAAGCCTGCTCACCTTTCTGTTACAAGTCATAAGCAAGCCTACACCTTCACCTTATTCACTTCCCTCCCTAAGATCAACCCCATCTCCTTCACTTTGTGACCGAAACAAGTATGGAACGGCCATTTCTTGGTTTAGGCAAGAATTGTATAGATTGATCTCTCGAATCAAAAGCACTCCCGTGCAGTGCATTTGTTTAGGGTTTAGATTCACTTCTCATCCACACACCCCAAATTACCAAAACCAGCAGAAATAGTTTTCACCCATAAACAATTGGCGACCACAGTGGGAGATTAATCTCTTGGTTGCAATATCAATTTCCAATTCTCAATTTCATCCTTTCAATACCCGATTTGATTTTTTCAATTTCAAGGGGATGGATCTTAGAACCATTTCAATCATCAACCTATTGATTTCTTTCAATCGCAAAGTCCAGTTTCTGTCTTATGATGTATTCTCCTCAGCCGAGTTATCCGAAAGCCGTGAATGATCCAAACCTCATCGAGAGCGTATAGCCAGAATGCTAGAAGACGTCCTAGCAAATCAAGCTGGTATCGCTAGAAGGCAGAGTGAGACGTTCCGTCTTTTGAATGATATAGCAGTTCAATTACAAGAAGGGTCGGCAGGCGCTTACTCAGGATGCATCGTGAATGACGATGCGGTTAAACCTCTATTTAGAAGCCATACTTCTACCAATGAGAACGCAAAAGGAAAACATGGCTATACCAGGAGGCCAGATAGAGACGAAGAACATGATCCGGCTAATGAAGGAGGCTCAGGGAAACTCTACATAGGAAAGGACGTGTCAGGAATACCGCAACCTTTATCAGAAAAACGAAAGGGGCCAGCCTATGAAACCCTACTGGAAGATTTATATCTCAAGACCCTTGCCGAAGTACAGAAAGCTTCCCAATCTGCCACAACTTTTCATCCAAGAGAAGAGCCACCTGAAGAGGAAGAAATCATCCAAGAGTCACATGAGTGCAGAGGATGGGGATACCTGACTCAGCCATCTGACGATGATGCTCTCGTTGACACAAGACATTTGAAAGAAGCAGCGCCTCAGCGGAGACGGCCACCCAAGCGGGCAGCGTACATGTTGGCACATGTCCAGACTCCAAAACGTTCCTCATATCAAAGTCATCAAGAGATATCACATCCGCGTCCGCCAAAGCAATAAAAGCCTGGATCAACATACCCACTCTTCCCATTTTCCATGAACAAAGTCTTGGAAATATTGGAGATGTGGGTACAAGATGGGGAAGTCCAACTGCCTCAGGTATGGCGACAACCAACTGATCATGAGATGGTAAATCCGAGATATTGTCACTATCATTGTTTTCTTCACCACCCCACCAGTGAATGCAATGCCATGAAGCGCATTTCCAAGAGAAGCGTAGTTCTGAAGATTTGCCGCTTGTCTCCGAAGATTGATGCATACAATTTCTCGAAGTAAGAACTGGGGGAGGTCTAAGTTTATATATATGGAATTCCAATAGCAAGTAAGTTTTGTCATGCAAATTTTACAAGATGGTTTTAGAGTTTACTGGGGACTTGGCATCCCGCATGAGAAAGATTCAATGATCATACGCTATGTTTGTTTCCTTTCATGCTAGCACGATATTTACAAATCCATATAAATATTGTTGCATTAGCCACATTGCTCATAACCAGAATGCAAATTTCATTCAAAATAATCCCTCTCTCAAAAAATCATTCACAAAGAACTATCTCAAAATAAACCGGTTCAAAAATCCAATCACCTATTAGTTCAAAACCTAGAATCAAGATTGTGAAAAGAAATCCTCACATCACTCAAAAATCCTAAAAACGAAAGGGAAAAACATAGTATACGGCATAAACCGTTCATGGGAAGTCCTTCAGCAGCAACTCATCCTTCTCTGCATGGGAGGCTTTCATCTTCTGGAGAAGATCCTGTTCCAGCTTCAACTCATGAGACAGCCTTTTAACCTTTTCTTCTTGGCAAAAGATGATGTTTGCAGAAGGGACTTCACGCGTTTCAGCTTGCAGCTTCTGGATTTTAGTGATCCCTTCGCAGAACCAGGAGGCATTAAATTCATACTTCACGAACACGTCACGGCAGAACTCCCAGTTTTCGATTACTTCTTCAGAAGCGGTGCGCCCAGTCACGATTCCCATGTCGTGGACAAAAGATAAAGCTTCTTTGACACGTTTGACTAATGCAATACGACTTGTACGCTTCTTGGTAGTGGCGATGTGACCATACTTCTACCATATTTTGGTATATAACTATTCATACTTAACTAGCATGCTGAACCCTCCAACTAGCACATGATCTCTGAAAGGAACGTCAAAAGAAGGCTCAAAGGTGACACCAGCACTAGAGTGCACAACCAACGCGTTAGAAGTCACGGGAAGCTCTTTAGAAGGTTTAGTGTCTACAACCATCGCAGATGTGGTGTTTCCAGAATCTTCTACATCGTCATTCCTCCCAATATCGAGGTTGGCATCTTTCATAGCCTCGTCTTCTGGCTCGCCAGACTGATCAGGCTCCTCATTACGCGCGGAGACGCTTCCTTCATCATGGACTGAACCTCCATCATCCTCGTTATCTTCTACAAAGGTTTCAGTATCACCGGACTTCTCGATATGAGGATCAGTGTCTCCATACTTCTCACTATGGTTACGTGCCAGTCTTGCGAAAGCATTTTCTTTCGGAATTCCCTGATCACAAACAAGAATCATCGTTGGTGGAATTTACTTGAGAAAAACGAAATCAAAAGACCGAAGATGTTTAAAATACCTACATATTATAAGAATTGAGGATCACGGGGCCGCACGCTTGCTTCTTGGCCTGTGGACTGCAATTATCAGTAGCATTAGCTCTGGATCGTTTACCCGGAAGTGGCTTCAACCGCTTGTGCTGCTTCAGGATCTCATGAGACGGCATGTCACGAGGAGCTGTCTCAACTTCTTCCGATAACGTCTGGAAAGATAACAGTTGCTTTCTCCAAAATTCCTTGTACTTATCAGTTGCCATCGGTTTTCTTCCAATGGGCAAAAATGGAAGGCTCTGCTTTAGTGTGAAGACGTCAGCATTGAGAATGGACGGGACGAGATCTAGCAAAGGCATTCGCAGACGATGGAAGGGAACACCCTAGTCGAATCCCATTTGGCGAGCGGCTCTGTCAATATTGTAAGAGACCACAGAGAGGAACTCATCGAAGAAAGTTGGAATATAACCTGGCATACAACTTCGAAGGTAGATGGATTCTCCGGATCTCACGAGTCCTCCCTTAGTGTGAAACATAATGTCAGAAGCAATGGTGGAGGTTTCTGGTTGAATCACTGAAGAATGGACTGGCCCCCACGGGCGGAAGTCTATAGCATATACATTATCAAGGTAGTCAACAAGTCTTAACCCGGGTTTTGGACGTTTGTTCTGCTAACAAAGTATCCTTGAACCACCATACAAACCAGAGAGAGAAGTCGCAGGCACAGGAGCGTAACCTTTGAAATATTCCCACAAACACGCCTGGAGGAAAGCAATGTGGATGTGTGTTTCCACCTTCTTATATCCATTATAAGCATACATGTCTACCGCCAAAGCATCCAGATGAGAGTACAGTGATCCAAGGAACAAAGCGCCTAAGGGAAGAACCACACCTTTTGCCAATTTTATAGCAAACATGATGAGGTCGTGTCTTATAGTCTTCTTCCTAGAACCGTCATCGAAGATGTCCCGAGATAGCCACAAGGATAGAAACGCAACCACGCTAAGTTCATCATCCAGTTTTTGACCTGGCTTCAGTTTTGCAAGAGACCACTCAGACACCCACCAAGTATAGAAGCATCTTACATCGCTTTTATGTTGGTCATACTCTCCAGCCTTTTTAAGTATAGCCTTGAGGGTTACCTTCTCTTCGTCAGATAACGTATAGTGGAAGTTCCCAGAAATCGGAATATTCATCAATACGGCTACACTTTCCAGGGTAATAGTCATTTCTCCCCATCTACAAATGGCCGTGTGTGTGGAAGGACGCCATCGCGAAATGAAGGTGATCAAACCTGCAGTATCTTTCTTAATGTGAAGAGAAGCAGATGCCATAACAGCCTCAATGATATGTGCCTTGGTCAAGTTGTCCTTGATAGTATCGTTGCTCAGCATACGCCTCATCCATCCCTCATAAGAGATCAGTGGAGTGTGGAAAACCTTGAAGTCAATAGGAGAAGGAGGATATTCATTTTTTCAAAGACATAATCTCATTACGAATGCTAGAGAAAATGACGCAGCAATCTCTTCACCTTCTGAGTTCGAAAGCAGTATTATCTTGTGGCTAGGATGTTTCCTAACGCTTGGAAAGGGAACGGTGAATAGTTCATCATCTATATTCGGCATGTCCCTGGAGTTATTAACACCTCCCGATTTTGCAACAGTGACATCCCCAGATGACATCTCAACAAGAGTCTTTTTGTTCATTTTCAAACAACTACAATGAAGTGCAGAAGGAATGAGTCATTACTTCGTGTTAAGGGAGAAGCAGGTCAGCCGTTATATAAAAAATATATATGTGCGTCACCCCACGTTCACATTCGAGTGAAGAAGGCACGCGGCATGTCCATGTTCGATCAGGCACAAGTGGGGCCCATGATTCGGCCAAGCAGGTATTGGGTCGTGCAAGACTAATCTCATATCGGCCAAGTAAGCTGGAATTGGGTCATGACAAGTCGGGCGTTGGACGAAGTGACAAGGCTGGTCGATCATGTGCACGTGGTGGGGCCCACGTTTAATCAGGCGTGTATGGCAGGTCCTACGTTTGTTTAAGGTTGCATGCATGGTTTTGTTTATAGGCGAAGAGTAAACGAGCTTATTCATGGGTTTTCAAACTATAACCTAAGGCTATAAGCTTTGCATGCGACAATAAAAAGAAACAAAGTTTCATCTACAAACAGGATGGTCTTCTCAAAGAGTGAAAGGTTTTACTTAAGAAATTAGGGTTTTTGCACACAAAAAAAAAAATGGGACGTTACCTAACGAGCGGCGGCGGCAAGCTCCGGCGGAGGTGAACATCAGCTGCGGGAGAAGACGAACAAAAAAAAAATCGTGAGGAAAAGAAAACGGGTCGTCCCCTTTTATAAGCAAGAATTGGAAAAATCCCAATAGGATAGGGATTCCTCTTTTGCTTGGATTCTTCTTTTAATTCAAACACCCAAAGAAGGAAACCGGTCCCACTCAGGATTCCATGCTTGCAACAACTTGTTCACATGCGCGATTAATAGCGGACGAGCAAGGCTTTCCGGGTAAGCTCCCTTCATCTCGTTTTCTCCCGTATATTTGTCACCATCTCATGCCTAGCCCACAATAGTGTAACCATTGTATGCTAGGCAGGGAACTTAATGTTGATGGTGGATTTTAGTTCAGGGCTAAAGTTGTAAAACCAATTTTAGTGTAAACATCCTGCAGATGATGAGATTATTTTATAAGTGATGAATACTTCTTCACTTTACTAATTCACCTAGAATGGAGCATGTAGAAACAATCCCCCGAATATTCTGTGAATTTTAGCATTATTGATTAATGCATAGAACGCCTTGTATTTCTTGTGTTGTTCCTAGTAGAACTCTCATTGTTGGTGCGGCATGATAACTGATTGTTACTCGCAGCAGAGTAGCATGAATATCCAAGTACCAACACTGAGGCATGCACGAAATGCCCGTACATGCTGTAAACTCTCGGTGTATTATACTAGACCGATTGAGCATGTAACTCTCGGTGTGTTATACTAGCCCGATTGAGTATGTAACTCTCTGTGTGTTATACTAGCCCGATTGAGCGTCTATACTGTCCATAAAAGTCTAGAAACGATCCCGATCATCCAACTTCACCAGCATGATTGGATGGTCCAGATCGAGTCCAATACCCCCAAGCAGGTATTGGAATATTCACTGCCGACCCAATACGGGCCCCTCATGATCGGCCTCCCCAAAAGGGGTGGCATAGCTTGCCAAACCGTCCAAACCAAGCGGAATGGACA
Source organism: Papaver bracteatum (assembly GCA_023529315.1). NCBI lineage: Eukaryota > Viridiplantae > Streptophyta > Magnoliopsida > Ranunculales > Papaveraceae > Papaver > Papaver bracteatum. Next base: position 1,180,577 of record JAJJWX010001290.1, read on the forward strand.
AAAAACCCTAAATTAAGGTTTGCGGCACATTACATGTGTCGCAAAACAATCTCAACCATCCATCTTCGCAGGCATAGACGGAAGGTGTAGATGTAAATTCAAAGGGCCTAGAGTATGTCAACACACTCACCATGGGCCCGCCTACACACGTGAACAAACGGTCAGGACCAACCATGTTTGGTTGTCCCAATTCGTGCGCGCAAAACAACGCATGAAGCATGGCCGTCCAAAACCCTAATTAGGGTTTGTATCGATCACGAGCATCCATTTTCTCCTGATCGAATGAAGGGATTAGGAGACAACTGAGCAGGTCCAGTGATCATCAACATGATCACCGTGGAACCACCTATATCCTTACCCGTCCGACCAAGGCATATCATTCCTGGTTTCTCCAAAACGCACACCCAAACTAGCGTGATCACGCTTCCCAAATCACAAACTGATATCGACCACTCAGCATCGCCAGACAAATTGAGTGGCTTAGATCACGTTTCCATGGGAGTATAGGCATGAATACCAGCCTACCACCTACATGCCGGACCAAACGGCCGAGACCGACCAAGCTTGGTCGTTTTGAAACGCGCGCCTTGAAGGTGGCATACCGTGCCCCTTTAAGAATCCTTTGCGGCATAGGATTTCTATCACAAATCGATCTCAGCCACTCAACTTCACCGGTAAGTTCAAGTAGCCTAGATCAAACCTTCGTGGGAAAGTGAAGCATGGACATGGACATCAGCATGCCGTCTACACGCATGCTTAATCGGTCCTCCATGAAACGCTTCCCATGCTTGGATTCGACCAATATGAAAGAGTGCACTCGCGCATCTTCTAAACCCTAATCTGACGGTCGCAGATGTGAGTCGCAAGTCATCTCGTCCGTCCAACTTCGCCAGCTCGGACGGACGGCCTAGGATAGGAGTTAGGCGACCAATGAGGTATCACCGTTATCTCTGTCTGCCACTTTACCACACCATGTGGTCGGTCAAGGGAGGGTTTGCTAGCGCAGCCTCCAAACCATCACGTGAAGTAGGCAGGGCATAATGCTCAACATCGATGCTTCATATATGCCGAATACATTCGATGCATGACATACATAGAAAACACACGATACTTTACAAGTATCGACTTCCTAAATAACTTAGTTATTTAACTAGCATTACATGCTACCTTCTGTGGGTCCCACGATCCACACACTCGAGACATCAATCATGTCACAAACTGGGGGATTCATACTGGGGTATTAGTCTGGCGGTTTACAACGTGCAGCGTGCAACGCACCATCACAAGAACGTGTCAGGAAGACATGTACGGTTAGTGATGATGGGAGAAGTGGGCAAGATTGATCGTGTGACACTAATACACAACTCCACTACTCTATCACTCCACTTCCTCTACTTCCCATGGGAGACGTGAATAAGGCTCAAATGACTTGTATAAATAGGTTCTCCGCCCTATTTCCAAAAGACAACAGAATACAACACAGAAACTAAGTGTTAATACAAAACGTATTCGAACACCCGGAGCCTGCTTGCATTAATCGTAAGCCTGATCACCTTTCTGTTACAAGTCATAATTAAGCCTACACCTTCACAATCTCCACACCTTCTTCCATTCCCTCCCTAAGATCAACCCCATCTCCTTCACTTTGTGACCGAAACAAGTCTGGAACGGACATTTCTTGGTTTAGGCCAGAATTGTATAGATTGATCTCTCGAATCAAAAGCATTCCCGTGCAGTGCATTTGTTTAGTATTTAGATTCACTTCTCATCCACACACCCCAAATTACCAAAACCAGCTGAAGTAGTTTTCACCCATAAACAGAGATATTCACTCATTGATATACTTTTTATTAAGATTGAGTCTGACTGTCTAGTTGGTCCATACAGATTGCTAATCGAAATATTGGGTGAGGTTGTTAGACCCCCGATTTTTTATTTTCTATCTTGACTATTGGAGAAATCAATCTCAAGCCAATCTTACGATTGTACTCAAATACGATAGAAATAGCGAGATCAGATCACACAACTACAGAGAAAATAGTTGGGTCTGGCTTTACAATCCCAATGAAGTGTTCAAGTCGTTAACCTACAGGGTCTCCATAGAAACCTAAGGTTAAAGGGGAATCGACTCTATATTATACAAGTAGTATCACACAGGAGGTGTGGGGATTAGGTTTCCCAGTTGCTAGAGTTCTCCTTTATATAGTCTCCAAATCAGGGTTTGCAATCTAAGTTACCTTTGTAACAAAGGATTCAATATTTACCATTAGATGAAAACCTAATTAGATTCAAGCTAATATATTTCAACCGTTAGATCGATCTTAGCTTGTCATACACAAATAAAATGCACGTTCATTTAGGTTTGGGTAACCCCACCTAAACGTGTACACTTAGTTGGTTCAACAATAGTTAACCAATGTTATCCATAACAACACTTTCATATCAACCTTAATCATCTTCACCATAACTAGTTCAAATGAACCAGTTAGAGAGTTGTTCAATTGCTTAGATCTCATAGAAGTATACAAGACACAATCAAAGTAAAAACGATTTTGATTCACTTGAATCGATTCATGAACATTATAGCCACGATTTGCAAATATGCATTCCTTATTTATAAATGTCTTAGTTCACGAATAAACCGTTTTTAGAAAATAACCCACTTAAGTAGGCATACAGGTACGCATACTTAAGTACCCGGATTGAGCTTGTTTTTGGTACACAAACTCCAACAGAAATTCACGGGATGTGAACTTCCGACAGTACACTTACATGTATGCGAACTTAGCTCCGGTCATCCTAAACCAGTAAAGTACGCATACTTTGGTTCAAGGATTTTAGATTTACACAAGTATGATTTCATATACAATGTTTATATCCAATCATGGTTATATACTAAACTCTCATTTAAATCATTGAAACATTCTTAGAGGATGTTATATAGTTGTTATCCACAAACTATTTTTTAGGGGGATTTTGTGTTTCCCCCTCAAAATAAATAGCTAATTTGCATTACCCCCTCTATAAATTGATAATAGGTAAAACCCCATTTCCGTCATAACTGCCGTGAACACCCGGGGTAAGCTAGCACGTGCATCGCAAGTGTGTGCAAAATAAAAATAGAATTAATAAAATTACTCTTGAAATCCCATAGATGCCCTTCAACATAAAAGACGTCATCTTCTTCGCCTCCAAATCCACAGAGGTTGCAGACCAAAAACATTAAATTATGCGTTATTTTGGAGTGCGTCGATTTCAATAAATAAAATAAATGGGTATGTAATAGAAGATTTTTGGAGTTTAACTCTGTACTGAGATCCAAAATAGGGTTAAATTTAGAGTGGAAAATTAGAATCTATTCAAGAACAAACCCTAGCTTTTGGGTTTTTCCGAAATTTTTCTGCTTAGAACAACAAAATCCGAGTATTTAAGAACAATCAAAGACAAGTTTCAGAAGAAAATCAAAATACCCTTTGTTGTTGGAGTCACCGGTAAGACGAATTCCCAAAAAAAAAAAAAAAAAAACTAGTGCCGAAGGATGAATTCGTACTATCATCCATATGATTACAGGAACTACCCATGTGTGAAAGTAATATGACGAAGTTTCTGGGAGATCTCAACAGTTACAGTGATGCACCAAACAAACCCATATCTTCTTCTTCAACACCATTAATTTTAGCTGTGGGGTTTGCATTGAAATTGCTTAGATCCTACTTTGAACCACGTGCACTAGCTGTTGATGATGTTGGTGCTTAGTTACGAAGTGAGTGGCAACCTTCAGAAACTTGTTAACTGATAATCTTTGAAATTCCTGGTATATATTATATCTCTCTCTCCTTTTGATTTTTCTGTTTTTTTTCTTCCTCTGAAGTTTCATTTTTTGAAAATTGTTAAACGATTTGTGAAAAATATAAATCAATTATTGGCTTTGGGTTTGGATTCATGCATACGCTATGTTTAATTCCATGAAATTGGGTCAGATTTGATTACCTCGGTTGATTTTGGTATTAATTAACCAAAAATGATTATCCATACCACCGGCGGATCTGCTTGGCAAAGAAGAAGAGAAACGATGTGTCCAGATTCCATTTTAGATCGAAGGGTATTTTGGGATGTTCATAAATAAATATTGTATTAGAGCACACACGTGTAATTCACATGGTAACTTACCAGGGTGTTCACGGCAGTTATAACGGAAAGGGGATTTTACCTATATTCAATTTATAAACGGGGTAATGCAAATTAGCTATTTGTTTTAAGGGGGAAACGCAAAATCCCCCTATTTTTTATCAAAGAGATTTTCAAGAAATTGAAATGTTCAACATGACTTCCGTCACTAGTAAAGATGAACTTGGCCAAAGAGAAAGATTACCAACACATATTTTGAGAAATAGATAAGCGAGATAAACTCGGCTTGAAATATAAAATGTGTATAATCGAAGTCTATATAGCAACATGACTTTCCTCTCAAGATAGGAGATAGAGTAGATAGACTTTTGAGTGATAGATAAGTTCAAGTCTCCACATACCTTTTTGTCGATGAAGTTCCACCAGTTCCTTGAGTAGTTCTTCGTCTTTGTATTATGAATGTCGTGGAGTCTAGAGCTCAACTAGACTTATTATCCTAGTCCGAGACTTAGCTATAAGTATACTAGAAATTAAGAATTATAGTTTTGGCAACTAAAATTGGCAAACAAGCTTGAGATAGAAACGCTTGCGAGTTCGACCGAGTAGTGCTCTAACAATCCCCCCTTTGTCAATTTTAGTGACCAAAATATCAATACATATGGAATACAAAATAAATAAACTTTACGGCTTCTCATCCACATGCATGATCTCCCTGGTTCTTCAACATTACTCGAAATCTCCGTCACTTCCAAGTACTCCAATGATTCCAAAGATATTCAATTCAGCATCACCGTTGTTGAAGATCCGTAGCCATAACAATAATAAAGCAATAGCTCTCAATCATTGTCACACAGTGTCATAGTATTATTACACATCATCAAAGTTCAATTGTATAACAACTTCGACAACAATACTATGGTGATATGTATCACTCCCCCTTAGTCAATACTCCATCTCACATGGAAACCACCCCCCCTTACATAATGATCCGAAGACCATATATATTTTTATTGTGAACTACACATTAATTCTCCCCCTTTTTGTCAATAAAATTGGCAAAGGTACGAAAACTAGTGGGATCCTAATGAAATTTCCATATAGACACTTCATGACCAAAAGAAAGTACATACCAACTTTTTAGATGCAATCATATAGCCGAAATTAAATGCGTATCAAGGAGTTTATAAAGATACAAAATAACCTCTATAATATTCCACAGCCGCACTCCCCATAAAGATTTGGCAATTAAGCACAAGTTCAATTAAGAACTCTCTCCCATAAAATGTCATTCCCGAAAGAATAACAAAAGCGACCTTACTTTTACGAGAAAAGAAGGATTTCTTTGGACATAAACAAATCACATAAGAATATGAATTTGTATCCAAAAACTCAATTAAATTAACCACAAGAGAACTCGTGATTAATTTAGTCGGAAATGCTCACATAAGAGAACTTACGGAGCCGCACAGTATTTAACATAAGAATATGGATCAGGGAAGATCAATACTGCGGAATAAACAAAGACTCATTCTATTCTTTATCACCATTTTCACAATGACATATAATAGACATAATCTTTGTAAACAAAAGCTCATCCTATCTTCCATCAATATTTGCATAATGACATAGTAGGCTTATCTTTTGTTTGTCAAAAGTTCATTCAATCTTTTATCAATACTTGCATATCGACATATGAAAGACTTAACTTTTGACCACGTATGGGACAATCACCGTTCACAGACACAAACACACATATCCCATAACAAGTTGCAGTATATAAAACCATAAATATTAATACTATAAAATCATCTTCCAAATCAACTTTAGAATTTAAATAAATAAATCTAAAAACATTGCAAGATGAAAAATCATTGGAAATAGCTATGTGTAATCACAATAATGGATATTCCAAACCCTAGTTATCCTTCTTAAAAACACAAGAATAAATTCTCATAAGAAGTTTCCTAGACAAAATCAATACAACCCTTGTGAAGCATTTCACTTACTTTGAATACTCTTCTCATATTCCCTATATTCATCAAGCTCGTCTTAGATTAGATCAATCCTGGATTCAAGATTATCCATCGTTTCTTCAAGCCTTTTGGAAGAGGATTCAAGTTCACTCTTCAGAGCATATATTTGTTCCAAGACAAGATTCATGGTTAAAGAGAGCTTATCAAAGTGAGAACTGAGGGATTCCCACCAGAAGAGGAATCACACTTGTTAGAGCACATCTCATTATCAGAAGAATCAAAGCGAACCTTCTTAAAGGGAAAGAGAAAACTCTGGACATCACTTTCTTTTCTTGAAAGACTTGATGAGAACATGATAGAAAAGAAAAATGAAATGATCTCATTAAGAGGAAAACTTCATCTTAAGAAGGAATGGAGATAGGGATAAAATTTCCAAAAAGAACTTTGATCAAAACCCTAAGAGAATTTGGGTATCCCCAAGAAAAAGTCTTTACAGGAAAAAAACAGTTTACGTACTCAAATGGTTCTTGACTAAAACTGAACAGCAACAACGAGAAACAGAATTAAACTTAGAGAATCAACGGAGAAAATTCATGACAACCCTCTTGAAGATTATGATTCTTGACTAAGAGTGACAAACAAGAATCATCTTAAACAGAATTACAGAATATAATTCCTCCAATCCTTACTAGGACTGGGTGATTTCTTACGAAGGGATGAAGTATTTGTTATTCCATGTTTCTATTTTGCTTTCATGAAAGAAAAATTATATACATCATTTTTTTCTCCTTTTAGAACTATTTGGAAAACTTTGTTTGTTGATTTTTGCAACCTATGAATGGCTTTGCAAATTACTTTTGAGGATTTCAAAGTATATTTCCTTTTCATCTTCTGAAAACAAGGTTTAACAGATGGGAAATATTCTTGACCTTTAGTGCTTACAGTTTCAAGATGATCCTGATTTTTACACATGGAGACCAAACAGTTTGGTAGGTCCTTGTGCATTTCCATATCATCCTCTTTAGGTTGATTTGAGACTGACACAGAATCAAGCGCAATTTGCTGATAATGCTTAAAAGAATTAATCGAAGAAGTTCGATGTTTCTCATTAAGATCCCAACTGCGGGAGATAGCAATCTCCCATCTTAACTCAAATAGTTGACATTCCAGGTCTTCAATGCTTCTAGTCAAGTTTTCCTTTTCCAGTTGAAACACTTCTGGAGAAGTAAGATTGTTGATCGTGGAATAATCAGGATTATTCGGAGGACAAGTGTGATTATCAACAAAGATATTAAGAGAACTATCACATATATCATCCTCAGGACAATAGTCAAGAGTAGCCATCCATGCTTGTAGTTGCAGGAATTCCTACACTACACCCTTGATAAGAATTCACAGAAATTGAATTACATTTGAAGATGAATAACAACACTTTTTATTATTCTAATTTTAGAATTCTTTACAAAAGATATAAGAACTCAGAAGTACAAATTTCTTTCTGGAGTTTCTCTCTCCTCAAAACCTTATCAACTCTCAAAAAGACATCATCATTTTCTGAACCTAACGAACCCTTTATATAGGGATTTACATAGTGGATGATGACTAAGTTTTCCTTCTATTTCGTACCTATTCTGCGATCTCATCGCGATCGCTACAATGTTCTCTTTCGCAAGAATGATGACCATCGCAGGATAAACATAATCTTCTTGTACCTCTTCCATTGTCAGCTTTTATGTCTTTCTTATGGATATTCTATGACGCTCGCGAAACGTTGTTAAAGAGTCTATTGTGACGCTTGCAAAAGTGTTGTTAATATCGCAGGAATAGCGTTGTAGCGATATTCTGGTCCTACATCTTGCCTCTTCTCATGTCTTTTCTGCGAAGAAGAGAAGATCATGAGAACTTTTAGAATGCCATAACTGCTTATCTTTTCAGAATTCTCTGTTCTGACACGTTTCTGTGTCCTTCGCCAGCTGTTTTCACGTATTCTTTCTTCTAATAAATTTTTGACACGTTCTTCTAAACGCTGCGATCTGACCACCCACGTCTTTTCTTTGCATTAATTGCCTTCATCTTTTTCGAGAAATTTCTTCTTCTATAAATACTTCTCTCATTCCTTTCCTTTTCTCTTTTACTTTCTTCTTCTTTCTCTCCATAACCTCTCTGCAAATTTACTGTTCTTCCACGAATTGCGCTTCATTCTATCGTTGTGATTTCTTTCTTATCTTTCGGTCATTTTCTTCATTCCCATACTTGAAAAATGGTTATATTGGTGCTAAAAACTTGATTGCTTTTGGTGAGATGCAAGAAAAGATCAAAAACAAAGGTTTTACTGTCTAAAATTCCAAATCAGGATTCTATATCTGAACTTTCTCTCAAATTATTTACTGATGATCAATGTTCTCGCGAGAAAATTATAGTATCGCTTGGACAACTTGAAGCCGGTCTTCCCATTCCTTTCTATGACCCAGAACTTCTGCTATTTTATTAAATAATTTCTTACAAGAGGTTTTCGCGAGCGATATATCAATTGGGTGGAGATTGTATCTGGTTGCTGCTTGACTATGCCTCTCGCGGAGCTGGCGAAGGATCTCGCTACCTTGAAGATGCGAAAAATCCTCAATTTAAAGATGTCCCCATTGTTTCTGCGGATTATACTGTGGACAACTTCTTTGTAAATTATAGAATAGTCCCTATGAAAAGGGATAGCACTTATTTGGGGTGTTCGTTTGAAAAAAGAAAAGGTCGATGATGATAAAGCTCTTATGCTAGACATTGATTGGCATATAAGTACTAACCAAGGTCCTCGCCACTCTAGCGATGATAAGTGGTTCATTTTTCCGTTAAGTCTTGAAGGTTCTTATATTTCTGGTTCTCGCAAACTACCCGCGAACCTTGCAGAATATCAACCTTGGGTCTTCAATTGACCTGAAAAAACTAAAGAGGTACATTCTCTCCATATTTTACATAATTATTATCTGTTATCTTTCTTTTGTTTTCATACTCTCGCTAAATGACTTCTATCTTTTCCAGATTGACAGGATGAAACTCAGTTATAAAAAATTTAGGAAGCCCAGCACTTTCTTAGCTCTTAAATCTTTCACGGATGAAGTAAGAAATATCTCTTCATAAATTTTAACAATATATTGTTACCCCTATTTCTTATCTTCATCTGTGCTCGCAGGAAATTGAAGAACTAGCGCCAATAAAACCCGTGAGTACTAAGGAGAAGCCTTCAAAGGATAAATCTATTGTTCCTCCTAAATGAAAATCTTCTGCCCCTCGCGGTGGAGAATCTGGCGATCATGATAAAACTATTGTTCCTCCCAAAGGGAAACCTTCTGCCCCTTGCGGTGAAGAATTTGGCGATCCTCCTTTGAAGAAAAGGAAAACCCGACCCTCTTCTTCTTCAACTCCTCAACCCATTCTAGAAAACCCAAGTGTTGAATTTGATAAGGATAATAATGATGAAGATTTTAATAATAATGATAGCAGATTCCCTTCTATAAAGAACTCTTCTTCATATGATTCTTCGATGGACCATTTATCTAGAATTTTTGGCGATATTTCCCACAGCATAACTTGTAATGACGAGGATGAAGTTATTAACAAGGCATCCCAAGCTCTTGCTAATGTCTGTGATGCTCCCATACTGGTGGACAATGATTCTCTCCAAGGAGTCTCACGATCGCTGACTCCCAGTTTCTTAAATTCTCTTGGTACCCTGGTATGCTTTTATTTCTTCAATTTGTTTATGTATTTATTCCATCGCTAGATCTCAACTTATATTATTCTTTCGCAGGTTGGAAGATCTTCCTTTGCTGTTGCTTCTGATTTAGATAAAAGACGCACCAACTCTGAAAAGAAGACTGCTAAATTTCGCCAAGATAAAGAAAAATTAGAATTTGAAGTTGCTGAGCTTCGCAAGAAGAATAAACAGTTGGAGATGAAGCTTGATTGATAAGCAAAAAATCTCGATCTTGATAAAGCTAATCAGCAACTTTATGGTATGACTTATTTCCCTTCTCTCTTAATTCTTCTTACTCTATCGCGGCTTATTCAAGCACCCACTTTCAACTTGCTTGAGATATTTATGGTCTTCTTGTGAGGCTACACTCTTTCAATCTTTCCCTGAACCTGTAGATGATAATTCTCTTCTTGCTCGCCTTAATAATTCTTTAAGTAATTTCTCAGATGATAAGATTAAATCCCTCTCCATAGATGAACTTAGATCCAAACTTAATCTCTTAAAAATTGAACACATATTCAATTTAGGTTTGACCAACAAATATAAGCGCTTTTATCTTGATTCAAAGAAAGAAATAAATAGATTAAGAAAGAGGAATAGTGATCTTATTGACGAGAAAGATCTTGCTGTTAAAAATGGTTCCAAGACTCTAGCCAACTTCCATAAAACTCTTCTTAACGTTCAAATGGAAAGAGATAAACTTGTCCGCGAGAATGAAGATCTTCTTGCGAGAGAAACTCAAGTTTGATCTCGTCTCCTTATAAATAGCGATGATGAGTTTTCTTGGGCTGCGAAGATTCTTGAAAATGCCAGGAATGATTTAGGTGTAAATGTTAGCCTTCAAGTTGAACAAGCGGCTTTAATTAGGGATATGATTTCTGAAAGAGAAGGTTGTTAGCTGTTCTTCCTCTTGCTAGTTTCCTGTTTTTATTATTCTTCTTTACAAAATTTCTAACTTGTTGTCATATTCTCGCAGGAGATGAAAAAAGATATCTTGAAAGAATTGGGGAACTTGAAAATGAGAAGAATCAGCTCGTGAATACTCTTGCTACTCGCAACAATAAATATTCACGATTGAAAGAGCAGTTTGACATTACTACCACGAATTTCAATAGATCTCTCATTGGTGTTCGTAATGATTCTGTTAGATTGGTTTGCAATGATCATGGAATTTCCCCTTCTATATATCCTGATCTTGCAAAGGAAGTCCCCGCAGAAATCCCAAATATTGACATCTCTGACAGCGAGGCTGAGGATTTTGGCGAGGATGAAGATACTAATGATAATGACGAAGGAGAAAAGTCTGGTAGAGAAGAAGAATATGATAAGAATGAATATAGCGATGATGAAGTGGAGAAATCTAACAAAGAGGATGGTGATGGATCTAGCTAGTTCTTCTTCTTCCTTCTATCTTCTTTGTACATTTATTTTCTTCTTTCTGTAACATTGCTGTAAGTTTCTCCAATTCTGTAAATTTCTTCTGCTTCTATCTGTATGAATTAGAAAACAATTCTATTTCTGCAAATTAATCAATCAATGTAATTATTATCTTTTAAATATCTATGCAAACCTATCATTTAATAATCTCTATGCAAAATTTTTTTTTTATGATGGATGAATAATAACTTCATCGTTCTTATGCATTCCCATACTTTCCTTTATTATTCATCTGCAATACGAAAAAAATTGAGTAGAGATTAGATACTAGTCTTTAAATAAAATTCGCCTCAATGTTGGCGATATTATCGCTAAAAACAACTGCGTAAAATCGCAATTATTATAAAATCTGCGAGTATTATCGCAATAATCTTGCGGTCGTATTATGCCTTCCTAATTAAAGGTCTTATTGTGCCACAATTTTTTCTTTCTGCGACAAAATCGCAGGACGTCTTTACACTTGCATGTGTTGACCCATTGATCTTGCCTTATCTTTATTCTTTTGATTGTATTGCGACAATATGACAAGTCTAAGCTCTTTTGCGGGATCAAAGCCTCATGACATTGCCGTCTTGCGATGAAATCGCAGGACGTCTTTACATTTTCATGTAAAAACCTATTGATCTCATCTTAACATTTCTCTTGTGGATTGTTGCCTCTGTATAATTTACGTCACGCGACAATATGACAGGCCTAAATGTTCTTGCGATCATAAAGCCCCATGACATTGCCGTCTTAAGACACTTATCATCTCCCTAATAGAGGGTGCCGCCCTTATCTTCCCCCTGGTTTCCCCTACAAGGAGGGCACATCGGCCATACAAGACTAGCTCCTCTCATCCATATTTACCAACAACCAGTTTTTTTCGCAGCCTCTTGTCCTTTATGCCTATAAGGCTTATAGTTACAAGACTGCACCCTAAGTGGGGTTTTCTTCAGGCCAAGTGCATCATAGCCAAGACTTACCAAGAATGGAAAGGGAGTTTCGTACGCCCCGGGCACTCTTTTCTCAACCGTGTACCTCGGCACCTTGGTCATACTTTGTACTTCTTGGAAGAGATTCCCGGTCGTCTAACCAGGGTATAACCATATATAGTTGGAAATCCAACATCTCTCTCCCGGATAGGTTTTCTTTAACCCCAACATCTACATGACTCAGGATCCAGTAACGGTATAACCTTACCCCTGAATCATGTCAAGAGATACCCCCTCCTATGACGCGCTATTAGGTCTTACATTTGCCTCTTGCGAAATTTTATTCGCGAACTAGGGTGCACGCCATAAAGGTTCGTCCCATTCTATTAATATCTGCGAAATTTCATTCGCGCTTCTCGTGAGTATTGTAACTCTGATAAAATTTCACAACTTTGATCTTCTTTCTTTTTGTAAAATCAAGCAATTCTTTCAAGTAGAATACCCTGTTCAATTACATATTCTTCGAACAAATCATTCATTAAGTCTTCTAAAGTTCATCACTTTACCTCTCTACTTACTATTTTTTTCTACGTTTTGTTGTTGTTTCTTCATCTGCGAGACGCTCGCCATAAACTTCTTCTTGTCGCTCTATTGTATCAATCATTAACTTTTCACATCTCTGTCGTTGTTTGATTTTGTTCTTCCAATTGCTATTCTTCTCAGCTCTTTCTTCGCAAGATTTCATATCAATTTCATAACATTTCTTGTTTTCTCCCCAATCTCCTTTAATAACTCCAACACCTTTAGGATGAGGAAATTTAATACACTGGTGATAGGTAGATGCTACACCCAATATCCCATGTATCCAGGGTCGTCCAATCAGATCATTATAAGGTGATTCGATGTTCGCAACACATAATAAGATTTTTGAAGATATCCCTTTTAGTGGAATTCGCATTTCAATCTCCCCTTTTGGTTTGTTAGTTGTACCGTTAAATCCATAGATTTTATACGTTGATGGTATCAAATCTTCGTCTCTTCCACCCATGGTTCTGTAGGTATGATAGAATAAGATGTCGACTGAACTCCCTGTGTCTATTAAGACTCTGTTGATGGCCCAAAAGTCTTCAGCTTTACTGTCATTTTCTTCATCCTCTTCTTGCATTTGTTTTGGATTTATCTCTAATCGTACTACGAATGGGTTATCGTGCTGCTCTCCAAGCTCTGGTAAATCTTGCGTAGTGAAAGATAGAGTTTGTTTCTGCCACTCTTCTAATGGTGAGGCTCTCGCTATATTCATTATCTCTCTTCCATATGTGTCTCTCGCGAAGACTCTGCTTAAAACATTATCATGTAAATCCTCCACAGTTCTGTATGAATGTACAATGGAATTACAAAACAAATTCTTTGCTTTAGCCCCAACTTCTATCACAAATATTTCTGCTCCTTTTACAGCATTCACTCTGCGAGTTTAAGTGTTTGGCGGTAATTGCTGAGGTTGTGGATGTCCTACTAGAAAGTGATTTAACTTCCCCTGATCAATCATCCTCAAAATTATCCTCTTTATATTTCTACAATCATTTATTGAATGGCCATGAAAGTGATGGTAAGGACAAAATTCTTGACTTAGATTATTTGGATGTGGTTCTTTTCCCATGTTCCACGGCGATGGTATATTTTCCATCAAAATGATAGCTTCCCAAAAAATTTCTATGCTAGCATTGAGAAATGGCATTTTAATTTCCTCCCATATTATCTTCTGGTTTCCTTGCCCTTTAAAGTTATTCTGCCTTTGTCCACCATAAGTTTCTTGCGGTTGATCAATTCTTTGAATCATATTATTTCCACCACGATTATAGTAATTCTTTTCCCTTTCATACTCTTCTTGATCTCTTCTTCCCATCGCTACCAATTTTTGCTGGTTATCAATTACTACTTTCTCTTGTTGTGCCTGCGAGGTGCTCGCCATATTATTTATTATTTTAGGAAGTAAGCTTTCATTTGCCGCTAGCGAGCTGGTGTTCGCAATTGGGTATGATTCCATCTCATTTTGTTTCTCCTCCAAAGCAATGTATTCTTCTTGTAACTCTCGCAACTCTGTCATGGTGATTGTATTTTTTATTCTGAAAACTTGTATGTACAACAGATTGGTCGCGAACATTGCATTAATGAAGGATAAAATTAGGTATCTTTCATCTACTCTTCCAGCCATCTCGCTGCACATTGATTTCCACCTTATGGTTAAGTGCTTCAGACTCTCGCCAACTCTTTGTTTTAACCCAAATACATCTTCAATACCCGGCCGCGATGAATTGTTGCTAATATAAGCTCCTAGAAATGTAGCTTTTAAATGATCAAAAGAAGTTATGGTATTCTTTGGCAATCCCTCGAACCATTTTAATGCCTCGCCAGTTAAGCTAGACGCAAAATATTTTCATAGTACAGCATCATGGTTTTTCCATTGTAGCATACATCTAACATAAGCCTTGACGTGTTGAACAGCACAAGTAGTCCCATCAAAGATGCTAGTTAATGCTGGTAAATTGCATTTTGGAGGTATTCCTCTTAATTGTACTTCTTGAGTAAATGAAGTTCTCGCAACTTCTTCAATAGCTTAATCGAGCTGCCTTCTACCTCCTTCTCTTCTATTGTTTATCATTCCTCGCATTTCTGCTAATTCTCTCAATATTTGCTCATTCTCAGTTGAGTTTTGCTCCATTGGCCTTTTTAATGTAGCTTCGCTTCTTCTGCGCTCTTGCCTATCTTGTCTCGCGAGATTTTGTGTGTCTTCTTCTTCATTGTCATCCCGTCTTTCTCTGCGATTTTCTCTTTCACCCTCCTCTTGAAATCGCAGCTGTCTACTTTCTTCTCTGCGGATTTCTTCATTTCTCTTCGCTGTCTTTCTAATCTCCTCTGTATCCTATCATACTCCTCCTGAATATTATCATTGTAGCGATTTTTTGTACGTCACCTTTCTCGATTTTCATGATTATTTTGTCGTACTGCCTCTCGAAATTCTCGTTCTTCTACTTCTGCCCTTAATCTTTCTCTCTCGCAATCCAGGCGTGCCTGTTCGGCGTAATGTCTCTCAATTTCTTCTTCAATTATTCTTTGATTCCTTTGATTCTCTCGCCCATGTAATATCCTCCTACCTTCTTCTGGATTTTCTTCTTCATTTTGGTTGTTTCTTCCCTATTGATTTCTATTGTTACGTCTAATGCTTCGCCATGCGGATTATATCGATCTCCAATTATCTCTTCTTCTCTATGACGTTGTTCTCCATTTAAATTTTGCACTTCTTCTCTAACATTTCTCATAGGGGAATTTTTCCTTGGTTCTTCTCTGAATGATCTTGAATTTGATCTAACAGTACTTCTTGATCTCCTTCTTTGTAACCTCAAATTCTCCATTCTTAGCTCATGATTTTGTCTTATTATGTTTGCACGCTCTTCTGCCTCTAATCTTCTTTCTTCCTGTATTCTTTGTCTCAAATCATCTACTATTTCATTTTCACGTCCTTCATGAATTAATCCTCCAACTATTTCTTGATTTCTTTCTCCTTCTTCTTCATTTCTTAATTGTCGATTTTCTGCTTCTTCTATCGAATCCAACCTCCAAGTATGCACACTCACTCTATCATAATCCACATTCCTATCTTGTGTTTGTGCTTGTTGATTCGGATGTTGAATTGAACTTTCTGCTTCATTTCTTATTCTATTTCTTCCTGATCTTATCCTTAACGATTCTTCTAATTCACCTGTTCCCTCACCTGCAAGTCTTTTACTTCTCCTCATAGTTGTCGGTGATTCTGATGTATTTCTCATTCTTCTAGCCATTTCTTCAACTCTAACAATTTCTTCAAATTTTCAAGTTGCTATTAGAGATTTCTTTGATTGATTCTCCCTGTTTCTGGGCGCCAAAATGTAGTTGCAGGAATTCCAACACTACACCCTTGATAAGAATCTACAGAAATTGAATTACATTTGAAGATGAATAACAACACTTTTTATTATTCTAATTTTAGAATTCTTTACAAAAGATATAAGAACTCAGAAGTACAAATTTCTTTCTGGAGTTCTCTCTCCTCAAAACTTTATCAACTCTCAAAAAGACATCATCATTTTCTGAACCTAACGAACCCTTTATATAGGGATTTACATAGTGGATGACAGCTAAGTTTTCCTCCTATTTCGGACCTATTCTGCGATCTCATCGCGATCGCTACAATGTTCTCTTTCGGAAGAATGATGACCATCGCAAGATAAACATAATCTTCTTGTACCTCTTCCATTGTCATCTTTTATGTCTTTCTTCTGGATATTCTGTAACGCTCGCGAAACGCTGTTAAAGAGTCTTTTGTGACGCTCGCAAAAGTGTTGTTAATATCACAAGAATAGCGTTGTAGCGATATTCTGGTCCTACAATGCTTTAGTCAACTCACTTAACTCCTTATCAGAACTAATGGAAGGATCATGGACACTTCTATAGCACTTGGAACAAGTTTTATTATCATAGATTTTCTAAACTTTTTTGTCCTCTTTTCTGACTGACTGGACTATCTTTTGAGACTTTATTTTCTTCTGTCTAAGAGTTTTCTTAAGTTTTTGTATAAACAGTGACAGAGTTGAATTAAATCAATTCTCATCCCTTGTATCAATCAATTTAGGACGTTGAGAGATTTTATAAGATGTAGCAACATGGTTGCTTAACAAGTGACATTTTTCTCTTTGACAAAGTTCAAGATCGAAAATTTTAAGCTTTCTTGTTAGAGCATTGCTCGGTCAAACTCGCATGCGTTGCTATCTCAAGAATGTTTGTCAATATTAGTGATCAAAAATATAAGTCTTGATTTCTAGTCTATTATAACTAAGGTCTCGGACTAGGATAAAAAGTGTAGTTGAGCTCAAGAACTCCATAGCAATCATCATACAAGACGAAGGAATACTCAAGGAACTGGAGGAACTTCATCGACTAAAAGGTATGTGGAGACTTGAACTTATCTATCACTCAATAGTCTATTTATCTCCTATTTTGAGACAATAGTCATTTTACTGTATAGACTAAGATTATACACATTTGGTATTTCGAGCCGAGTTTACCTTGCCTATCTATTTCCCAAAATATGTGTTGGTAAAGCTTTCACTTTTGCCAAGTTCATATTTACCTAGTGACAAAAGTCATGTTAAGTTTCAATCACTTTGAAAATTGCTTTGACGAAAAATATTTTGTGAATAACAACTATATAACGTCCTCTGAGAATGTTTCAATGATTGAAATGAGAGTTTAGACTATATAACCAATGGAGGATATAAGCATTGTAGTTGCAGGAAATCCCACGCTATACCCTTGTTATGATCTTGCTATAATCAACTCACAATTGAAGATTAAAAACGAAACTTTATTATTTTGTTCTCAGAAATGTTTACAGAAATGAAAGAAATCAAAATTACAACTATTCTCTTGAAATTTCTCTCTCCTCAAGACTCTTTCAACTCTCAAAAATACATCATCCTTTTCTGGACATATTGGGTCTCTATTTATAGGGTAGTTACATAATGGATGACAGCTAAGTCTTCCTTTTATCTCGTATTTACACTGCGATCATCATCGTGACAACCATGATTTTCCTTCTCACTAACTTTTTAACTATCTCAGGTCAACACATGCTCTTTACATGTTTCTTCATTCGTCAGTTATTATGTCATTCCTTAAGCAATTCTGCAACACTCGTCAAATGTTGTTGAAGTACTCGTGATGTTCTCGCAGAAATGTTGTTAATATCTAGAAGTGTTGTTAATATCACAAAAGTATTGTTAATATCGCAGGAATATCGTTGTGGCGATATTCTGGTCCTACATCTTTCCTCTTCTCATGTCTTTTCTGCGAAGAAGAGAAGATCATGAGAATCCCAGACTCTTCATAACGCTCGCAACTTCTTTTCTTTCCATATTTTCTTCTCGACAAGACTCCGTTAATTTATCTTAACCGCCTACACGTGTTGTAAATTCATCTTTTTACTGACACGTATCTACTTAATAGGTCATTCCCTTTTGCCTATAAAAGGTAGAGTTAGACTTCAAAATTAATTTTCTTCTTTTATTTCTCTATCTTCGTCATCTGTTTATTTTGTCTTCCGTCTGCAACTTTTCTTCTTCTTTATATTCTCCTTCTACTGTTCTAATGGAGTCATCAAGGTATGTTTTTTGATTATAACACTGATTTGAATCAATTTTTACTTATATTATTCGATCTTCTCTATTTGATCCTTCATAACTCCCATATTATGTTTTCTTTTTAGCGGAACTATCCCTAACACCCAATCCTCAATTCAAAACCCAAATGCTCGCAAAAGGCCAACTGATAAGAAAAAGATGAGTTCTGCGAATGATAAGGTGGTAAGAAACATATCCTATTTCTTAATAACAATATTGTTGCCTCTGTTTCTTATCTAAGTTATTATTCGCAGAATGTCGAGAACATCGCTAATCCTCCCAAAAGACCTCGTCAATTTAAAGCTCTTGAGGATGATATCATTATTCCCACGTTAACATCTGCGAGAATTATTCCCACACCCTCGTGATCGGATCCTCTTTCTTTATCTGCGTGAATATCGCTGCCAATACCTCTATTTCTTCTGATTCTTTGACAAATCAAGCTCCTGAAATTGATGTGACTGAAACTCCTTCTATCCCTTTATTGCCTTCAACTGTTGTTTTTCCAAATACTCCTCTTTCTGATAATACAACCATCTCAAATGACTCAAATCGTCAACTTGCCCTCATTACTACTTCACCCTCTGCATCTCTTCCTTCATCAAATGAAACCTTAGCAGGAATTGATGTTGCTTTTAAAATTTTATCTAACATTTTAGATGATGCTAGGAAATCTTCTACTGACTCTCTCCAATATGAAGTTTGCGAGACTTTACTCAAATATTTTGGCTCTGATAGTACTGCTTCGCGAGCATCTTTATAAAATGAAGTTGAAGCTCTAAAAAAAAGCCTTCAAGTCAAAACTTCTGAATGTGATACTCTGAACCATATGCTTCGCAACTCTTCACTTAACTGCGAGAATCTTCGCAGAAAAAATGACGAGCTGAAAGGTACAATTTTCTTGCCTCTACCCT
Source organism: Papaver bracteatum (assembly GCA_023529315.1). Taxonomy (NCBI): domain Eukaryota; kingdom Viridiplantae; phylum Streptophyta; class Magnoliopsida; order Ranunculales; family Papaveraceae; genus Papaver; species Papaver bracteatum. The sequence continues at coordinate 1,199,903 of JAJJWX010001290.1, forward strand.
TTTGTTTTTCTGTTTTGCTTTCATATCCTCTGTACTCAAGCCTCCTTCTTAAATTGTTGGTTCATATATTAGTTTCAAATCAGACACGTTTCATGGAA